>CP050224.2:59267516-59872516 GCA_012066045.3 Morus alba
CTTGGGTGACCGAATGCCGAACTTTCTCGTCTTGTTTATTGGCTCAGTTTTTGCAGTTGGCATCCCCAATTTTTGTCCTTGTCTGTCTTATCTTAAATGAGCCTCATGTTTGATGTCTTTTTGGCTACATGAGTCTTCTCCTAATACTTCGAAAGCTACCTCTGAAGTGTCGTGATGTTATCAACTGCTTCTTTCTCATTGAAGTCCTCAAAATTTGCTTCAAATATCATGCCTGTACTTTTAGAGCTGCCTTAGGATGTAGAATCAATCTTGACAAGTTCCAGTTCCAGACAATAAGAGTGCATTTGGTAGATGGATCTAGAATCATGATTCTAGACCCTGGTTCAGAATCAATGTTTGTTTATAGTGATTCAGAATCAGTGTTTAGTTTGGATGATTCTGAATTATGATTTAGAATTTGATGTGATGTTTTAAACTAGCTCAAATCATGATTCTAAAACTACTCCCTCTCTTAATTCAAGGTGATTCAAACTCCTAATTCTGAATTATTGTTTCATAATCATGATTTGAACTTAAAATCATGATTCATGGTTTTGATTCCAGAATCATGATTAGAATCATCCTGATTTGAATCCTCGTACCAAACGAACCCTAAGATTTCCTCCACACTGTAGGGCCCGCCCCTCTCTCTTGTGGAGCTAGGGGTTCTCGATGCCCCCACACATTTCTCATTTTGAACATATTTCGACTCTTAGCTCAAATGTTTTGGCGCATTTGACTGTAAATGAGTGCACATTGTTTCTGATTATTATGACTCAGTTTCAACATCAATGATGTATTTATTACCTTTGTTGTTGTTGTTGTTGTTGTTGATTTTGGCTTGTTTCTTATTGCAGCTCTTTTACGCTGAGTATCTACTAATACCGCTCGTTAGGTGAAGAATATGAAGATGCAATAGTCTCTTTATCCTTGAATTCTGTGTATGAAGATCACTGTAATGGTGTATAAAGGCCATCAGTAGGTTGATTTTATTTGATAGATGTTCTAATTAAGGAGGGATTTTAATAGTTAATTCAGGAAGTGTTAAAAATGTATGGTATTGCCAGAGTCCTAAGTGTGCTTAATGTTGTAGGCTTGTAGTCCGTATGTTAAAAACATCCTTGGAAAATTTGGAGTTAAAGAAGCTAATTTGAGAAGGAAAGAGGTTAAATCCTTTCAAATAAAGATGTGGAGCCAATCTTTCTTCTTCTCTCTCTCTCTCTCTCTTTTTTTTTTTTTAAATGTGAAATTAAAACCTAATAGAAGGACCTATATTTTGAAAAGGAAAAAAAAAAGTTAAAAAAGGAAAAGGATTTTGTGGCGACAAAGTTTTAAGAAATCCCCTGAACTTTGAGAACTTGTAAACATAGAAGTACTGCATAACATGATTATTTTAAGAATCTCAGTTTAAAATTTATCTGCATGGTTTTACTTTCATGAATTTTCTATTTTTTTAAAAATAATTGTCTCTGGTTATTTCTTTTTTTAAAAAAGGAGTAATTACAAAAAAATTTTGAACTATGACTCGTATAACACTTTGTCTCCCGATTTTTAAAACATAATACCCGTTTCCCTTGAATTATAAATTGTTAACAAAAATGCTCTTTTTGTTAGTATTTCAAACATTGATTATTGCTAAACTCTTCTAACCATGATTCTTAGATTTATATTTTTTTAAAAAAAATTAATTTTAATTTAATATGAAAATAAATAAAATAAAACAATAAAACAAGATTTTTAAATTTATTCTAATTAATTCATAAAAAAATTATTTAGAAATTTTTAATTAATAATTAGTATTATTTTATAAAGAACAAGGATTGCCAAAACCCTCAAAATTATTCAACAAGAGCCACTTTTCTATTAGAAAAATAACGGAAACAGTGGGGGGGTGGGGTTTGTTTAGAGAAAATTTTATATAGGGTGTTTGTTTTTATCATTTTGTATTTACTGAGCCACTTTTCTATTAGAAAAATAACGGTTTGTTTTTATCATTTTGTATTTACTGAAATGATATTGTTCATTACCTTAAAGTTGCAGTCTTTATGGTAATAATCTTTATAAACAGAGCGCAAATATAAACTATCTTTTTTATTTCTAATCTTGTTTTATTGTTATATAATTGCAATCTTTATAATGATAATGAAATTTTCATAAAGATGCAACTTTTATGATCATGACATTTATGTCTTTTTGAAATGCCCCTTTTCATTAGCTTATTTTTCTTGAATCAGAACAAAAAAAAAAAAAAAAAAAAAATCCAAAGCTAGGGATTTTTTTTTTGGTGGTCACCTAGTAGTTGATCTGTTTGTAGGAGTTAACACTTATATTCATCAACCATTGCAAGAACATTGGAATTGTGTAAGACCATTGTTAATGTAAATGTTAATATCAGTTGTATATTTAACATTAAAAAGTATGATATAGTTTGTGCTCAAATATATAATGCTATTTAAAATACTCAGGGCATATTCTTTTGTCCAAAAAACTCAAAAAAAGACAACTCAAGTTTTAATTTTATTTAAGTTTACGTTCTTTTAAGTTTCCACTTTATTCAATTTTACTCAACTTTATTCAAGTTTTAACTTCAACTTAAGTTATAACTCAAATTCAACTAAAAGACTACACTTAAGTTACACTCCAAAAGAACAACCCCTCAATCTACTCTTCCCCATAATCATGCACAAAAGGAAAAGATTCAAGATAGTTTGAAGATTCTCAAGGTTCGAACTATGGTTTAGGTTTAAACCAGTGTTTGTTTGTAAAAAGTCGTTTGAAGGCAATCCAACAAAACCAATGTTTGGTTTAAAAAGAAAAGATTCAAGGTTTGAACTATGATGTGATGTTTTAACTATGTTAAATTCTAAAAAATAAAACCACCTCTCCCCTTGGTTCTTGCCGGTTTGAACCCCATATTCAAATCACACATAGTTCAAACCCAAAAATTCATGGTTTGAAACCCAAGTTCAAACCTCATAATTCAAAACATACATAGTTCAAACCTAAAAGTTTAAACCACCATGGTTTGAACCCTCATACTAAACATAAGCTTTAAAATTGTAAAAGTAAACTTTATTTTTAAAATAATTTGAAAATACAAAAATTGTAATGTCAATTGTATATTTACCATCAAAAAGTATGATATAGTATGTTATTTTTATGTTTGTTCTAATGGATAATGCTATTTAAAATGTTAAATCTACTTTTTCTTATAATCATTAAGCTTTAAAGTTGTAAAAGTAAAGTTTTATTTTTAAAATAATTAGAAAATGCAAAGGTTACAATAATTACATGATAAAGTAAACATTTCAATGAGTAGCAATCAAATGTCAAATTTTTCATATGTTATATTTAGTGAGAAATTTGTTGTATGCTTTATTTAGTTGGCGCACGAGTTCTACATTTTGAAGAATAAGAAGTAAAGTGTTGCACGAGTCATAATTTAAGGAGAATTTTGTATATGGTGCTTATTTTCATCATTTTGTATTTACTGATGTGATATTGATCATTACTTTAAAGTTGCAGTCTTTATGGTAATAATCTTTATAAATTGAAAGCAAATATAACCTATCTTTTCAGATTTCTAATCTTATTTTATTGTTATGTAATTACAATCTTTATTATGATAATGAAATTTTCATAAAGATGCAGCTTGTATGATGATGACATTAATTTGTCTTTTTGAAATGCCCTTTTTATAGTTTCTTTTCTTGAATCAGAACAAAAAAAGGCCAAAATTAGGAAAAATTTTTTAGTGGTCACCTAGTAGTTGATCTGTTAATAGGAGTTAAACACTTATATTCATCAACCATTGCAAGAACATTAAGATTGTGTAAGACTATCTCCAATGTAAATGTTAATATATCAGTTATATATTTAGCATTAAAATGTATAATATAATTTGTACTCTGATATATAATGCTATTTAAAATACTCATTTTACTCTTCCCCATAATCATGCACAAAAGGAAAAGATTCAAGGTTTGAGCCTTAATGTTTGGTTTGAGGATTCTCAAGGCTCGAACTGTGGTTTAGGTTTGAACTAGTGTTTGTTTGCAAAATTAAGTAAAAAGTGGTTTGAAGGAAGTCCAACAAAAGCAATGTTTGGTTTAAAAAGAAAAGATTTAAGATTTGAACTATGATGTGATATTTTAACCATGCTAAACTTCAAAAAATAAAATCACCCCTCCCCTTGGTTTTTTGTCGGTTTGAACCTCATGTTCAAATCACATATGGTTCAAACTTAAAACCTATGATATGATATGTTATTTTTATTTTTGCTCCAATGCATAATGCTATTTAAAATGCTAAATCCACTTTTTTTATAATAATTAATCATTAAAAGTTGTAAAAGTAAACTTTTATTTGTAAAATAATTAGAAAATGCAAAAGTTATAATAATTACATGATAAAGTAAACATTTCAACAAATAACAATCACATGTCAAATTTTCCATATGCTATATTTAGTAGGAAATTCACCACAAAATGTAACATATAAAAAATTTAACACAACAAATAATATTATATTAGAGAGTATTTTTAAACTCAAATACTAAATTATAATTGACACATCTATTATAATATTGTATTAGAGATGCTCTTATTGCATTGAGATGCTGTAAGGATAACAAATTTTCACAAGCCTGTGACAAATTTCTATGTAGATAGAAGCATCAACGCTTCTCGCACAGTGCATTAAGAAAAGATTTTAAATTTTATAAAAAGTGAAATTTATTATGATAATCAGTGCAAGCGTTCATTACAGCCTCGATTATTTCACCGATTTGAGTTTTCAGTTTTAAGTTTCTATAGCAAAAATTTTTCAGAAAATGTCACATCTCAACTCGAATTAAAAACTCGAATATGCAAAGTGAACGAGGCCTACATGTTTACATTTATGTAATTATTATTGATTTGTGTAGCAAAATGAAGCAACTATATAAATATATATATATATATATATATATATATATAAAGAAATAACACTTTCATACTATGGGATTCGAACCTTACCTTTCAACCCTTAAAAAAAAAAAAAAAAAAAAAAAAAATTTGGCTAACAAGCTGTACCTACAAGAATAAAGATAACGAATTTAAAAAATGTTTGAAAAAATTACTGAATTTACTCTTAGAGTGTGTTGGTTTAGAGTTTTACTTCTTTTTTTTTTTTTATTATTAATATCATTTTAACTAATATAATTATTTGACTAAAAAAGTGTTAATAAAGAGTAAGAGTTAAAAATTAAGACCTATGCACTCTAAAGACATGTTTGTTTAATTGTATTAGAACAACATATTATATAATAATACAATAATACAATGTTTGGTGTGACCATCGTATTGGATAAACTAATATGAATAGTAAATTGATATAGTTTGTTAGGATTTTATTAGTTTACATGTTTTGGGAATTGGATGTAAAAATTTAAAAATAAGTACAATCGGTAATTGGCGCTTTTGAGCAGATCATTAAGAGATTTTGTCTAATTAATTATTTCATATTTGGAATGTTTTGAAGAAGGGAAGCAAACTTGATCAAGACAATGTCAAGAAGATTTGAGGAGATTTGATTGCTATATGAAATTATGAGGATATCTGTAGATTTGATATGAGATTTATTTTAGGGACGAATATTATATTGATTGATTTAATGAGCTGATTGTATTTTGAGTACGAGAGGAATTGATTATTGAAGACTTACCTTGCATCGTGTGGACCTGAAAGTGCAAGTGAAAGGCAAGCTTGGAAATGCAGGCTTGAATGTTTAATTTAGTTTGAAAGTATCCTTGTTTTATCCAAATTATATCTAAAGCAATCTTGAAGATTAGTTTATCTCTTGGTTTTTGATATATATCCTTTAAAGTCCAAATCGTATTGGACTCTCTAAAAAGACCAAGAGATAGACGACTACCATCTTTATATTCATGGGATACATACGTGAATGGTATGTTTCTTTGAGAAAAAATATATTGAGCTTTTATATTTTAAGGTTTTAATATAATTGAAGGCTATATTTGGGGCAATGAATTTACAGAGATAATTTCAAAAAAGAGTATGTGAATTTTGTGAGCTTTGAGAGTTTATTCAAGATCGTTTTTTGAGAGAAGAATTAGAAGTTTTTTAGAGGAAGCACACTGACAGCTGAAGGGAGTTCGCCACCCAATTTGAGAACGAGTGGTGCTTGTTGGACAAGGCCATTAGAAAATTCATCACAACAGCAACATCATCAAGGAGGGAGTCTTTGAATGTATAAGCCAGAGAAGTGTTTGTAATCATTCTATCTTAGTGGATCGTTCATTGTCTAGGCATAGCCCCGCGGAGTAGGTTGTTTAACCGAACCATAATACCATTTTCTGGTGTTCTTTATTTTTCCATCATTATTTTCTGCGCGTTTAGTTATTTGTTGTTGAATCCAGAAATAACTATTAATCACCAGTGTTACTGAAAGTGTTATAACACTCTTTGTAACATATGAGTAAAAAACAGACTTTACAACGATCTATATCGTATTATTGAATGCAACTCATTTTTAACGTATTGTATTGTATTAATTTTTATGGCGGATTTATGATTCATGTCAGAGTTAGGCACGATAGCAGGTCACGGTTGGGCACGACTAAGTGTTAGGGTCAGTCTGACATAGAGTCATGCCAAAGCCTATAATTAAATGACATAATGCAAATTTATATTTCTAAAAATTGCTTTTTGATCCATTAATTTTTATAAAATTAAATTGACCCCAAAATTTTTACAAAATTACATTTTGACCCAAACTTTTGGAAAATTATATTTTGGCCTAAAAACTTTTAAAAAAAATTATATTTTAACCGTGAAATTTTTGAAAATTACATATTGACCTTAAATTTTGAAAATTTTACATTTTGTCCCCTTGTACAATATGTCATGACCCCAAACTTTAAAAAAAAAAAAAAAAAAAAAAAAAAAAAAAACAGACTTTTAAATTTAAGAGTCCCACATTAAAAAGAAATGAGAATGCTTTCACTTAAGCACTTTATATATAGAGTATAGGTTTCATTCTCCTTTACAAGTTAGTCTTGTTGTAACACCACATTTTGATGTTCCCATCTCCTAAAGTTATGGCAAAAAAATTGTAATTCCGTGCAAAAGAAACCTCTCACACAGCCCGTTTAGTACATTGCAAACATGACCATAATATTAACACATATAATATGAAATACAAGACACGAATACACAATCAGAACATGAAGTAAGAATTGTACTTTTATCAAGAGCTTTCAACTTTGATGTTTAGGAGGTAGTATAGGACAATATAACAAATTTAAGGATTCCTAACAAAATAATTTGAAGATTAAAAAAAATCTCTCGAAATTAGCAAGGGCAAGATAAATCGAAATCAGGAGCAAACGGAAAAAAAAACCCTGAAAAACCACAGAAAGGGAAAAAGAAATCTGACCTGTTTGAAACGAGAGAAACTTGATGGTGACATAATTGCTTTCACCGTGCTTTGGAGATGAAAACTTCGATGATCGAAGAAACAAGAAAGAGGAAAAATTAAAGAAAGTGGGAGCAACTTATTCAGTATGACATGTGTGTGTATGTATACGTATGTCTATATGAAGAGTCCACTCACTCCATTTCGGATTCATGGGCCTCTGACTTGTGGCCATCTCAGGACCAATATTTCCGTCAATATATATATATATATATATATATATATTATACTTTCCGTTAATATAGACATACGTGTATATACGTCTATACATATAAAAATATATATATTTTAACAGAAAGTATAATATATATGTTTACATATACTTATGTATACAGATATAAACATAATGTAACGACCAATAAGTTCAACAAAAATGTAACAACTACCATCTCAAAAATAACAATACTAATAATAATAAGAATAATAATAGTGTTGGAAAAATGGCTTGATAAGCCATTTTAAAGGCCCATTTTGAGGCCCATATTCGAATGGGGCCCAATAGGTTTTTGAGACGGGTCTCGATGGATTTGCATTCTCCATCGCGAGGAGATCAAAATCAAGTATTCATACACTCAAAATGGTTTTTGGGTGAATGAGAAATTGATGGTCTAAGTATGGTACTTGGAATGGTATTTGTAAAAGAAAATTGCAAAAGTCCCACATTGGCTAGGAGTGAAGCAAATGTGGTGTTTATAAGTGATTGCACTTTGAAGCCTTGGTAAGCATGTATACTAGAGAGGCTCTCTCATGCGTAGGGGGGTGCAAATCACGAACTTGGTGGGTTAGGGGCCTAATGTGTGCGTTCGCGACCTGTAGATACGAATGCCAGACTGAAAATCCCATTCCGTGCGAGCTTATTTTTGCGTTTTTTATTTTTGCCTCAGCTAAGTCCGTCCAGCTTCCAAACCGTTTGGCCTTAGCAAATGTTGTGCTTAATGGAGATTAATGAAGGCTTAATGGGATGCTTAATTCCGAGATTAATTGTGATGATAAAGGCTGGTTATTGAATCAGTTTTTTCCATGAACTTGGATGTGAATTGTGGCTAGGTTCAGGAAACGTTTTGCACAATTAAAATGGAGATTAAGGCCTTTTAATTTCTGGTTTTAATCACCATTATTCCGGGAATAAATCTGGGTTATATAAAGGCCAAAGCTCCACATGAACAAATCACACCTTCTCACAATTCTCTTATCCTCTTCTCTGTCTTGGTTTGTTCCTGATTTTCTTGAGTACTTCTTGTAGTTCGTTTTTGGTGATAGAGGAAAGATCAAGTTCTAGTTCGCCGGACGGTTCCGAAAGTGCATCGAGCTACCGTCGTTGTCGTTGTATCCTGGGAGACGGACGTCCAACGTGACCTCAAGCACACGTCGGAGAGGACGAATCTGTTTTAAGGACAACGTGGTTCACGTGCCTCGACATTCATACAATTCCATTTTTCCGATCTCCATAGAAAGGTTGATTTCGGGTTGTAACAATTTTTCATTACTTTGTTATTCCTTTATTTTCTTGTTCTTCTTTGTATTTTCTACCATATTGTCTAACAAGTAGTAGTAGTTGTTATAACAATAATAAAAATAATCGGGAAAGTATTATTCATCAAAACCTACCTTAAAGAAATTAAACTTCTAATTAAGCTTTAACTTCAAAAACAAGGATAATTTCAATTTTGGTACCCTATATTATAGTAAAATTATCTTTTAATATCCTATCTTTTATAATTTTAAATTGTTACCTCAATATTTTAAAAATTCAGAAAGTCGGGTTTTCATACCCTAAGGGTCTTTTTGGGATATGCTTGAATTTACCTTTTTTCAATAATTTCTAACTTAGTTGACCTGAATTTGCTCTTTATTACACGATTTAAGGAAAAACCTTATCCCTATAACCAAACATCATTTTTGCCTTTAAAAATCTTAAGGACGTGTTTGTTTGACTGTAATAGAGCACCATATTGTATAATTTTTTTTTAAAAAAAAGAGACAATAAAGCACCGCATTATATAATAATATAATAATACAATGTTTAGTGTGACCATAATAATGTATAAGTTACTACAGACACGATTCATATCGGGATTGGACACGCCTAGGGGTCAGGATAGGACTGATATAGTCATGCCGGAGCTTATAATTTCTTAAAAATTGAGGCCACAATGCAAATTTATATTTTCTAGAAATTACATTCTAACCCTTCATTTTTTACAAAATTACATTTTTACTCCAAAATTTTTACAAAATTACATTTTAACCCAAAACTTTTTAAAATTTATATTGACCCCAACACTTTTGAAAAATTATACGTTGACCCTAAAATTTTTGGAAAGTTACTATTTTAAAAATTTTACATTCTAATCCCATATAACCAAACACTGTATTGTGTATGACAACACAACACAACACAATACAATACAAGCTACCAAATATGGTCTAAAAGAATGAATTTGGGTCAACCAAATAAGAAATTATTAAAAAGAGCAAATTCAACATTTCATGTCTTAAAAAAAGCCTCAAGGTACCACAAAATAATATTTTAAAAGATCGAGCTACCAATTTAAAATTATCAAAAAACGAGGTATTAGAAGACGATATCGCTGTAACACAGAGTACCAAATTGGAATTATTCCTTAAAAATAAAAATAAAACTAAAATAAAAAATAAAAAAGAAAAGTGCATATCTACACTTTCTACATGCAAGTAGCAAGGACTAACCAAAGAATATCAATAACTTTGGTAAAGCGTACCAGTAGAATGCCACTAACACAATCCATTGATCTATAATATATATAGAAAGCTCAATGCATTTACTATTCATCCTCTCACAATTCACTATTCAAACTTTTGGCTCATCTATTTTTTTTTTTTTTTCTTTTTGTGCCTTTTCTCTCTATTGATAATAATTATGTATCATAGAAAATAATTTTTTATTCTATTTGTTAAAATAATTTTGCTCAAAATATTTAAATATCTTTCTTACTTACGATGTGGTCATTATAGTGTGGTCTTTATAAAATACTCGCTTTAATTGCCTACTAAATTTTTTTTAACAAAAATCATTCTCACAATTTTTTATTTTTATTTAGTTTTCAAAACATTTACAAACCAAATGTGACTATTGTATCATAAAAACACACAATATTATCGAACCTCTACAAAGAGGTCACACGTGTGAGGCACGTGAACTTAACTAGTATCTATTTAAATAACAAGAGCACTTCCTCAAAGACAAAAAAGACAAAAAAAAAAAAAAAAAAAAAACAAAAAAACAAAAAAAAAAACAACACAAAAAAAAAAAACACCAACAACAACAACAACATACAAACAAAAAAAAAAAAAAAAAAAAAAAAAAAAAAACATGCAAAGTAGGGCCAAGCAAAACCTAAAAGCTTCACATAATGAAAAGTTGTAAATGGAAACAAACCATGATCACAGAAATAGACTTAGCGATTTCCATTGAAGACATTTTCAGTAATGCGAACTCAATTATCGCACACCACAAGATATCTAAAGACCCTTTATTTTAGTAAAACCACTAAAATGAGAAGATTCCTTTTATGTTGGGACTATCCAATACTACCATACAACTCTATATTTCTTTAGATAGAAGGTTTCCTTACAGAAGAGATTGAAGGGTCTGGTGTAGAATCTGAGTACATAAGTGGAGATCCAATCCTCGGTAAATTTTCTTTGTCTATACATTGTTAATCAACAAAAAGTTCATCAGAATCTGGCACAAACTACATAAAAGCAACCCATAAAATCAATCAAATGATGAATCGAGCCAGTTTTCACCTTCAACAACTCAACAGTCATCATGGTAATGTATGATTACCGGAATAAAAATAGGCACTATCAAATGATAATGAGAGGACATTTACTTAACCGGTAACCAAAGTTTACTGCCAAAATCCTTCCAAATTAAAATTCTTTCATATTTTTTTTTTATAAGAAACAAACAACGTCATTAATATAATATGATTACAAATGAAGTTCTCAAATAGATGAGAATGCCATCTTATCAAAAAGCAAAGAAATAACAAGAGGAGAACAAAACAAAAGGCAATTGAGCTAAATACAAGACAGGTCTAAAAAGTCTATCTTAGCACTAGGGGTGTTCAGCGGTTAAAAATCATCAGTTTTGGTTGGTTCGGTGGCCAAACCAACCGTGTCGGTTTTTAGAAATTGAAAACCGAAACCGAACCACAAAAATTACTATTCGGTTCAGTTAACTAAATTTTAATTTTCGGTTGGTTTCAGTCGGTTTTTGATTTTAGTAATCTGGATGGTGACTATCAGTTAATTATCAGGTTACCCGCATATTTAGTTGCATTTTTTGACCAAAAATTGTGAAAAAATGTAAAACATTCCTTGTATGCAAACATGTAATCACAATAAATGAATACAAAGTACAACATCCAAATTGATAATATCACAAACACAAAATATCCAAATCCAATGTTCAAAATCTAAAGTACAAACTAGAAATTTGAAAGTTACAACAAACAATACTAATGTTCAAAGTGTAAAAAACATTAAATTGGCATAAGAAATTAAGAAGTCCAAAGCATAATTAAAAAGCATAGTGAAGTTCATTTCCAATTTCTCATAAACCTCATATTCCCCTTCATCCGAATCCAAATCCAAATCCATTATATTGTCATATGTATCGCTACAATAGAAAATTAGAATTAAGTAAATGAAATTGAATAGATAATGAGAAAAAAAGAAGAAATAGATATAATTCCAATTATCTTACTTGGGTCTTTTAGAAGATTCTGCATCATTTACTTGAGCGCTTCCATCCTTTGAACGCGTTGGAGTAGAAACAACATCACCATCATCTACAAGAAAATTATAAATTAATTTACATATGTCATAAAAAATAAAAAAGATATAATTATAACAAGATTCAACCTCATCCATATATTGCCTAAGAACCACGGGTTCATATCCTTTATCCTTCGCGTTCAACTAACTTTTTAAGCAAATAAATGCTTTTACCATCCTAGGAGCCAATGAACTCCTAAAAGGATAAAGAATACAATGACCGGTAGAAAAAGTTGATTCAGATGCAACCGTCAAAACCGAAACTGCAAGCACATCTCTAGCAATTTGGGACAAGACCTTATACCTAGGAGCATTTACTTTCCACCAACCTAGGATGTCAAAACTGTCATCCACTAGCTCTTTGCATTGTTCAGATAAATACTTATCCACATCATTCTTTTGTACATTTACATCATCCCCACTCATCTTTTGCTTTCTAAACATGACCTCTATCTCATCATCAATAACATGCATTGAGGTGGGTTCACTAGATGTCGTAATTGTTGAACGACTTGAATTAGAACCAGAATAAGTTTCTAATGAGTTAGCTTACCTTGTATTTCTAAATTGAGGATTAGCCGATTGTGATAATTGCGATTGGCCAATGGTAGAGTTAGTGGGGGGACGACGAGGAGCTAAAGGTGGAGGAGGAGCCCGATCATGATATTCTTTATATAATCTACGCAATGTGTCCTCAACCCCACTTAACAACGTGTCATTCGTCAAATCATCATAAATACACTTAAATGCAAGAGCAAGATAATCCAACTTATATCTTGGATCAAGAACCAAGCCAAGAAACTGTTGGGAATGGTGTCCTAGAAGCATGAGATGTAATAGAATATTTATTATTTATTTAATAAAAGAGTTTATTCATTATTTTATGTGCATATATTTATGAATATTTTATGAATATCAATGAAAATTCCTTGATTATTTATGTAACCTTAAACATTGTATATAAGTGTTATATACGAGAGGATAAAGTTTAAGGATAATAATCAAAAAGCAATGTTCATAATGAATTTAATTAAAGTTTGGAATCTTTAATTAAAACATTATTAATACATGTCATTCCCATTTAGAATGGAACGGTGTTATCCGGTGACCATTTAATATGGTGAGATATTGAATGAGTGTATTTCGCATAATGAGATTATGTGGAACAAGGACACAGACACAATATGAATTTCTAATAATTTCATTAAGTATAGAAATTCTAATTGAGTCTATCGATGGTCATATATAGAATGATCTTAATCCCGAGTTCTTAAAATTTACTCGACGGTTCCCGACCCCTAATCCTATTCCTTGTATTTTGGAGACATGATGAAGTAGGTAATGGCTGGGAATGTTATTATACGAGATGGAATCCATTCCTTCTTGAGAAAGAAGTAGATAAATAATTCTCTTGAGGTTGATTCGGTACTTGGACCAAAGAGAAGCTGATTCATGAATGTGTTTTATGAATGTGTTTTATGAATCAATTGGTCCATTAGAGAATCAATGGTACTCAAGGATAAAGATATAATTAGAGGTTAACGGTTTTTACCTCTCTAATTATGAATTATTTATGGAGGATTGATCTATATGCAATGACTATATCAAATGGACACTTCACAGTTTAGAAGTAATTTATATCTATAATGGGATTAGTGGCCGAAATTCTCAAGTAGAGAGGAAGAAAAAATGTTTTTCTCCAAAAATTCCACATCGTGCATGCGTTGGTGTTTGTGGAAATTCGAGTGTTTATTGTAACCCGTTTTGTCTCATGTGTGCCCACACACACGTCTTCGTGGATTCTAGGAATTGACGTGGAAGACATTGGTTTTCTAAACACAAAGCTTGGAGCAAGGATTGTTCGAGGTCAAAGAACTCAAGTTATCAACCGAAATATGTATTTTTTTCGAATTGAGTTCTTAATAAATGAATTAATGAGATTAATTTATTCGCATTATAAATTAATATAATCTATAGATATCTCAAAGGTTTTATGAAAATTTTTGTTATACATGATCCGCCTTTCCAACTTATGCTTCCGATTTAAGAACCAAGAAACATCATGTGATTCATTTTCTTGACATTTCCCCAATACTTATCAAACTTCTTATTCATCATCGTTGCCATTTTATTCAAGAGAGGATCATCACACTCTTCTAACTTAATCAACTCTCGTTTGACAGCACAAATATCTTTGAAATAGAAGTTTGAAGTGACATAATATGAACCACTAAACTTCTTCGTCAAAGTGTAAAACTTTCCTAGGAACCTCAAAAAAAAAAACCTTTGCATTGTCTCAATCTGTCTCATTTGGTGGACCCTCCATCTTTTTGTCTTTTATGATTTCCTCAAAGTAAACACAATAGTTTTGATCCAAAAGCAACCTCTCAAAAACAGGGATAAACTTGAAAGAAGTCTCCAACATTAAGTATGTAGAGTTCCACCTTGTCTTCACATCCAAACACAATAAGGGACAGTTGAGTTGATGTTTTCTTCCTTCATGCACACCTTAAATTGCTTGAGGCATTGAGGTGAGGACCTCACATATCTAACTGCATTGCGGATGGAAGAAATTGATGTCGCTATGTCTGTTAACCTATCATTAACAATCAAGTTGAGAATGTGACAGACACACGCATATGTAGTGCATGTCCATCTAAGACGAGAAAATTATGGATATCTTTGACTTTTCTCTTCAACCTGTCCATGGCTACATCATTCGACAATGCATTGTCTACTGTAACTGTAAACAATGCAGTTATTCCCCAATCATTGAGGCAAGCTAAAATCTCTTGCGCAACTGTTTCTCCTTTATGATTTGAAACTTGAATGAAATTAATGATCCTTTTCTGCATATTCTAATCTTCATCAATCCAATGAGCTGCCAAACACATATAACTAATGTTCTGAATTGATGTTCAAGTATTAGTCGTCAAACACACTCGTTGCTTTTCCAAAACCTTCTTCAATTTCTTCCTTTCATCCAAATACATTTGGTAAACATCCCTTGCAATTGTTATCCTTGAAATGTCAAACACTCTAGGATTCAAGTACGTCGAATAGTGCTTAAACCCTTTACCTTCCACGTGTCGGAACGGTAACTCATCCAATATGATATACTTCGAAACGACTCTCTTATACCATTCCTTGGACCAAGCTTTTAGTGTCATATTACTAGTAGCAGTGTCCTCATCACATGCGTTGGTCTTCTTAGTAAGTTGGATGGTCTTTTGTTTGTTTTCATTCTCTGGATTCATCAAGCAACTTTCTATATGACTCTTCATTGTAGATGCGTCATTCTTTTTCGAATCAATGACATAAGTGACACCACATAAAGTGACACCATCCCTCGTGAAATGTTGTCATTTACTTGCAAGTTTCTTTTCTTAGTACCTTTCCTTCTTCCCCTCTTGCAGTTTTGTTTTGACATCCCTTTTCGTGAAATTATGAATTAAATATAGTTATGATGTAATATAAAACACTAGATGCATCAGAATATATACTCTCAGCTTTTTGCTTCTCTAGGAATTAGTACTGCACATTTTATATGGAAAGTGGCTCATCATACTATTGCCCATTTTATAACTATATTTATCTTAGTATTCTTTAATTGATCACATTTTTAAGTGGCTCATCATACTCGCATACTACTACATATACTGTAGAAATGGAATATGCAATCATAACAACGAAGAAATTGTCTCTTGCATTTTCATTAATGTTGAACTTTAATCACTTTAAAGCTTATAACTTTTTAAAAGACTGGAAATATATATCAACACTTCTTAAACCAGAAAACCAAACAAAAAACAATCAAAAAATCAATAACCAGATGAGTATGCGCCTATGTTTCATAACCAACAATCAAAAAAAATCAAAAAGGAAATCTTTTACTTTTCCGATATAACCCCACATCTATATGATATTATGAATTAAATTTCATAGTTATGATGTAATATAAAACACTAGATGCATCCCCAAACAAATATAAGGTTAACACTAACATAAACATTTTTGTTATCTTACATAATTTCATATGGAATTAATTGAAAAATTTTACAATTTTAAAGGATAATATAAAAAAGGAGGGGGGAAAAGGAAATGGCTCATCATACCAAAACCTATTGTCCAAAGAAAAAAAGAACTTTAAATAACTAATATTTATCTTATAGTATTCTTTAATTGATCACATTTTTACTCTTGCCAAGTTTGGCAAGATTGTGAGCTAAGAAACGAGAGAGAAGTAATCAAGTTATCAACGTTTGGCTAGGGTTTTTTTTTTGCCCCAAATCTAAGAGAGTGAGATAGAGTTAGAGAGAGTCGATATCTTGTGAAAATGAGTAAATGAATATGCAATCATAAATTTTTTTTTTACGAATTAGTACGAAGAAATGTGTCAAGCCTAGCATTACCTAAGTTTTTTTTCGATTCACTCATTAAAGAACGTTGAACTTATAATCAAAACTCATTAAAGCCCATTATAACAATAAAAATTGAGGAATATAAAAGTTAAAGAGATTACAAGATAAATTAGGAAATATATATCAACACTTCTTAAACCACTTTTATATCACTAATACCCCTCTAATAAACTATACTAATACCTCTCTAAAAATTGTACTAATACAAAAACTCAAAAAAAGCAATCAAAAACTCAATAACCAGTGGTGTTGAGTTGCACTTGAATGATGCCATCTTCTTCCCATTTTAATGCATATGTTTCATAACCAACAATCAAAAAATCACGCCAAAATCAAAAAATTCGAAATCTTCTTTGGAACTCAAAGAATACTTTAATATATTGAAATATAACCCCACCATTGTCTATCGGCTAGCTTCCCAACAAGCCCCCTCTTGTACCACCCTATGTTTCATAGCTATGTTTCATAGGCTTGAGATCAAAGCTATTGAAATATAACCCCATGTCCCCATCCTTGCCCACCAGTAGTAAATCCAGTTTAGCCCCAAACAAATTCTCAAGGTTAACACTAACATAAACATTACCACCAGCCCCACCACCATAAACATGAAGATCTGAAACCATTCCTACGTTATGTGGCCAAACCTTCATACTTGTTTCCGAAAGCAATCTTTGTGTTGGTTTGAAACGTTGAAGCAAATTCATCTTGAATGCACTCTAATAAACAAAAATATCGTCCCACTGAAACCAATCTAGTGCCTCATCTTTCATAAATTTCTCTGCAAACCATACCTTTTCACGTTCTTAAACTAGATTTTTTTAGATGATATTCTTCGACTTTTACGATCCAAGAATCTGGATATTCTCCTAAGAACATTGCCATTTTTAATTGCTGCCGACATCCACACATTCCAGCCATTTCTATGCCTAAGAAAGTATTTCTCTGATACCAATTTGATAAGAACCGAACTTGAATTGAGGAATTGAACGAGAAATAATTGAAAAAGATTACAATATAGATTGACAGACACTCGAGACGTCTGCTAGCTCTCCCCAATAGTTACTCCCAAACTCACAAATTAGTCCATAACTCCCCCAAATACTAATACCCTTTTTTTTATATCACTAATATCCCTCTAACAAATTATACTAATACCCCTCTAATTGACAACTATTATTACACTCTAACAACTTCTACTATCAAACTAACTTCCTAAGACCATCATTAATGAGTCCTATTAAATTCTTTCAGTTATATTAGTTGTAGCTATGTGGACAGTGTACCATAATCGTCGTATGCACTAATAATAGAATATGGAGAATGGCGATATTAATTATGTATATATTGTGACTATTTGCTTTCCATTTATAATGGAAACTCATCTTCTAGTAATTTTTTATATGGTATTTTAATTTATTAAATGAAGAAAATGCTTACATTGTTTTTAAATTTATTATTATTTATAAATGATTCACTTTTATTTATTCAAATTAAATTACATAAAATCAATTAAATGAAAGAAAAAAAATTCAACATACTATTCACAACTCAAGAATTAGTTGAAACAAATACAAATTCAAGTAAATTCTAATCTCAAATTATAACTTAAGTTTACACAACTAAATACAAATATAAATCATAATTTTAACTCAAATTTAATTTAAAATCTATATTAAGTCACCTAACTACTTAGGCAAAAGAACACTTCAAGAATATGATTTTTTCGATATTTGTAAGATGGGAGATGTGACAAATTTGAGAACATTTTAAGCTTAAGAAAGGAAATAAAATTTTGATGTAGACATTTTTTGAACTTGTCAAGTTTTTCATAAAAACTTAAAACTATGGACAATTATGAATAATAACTTGTCAAGTTATGGTTCATAACCAGACCTAAGTTATGGACTAAAAAATAATTTGGACAAAAACTTACAGCCAACTAAGAATTTTATTCATTTTTGGCCTATTTTCCTATTTGTAAGATTTCTCCTGCCCAAGATATCTACGTTGGGCTGGGAACCCAAAATAGTGGTCCAACCCAAATACCAATGAACAAGCTAATGGTGCTTCCTCAAGACGATTCAGGCGTTATTCAGAAACCCTAGCTTCATTTTTGCCTCCAAACTAAGCTAAACTGCTCTTGCTCTCTCTCTCTCTCTCTCTCTCTCTCTCTCTCTCTCTCTCCTGAATCCGATTATTCTCAATGGCGGATTCAGTTGATCAAGCGGCGAAGTCAGTTTCCGATTTGTCGGTGGATTCTTCCTCCGAAACTCAGAGCAAAAAGTAAGTCAACCCCGAAACACCATTTCTCCGCGTTATCCCCTGTTTGGTTGATGAGAAAATGGAAGAAATTGAACGAACTTGTAAAATTGAGTTCTTCAAGTTGTTGTTGTTGTATTTATCCTTATTCGGCTTTCTAGTGGATTCTTCTCAGTTTTACTTGAGCATTTCCACAGGTTTTTAACTCGGAATGCTCAAAAACATTCTAGGGGTTTGACTGTTTCGGTTCTCTGTTGCTTACAGTGCACGCAAGAGGGAATTGAAGAACAAGCAGAAGGAGGAGGAGAGACGGCGAAAGGACGAGGAAAAGGCAAAGCAGGTACTCATTTTCTAACGACTGATTACATTTTGTTTGGTTCATTTGAGAAATGATTGGAAAAATCAGAATCGACCTGAAATTCCAAGGAGATGAAATAGTCCCTAAACAATTGCGATTTGAACAAGTGCCTTTTTATTTCATATTTTCTACTTTAATATTTTTTTCCCTCTCTTTAGATGAGCAAATTTGACTGTATAAATTGGAATAAATATGTGTTCATTGTTAAATTGTGAATAGGGTGAATTTAATTAGGTCTGGATATTTCCTGCTATAAACTTTTTTTTTTTTTGTTATTTATTTCATTACATTTTTGGCCCAAATTTTTTTTTTTTTTTTTTTTTTTTTGGTTATTGTGAATAGGATGTGGACTTAAATGTTAATATTTCTGTCTTTCATTAGTATTATGTTATTGTATTATGGAGTTATTTATTTATTTATTTTTTTGATACAACACTGGATTGAATCCGCAACCCCCACCTAAACCCCATCCCACCCAAACCCCCCATTGCCACTAGACGAAAAGGTCTTAGGCGTGTTATGGACTCAAATTGGACTGGTATCTTCTGTTCTTAATACGTTTCTATATTTTTCATTGCAATTAGACGTTTTTCTGTGTTATCCTATAGTAAATATCGGCTGGAAAATGGGAAATGGACAACCATGGTCCTTACCTTACCAGCACTGGAGGTGTGCTAAGCAATGAATAGGGTCAGTCTGTAAGTTGATTTATAAAATCATGGGCATGAAGTTATAGGATGAGTTGATACTATTATTATCAGAATTACCATATGATTTTTACCTTTTTTGTTTTCCATTTTCAGATTAGTAACGCTCCTGTTTGATGTGTTTGATTCGTTGCCTCTAGAATATCTTCTTCTTCATTAAATCATATGTTAAATATTTTGTTTACATCTTTCAGGCAGCAGCAGCAGCAGCGAACCCCCAGGTTAAGAAATCTGCCGCAGCTGATGATGAGGACATGGATCCTACGGTATAAATTTGATCTTCCTTTTCATAGAAGCTTACATCTGGCTATGAAGATTTCCTTATTCTTATTTGATTTTCTCCTTTTGCTGCAGCAATACTTTGAAAACAGGATTAAGTATCTCGAAGCGCAGAAGAAAGAGGGTCGAAATCCATACCCTCATAAATTCTTTGTTTCCCTGTCAATTCTGGAGTACGTAGAGAAGTATGGAGGCTTAAGCAATGGGGAACACCAGGAGGATGTTTCTGTATCTTTAGCAGGTGTTAAAGTTTTGGAACTTTTTAGCATTCCTTTGTGTTTGTTTCTGTTAAATTAACGCTTTTCAAAAAAAAAAATCTTATGCAAGGTCGAATTATGAGCAAGCGATCATCCTCGTCAAAACTCTTCTTTTATGATTTGCATGGTGGTGGTACTAAAGTTCAAGTTATGGCTGATGCAAGGTACTTAAAAGTTTTAATTTTTTTCTTTAAATATTATCATTTTATATTTTGCTTTGCTTTTTTGCCTGTGGATGTGGTGTCCTAGGAATGTTTAATTCTCCAATTAGTTGATTTTTTATTCAATATTTGGAGCCAGTACAATATATAACTTTGAGGGTTTAAAATTAAACTCTATGATCATTCAATGTTTGTTTCTTTATAGATACGTTTAACCCTATCAATTAGGGTCTAGAATTAATTATGAAAAATATCAAAATATTCAATTGACTCTTTAATACATCAAAGTTGAAACTTCTTGATATTGTGAGGAAAGTAAAGAATTTATAAATTATTATTGACTACTCGTTAGAAAAGTTTCTCTCTGCTTTGTAATTTTCTTTTGTTAGTTGACTTGAGTGCATGCACATATTGGTAGACATTTATTTGATTTTTTTTTTCTTTGTTTAAATGCAGCAAGTCAGACTTGGATGAAGCTGAATTTTCTAAATTCCATTCAAGTGTAAAACGTGGTGATATTGTTGGGGTCACTGGATTTCCAGGTATGTGATGCTGTAGCTTCCAGCTAGCTCTTGTTGTAAATTATTTTCACAAAAGGAAATAACTTCCTCAGACGTACATGGGATGTATGGATATTGAAGTGATTGAGCTTTTGACTTATGGCATCTGGATCATATTTCAGTCTCATCTAAGTTTATGTTTAGGTCGATGAATCGGATATATTATAAAAATTTCTGAGATGTTTTAACCTCATTTAGGAAAAACTAAAAGGGGCGAATTGAGTATTTTCCCAAAATCATATTTGGTCTTGTCCCATTGTCTGCATATGATGCCAAGGCAGAAAGCTGG
This sequence comes from Morus alba, assembly GCA_012066045.3. Taxonomy (NCBI): domain Eukaryota; kingdom Viridiplantae; phylum Streptophyta; class Magnoliopsida; order Rosales; family Moraceae; genus Morus; species Morus alba. The sequence continues at coordinate 59,289,108 of CP050224.2, forward strand.
TCCAGGTTCAGAGAGTGCCAATTTGAAGGTTAGCAGACTTAGTTTCACGATCAGTTTGCTCCTTGAGAATTTGTTCGCTTCTTATTATGTGTTTATGACATCATATAATTTTGCAGAAAACTGATGTTTGGGTCCCCGGAAGTACCAGGAATCCTGAAACATATATATTAAAAGATCAGGTGTCGATTTTTTTCCTTTCTTTTTGGTTCCAATATTTTACACATGTTCCTTATTTTGATGATATATATTGTGTCAACCTTGAGACAGATATCATGTTAATGTTATTTCATTTGGCACTTGTAGTCAACCTTGAGTCTTGCATTTTTTTTTTTTATTTGTCTATTTTCTTCTTGCCTCTGTTTTGTTTGTATCTATACTGGTTCACTCAATAAATTTGTAGCTTTTTCTATTTTTTTGCTGTGCCGTGATGCTGGAAGTAGTCTGCCATTTTTATTTCTATCTCTTCTATTTGATCTTTATATATTTCATTTCAGGTGTTTATTTTATTTTTTATTTTCATAATTCTTGATAGGAAACTCGATATCGCCAACGTTATTTGGACTTGATGCTGAATTCGGAGGTTCGACAAATATTCAAGACCAGATCGAAGATAATATCTTATATTAGAAAGTTTCTTGATGACCTTGATTTTTTGGAGGTTAGTTTCTGTCATATCTTGAGCTTTTATTAACCACTTTTTTGTTGATATCTGCTATTAATATCTCTAGTTTTTGCTATTTTATGGACATATCTTATTTGCATCTTTTGTTTGCTCTTTGTTTTCAAATATATTCCTCGCCCAGGTTGAAACTCCAATGATGAACATGATTGCTGGCGGAGCAGCTGCCCGTCCTTTTGTTACCCATCACAATGAGCTTAACATGAGGCTTTACATGAGAATTGCACCTGAACTCTATCTTAAGGAGTTAGTTGTTGGTGGACTAGATCGTGTTTATGAGATTGGAAAACAGTTTAGGAATGAGGGCATAGATTTAACACATAATCCCGAATTTACGACCTGTGAATTCTATATGGCTTTTGCGGACTACAATGACTTGATGGACTTAACTGAGAGGCTGCTGAGCGGTAAGAGCCGAATTTGGTCAATAGAAGGACCTTCATTGCTATACCAATTTTCCCTCTTTTTTTGCTCTCCTGAATAACCTAGAGTTGTTTGCTGAACATAGTTAATTTGAAACAGGGATGGTCAAGGAACTTACAGGTGGATATAAAATTAAGTATCATGCAAATGGGCTTGATAAGGACCCAATTGAGATTGACTTTACTCCACCATTCAGGTTTGTAATGTATCTACCGGTCATAAATGTGTGCCGTAAACAATTGTATAACTCTTTTTTGGTTCCAACTATTTCAGAAGGATTGACATGATAGAGGATTTAGAGAGGATTGCGAATCTCAATATACCTAAGGACCTGTCAAGTGATGAAGCTAACAAATATCTTAGGGGTGCTTGTGCAAAGTATGAAATCAAATGTCCACCTCCTGAGACAACAGCTCGTTTGTTGGACAAGGTTCGACTTTTCTCTTTATATATTGAAGTTCTCTCTATGAAATACTGGAGCAGTGACAGGATATTAGTGGCGTAAATTATGTTCTAGTGCTATATGCTATAGTTTGCCGAGACCTGAAAGATGAGTCTTTGATTTGCTTGGGTGTTTAGATAGACTATGACCAGTGTCTGGTGGTGTATATTTTTTCTCAATAGGATTCGCCCAACTAATTCCTGAACTAATAAATCTCATCGAATTATTAATATACGTGCTATGATGGGTCCTTTCATGAGAAACAGAGCATAGATTTAGCAGAATCGATAAAGTCAAGTGATTTTTGGCTCATGTTTTCTGTTTCCTTTTTCCTTGATGAGTTTCTAAATTTGGTTCAGTAGTTCTGCTTTTAGTATTTACTTTATGGGTGATGGTGACTAAATTGTGGCAAATTAATCAAGTTCAAGGATTTTTTTTTTTTTTTTAGTATTATTGATAAACATTTTGCTGTCAAACTGTTTTCACACTTAGACTTATCACTAAATAGGGGTGTGTTTTTTTGAAACACATGATTTGAGCATAGATTTAGCAAATCGATAAAGTCAAGTGATTTTTGGCTCATGTTTTCTGTTTCCTTTTTCCTTGCAGGTGGTAACTTTAGCACGCCTGTAGTTTCTACACTTTCTAATTTGGTTCCTTGTAGTTCTGCTTTTAGTATTTACTTTATGGGTGATGGTGACTAAATTGTGGCACTTGAATTAATCAAGTTCAAGGATTTTTTTTGTAAAATAACAACTATTGAAGAAAAATCCACCCCCTAGTATTATTGATAAACATTTTGCAGTGTCAAACTGAGCAAGTATATTGCACACTTAGACTTATCACTAAATAGGGGTGTGTGCACCAGTTTTTGAAACACATGATTTGAGATTGATGTGCTTTTCAATGCTTGCAGCTTGTGGGACACTTTTTGGAAGAGACGTGTGTGAACCCCACTTTCATCATTAACCATCCAGAGATTATGAGTCCTTTGGCAAAATGGCATAGATCCAAACCTTGTCTGACTGAACGTTTTGAGTTGTTTATTAACAAACGTGAGGTATGCTCTGTTAATGTCTGATTTACAATTCGTATTGTTCTTTATTCATGTCCAACTTTTGAATCTCTAACAATGTTTTTGGTCATTATTATTTTTCTACTGGCTCAGCTTTGCAATGCATACACTGAATTGAATGATCCTGTGGTTCAACGGCAAAGGTTTGCAGAACAACTCAAGGTATCACATAGTTCTTCACTCCAGTACTCTATTGTTGAATGAGTTTTCTTTCTTTTGTTCTCAAAACGGTTTGGATTCCAGGACCGACAATCGGGTGATGACGAAGCAATGGCATTGGATGAGACATTTTGTACAGCTCTTGAGTATGGGTTGCCTCCAACTGGTGGTTGGGGATTGGGCATTGACCGGCTCTCTATGTTGTTTACTGATTCGCAGAACATTAAGGTTAGTGCCTCTCTCTGTCTCGATTTTTCCGTGTTCCTACTCTTACTTTTTCCGTGCGTGTATGGGGGTGTGTGCGCTTGAATTTTTGTTTTATTTTCATGATTATTTTTTCTCGTGTTTAAAGATGTCATGTTGTTGATTGTCACTCACTGTTTGTTGACTTTTGGGGACAGGAAGTACTTCTCTTCCCGGCTATGAAGCCTCAAGACGAAGCTCCTTCAAAAGGTTTTTTGCTGCCCTTGTTTTTCTCACCGTTGGTGTTACGACTGTTTTGGAAAAGTGAAATCTATATAGCCGACTCTAATTAAGTTGGAATTAAGGCTTGTTGTTGGTGTTACGGCTGTTTGCTTACTTATGATTCTTAATTAGAAATCTTTTTAAATTACATGAGATTTTTATTGATTGTCGAATGCTATTCTTTGGCAGTTGCAGGAGGAGCATAGGATACCGTAATCTCTGATGACAAGGTTTCACTGCTTATTGTTCCTGCCAAAACTTGTCATTTCTTCATCAGATTTAAATTTTGCTGAGGAAATAGGCGAGGTGAGGGGTTGTGGGAGTGTTGCATTTGAAATGCTTTTACACACACACAGTAGTGATATTTTGAGATTTTTGTCGTCATTTGCAAATTGAATTGCATCACAAATTTATAAAATCGTCGAGGGTTGTGAAGGGGTTTGATAGTTAATCGGCATCTCTTTTGATTAACTTGTCCATATGTATTTGAAAAAAAAAAATTGCGGGCATAAATCACTGCTATATATATAGGTCTTGTTAGTCGTGTGCTTGCATGCACTAGTGTGCTGAAGTGTTGCCGATGAATTTGAGCTGCCTGCGTTGGTCGCATCTTGTTGGATACGAGATCTCGGGCGGTTCATTACTCATAGCTGGTAATGTTGATATCTAGTTGCATCATGATGCCCATGGAGCGTTGCTGGTGGGATTTCCGCCTCCCCCCAGGGTTTTTTTAGCTTACCAAGGCAAGCGCTTCCGGCTTCCTCAAGTGCCTTTATTTGCAATTTTGCCTGTCTGGGTACAACCGGAGCTGCCATTTGGGACTAAGTTCTTGAGCACTCTTGACCATCGTGGTCTCCCTCCTACCACTGCTATTTGGGTGGAGAAACTTATTTTTCCTTCTTTAAAGAACTGGTTTGTTCAAAAGTTGACCACTTGTTTACGTTAACTTAGGGTCCGTTTGGTACTTATTCACTTCCCGATTCGAATCATGATTCATGGTTTGCTACAGTATTTTTTCTCATAAAAAATACAAGTAAATCAAAAATGGTTCTAATCATATGATTTAAATTTATGAGCCAAACACTCTCAGATTGTGTGAAAGAAATTTCTTTTCCTTTATTCAAGCCAATGGTTTATTCAAAAAAATAAAACCAGTGACTTTTTAAACCACTGGTTTACTTAAAAGTAGGGTCGGTAATATGGGTCATGACACAACTCGAAAGCGACACAAATTTTGAGAGTTAGGGTTGAAAAAAAAAAAAAAGTTCGGGTCAGAATTATGTCGACTTCAAATTGACATGAAAAATACGGATCAATTTTAGTTGGATCCGGTCTAACCCGAATATGACACGGAACTCATAAAAAATTAAAAAGGACATATATTTTCTTTACTTATTTTAAATTTTATTATGAACTTGTGATATTATGATAGTTATACTCAAAATTTTATACTATTATTTGCTTAATGGACCTGTCTAATTCGAACACGACACAAAACTCGTAAAAAATTAAAAAATACATATATTTTTCATTACATATTTTAAATTTTATTATAAACTTGTAATATCATAATAGTTATAATCAATCTTATACTATTATTTGCTTAATTTCAATGGATGTTATTGTAATTTAGTGTGTTATGAATTTTAAGTTATTTTTAATATGTAAAAAATTAAATAAAAGTATATAATTTTCGTGTCAATTTCAGAATCACGAGTCAATTTCGTGTCATAGGTCCTTTTCGGGTCGTGTCGTTTCAACTCGTAAAGTGATCGTGTCATGTTCGTGTTGTGATTTATAAAAAAATTTGTGTCACGAGTCATGTTTAGATTGATTGTAAATTTTAAAAAAAATGATCAAAACACGACACGTGACACGAATTGTCATCCCTATTTAAAAGTAAACCAGTGGTTTATTGTTTAGTTTAGATGGCATTATGGACTTTAACTCAATAAAGTGGATTCTCATCAAATGATGAAAAACGAAGTGGTAAAGCCGACAGGCTCCTGTTAGGAGCGTAATCTTTTTCCGTTTATAGTGAGCTCAAAATTTATTTATTGATGTTTTACATCTTTCAAAGCCTCACGCTCACCAAGTTAAAGAGAGCTTTTAGGTCTTTTCCACCAAGCTGCAAATCCATGGGAAATAGTTTCTAGTTTCAAAAGGCATTTCTTATAGTTTATGTGCGTCGGAACTTCTAAAAACCAAATATGCAAGAGTCTAACACTGATAGGAAATGAAAATGCTCTCACAATGCTCTATATAAAGACTATGGATTTCTTTTCACCTTATACCTTAATCTCTAATATTTTATTTTGAATATAGAAATAAATGAAATTCAATGTAAATTGATTGTTTTTATAATTTTTAAAAATTAGTGTCATTCAAAATATTTAAACTCTGATTTAACAATATGTTATGAATCATTCTCCACTCCTGCACCACTAGATGACCAGAAAAAGAATCTCAATAAGACTTTTATGAGCTGAAAATTAGATTAATGAATCTTTGATTCAAGCAATTATAAGAATAATGATTCATGGACAATAATGTATTAGAAGAAAGAAGGGAGAAGAACATAACAAATTCTTCTAATTATGAAAGAGGAGTACAAGCAAATATATAGGCACATTGCCAAGGGAGAAAACGAAGAAAAAGGAAAAGGAAAAAAATGCAACAGAAAATAAAAACAGAAAAACCATATTCCAGCATATGCAAAATTCTGCCTAATAGTTTGTTATAACAGAATTTATAACAACCAGATGTGCTAAAATAATGAATGAGAACAAAAAGATGAAAAGATTTAATAAAAAGGAAAGAAGAGGTGTTGGTTTGAGTCGCGGAGAACTTTTGAAGTTAGTGAGAAACATGTTAGTCAATTTTGGATAATTGTAACTTGGAACTCAGCCCCAATTGGTACAGTTTAGGACTTCTGTTTCTATTACAGTGAAAGCATATACATTTGCAGCTTAATGTCAATATCTTGACATACAAGTTAAGATGAATATCTGCTTAGGGGACTAAGATCCCAAATCTCAATCGTCTTGCTACATCCCAGTGCTAACTTGGAGTGAGTGCTAACTTGGTGGAGCCAAAAGCAAGAGTTGACACCTTCGTTACAGCACCTGCATAAAAAAAAAAAAAAAAAAAAAAAAAAAAAATAAAACATGATTGAGAATGAACTAAAAAACTAAAAGAAAAACTAAATAATAATTGTAAAGTCCACGTAAAATTCATACCAGTCCAGGAGAGCTTTGAAACTCTCCATTTGTCTTTGAAAGCCATCTACAAAGAGGTGTAAAGGTAAACGACAAAAATTTTATGAGCAATAATGGTCTCGTTCACTTTACATATTCGAATTTTTAATTTGAATTGAGATGCGATATTTTTTGAGAGCTTTTCACTATAGCAGAAAAAGTTAAATGTGACATTTTCTGAGAGCTTTTTACTATAGAAACCTATAATTGAAAACTTGAATCGGTGAAATGAATGAGGCCACGTATATATGTATATATATATATATATATATATTTTTAAAGAGATACATAGTTCCCATTGTTCCTTTCCCTTTTCAGCAAATGTAAACCAAAGAACTTAAAAATGAAGGTCCCGTTTATTGCACTAATTCAAATTATAACTCAAATATTTGTTAGTGTTTTCTCATAAAAAATTCAAATTCAACATTTTTTACTATATTTTTTTCTCTATCATGAATTCACATTTTAACTAAATTTTCAACTCAAATGAGCGAAATGAAAGAGCCACAAATGGGCACGTGGTGACATAAAACTTCAAGAGCAGATAGCCAGAGAATGAACGAAGCAGAAACGGGTGCATGGTGACATAAAACTCCAAGAGTAGATAGCCACCGAGTTATATTAAATATATATATATATAGGCAAGATCTTTAATCAGGCACTTGAAAAGTGCCTGATCAGAACGGTATTTGTACATTTATGTTGAAGTGTGTATATTTATATGTGTTTTGTGTATATATTTATATGTAAAGTTGTATATAAAAAAAATAAATTTTAGGATATTCTAAATTTTAATTTTTAAAAAGAATGCTCTTTTCCAAATTTACCCTTACTTTTCTCCCTCACATTTCATCTGCGCCTCTCTCTTCCGTTCTCTCTCTCTCTCTCTCTCCTCATGTTTTCTTTCGTCTTCCTCTCGATTTCTCTAGTAGATTCCTTCTCTTGATTCCTTCACTCTCCCTACCGGATTTATCTCTCCTGATTGTCCTATCTTCCTGCCTTTCTTCCTCTTCCAGTCGGAGCTCCCAATTGCTGACAATGTTGTGACGACCTCCCTTTCGGGATTCCGGCATTGCGAAGATATTAGTAGATCGTCTTTTCGTCTTCTCGTCGCTATTGTTTTATGGTCGGGCTCCGAAGATCGTCTTGGCGAACGAGTTCTGCAGATCGTCAATCTGCAGAAGATGTCGCGCCTCCCGATTCGCCAATTGGTTGTCGCTGGAGATCTGAGAGATTGACGGCCGTTTGCCACCATTTTTCCTTTTATGATTTATGCATTTTTCTGTTTTAAGCCGTGATGGCCACCTGATCATTACATGAGTACATGTGCTTGAATGGTTGGTTGGGTGTGGACTTGATGATCTTTGGCACTTGCCATATTTTTTCATGAGAAAGAACTCAATGAACAATATTTTCGAAGTGTGAAAAGGCAAGGATTTGTTCTCCACTTCTTTTTATCACTGTTTTGCACGATGTTTTTCAGAGAAAGAGGATATGGGTTTTGAGAAACAAAATTTCATTTGCACTGTTATAAATGCCGGATCACTTAGTCATTTTGTGAGTATCGGACTTAAGACCAATCCTATATATATATATATATATATATATATATATATATATTATAATTGCAGAAAGTACACCATCCCAAAACAACGCAGAGGCTTAGATCAAAACAACAACCTAAAAAAACAAGGGAAGAACCTAAAAGTAAAAAAGATGTGATCGCAAGATAAAAGTATATAAACGGCACAATGATTAGGATAAAGAAAATGGGATGCTTTAGTAAAACACAATACTAATAAATCCCAAAAGAAAAAACATGAGGGATGGAAAACGAGTGCATATGTTCGAATTCGGTCTTTAAATCAGAATAAAGTTTGAGACTTTTCACTCAAAGGACAACCCCATAAAAATAAAGAAAAATAAACTTGGAAAACTTTTAGCATTTAGAGTCAAATGTCAAAAAAATACGGCTCTCTCTTCTTAACTTTATGACCATTACAATGCTGACCAAAGTAGTTAACAGTCTTACCCATAGTCAGATATTGGCCTACCAATCACTAATCAAGAATTGTTTATTAGCATCTAGATCTTCCATGCAATCAGTTAGTCAATAAAATAATTCCATTAATTTTCCTTTATCAAGAGGTAGAAATGTGCATGTGGATCCCAATGGCTCCACTAGAATTCAAAATAAGTTTCTTAAAGTTAAAAGAGGATTTTTTGTGATCTTCCACAATAACCGTACAAGATTTTCCGTAGTACACTATGACCTAAATTAATTATGTCATCACATAATAAGTTAATATGGCATATTGTACCCTAATCTTGAATTAATAATAGTTTTATCTTCCCCAAAAGTAGTAATAATTGAATGGTGGTATACCAAAAAAAAAAGAAAAAAGAATAGACGTCTAACATGAAGCAAGTCTAGCACATCCTAACTAGCACTTTCTGACCTCATTGTGTTTAAAATAAAAATAGTTCTTAGAACTTTGAATATGATTACTAAGGAGACGTTTTGTTTATGGATTAGAATTATGTGATTAGAATCATTTTTAAATTACGTGTATTTTTTGTGAGAGAAAATACTGTAACGAACCATAAACTATGATTCAAATCTTCTAACTAAACTAACCCTAAATTTTTAATTTCAACATATTAGTTTCTGAACTTTTGATTTTATCCAACACAAGGTTTCGGGGGGGTTTTTTTTATTTTTTATTTTTTTAAATCACCTTTTATTGATAAGTAAGAATTATGTTGAACCTCAAACGTCACTTGGAGGTTTATTTCCTAAATGCTAAACATAATAGAAAGTGGAGAAAGACATGTGTAAAGGTGAAAAATAAGTGAAACCTCCATCACTTTCCAAATAATAATGATATGTTTATCTGGCCCTACTAACGGTCCCTTCTGCCATATGCAATTCTATTTGTACCTAATTAGGGTAAATTTTTTTTAATCATATCTACTTTGTAAACTTAGTGCTGAGTAAGATAATGCAAAATTGATCTCTAAAAGTAACCAAACCAATATTGAAGTCCTTTTTCGTTAGACGTAGCCAAATTAAGAACATAAATAACAATACCCCAATTTTTCAACATTTTATTTTCTTTAATGAATTGAGAGAGAAGAAAACGAATATCGAAAAAAATCTAACACAACCTAATTAGGTTGACATCTACTAGAACAAATATTCGGCCGTTATTCGAATAATATTTATGCATGGCTTTCTCCATACTAAATCATTTTTTTTTTTTTTGGTGATCAACCTCATCAAAGAAAGAAGCAAAAAATAAATAAATAAACAAAAAAAAAATCACATAAAGAAAGGGGTTAATCCCACAAAGAGTCTTTAAAAGTTATTTTCAATCTCACTTTGGTTGTTGACTTTTAAAACGTCCGGCATTTGGTCCCTAAAGTTTTACTCTATTTCATTTTCGGTCATTCGGTAACTAAGTATTAAATATTTAACATAATCGGTGTAGATAGGGACTAAAATTACAAACATTTGAATTTTAGAGAGACTATTTATGGAAATCATCTTTTATTTTTTGTATTGCTTTAGTCCCTAAACTTTAAATGTTTTAAATTTTGGTCCCTAATTTACATAGATTTTGTCAAATATTCAACATTTAGATAACAGAAACAAAGTAAAACCTCAAAAGACAATAATGAGACATTTTCAAAGTCAGAGACTGAAATGAGATTGAGAGTAATCTTCAGAGACCATTTATAAGATTAACCTTAAAAAAAAAAAAAAATAAGCAGCTTGCTACGACTGAACATTAATATTACATCATATGATTAACTTATGAGATCCTCTTAGGATTTAGTGGTACCAATAAGTTGCCTATAATTATCAGTGCAATGGTGTTATTTTGTGCCAATCATCCTACTTTGCCAACTAGCGACCTTTTCATCTTCAGCTAAGATAAACTCGAAAATAGCAGCTGACCTTTGAGTAGTACTAGAGCCCCCAAAAACCTCATATTAAGCAAGAGAATATTTGTGGAGCCCCTTAACAAAAAAAAAAAAAAAAAAAAAAAAAAAAAAACTAACGGGGTGAGAAAGAGATAGGGATCAGAAAGGGAGGCATGGAGAAAAAGACCTTTTATAACAAAAAGGCAGACAAAAGAAAATAGCAAAACCCACTTGATTAGTGGATCTTGTCTAACTTTAAATTTCTCATATTTGCCCAAAAATTAGAAGCCTTATAACCTGTTCAAAGTATCATAAATACCAAGACCCCTAAGCAATGAAACACCAATATTTGATATTCTAAAGAACATAAAGCTTTTGTCTCTTTCCTTTTGCCTTTGATTCATTCATCATTGATATTCTAAAATCATTTAGATTTTCAAGAATCTCTGTATATGATATTGGTGAGTGACTTGTAAAACTTTGATGCCAAAAAAGCATTGAGAGCTAGGGACAGAATAGGGTGAATATGATCTGCATGAGGGTTTTTTTTTTTTTTTTTTTTTTTTTTTTTTAATTAGAAGGCTGTAATAGAAAGATTGAAAAAGTATATATTTTTAAACCCCAAAGTGGATGTGCCGTCAACATGATTGTCAATGGCTGGAAAATTATATGGTGTAACAGTTGCAAAGACAACATACCATTTGCGGTCTTTTTACCAGTTTGTGCTGTGTGTTCCTCCTCCACCTCTCTCTCTCTCTCTCTCTCTCTCTCTCTCTCTCTCTCTCTCTCTCTCTCTCTCTCACACACACACACTAGTCCTATACAATGTACTTGCTATCTCTTGATTAGTTAGTGTGTAATTATTAATTTTCTATCACCTAAGCTAGCATGAATATTATTTAGATATATATGTATATATATATCCTAATTGTATATTTTATAGAAACTGAATTGTAGAGAAATAATCATTGCAGGTATTTGTGTAATGAAAATTTATCTATAATAATAATAATAAACTACTAGAGAAATGTTAAGGGAATTAATTAGTTGCAATCGTTACTTCACTAATGCTCATCAAAATTTAATGTGGGCTTAAGTATGAATATGTTTTAGGGAAATAGTAGAAAATAAGCCAATATGAAAAGCTTAAGAAAGTAAATAGGCCAATTTTTAGTTATAGAAATTAATAGACCATAACTTGTCAAGTTATGGTTCATAACCAGATAAGTTATGGATAAATTTGTCAAGTTATGGTTCATAACCGGACAAGTTATGGACAATTATGAATAATAACTTGTTAAGTTATGGTTCATAACCAGACAATTTATGGACGAAAATAATAATTTGACCTATTTATTAACTTATGTAAACTATTAACCTATTAATTTTAATTCATCTCAAATTTTAGCCTATTTTCCTCTTTCTCCTTATGTTTTACTAACAAGTTAATGATACATATCTTGAAAAATTTTATCAGGAATAAAAGCTAGATCCATCAAATTTTTTTATTTTTTTTTTTTTTTTATTTCTTCACCGGAAAACTTGCTAACCACTAACCAGTATTCTTTTGTTACATAGCCCACCAACATTCCTAGCCCCTCATGTCCTGATATGACATGTACATATCAACTAACTTTCACACGTCTGATAAAAAAAAAAAAAAAAAAAAAAAAAAGAGTGCCAAGAGACTGGAGTCTTCTTGGTTACTCCATTTTTTTTTTTTTTTTTTTTTTTTTTTTTTTGGTTGCTTGAGCGTAAAAACTGAAAATGAAGTCGTCAAAATGTGCCAATCCAAACATTAACCATGTTTCGCTCAAATTATAGGTTTTTTTTTTTTTAAACAAAAAGTTATCCACATTTCAGTTCCTATAAATGAGAAACACAAATCATAAGCCCTTAACAAGCAAGGCCTTCATCATTATTTTTTGTTGTTACTATATATAATATATATATATATATATATATTATTGTTTTGCTGCTATCAAGATTTGATCACTGAAATATAGAGTATATATTTCTCAATGGGGTATACAGTAGTACTCTTAGCATAACTAATTCTTATACTTTACAAAATGCGTGGCGACTCAACGAAATTAACATATATCCAATCTTCTTTAGTTACAAGCCAGAAATCGTGCCCTCTTACTGGAATAATAATATTCGACAATTGATATTATTGGGATAATGACAAATTGAGTGACCATTTAGTTCACGGGTTTAAAACTATAGTTCGTGATTCTGATTTTTAAATTTTAAATTTTTTATTTAAAAAAAATATTATAACGAATCAAGAACCATAATCTTAAATCAGGTTAGAACCCTCGAAACAAATGAACATAAAACTCACCCTGTGTTTAATTGAAATGAAAGAATTTACACCGTGTTATGATAATTGCTAAGATTATCTCCTTTTATTTTTACTAATTAGACATAATTTACCACGATACTGTTAGTATTAGAGAAAATTATTTTACAAAACGCCATTATTATCGTTCACGAGAAAACAAAAAAATGTAGGCGCTTATGAGATAGAAATCCCAAAGGCAGTATACTTTGATCTTTAATTATTTTCTTGCATTTAAGACCAATCAACTTTGAATTTTTTAGAAAGTTTATTCTTTTGTTGATCATACTCGTTAATTGTTCTCATTAAAAATCAAAATGCACACTTTCTTTTATATAGGTGAAAAAAAACCTTTTTCACATAGTTAATTTATATTACGTAGTTAATTTTGATAAATCTGACATATAGGGTGAATATTTATTTTGAAAATAAAAGAGCAAATCTTTTTTTATTTATTAGAGAAATACTATCTCCAAATGTTTGAAAACGTCACAAGACAAATTTTAACATTTCGATTAAACACACGGGAGGTTTTTATCATTTTCCTTTGAGAAAAAGAAATAAATATCCTTATTAGTCAAAAAAATATTAATCAAAGAGTAAAAAATAAAAATTTAAATTCATATATTTTAAGAGTAAATTCAGCCATTTTCTCCTATCTCTTTTTTAACCTTATTATATATTGAGAGAAAGAGAGAAATAAATAAAGACTTGAGATGAATTAAAATTAATAGGTTAATAGTTTACATAAGTCCATAAATAGGTTAAATTAATGTTTTTGTCAATAACTTATCTGGTTATGAACCATAACTTGACAAGTTATTTACTGTTTTTGTCCATAACTTGTCTGGCTACGAACCATAACTTGACAAATTTATCCATAGCTTATCTGGTTATGAACCATAACTTGACAAGTTATGGCCTATTAATTTTTATAACTAAAAATTAGCCTATATACTTTCTTAAACTTTTCATATTGACCTATTTTTTAATATTTCTGTTATATGTTTTGCACCTTGATCTTTAGGATACCGACTATCAACTATTAATGTTATTAGGATCGCAAATCTAGCTAGACTTGGCACCTTCTTCTAAATAAATAAAAACAGAAGTACTATGCCAACAATTTTTCCCCATTTCACCTTGTTGAAAGGGTAGTTCACAAGATGCTTATTTGAACTGATTATCGATACAGCTCCAAAAACAAATTAACCAGATCACTTTTCCAAAGAAATAACATTAAATATTTCTTTAGCGTGACCAAGTCAAGGTTAGTTAATAATCTGCAATCAGAAAGCAAAAAAGAGGCTAGAATAAACTTAATTACCGTCCAAACAAATAAAAAAAAACTAAAATTATTGATTAATTCAATGCATCCTTCCTGTAGTGCAGAAGACACTTTATTGTCAAGAGAGAAAGCAAAAATTGTTAGTTTTTTCTCTTTCTAACAAGAGGGTGATTCTTTATGTAATTTATAAAATATAAAACTACTTAATTTTACCACTGTTGGTTATGACATAGTGACAAAAGACGATCTGTCAGACTCCGATACGTATATATTTAGGCCTCGTTTACTTTGCGGATTTGAGTCTTCAATTTGAGTTGAGACGTGACATTGTCTGAGAGTTTTTCACTGTAGCAGAAAAAGTTAAATGTGACATTTTTTTGAGAACTTTTTACTGTATAAACTTAAAACTGAAAATTCAAATCAATGAAATGAACGAGGCCTTAGAGTACTAATTAAAACCTAAAAAGCTATTTACAAATGCACTTAATGTGTACAGAATTATTATTATGCCCAGGCAAAAATATGCATTGGTTTTATGTCAATGTTAGCCTAAATAGTAACCACGCGTTAATCCAATAGTAAGGTCCACTCATCATGATTAATCACGTATGATACTATAGACCCTAATAGATTATTAAGCAAAATTTAGTGTCGGGCATGGAAAAAGCTGCAATTTTTTTTTTAAAGGGACTAATATGGTAAAAGTGGTTGTTCCCACATAGATCTTGGTAGACAAGAAGGACATTTCTAGTTGTGGAAGCATGACCCATACGTTTCAAGCAAAATATGTTAGTACATGTACAATAATTTCCAATAGTACATCTTTTTTTATTTTTTTATTTTTTCTCTCTCCCATATTAATTATTGTATATATGTGGATATATAGCTGTATAAGTGGGTGATCCACACACACTTATATACTATTATATATGTTATTTATGTAAATTACTACTAAATAGTGTTAATACTGCCAAACTGTCCTTACAAACCGTCCTTTCATGACATGGAACACCAAGTGAATGGGTAGGTGTAATATATATATATAAATAAGAAATTCATATATATAGATAAGGTCTGTATTTAAAAAGTGTTTAATCATAACGGTAATATATAATTAATTATACATAAATTATGTATATTTACATGTAAATTGTGTATATTTACATATGAAATTGTGTATGTTAATGATAATATATATTAATCCTCAAAACATGTATTTTTTTTATAATAATTAATAAACACATAGTATGAAAATATGTATATTAATTGATTTGTTGTATTTCATGTTAAATATATATGACTTTACATGTAAATATATATGATTTATGCAGAATTATATAACTGAAAGTGTCGGAGACAATTCCTATATATATATATATATGTGTGTATATATTTGTACACATGCTTAGCAGCTTAGCTACTTAAAAGGGTTTCCTTCAATAATAAACATCACATGTTGACATGTTAGGTTGTGGGGACACAAGTTGTGTAGAATTTCCACTCTCTTAGTATTTTAGTTGCCACCGCTTTTTGAAAGTCATTTAGCCGCGCGCCGCGCATCTTGATTATGCGTAAGGCTCGCCGAAATAAAGGACGTTATCTCCTCAAATCTTATGACTATATAATTAATTGTGTCTGTGTGTATATATAAATGTATTATATATATGACCTTTTGCAAAATTAAGGGTCACATGAAACTGTCAAATTAGCTGATCTCTATGATCATTAACGTTGTGACTTGTGTGCGTATATATATATATATATATATGTAAGGTTATGATTAAGCATGAATGGGTTGACATTCTAGGGTTGTAGAAACATATTGACGTGGTACCAATATTATGCAATAATTGATGAAGAACAACTAGATTAAATTTCAAATTTAATTTTTATAATTATTTTTATGATATCTTTTATTTTTAATATTTAATTTTGATTTAGGATAATATTTATCTTCTAGGATTTTTTTTTTCGAATTAGTTAAGTTTATCTTTTAGATTTTTATGAATATATTAGTAATTGTAATTCTTATTCAAACTTTAATGATTTGTTGATGATGTTCAATTTCTAGTTTTCTACACTAGAGTTATTGTTCTCCCTCTATTTCTATCTACCTCTCGGTTTTTTTTTTTTTTTTTTTTTTTTTTTTAATCTTTATCTTGATTCTATTTCTCCTCTTAATTATTTTATTCCATATATTTATTCTAATTCTATCATGTTCTTCATCAATAATACTAATAGTTTAAGGACTAATGTGAGATTAAAAAACAAACTTCACTTTGATTACTACGACTGGTGGAGCCATATTGGGCCCAGTGAGGGCAGCTGCCCCCCACTGGCCCAACTGGCTGCTTTGTATTATAACCCTAAAAATATATATATATTTTTGACAATTTTCTTCTTATTTCACCCCCCATTAAAATTATTAATTTACAACATTTTCATTTAAGTTTTGAAAAAATTTCAATTATACCACTGAAATTTAACTTTTTTTTTTAGTAGCACTAAAATTTAACTTTTGAATTTAATATACATATATTTTGAATTAGAAATACCAACTAAACCAAAAATAAACCACAATAATATGTGAATTCATAATATTTTGAATCGTAAACCACAAAAATTGAAATAAACTGAATTAAAATAATCATAATGTCATTTTAGTTGAAAATTTTAATTCAATGCACGCACGCCCCTACTAAACAAATTTTCGGGCTCCACCACTGATTACTACACCAATTTGTTGTCCTCAAATTTGGGAATTATTAGTATAATTAGTTGTCAAATTGGTTTATCGTCTAATTATGAAACTGGTACTTGGTCATTCATGCCTTGATCATGTTATAACATGATATATAGTCAACTAATTTAATTAATTTATTATGTTTTGGTATGAGGATTCGTGTCATGGTTCAAATCATAGTTTGTGGTTCATTACAGTATTTTCTCTTATAAAAAACACACGTAAATTAAGAATAGTTCTGAATCATAATTTTGAATCAGTAAACTAAACGTTTAGTAAGAGATGATCGTTTCTTTATTTTGCGTGTATCCAGTGGCTCACTTTGATAATTGCACCGTATAAATATTATTCTGTAATTACTATATATTAATGGAGATCCATTTCTTCCAACAAGACATATAGAAGATTGACGGTGTTGAAAGAGACAAAGAGAACATTAAGAATTAAATGCCCTATAAAAAAAACAGTATCAAATTGACTACTAATTAATATTTCACATTTATCTATGGCCCTATGGGTGAAGCATGACCAAGTAGGCACATACAAAATTTAATGGTCAATATAGTGTCTCTTTGAGAGGCCAAGAGTAATTGCCTTTGCTATTTTTGGTTTCATATGTTTTACATTTCCCATACATTTTCGCATTTTGCTCTCTAAACTTTAAATAAATTGTTAAGTTACTTCATGAATTTATAATTATGATAAATTAGTCCTTGCTTATAATAAATAGTATAGAGTGCCTCTATAGTGAAAAGTAATGTTAAAATTACAAGGACATAACATCATGCATGTGACATATTGATGTGCACTGATTCTCATTCGAAATTTCATATCTTCTTTCTAATAAGCTCATATAAGGCATTTGCTATTAAAATTTAATAGTTATCATCAATTTGAATCACTCTAATTACAACACTTTGTTAAAGTCGTGAATAATTTATTCAAATTAAGAGTTGGCTGTGATAACTTACCAATGGTAAAAAGTTGATGGAGTAGTACCGATCATCTTTCACTTTTTAATAAAAAGAAGAACTAATACATCTGCACAGTTAAAAAAAAAAAGAAAAAAAAAAAAAGGATTACTCCCAATGTAGTTGCCAAGTTTTACCCCAATTCCAACTTTGATCTCTTAACATTTTAAAGTCCCAAATTGACCCCGGTCTGTTTTGGTATCTAAAATAGTCCTTATATTATACTTACATTTAAATTTAGATATAAAAATGATCATGTGTAGCCAATGCACTATCTAAGTAAAGGTAAAATGGGCATTTCAGTGGCAAGTGTACTATTAATGAAATTGACATTTCAATGGCTAATGCACTATTTAAGTGAAGATAAGTGAAAGAGAGGTTCGGTATGGCATTCAAATTTTGGTTTTTTTTTTTTGTTTTTTTTTATTTTATATTCTATGTTATTGAAGAAGTGTAATAGCTATGAAATAATTGCATATCGAGATAGATCGGGATGAATTTCAAAATGTGTTAAAAGTAAAGACCAAAGTGAATTTGCTGTAAAATTTGGAGATATTTTGGCCCCGTTCACTTCACCGATTCGAGTTTAGAATTTGAGTTTTGCTACAGTAGAAAGTTCTTAGAAACGGTCACATCTAACTTTTTTGCTACAGTAAAAAGCTCTCACATAAAATCACATCTCTACTCGAGTTATAAACTCGAATCAGCGAAGTGAAAAATTAGGAAATACACCATGAAAATTCAAAGCCTAAAAACACACTGATTAATGAATGGAATATTTGTGCTAAATGGATTGCATCTTTGCGTTGATTAACATGAATTAATTGCGCATGATCAAGATATAACTATAGCCATAATTGGGCTATTTTTGTTCAAATTTCAATAAATTAAGTAGACAAACATTTAAGTAAGTTGGTGGTGGAGAATGAAAGTTGTAACGTCATCAACACAATGATAGAAGCCCCACTTGTTCAAAAGTACCTTAGCAACAACATATGGCAGTTATGGAGCATTTTTCTTTGAGTATAATTTATAATCTTCAAAAATTAATAAAAGGGTACAAAATCCAAAGAGCTAGATAGCTAGCTCTGGAGATAAGAAAGAATCAAAAGAATCTGAAAAAATGATCACTGCCATGGTTATTATGTGGCTGATAAAACCTTTAAAAAAAAAAAAAAAAAAAAAAAAAAAAAAAAAAGAGAGAGATTAAGCTAAATAAATTTTAGGGCAGATTGGTTATGACAAATATTTGTCAATCATGAAATACGGACCAAGGTTTCAGATACATTTAACTAAACTGATAATTTAATTAATTAATTGCGGTGAACTAATATAAAAGCCCGTGATCAAAGGCATAAGAGAATTATATTCCAAGAGAGGGACATAAATATGTATATTTTTAGTAATATCATAGGTAAGAATTTTGTGAATATACTGAGCGTCACGCACACTTTGGTTTGGCAAATTGTCATTTGAGCAAGACAACATATGAAAGTAACAATAATTGATTAAGAAATGAGGCGTGCCGTTAGTCTTCAAATCAAGCATGATGCGTCTAATTTGTTTCTTTTCCAATTTTGTTTGTTTTAATAGAAAATGGAACGAATTAGCTGACTATTTGAGATGCTTACATATATATATATATATATATATATATATATATATATAAGAGAAATATAAAGTAAATATATATTGTTACGATCCAACTTCTTGCAATGTCACACTATAAGTTATTCCCTATTCAGTTGACCTTTGATGGGAGAACTGCTATATATGTTAGTTTTATGTGTGTGTATATGTATATAATACACACACACACACACACACACACACACACACATATATATATAAATATATATAAGGCGTTCCGTTTCCTAGCACAAGGGAGAAAAAACGAAGAAAGAAGAAAAAGAAGTTTCATGTATGCCTCGTGTAGTTTCTGACCCAATTTATTGACTATTTAATTAAGAAGAAAAAGTTGAATTTATATAGGAAATTTAATTGAATAATTGATGGAGTCAAACAATAATATGTTTTTTTATATGGGAAATTTAATTGAATAATTGATGGCGTCAAACAATAATATGTTTTTTTCTTATATTTTAATTATAACAATATTCAAATAACTATATTAGTTAAAATGATATTAACAAAAAATAAAGAGTAAAAATTCAAACTCATACATTCTAAAAATAAGTTCAATAACTTTTTCTTTCCCAAATCACTTTCTAACATTTCGTATTGCCATCAGATCATTGATCATTAATTTATCTACGATCCACATAAATGTTACTTTTATGACAAAAATTAAGTAGCAAATACTATATATATATATATATATATATATATATATGTGTGCGTGCCACATGTATTGCTGATCAGTAGAGAGGCTTCTCTCATTGTTACACAATTATAGAGATCACATGTAACATATGTACATGAGTTGTACTTCATTATGGTTTGTCATGTAGACGATGCCAAATATGAGTCAATCCCTTCTTTACAAATTATACGAAAGAAAAAACAAGAAAGGAGTAGATGATAAACTAAATCATCTTTCGGAACAGCAAAAAAATAAAATAAAATAAAAATCGAATTGTTTGGCATCTTCGATGGACCACTAGATAGGGTTCGCGCGCGCAACTTGCCAACTTTGCTGCTCAGATAAACTGTTGCCCGACGATATGTAATGTCAGCAATTAAGTCCAAGTTTCCTACGTTTGCACACTATGGAAGGATCGTAAAAAATAAATAAATAATAAATAATAATAATAATAATAATCCAATAAGGCAAAGAGAAAACAATAGTCCAATAATCCAATAGTCCAAGTTTCTTCCATTGTTACACGATGGAAGGATCTTAAGTCTACGTTTTATTTTTTTTTTATTTTTTTTTTCAACGAAAGAGAAAACATATCGCATAGTACAGTCTGACTAATTTGGTCAATCAAACACTAAGGCCCCGTTCATTTTACCGATTCGAGTTTTGCTGTAGTAAAAATCTCTCAAAAACAGTTACATATAACTTTTTTGCTACAATAAAAAACTCTCACATAAAGTCACATCTCAACTTGAATTAAAAACTCAAATCAACGAACTAAACGAGCCATAAATATTTGTTTGTTAAACCCGACATTCTACAGGTTTAACCGCGTTTGGAACTCTATTAAACATATGTGAATTGAAACCTGATAGAACATTTAAACCTCATTTAATCCTAAAAATGAGAACCCACCTCCCTTTTGGGTTTCGCCTATTTTGAACTTATATGGTTCCAACTCATTTTTTTTACACATTCAAATAAAGATTGAAATCCCATTAAACCTCGAACATGATCCAAACACAACATGTTCAAAGCACTCAAATTTGAACTCCCTTACCAAACAAGCCCTAAGTCTTCCGCTCAAATTTATTAAAAATAAAGAAAATAAGAAGGAATTGATACGTCCAAGACATGTTCCAAAAAGAAAAATAATCCAATAAGGCTAAGAATAAAATTAGAACTAAAAAAAGGGTAAGTTTCTTTTTTTTTTTTTTTTTTTTTTTAAATAGAGTTTAAGCACCATTACGTGTTTTGTAAGGTTTGAGGCTCTAATGCCTTAAATTAGTTTCATAGACGTCCTAATTTGGTTCTTAAATTAATTTTATGTTAAAAATCAACCAAATTATGGGAGCATGCGCAACTCAAGTCGATTTGATAGAATTATGCTTGTATTGTTATGTTCATTCAATCCATTTACATGTATATATAGTACGTTGAATATTCATGCAAACTCAAGTATATGCTTCCTTCTTGTACTCTTACAACACGTTTGGTTGGAGGATTTATACCATGATTTGAATTATGATTCATGGTTCGCTACAACGTTTTCTCTCACAAAAAAATACACGTAAATTAAAAATAGTTATAATCTCATAATTCTAATTCATGAACTAAACGTCTTAGGTCAAACATTTTGTAGAGGGTTTTTTTTTTTTTTTTTTGAAATGGAACATTTTGTAGAGTTAATGAAACGACTTCTTTTAATTTGCATAATATAAACAGCTTGTGAGTTTGGTTAGTAACATTTTCTTTTTGTATATATATATAAAAAAAAAAAAAAAAACTTAACTAGAGGAAAACTCATATGTGACATATACACATAAAACTTTGGTCAATATTAAATTTACTTGTTAACTAATTAAGTGGAGATTAAATGAACTCTGGATTTCATGGTACGTAGGAGTGTGGTTTAATAACGGCTAGTTAATATGATTGAAGCAAGCGTTTTTTTTTCTTAAAAAAAAAAAAAAAAAAAAAAAAAAATTAGACCAAGCAAATAAATGATCAGTTTGTTTAAATAAGAATCCGGAGACTAGATATAACTCATCAAATTATTATTTACTTGCTTGGAGAATAAGTTACCAACGACATTATATTCAACCATCAGTTACTTGTCCACGTGCTTGGACCATAGAGTATGTATATATATATATATATATATATATATACACACATTATTATTATTATTATTATTATTATTATTATTATTATTATATATACACTAAAAAATCCAAGGATCAAGATTCGAGGTGGGACTAGAAGAAGCTTATGATTCTATATCTAATACATTTCAATGTCATAAAATAACGGTTGAAGACAATTGCGTAGGAAGAAGAGAATGGTTTTCTGGTTCCACTGTTTAATTTATACATTTTCTTTTTCTTCTGATTCACAAACAAATGGAAAATTGGGTTTGAAGGGAAACTTTTTCGGAGGTTAATGAACTTGGGAAGAAAACAAAACGTAGATGTGCGTGTTTTAACTTTGAAATTAGATTATGTGAGATCTATACATCATATTTGAAATTAAATACTAATAACTTATAGCAGCAGGATAATTATATTAGTTAGTGCACTTTTTGAATATTAAATTGCACTTTCATATCATAATTAATCAATTAATAATATAAATTTAGGCTTTGTCTATAATTTCTCTGGTGGGATGGTCCTTTTAATATAACATATAAAAATAAAAATCTAACGTGACATTTATTTAACGCAATACCGTCTTAATCAAGATATTTAATTATTTCTGATTATTATTATATCTTTCTAACATTTGCATTTGTATTATATGCTAAATAACTAAATTAATTAAGTGTAGCAATAATATTAGATAGTAAAATTTCTTGATCTTACCTCTTTCTAATACCGTTGTTGTGACCGTTATATTGTGTTAAATAACGTTTGTGTTAAACTAGATAATTGTTACAAATGTTGAACTAGATAACTGTAAGGAAAATAGAAATTATGTTCTGTTGTCTCATTTTTTTTGTTTCGGTGGTTGTTTCTCTAATTAAATTTTGACACTTTATGGATTGTTTAAGTACTTTTAGAGCGAATCCAACCAAGCTAGCTATTTTACGTTTTTAGTTAAAATGACTAATGATTTAGTTAGAATTTAACTTTTCTCCACTCTAACCATTAGCTAAATGATTAGCTATTTTAGAGAATCCATTTCACATTAGCTAAATATAGCTAGCAAGAATTGGCTAGCCATTTGATTTTTTTGTATTATTTTATTCTTTCAAACCATAAAAAATGCAAATGTTCTTTTTAAATTTAGTAAAGTTATTTATATTTTAAACTCAATAAATATTAAAATAATCTATGTTTAGTTAAAATAGAGACTATGGTTAGAATATATTACTTAAACATTGTTAGCTAAAATATCTTTCTAACCATTTTAGTTAAAATTTAACTAAAATTTAGAGAATTTTCTTAAAGATGCTCTTAATATTTTGTTCTTATTTGTGTGGCCATATTTTTAAATTTAAATAAAATGGTAAGTAATTAACGGAGAGACAACCATTAAATAGAGATAGTAAAGTTCCGTTCATTTTATCGATTTAAATTTTGTTATATTAAAAAAATATTAAAAACAATCATATTTAATTTTTTTATTATAATAAAAAATTCTTATATAAAATTATATTTTAATTTAAATTAAAAACTTAACTCGAAAGAAGATGACAAGAACATGAAGTGGCATATTGGAGGACTGTCACGGTCAGAGCTGACCCCATTAACGGACTCTCGATAAAAACGGCGGATGCTTAGGTTAGGTGCACCCCCACCCTTTGCAAAGGCTATAAGTGGTCTTAGACTTTAGGGCACTTGCCCCAATAACATGGAGATCACGTCAAATATACAAATTGCTAACTTATTTGCTCACTGTTCATTTCTGCTCTGCCCCAACATCTATTTGTCCCTTAGAGGGATTCCTATTATTAATGACCGTGGTGCTAAAATATATCTAGATGATTTTTATTTTACAGATTTGAGTTTTTAATTTAAATTAAAATGTAATATTTTTTTAAAATTTTTTATTATAGCAGAAAAAATTAAATGTGATATTTTTTTAAAACTTTTTATTGTAAAAATCTAAAATTAAAAACTCGAATCGATAAAGTGAACGAGACTTTAAATTTATCCATGCATGAATTCCATTTTGTTTTCTTTACTGCTTGTTATCTTCTCTCTTTTTCTAATGAAGATTGAAGATATACTTAGAATATGGTTGCTTTTTCTTTTCTTTATAAATTATAGTCTCTTTTGGACGGTGTTGAAAAGAATAGATAGACTATTCTCCCTATTTTCTATTCAATATCAATTTAATTCCCTCTTAATAGGATTCTAGATTGACTTCATATTTCAATGACCCTCACATGGCTAAAAAAAGTTGTTGGTTTCTTCAATCTAATAGCATTGTTAGTTCGAATTTATGATACTTGACATTTTGCTACTAGCTCTCTGTACTTTTGCAAATTATTAATCTCTGATTTTTTTTTTTTTTTTTACTCCCTGAGTTTTTTTTTTTTTTTTTCATTCATTTCGCAATTTTGATCTATAACACAAAAGCTGACAATGGATTTCTGAAATTAAACATAATAGTCACAACCTTAACGTATAATATAACTTAAAAATTTATAAAAATTACAAAATTAGAAATTTGGTTCATTAATCCCGATTTGAATCATGATTCAAAGTTTCTAATGCTCATATATATGGTTCAAATCACATGATTTAAATCTCCATAATGCTCATTTCATAGTTTAGAGATTAATATTGCTCATAAATATATATATTTTTTAATTTATCCCATTCCTACCGCTATATGGTGTATTTTCTAATGTTAAATTTAATGAAAATCACATAAAAATAAAGTGAAAAACTTAACTAACAATTCAAGATAGTACTCTCTAGATCGATAAAGTAATTTTTCATGCTATATCAAAGAAGTCTCTTTTTTTTTTTTTTTTTTTTTTTAAAGTGTATATTCTTGTTATTATGTGATTTTGACAGCTAGTAAAAAAAAAAAAAAAAAATCTCTCCATAGTAGAAAGTCTTTTAAAACTCATGACAATAGTAAAAATATTTAATTGTTCGAGGAATTTCAATAATATAAAATCGTGTCTGGTATTTTATAACAAAGCTAATAACAACAAATCGATTGAGCTATATTAATCAGAAATTTAGATCACACATTAGAAGAAATTCAGAAAATTTTTATAGATATGACACGCTATTCTCTCATTGCGTCTTGACAATTGATTAATTCTCTCTTATTATAATTGCTTAAACAAGAGCAAAGCACGAGCATATATGTATCTGTTCACTCATAATTCATCATCATAGAGATCAATAAAGCATCAAGATAAAACCTTCTCAACGAAAAATATTTTAGCACGAAAAGTCAAATTTACTTCCATTTATTGTAAAACAATACATTTACGTATATATAAATTGGAATTTAGCATGCAATTTTTCATACATACGTAGACAATTTAAGCATTGGATGATCTTTTTGGGATGTTTGGAAGGAGGATTCGGGCCATGATTCGAATCATGGTTTATGGCTCGCTACAGTATTTTTTCTCACAAAAATATACACGTAAAACGAGAATAGTTCTGAATCATGGTTCAGATAACTTTACCTAATCATGCATTCCGGCATCCTATTAAACACATAACGCATGATATGGAGAACTTAAAACGTTTTCCTTCAAACCCAAGAAAGAAATTAAGAGGCAGAGATTATAAAGAGTACTATTATTAAGTGAATATATACTTGGTCGCACTCCAATATGCATAAGTTCTTGAAACAAAAGAGATATAGAAACAAAAGGATTCCGTATCCTATTAAACACAACATATATGATATATATAGAACTTAAAACGTTTTCCTTCAAACCCAATGACACGAAAGAACCAATTAAGAGGCAGAGATTATAAAACCAAGTACTATTATTAACTGAATATATACTTGGTCGCACTCCAATATGCATAAGTTCTTGAAACAAAAGAGATATAGAAACAAAAAGGATATTAGTACAATATTTTATAAAATCGCTGTCTCATATTATTTTTCAGTTCATCTCATTATCCCATGTTTAACATAATCACATAAATATATATTATATATATGTCAAAACACGTACTATATATATATATGCATAGCCGTACTAGATCTATTATATGTGTAATGTTATCTGTCGATCGACTGCCAAAAACACACTCTTTAATGATTTGACCAAGTTGGCCTATTTGCGAGAATAAAATAATTAATGCCATGTCCATATATATTCAACAATTTCTAGCTTTGAAAAGTGTTGTAAAATCTTATTGGTAATTTTGTCTGATTGGTTGTGCATGTGAGGGGGCTTCAGAGACCAAGGTGCATCCCTAAACAAAAGTGAAGAAATGTATGTATGTATGTGTGTGTGTATATATATATATATATATATATATATATAGACAAACATACACATATATTATATATAAATATAGATTAATATTAATGTGTTTGTGTGTGTATATATATATATATATATATATGTACATATATTTTGTATGGGAAAACAATTAACGAACTCAGAGTTGCTGAGTAGCAGCAGCACATGTGCGGCCCATGCATGACGGCTGTCTAGTACGGCTGCATGATTTGTATTGTCTCTCAACTGTTTTCTCCAACTTTTTTGTATTTGTTAAGTGAAAGCACAAAAACTTTAACATAAATAATATGCATTCACACAACTATATACATATCTACATAATCATCTATACATATACATATATACATATGTATATTCAAGTTGGACAAGCATGCATGCATTTCTGTTACGTTTATTCTTTCCAATTAGTACTTTTGATCTTTTAATACGTGGCAATTATTGAGGTCTCTCTAGATGATGACTTGTGCACATATATAAATATGAGTTAGTTGAATGGAAGTTAAAATAATGACATAGACTCTTGAAGAGATAAAATAATCTATTTTTAAAGCCTTGTTGTTTTCCTAGTCATTCTATTTTTAAAGTTTTGGGGTAGAATATTTTTCCTTATATTTATTGAATTAGGAGATTAAGAGTGTTATCTTATAAAATTAGCATAAAATCATTTTGGTGCTTTGTGTTATAGCGAAATATGCTCTTAATACATACCCTATTTTTTTGATAATATTATGAAGGTACCTTAATGTTTTCAAAAACATCTTTTTGATACCATGAAACTTATTTTTAAATGTAAACTGACCTTATAACCCTTTTATTTAATTAATCAAAAACTAATAGATTTAGGAAAAAAAGCATGAACTAGTTTATTTTGTTATTTTCTTTTAAATATTTTAATGTTTTAAAATATTTTTAGATTTAAAAAAATAATAATTTCTATTTAATTGATAAGATGGGTAGTTTAAATATTACATGTCTCAAAATTAACTTTAGGATAAAGAAAAGATGTTTTAAAAACGTTAAAGTACTATTTTAATATTATAAGAAACACAAGATATTAAAAACATGTTTCGCTATAATATAGAGTACTAAAATAATTTTATCCATATAAAATTTTTAGGAACGAAAAGTATAGACCACAAGTGTCATCTTGTGGAGCAATATTAAAGAAGTTAATTACCAAAACCAGGTGTCATCAATTGCCAAATAAAAACTTTATTAAGGTGATGATTTCATATGTATAGCTCAGTCATGCAAAACACTTGGCGAATAAAAATTACACTTTTAAATAATATTTCTAAAACGATGAAGTCAATCTGCAATATTTAAGCTCTATGATTGTTTACATGACTTAATTATCTTAGTGTTATGTTTCTTTTAGTATCGTTGGAGCCATGATAATTGATGTTATATATATATATATATATATATATATATATATATATATATATATATATATAGGTTGTGTGTAATGATGTGAACTGTATAAATTAATAAATATGTATCTATTGTTTCTCCACAACAAAATATATTATAATGAACTCCCTCTTGTCTCAATTTATAAAACTCTACCTAGCTAGGCGTGAATGCTTGCTCTACTCCCACGCCAATGTTGGAAAAGAGCTATTGAACATCAGGAAGAAAGTTGACTATTGGAAAACCACTTGTTTAATAACCGGAAAAATATTGTTTAATATATTCATTTATCCAAAAACAAAAAAAGAAAAATTTGTTTAGCATATGTTCTTTTTGGCGAAAAAAGCATGGATGGAACCTGGGGAAGTAGGTGACGGTTATACGTGTTTAGCTACAGAAGAATCTCGAATATTTTAATTAAACAATGAAAGGAAAACAACAAAACACAACCATATAAATATATATATATATATATATGTGTGTGTGTGTGTGGAATTGTCTCCAGTTTCATACCGGATTAGAGTGACATTTATACATTTTTTAAAAAAATATGTATTTTTTTTTAAATGTGTATATTTTCACTTAAAATATGTACATTTCTTTTTATGATAAAATATACAATATATACATATTTTAAAAGAAAATATACACAAATTTTTTAAAAATATATATTTTAAAAATATACAAATGTCGTTTTAGTCCAGTACCCGTCTGATTATATTTTTTAAAAAAAATTAAAAGTTAAAAGGATTTCAACTTTA
Organism: Morus alba; assembly: GCA_012066045.3. Taxonomy (NCBI): domain Eukaryota; kingdom Viridiplantae; phylum Streptophyta; class Magnoliopsida; order Rosales; family Moraceae; genus Morus; species Morus alba. The sequence continues at coordinate 59,317,832 of CP050224.2, forward strand.
TACCCCATCTATTAAAGGTGGGTATAAAATTACTATTAACTTTTACTTGGATTTCTTGAGTTGGGAAAAAAATACCTTTCTTCTTTTATTACTTTCTTCTTATTATTATTATTATTATTTTTCTATATTCTTAATTTGTAGATACCTCCTTATTCTCTCTTAAAGTATTTCTAGATAATGCAATTATTTGAAATAACTAGTAATATATAATAAAAATAGTTGAGATCGATTCAGTATTATTGGAACATAATGTGGTTGTTTTAATCTAAAAGTAGGTATATTTCACTATATATAACACGAATGCAAATATACACCACTCACAACTACTTTTTATTATGTAATTTCCAAAATCTTTAAGGTGTATAAATCTAAATTTTTACTTTTTATTCTTGATTAATATCCTTTTATTAGTATAATTATTTGACTAAAAAAATTATTAATCAAGAATAATGAATAGAAATCATGACTCATATATTTTAAAATGTATTTATTTCTTTTTCTTTTTTTATACTATTAGTTGACACAATTCATCAAAATTTGAACCATGGCAATTAAAAATATCTAGACCTTGTTTGTCTACTATTGTATGAATAACACTTCCAATGAAAGGCAATAATTCATTTTTTTTTTTTTTTTGACCAATTAATTTATGTTATTTGACTTTAAATTAACGATCCTAAAATTTAGGATAAAAGATACTAAAATTAAATTCTGCCTTTGTCAAGATAAAGAATGATATTTATGAGTAATACCCCAAAAGCCTGAGAGAATTTTCAACCAACCTACCATAATAGGCCAACTTTTTCGTGTTTAAAAAAGAAAGGAAAAAGGAGAACAAATACAAAAAGAAAAAAAAGAAGAAACAAATTAGACACCTTTTCGAAAAAAATTTTATGTGAAAATAGAAGAAGTTGTTTGTATTTTTACTGTAGCAAAACATGTCTGAAAAAATATGCGAATATTTTTTGCTTCTTGCATTATTAATTTTCGACAACAATTCATGGTGAGGCTAATTAGTACGGTTAGTCTCTGAACTTTAAATATTATGACAATTTGATCCTTAAATTTTTAATTTTGTTAGATTACTCTATTAAATTTTTACCAATTATAGTTTTGGTTCCTGACACTAAAACCAACAAAAAAAAAAATTTCCAAAAATTTAATTGTGTTTTAATCTTAATTTCTATAAACACCCCTTAACTCTAACTCTCAACTTTTAATGTAAAATGACTAAACTGCCCAAACAAATCTCAACCATAAATTTAATTTTTTTAATCTTAATCCTTGATATTTTGTAAATTAAATGTCTAAACTCCAGAGAATTTGCAGAAAATCAAACCCTTCAAAGGTTCCCTCTGATCTGTTGCCCTACCCACAAGGCAGAGCTCCATCATGCACCGTGGTCCATTGCCGACAGTGGCGGAGCCAGAAATTTTTTTTAGTGGGGGCGTGAGTAAAACTAAGGTTTTAAACTAATAAAATAACACAATTTATATTATTTTAACTATTTGTATATACTTTTTAATCTAAATGAATCAAGTTTTTAATTGATTTAATTCATTTTTTAAGGTCTACAGTCCACAAAATTGTGAACTTATATAGTAATTTCATTGATTATTCACTAATTTAGCAATTTAGGTTAAAAATATGAAATACTTAATTGTTAAAATTTAAGCATGTTTGAAATGTTTGGAAATTTTTTATTAAAATATTATAATCAAGAAAAATGCATAAAAATTAATTTAATTACGACAAAATTAGGAGCCAGCTTGGACCAGTGGGAGGCAAGCTCCGCCATTGGTTGCCGACCACGTGCTTCTCAATGTGCCCCTCGCTTACTATGTGCTCCGTCGCTATGGCCCCCTGGCCTCTGCATCGATGACCACCGTAGACACCACACCCTCATCGCCACCCAACATAAGCAACCACGCCTGCATTAGCTTACCGCAAATAACTCCTCTCGCGAAAATCATGACACCCTATCACGATCAAGTCCCCATACAACTCCGCTGCAAGCAACCGGCCACCCCAAATCACCACTCCTATACTAAAGCCTATTTGCGAGCTACCCACACAATCTTTTTTTTTTTTTAACATAGTATAATGATTTTAATTGTTAAAGTTTTCTTATTAAATTGGGGTTTTTTTTTTTTTTTTTTTTTTTTTTTTTTTTTTTTTTTTTGAAAGCTAAATAAAGATTTGAAATTACAGTAAAAAAAAAAAAATAATAAATTAATAGCTTAGGGTCCTTTATTGATAACGAACCAACACATATATATATGATATTTGTTTATTTTGTTAAATAAATCGATCATGAGAGGATGGGATATATGTGTTTAAAGGAAATATTTTATTTTATAAATTGGGAAGTTTCTTAGAAAATTAGAGAATTAATTTTTTAAAAAAAAATTAATTTTATATTTAAGTTTGGGGATGAAAGGGAGTTTGGAAGATAAAAGGAGCAAAACAAAATTAGCTTTGTTTTAAGAAGTAATTGAACTCCATGTGCTATGGTAATCTATGTGTTAAGTTTTAAATACTGTGTTGTTATCTTTTTAATTATTTAATAATAAAGATCATAATAGTTAGTTAGTTAAACGTAATGCACAATTAACATAAATATTTTTATAAGTATCACCATTAAATAATAAGAATTACACAAGGAAAAAAAATTAAATAGAAACGCATCTGGAAAAAAAAAATTTTTAATGAGAACACTCCAGAAAAAAAAAAAAAATATATATATATATATTCAAAAGAAGTACATTAAAAAGGATTAAATCCAAGAGAATCTTTTCGCAAAATGAAAATGAAAAAAAAAACTAAAGAAAAAATTAAGTAAAAGAAATTATGTTAATAGGAGTAAAATAAGGAAAAAACACATCTTCAAATCACCCAACAGAAATAAATTAGTGAAAATACATGTATCGAAAAATAATAGTTGCAAATAAATAAGGCGTACAGGTAGGGAAACGTATGTCCTAATAAATTTTTCTAAAATAAAGTTTTAGAAATGAGGCAAATCTAAAAGCATATAAAATCTTAATATAAAATACCCAAAAAAGAACCAAAATGGGGAAAAAAAAGGTTTTAGGGCAAGAAAAAAAAAAGCGTCAGAAAAAGATCAAAATAGAAAAATAAATAAGTTTTAAGGCAAAAGTAACCAAAATGAAAAAATATATATATATATATTTAGAATAAACAAACAAAGCTAAAAGGTTAAAAACAATATCAAAATGAAAAAATAAATAATTTTTAAGGTAAAAAAACAAAAAAAAAAAAGACTTAAAAAAAAAAAAAAAAAGACGAATGGTGTTTAAAGGGGAAAAAAATTTCAACCAAAACGGCAACAGTTAAGTTAAAATTCAAAGTAAAAAATGAATTTCTATTATGGTTTTTAGAACACCGTGTCACTTGTTTAACAGTTCACAAAAAAAAAAAATGAATTTCTCAATCGTCAGATTTGTATTATTTTTTCAATATGATTTGACTTTTGTCCATCATTTAATATAAATTTAATGGCTAATAAGCAATGACCACTAACGTTTCTAAAAAGAGAGACACACCAAAAAAAGTCCTTAAAAAAAAATTGTGAATGATCATCTTATCTTATTTGTTTGGCTAAACATTTTTTTTAAGTTGGCTAAACAAAGGTTTAAAACATCAATTTTCAGCTTTATATGGTTTTAGGAACTTTTTTCTCATCAAAGCAGGTATTTTTAATAATTAAAATGTATTTATCAACGATGAAAGTATACTAGTTAACGGAGGGAATATCTCTGTAATTTTTCTGAAAAATTACAGGACGGTGACGTAAAATGTTTTAATAATAGGGTGTTTATGTAATTTTGACAAGACAAAGGGAATCAGTGTTAAAACCCCGTTAACTATGCCATTAATGATCACTTGAAAAGAATATCATACACTATGTTTAACAAATAATTCATTTAAAAATTGACCCCTAACTTAAGTCCAAATTAACATCAAATTTTAATCTTCCATGAAAATACATCTACATGCTCTTAATTATTTGTTTAATGAACATACATGCTGAGAAAATTCCATTCCAATGAAACAAGTAATTTGCATAAAATGAATGAGGAAATTTCTCTAGTGTTCATTCTTTTTGAGAACACTGATATTTTTTATTTATTAGTCATTAAATTTATATTATTTTTTCAACTTATTTTGACTTTTGACCATATTTAATATAAATCTAACGATTGATAAATTAAAATTATTAGAGTTGTTAAAAAGAGAAAACATCGGAAAAAATCTCAATAAATGATTAGGTAATATATGGACCGTTAATGATAATTAATGTGTAAAAATTTAAAAGATAGAAATTAATTCAAATGTCCAGCAATATAATGTTCCTGATCGGATAGGTCCCAATAATTGCCAAAGCTAAAAACAAATAAAATACCAATTAAGAATACGAGGTAATAACAGAGAATCAGAATATGCATGCTTCACTGGCACCACGTTATTTTTTTACATAAATATGAAAATATATGAATTTAGATTAGTGCATCTATAATTATACATGGATAAAACAAATTAATCTAATAAAATTATTTTTCTGATCCTTAAAAAAAAAATTGTTTTTGATTAATGACCGTTAGTCCAAATGCCCGCATATAAATTAGTTACTTGCCGCAAATCCTGGCGTTTCCTCAGCAAGGGGAATTAATATGAAAGTTATAATTTTTCATGTATGTGTGTGTCTATATATATATATATATATATATATATATATATATATAATTCTACTAAAATAGTTATTTTAGTTCTTTGTTTCAATAGGCAACCTCTAAGCTGGAAAAAAAAATCCACCAGTGGAATCTGCATTTTTAATTGTTTGATTAATTTTTTAACGATTAAATCTGTACAGATCTGTATTAAAAATTTACAACGTGTCATATAAAACTGCTCTTATTATAGATTTAACCGTTAAAAAACTTAATTCAACAGTAAAAATGCAATGCTCCACCATTGAGTTTTTTTTTTTTTTTTTTTTTTTTTTTTTTTTTTTTTTTTCAGGTCTCACAATAAAAAATGTCTTCTATATATTATTTTATATGTGTCTATAGTCACAGACAAAACTAAATGAGACTATTGTATTGTAGATAAATGAAGGTAAAAAAATTATTGTGTCATAGTTTAGTTCAAATTTTTAGTTAGAGAGCTCCACGTGGCGGATGTTTATCTCAGCAAGGCAATAATGAATGTTTTGAGCTCTTCCTGCATGCTTACATGGAGTCTTTGGTATTCCCGTAATCAGTGTGTTTTTAATGGGAAAGCTTACTCTACTTTGGTGTCGTGGCCTGAGATAGTGTCGGAATCGTTCTTGCTGCAGCTTCTACAAAGTTTCCTGGCCGCTTCTCTCCTCACATTGCCGAGTGGATTGCTATTAGGGAAGGGACTATGCTGGCTCACAACCTAGGATTTGAGAAATGGGTAGTTGAGTCAGTGCGATTAATGTGGTTAATGTGGTTCACTCCCCACCTGTTCGCGCTTTGGGGGCGAGTACTTTACAAGACATTAGACATGACTTCTCTCATGTTTGTTGTGCATCTGTTTGCTACACTCCTCGTAAAAGAAATTTTGTAGCCCACATGTTAGTTAATTTCGTTTTTATTAGTTCTGTAAATAAGTTTTGGGTTGAGGCAATCCCATCTTTTATTCGTCACGTTGTACTCCACGACTTGATTCATGGTCAATAAAATGACGTTCTTTTCCTATAAAAAAAAAAAAAAAAAATGCAGTGCTCCACCATTGGGGTTTTTTTTTTTTTTTTTTTTGGGTCTCATGTAAAAAATGCCTTCTATATATCAATAAATGTGTGTCTATATTCACGGACAGAGCTAGATGAGACTATTATATTGTAGATAAATGAAGGTAAAAAGATTAGTGTTATAGTTTAGTTCAAAATTTTAGTTTGATTAACGCCCCCGTTGATGCTAAAATTTGGCACAACATCGCGTGCAGAAGCGCACGATAATCAAACTATGTTCTCCATCTCTTCTAATAAGATTCTAGTACTATTCAGATTGGATTCCTAACACTGTTCGAATCGGATCTCTATCATTGTGTACTGAAAAGAGGGAAAAAAAAAAATTTTCCCTTTGCTTTTTAACATTCTTGATAGATTTGTTAGTTATGAGAATAAAAAATAGTAATTATTGATAGATTGCCGTTTGCTTATAATTTATATATGTTTTCATAAAGTACATGTATTTAAAAAGAAAAATACAGGAAAGCAAAAGATATGGTATAGGAAAGGAACGGTCAAGATGTGAACTGAAAATGTATGCTAATAGTGTTAGTAGTGAATTAATAATATATACATATAAAAAGAAAATAAAATCCTGAAAAAGAAAGAAAAGAAACTGAGAAATTACGTTATATTTTTTGTTCAAGAACCGGCCAGTATATTCTTAAAAGGACCTGGCAGGTCTTTGCTTTAGAAATTAATTATTAATTATAAAAATAAAAATACTAATTATTAATCTCATCCCTTTGATAGATATTGCCTTTAATTAGCTTATAATTCTATCTGTAAATGTATTTAAAAAAAAAAAAAATAATGGAATGCAAACTATATGGATACGAAAGCAACGGTCAAGATGTGACCTTTAAAACATATACCAATAGTACAAGTAAAATTTAATGATATATAAAAAATAATCCAAAAGGAAAAACTTGAGAAATTCCGTGACACATAATACATAGTTTTATTATGTAAAAAAAAAAAAAAAAAAAAAAAAAGTTTATGTTTAAGAACCAGTGAAAGTAGATCCACGTCGTTTGTTTAGGCTGCCGAGGTGCGTGCGATGACTTTCATTTTCCATTAGAGAGGGTCCCACCTAAAAAAAAGTCAATCTTTTTTTTTCTTTTTTTGATTTTGAAATGATTGCTATCCAAATCTTAAAAAAATAATAATAATAAAATAAAATAAAAATTCTTATCACCGTGTTTAGCCGTCACGGAAAAAAAAAAAAAAAAAAAAAAAAAAAAAAAATTTAAGGACATTCACCGATGATAAATACCATTATTAATAAAAAACGGATTCACATGTAATTTTTACGATACGGGATTTATATTTTATTAATGTGTAATACTAAACACCACTAGTGTTTGGGTGCCCTCAATTTTTTTTTACTCATAATTGTATATTTTTATTTATATCAAATTTAAAAATAACCCGCTAGAAAATTTAAAATTTTATTTCATTGCTCTCAAAATTGAAAAATTTTACTTGGAATAAGAGCTAAATAATGTTTCTAATACTTAACGAGATTATTTCTTCTTTAATAATAGCTTGGATTATTTACTAATGTATATTTATTTTCCTTTTTTCTCTCATTTTGTTGTTGTTCTTTTTTTTTTTTCCCCCACTAGTGTACATATCCTCTTTTTTTCTTCGTTTGTCATTCTATTTCGTAGTTATACTTGTTGTTATTTGTTGTTGTTGATAGAGTATATTTTTAGTTTGAATATTGTTAATTGATCGACCTTACAATAAAATGGAAATTAAGTCTTAAATTTTTCTATTTTTTATCTTGCTAATAAAAAAAATTGAATGAGAAATTAATGACTGAATGATAATTCACTTGTATATATTGAAATATTGTGCAGCATTTTAATCATGAAAACATGTCAAGAATAATCATATTATTTAATAATTATTTATTTTTAAGTAAATATTTATCGTATATATTACCCTTCTTGATCAATATTTCTAACTTCGTCACTAGTGTTCAATAACATTGCTCAAACAGAATAATAGGTCAGGTCATCACAAGATAATACCAAAGGAAACTCATAATACCAAAGAAAATTGGTAGGAAGTTTGTATTTGTGTTTACATAAGCGGATTTGGGTCAATAACAAATTGCCAAGATTCAAACAATTAATAAACATGTTATCAAATTTAGATTTGACAAAAAAATGATGTGATTTAACACACTGTGTCACTTAACAAATTAATTGATATGAATACGATTCATTAACCTAAACTGTCACGGCTCCCAAAATACTATTTACTCGATTTCTTTTTAAATTTTTTTTTTATATCTTGCTCTTTTTTTTTTTTGAACAATTGAATTTTGCTCTATTTAATTAGTAAGTATACTATATATTTTTAACTCTATAAATAAATATAAGGGCATTCTGAGTTTTTATCAAAATTCACATTTCGGATAAGGGATGCTTAATTTTAACTATTAAAATGATCAAAATATCTTTGAAGGGAAAGAAAGAAAGGAAAAAAAAATCAAATTAAAAAGAAGTCACAAGTCACACAACTGTCGATTATTTCTTTTATTTAACAAAACTTTTTTTTCTTCTTCTTTTTTTTTTTTTTTTTTTTAAGGATATTGTTGTCCTTAAACTAGTCAAAGCTGAGCACTCATCGCTAAACAGTGAGTTGATAAGCTTTAAATCGTGCCCTGGTATACATATATATTTGATGAGGATTTGAATAAACATAAAATATAAGGTATATTTATAAGTAGGGTTAGGGACACAAACTCAAATTTTTATTTTTATTTTGTGTATTAATTAATGTAATATGTGAGTTGTTATTTTTTATAAATAGATACAATTTTTATTATTAATTGATGTGACAATATTAGATCTCCTGTTGAAGGTGGTGTTAGTGAGGCAAATGACAATACTAGGCTTGAAGGAATAGAGAAGTGTTGGTTGTGTTTGGAATTGATCTTTTTTTTTTTTTTACTTTTTTTGAGAAAGAAAAAATTAAAACGTTTTAAAATGGTGTTTGGCGCAATAAAAATAAAATAGAAATGAAAACGATTTTTTGGTTTTTTTCCTCTTTCGAGTAGAGAGACATAGAAACATTAATTAATTTTTTTATTTTTTTTTTGTATACTGAAAACATAATTCCTTGATAAAACTTATTAAATACATTTTTTAAAATAATTTATGTTTGAGATTGAAAATGTTTTTGCTTTTATTTTCATATAAAAATAAAATTATTTTAAAATGAATTTCAAACTCGGCTTGTTGTCCTTGTTTCAAAGAGAGAAAACGGCCATATTGGTAATGTTTAAAAAGTAAGGTCAATTACTTAAAACAGGACCACAAAACGGCCATTTATACACTAATCAGTTTTTCTATTTTCCAAGTAGTTGTGATTTCTCTTGTCCATTTTGTATCAAAAACGATAAGAGAATAATAACTAGTTTAACCTTAGCATCATGACCATTAGCATCATGACCATGTGCAAGCGGAACCGTCTCTATTCACAATTGCCATATAATGGACCCTAACTCGGTTAAAAATGGATTATATATCAAGAATATGACAACTTATTCCAAATTTCCTTGGTGGTTATGCGTCCATGTTATCAATTAAACTAGGGGAAACAAAAGTGGTTAGGCACGAAACGTTTTATTTTCTACTTATGTAATCAATTTATTATTGGGAAATAGTAAAAAATTGGCCGATATGAAAAACTTAAAAAAGTATATAGGTCAATTTTTAGTTATAGAAATTAATAGGTCATAACTTGTCAAGTTATGGTTCATAATCAAATAAGTTATGGATAAATTTATCAAGTTGTGGTTCATCGCTAGATAAGTTATGGACAATAACTAAGTTATGGTTCATAACCAGATAAGTTATGAACGAAAACAGTAATTTAACCTATTTATTAACTTATGTAAACTATTAGTCTATTAATTTTAATTCATCTTAAATTTTTACATATTTCTCTCTTTCTCCCTTTATTATCTTAAGTAATAATAGGAGACAAAAACAATAAACAAATTTTAGAACAAAAATATTACACTTACACCACTTCACATTATGAATGTTTCGTATGACATAAGATGGACTAGAACTTTTTGCCCCTTGACCCTCTGTTGTAAAGGGAGAAAAAAAAGTTATATATTCACACTTTTTGACCACGAGAACAGGATTTAGAAAAAAAAAAATAAATTTTTTTTACTGTAGAACTTTTTAAGAATAATATTTTTTTTATTGTTAAATTTGATTAAAATCACAATAAAAAAAAAAAAAAAAATATATATTCACACAATTTTTGACCACGAGAACGAGATTTAGAAATATATATATATATATATAAAAAAAATCTTTTTACTATAGAACCTTTTAAGAATAATACACATTTTTTTATTGTTAAATTTGATTAAAATCACTTAAAAAAAAGTTATATATTCACACACTTTTTGACCACGAGAGCGAGATTTAGAAAAAAAAAAAAAAAATTGTAAAAATATATATATATATATATCTTTTTATTGTTAAAATTAAAATCATTTACGGTTCAAACTTTTTAAGAATAAAAAAAAAATACAAAATTTTTTGTATTTTTTAAGAATTAAATTTTTATTATTAAATTTGATTAAAATCATGTTAAAATAAAAAGTATAAATAATAGATTTTTTTTTTTTTGTACAAATTTATATCAAGTTATATATAGAGTTTAGAACTCTATAAATCACTATAGAGTTCTGAAAAAGCTATATCTTTGAGACAAGTCAAAAACTAATAATCAAAATATTATTTTCACTCGTTGATCATTCCAAATTGGACCAATCCAACCTTATTTTTTGTTTTTGATTTAAACTTATTTTATGTTTTCAGATAGCAAATTAAACAAGGTTTCCCTTTTCTTAATAAAATAAAATAAAATAAAAAACATCTCATCGATACTATTGCCAAACAAATTTCTGAAATAGTTTCAAGTGATGCTAAAATTACTGTTCAAATATTAGTGGTTCCAAAATACATAAAACAAATCACGAATTAAAAGGATTTTTATTTTTATGATAATTTGCACTTAATTGATACATTTTCAGTGAGTTGGATGAAGTATTTATTTGTAAATTTAAATTGAGTTGCATATCTTAGTCAACATTTAAACATATTTTTGTCCAATCCTTGTTTGTAATTCAACGTTTAAACATATTTCTGTCCTTCAGATAATTAAACAAAGAAAAAAAAAATCAAACCATGCTTCTTTTTATAGAAAGAGAAAAAAAAAAAAAAAAAAACCCAACGACAAGACATGGTGATTAAAGTTTTTTTTTTTTTTTTTTTTTGGAACAAAGAGAAAAATAAGTTAAGATTTGAGATGAATTAAAATTAATGGGTCAATAGTTTACATAAATTAATAAATGGGTTAAATTACTATTTTCGTCCATAATTTGTCTGGTTATAAACTATAACTTAACAAGTTATTGTCCATAATTGTCTATAACTTGTCTGGTTATGAATTATAACTTAATAAGTTTATCCATAATTTATTTAAATAAACCATAACTTGATAAGTCATGATCTATTAATTTTTATAACTAAAAATTAACTTATATATTTTTTTAAAATTTTTTATATTGATTTATTTTTTTTTACTATTTTTCAAATTTTTTAACAGATAATTCTTACCTAAACAAAACCCACTAGTGCAACGATGGCGGTAGATTGCAAATTTTTTTCTCGCGAGAGAATTCGCGGTGATCGGCACGCTTTCTTCTTCTTCTTCTTCTTCTTTTTTTTTTTTTTTTTTTTTTTTTTTAATATACATTTTCAATGATTTTTAAGTACATATTTTAAATGGCCGACAATTTTTATTATTTATAAAGTTAGACAAAGAAACCAACCTAAAAAATATGGACTTCTAAAATTGGTCAACTGAAATATATACCAACGTTAGAAATGCATAATTAACTACATATATTTTACAACAGCATGTAAACATACTTAGGGTATGTTTACTAGTGATTCTTAAAGTCCAAAATCAATTTTCTAGTTATCTACAATTAATTTTTTTTTTTAGTAAAAATTATAAAAAATGATTCTAAAATAATTTTTAAAGAATTTACAGTCAAAATCAGAAACAGTCTAAATACTATTTTAAGTTTTAGATTATGCAGTAATCATCATAAGTATAATTAATGAAATTTTTATAATACTCCTAGAATTAATACTTATATAATTACAATCTACTAAATACTCAGCTATTTTTTTTTTCAACACAACTAACAATAATTTTTTTTTTAGTTTTTTTAAATCTACGTAGCTCTCAAATTGACCCTTAAATACAAAACCACCATCAATCTGCTTTTCTCCTCGTGTTATTTCATATATTTAAGATTGGTTTTTCAAATAACGGCCTTTACAAATAAGCGCCTATTGTCTGCTATCGTCCGTTTGTAGTGAGCATGATATAGCAGAATTCAAGACAAAAAGAAAAAAAAAAAAAGAAAATATACATGAATTCCTAATCAAGTACATTCATTTATTGCCTTAGGCATAAACTTTTTTAACTAAAAACTACTGTTAATAGTAATTACAGTCCCGTTCATTTTATTGATTCGAGTTTAAAATTTAAGTTTTGCTATAGTAAAAAACTCTAAAAAACAGTCACATCTAATTTTTTTATTATAATAAAAAACTCTCATATAAAGTTACATCTCAACTCGAATTAAAAACTTAAATCAACGAACTAAACGGGTCATATGGATATGAGAATCATGAGATATTTTCTCACATAAATGGATTAATATGCCACATATATTTTGATATTCGTCCATTTTTTGACTTTTGTTAAAAGTACTAAAGTAGAATATTAATGCAATTAATATATAGCCTAATGTAGCTGATACTAATACAAATCAATATCAATGAAGCAATTATTCTCGTTTATAATATTAGTCAAAAGTTGAAAATCCGTGGATGCTTTAGAATAAATTGGCTATATATAGCTTATACCACTAAGTAGCAATTCCCGGTCAATCATATAAACCTAAATTTTGTTTCTTAGCAGAACAAAAATTTCATAACATCATAAATATCCTCACTTAATTTGATAATAGCGTAGGAAGCTTCTATTTTCTTGAATTTTCAATTCAAGCTAAACAAATATGTTTAAATTAGTAACATTAGAAAAAAGAATACATAATTAGAGATTTTTTAAACCGTCAAATTCCTTTAAATTTATACTTTTTTATTACACAATTATCATGTAATTTGACGGTTCAAATGTATGCATTGTTTTACTATAAAATTTTTCTGACATATTATTATTATTTTCTTTGAAAATAGTAAGAAATATGCCAATATGAAAAACTTAAGAAAGTATATAGGCTCATTTTTAATTATAGAAATTAATATGCTATAACTTGTCAAGTTATGGTTCATAATCAGATCATAAATTATGAGAAAACTTGTCAAGTTATAGTTCATAGCCAGACAAGTTATGCACTAAAACTGTGAATTATGGACAATAACTTATCAAGTTATGGTTCATAACCAGACAAGTTATGGACAAAAATAATAATTTAGCCTATTTATTAACTTATGTAAACTATTGACCTATTAATTTTAATTCATCTCAAGTCTTAGCATATTTTCCTCTTTCTCCTTATTTTCTTTCATAATTTTGACATACCCTCTAAGAATTCTGTTTGGTTTATTGAAATAAAAAACACTCAGGCCTTGTTCACTTTGCGGATTTGAGTTTTCGATTCGAGCTGAGATGTGACATTTTCTGAGAGTTTTTACTGTAGCAAAAAATTTTAATGTGACATTTTCTGAGAGCTTTTTACTGTAGAAATCTAAAACTAAAAACTCGAATCGGTGAAGTGAACAAAGCCTCACAGAAAAATCATATTACATTAAAACAAAATGTGATGGTTTTAATGAAATTTGATACAAATTTAACCATTTATTATTGTACTCTACAAATAATATTATTTTTTTTCATAATCTACTAGAGAAATGTCTATAACAAGTGGACGTAGGACTTTTTTTTTTTTTTTTTTTTTTTTTTTTTTTTTTTTTTTTGGAATAAGTTCAAATTTGGCCTCCAAACCGTCGAAGATGCCTCACATTGTCCATTACAAGTTTAATCTGTAATTAATGACAAAAGAAGTTCTTCGCATGAGATTATGCAACTTTATTTTATTTTATTTTTTTTATTGTTTTTAATCATATTTACTCATTGTGTGACTCATACGTAATTAAAACTTTCCAAAAATTACCCTTAAACGTTATCACATACGCACACGAGTGTAACCGTTAAGAATTCTAACACGCATCAATGACAAAATAAAACAATACTTATTCTTTAGGAGTCAAATTTAATATTAATCTTTTAATTTTTTGAAGGCTTTGTTTTTGTACGGACACACTTTAAATTTTAAATTTTGCAATTTAGTCCTAATTTTTTTTTCTTATCAATCAACTCCTTCAACTTCAAAACTTTGCAATCAATAACCAATCGAAAACAACGTACGTTTTTTTTGACGATTTTGATCACTTTGATGTGCACGTAAGCATCTTTTGGGGGGCAAATGATAATTTCGCACACCATTTGTTTAGTCATATTGATAAGAAAGTCATCTAATATATCAAAACACAATTAACTGTGATAAATAACTCGTAATTTTTAAAAATTAATTACTTAAGAATGAGAAATGACATTCATTTTTTTCAAAAGACGCTCACATGTGCGTCACATAATCAAAATCGAAAACAAAAAAAAAAAGCCGTTTCAATTAGTCCTTAATTACAAAAAAAAAAATTAAAGAGAAAGAATAGGGGTTAAATTGATAAATTCAAAAAGTTAAAGGGAATCATGGAATAGGAAAGCCTTTAAAATAACATAACGTGCCGGGTGGCAAACGGGAGAAGCCACGTCAGCGTGTTAGTTGGACCCCACCCTAGAGGGTATGAAATTGCAAGGGACGGGTTGCAACCCCAAGGCAGCGTCACTCATACCATCGTCAATATCATCAGTTTAGCAGCAACCGATGAGTCACCGGTAATAATAGAGAGAGAGAGAGAGAGAGAGAGAGAGAGAGAGAGAGGCCCCACTTGGTGAGGGGATTAAACGGCGGGGTCACATTATGAGGCTCTTCTCTGGTGAAGGAAGACAAGTATAAAAAGGGGTCGCATCACTCATCACCATTTCACAAATTCCTCATATTTTACTTTCTTCTTCTTCTCTCTCTCTCTCTCTCTCTCTCTCTCTCTCTCTCTCTTGATTTAATGGCCTTGACTTAATTTCTCTTGAGTTTTTCCCCCCTTCATAGATATTTCTCTTCAGATTTTGTATCAAAAGCCTCTACTTTAATTATCTGTCACTTCTGTTTTTTTTCTTCTTTTGGTTCTTGGATTGTGTTGCGGTTTCAAACATGGGCGGGGACACGGCTATCAGTCTGGAGGAGATAAAAAATGAGACTGTTGATCTGGTATCTACCTATATATATATACGTATCTATATGAATATCTTTGTTTTTCCCTCACGTTTTCTTGCTCATTTTCTCGAGAAAATCTTGATGTTGCACGCGTGTTGTATCTCGTTTATGCATTTATGTGTTCATTGCTGAACTGGGTTGAGCTTCTTTTCTGGTTTTAGTACTGTTTGGTCCATTTCCAGATCAGACAAAAATGGGATCTCAGAAAAAAATAGCTTTTTTTTTTTTTTTGGCTAATTCATTCTTTGGTTATGTGCCACTTTTTTTCCAATCTTATCAAGCAAAATTCTCTCCTCTGCCACTCTCTCTGTTCTGTTTGTCTTCTGCAACAGAACGTAAAAGCTGTGATCCTTTTCAACTTACAATCACTCTTTTCAATGCATGAAAAAAGGGGTCTCAAAAGTCAAAATAATTTTCCTTTCCGTTTTCTCTTATTTTCTCGCGGATCAAACAGAGTGCCCATCTTAGTTTTGGGTTTGGAGTTTGGATCTGAACATGTGAAATGACAGGGTAGTATGAGTTTTTTACCATAAAGTTTTTTGAAATGTTTTTTATTTTTTTTTTATTTTAATTCTGTATTATAAAATGATTTCCTTGTCTTTTTTTGTGCTCTTATCTATTTGTTCTCTCTCTCCGTTCCTTGTTTGTTTCGTATTTAGGGAATTTAAGTACTCTTTCCGTAGTACTTTAGCAAAATTGCTTTCTTTTACTTTTTTAGACTTTTGCTAAGTTGAAACGTTTTTCATTAAGAGTGCTCTTATTCGTCCAAATTAAAAACACCGTTATTCACGCACGAAGAGAGTCTTATTGCGTAAATATGTGAAACTCAACTTAGGTCTGCATTTCACCGATTCGAGTTTAAAATTTTAAATTTTATCATAATAAAAAGTTATCAGAAATAATCATATTTAATTTTTTTGTTACAGTAAAAAATTTACACATAAAATTACATTTCAATTTAAATTACAAACTCAAATTAACGAAGTGAACAAATCTAGATCTACTACTTTATAAGTGAAGAGTTTTATAAATTTTTTAATTCCTTAATTCAAATTTTTAATTTGAATTAAAATATAAATTTATATAAAAATTTTTTATTGTAATAAAAAAATTAAATATATTTATTAAATTTTTTACTTAATAAAATTTAAATTTTAAACTTTAAAATCAACGGCACCATTTTTTTCTAATTAATCAATAAAATATATTTTTTTAGTTTTTGATTTTCACATTCAACGGTTCTGAGTCCTGGATTCTCCCTGACACCATCCATCTCTCGGATTTATCAAATTCGAGAATTCTGTTATGCCTAATTTACCCTTAGATGAACCTATTAATTACACTGGTACCCGGACCTTTATTGGGATTCGGAGCGCGTGTGCGACACGTCCCATTCACATGTGAGCGTGAAAAAGGTCGGCCCTGGCCCACCTAGCTTGGTTAATACATTTTAATATATTTTTTAATCTGTTCTTTGTCGTAAACTTTAGTCAACGCTTTTTGTTGGCCAGCGCTTCCGTAGAACTTAAATTGGTAAACCGTTGATTTTCTCTCCGGTTCGTTACGATGAGAGCGAGTCGACTCACATGGACTCGTGCCCAAAAAAAAAAAAAAAACTTTCATCAGAAAAAGAAAAATCTTTTATAGCTATTAGACATAGTTCTGGACCCTTAAATTTTTTACTAATTCTGTTAAACTATTATGTTTATTTTAACATGATATAATTTTGATGTGATTTGAGGATCGGTCCCGTATATTTCTCTGATTTGAGTTTAAAATTCGAGTTTTGTTACAGTAAAAAGCTCTCATAAACAGTCACATCTAATTTTTTTATTACAGTAAAAAACTCTTGCATAAAATCACATCTCAATTCGAATCAAAAACTCGAATTAACGAACTAAACGGGTCTGGCCGTGTTTTTTTTTTTTTTTTCAATTATACATGTCTTATTTTTTTTTTTTTTTTTTTTCAATACCTTGAAAGCAAATTCAGAAAAAAAAAAAAGACCCCCCGTTTTGAAGTTGAGAAGTCACACTCATCCACTATAAGATGTTTCGTGTTAAGAATACACTACACGCCCCATGTTTGTGCAATGAATATAGACAAATAAGAAATCCACAAAATAAAAAAAAAAAAAAAAACAGAAAATCTATATTGGCCCTTTATTTTGACTTTTCTTAAATTGAGAGCTTTGTTTAGATATATTATATATATTCTGTGCAAATTATTATTAACTGTAAAATACCGAGGCATTGTTGTGGCCATTATAATATGTTTAGTGGTCACATGTACACTTACGCAAAACCAATAAACTAATTACAAAAGTTTCGTTAAGTTGGAGACCGTACATGTGATTTGTCCTGCAATTATGACTGTTTCCCAATAATAAGCCAGCTTCTCTCAGCATCTTGGAAGGTTTTTTTTTTTTTTTTTTGTGAAGAAAGTAAGAAAATTGATTTTGAGGCCCCTTGGCCCTTGGCTTAAAATACAGTAGAGGTTAATGGAGTTTTCGGATATGTTACATAGTCCATATATTGTATGTTTCCTGCAAAATAATTTCTCTAGCATAAGGTACTTTTCAAAATTATGTGAATTTTGTTCTAATCTATTAACAAAAGTTTTGTAACACTCCAGATTTGTTACATGTAAACTTTGTCATGCCAATCTTGTACTGTGAATTTCAGTTTACCAATAGCTGGTTGTTTACAGGAGCGAATTCCGATCGAGGAAGTGTTCGAACAATTGAAATGTACCCGGGAGGGTTTGTCCTCAGAGGAGGGAGCCAGCAGGCTCCAGATCTTTGGCCCCAACAAGTTAGAAGAGAAAAAGGTCATTTGTTTTCTTGGACACATGCTTCATAGCTGTTCCAGCTTTGAACATATGATTGTTCGAAAATACTCGAAACTGCAATGCTGATCAATCTTAGTTTTTGATTTTGTTTATGCAATGAACAGGAGAGCAAGCTACTGAAGTTCCTTGGTTTCATGTGGAATCCGCTGTCATGGGTCATGGAGGCTGCAGCCCTTATGGCAATTGTGCTTGCGAATGGAGATGGAAAGCCCCCGGATTGGCAGGACTTTGTCGGTATCGTCTGCTTGCTCGTTATCAACTCCACCATCAGTTTCATCGAAGAAAACAACGCGGGCAACGCTGCTGCAGCGCTTATGGCTGGCCTTGCTCCCAAGACAAAGGTAACACAAGAATCTTATTGCTGCAATTTGAAATGTTAGGAAGTAAAATATTTTTAAGGCAACCTAATTCGAAAACTAGAGCTTGTGAAAGTATGAAAAATGAGCTTCCACTATTTAATTTCAGTGCATTCAGATTTGTGTTAATTAGGCTGTATGCCACTTTTTGAAGTCTAGTTGTTCATCTATACCACTTTGATGTAAAAATCATGCTTAAATTTTCCACGAAAGTGGTATGTTTGAAATTCAACTTGTCCCTAAATCACCCTTCAGATTTTTCCCTTGCTCGGTCTTGTCAAATCTGTATGCTAGTAAATTTAAGGTTTAGGAAGAACTGATCTCTAACAACATGATCGTTCTTTGAAGGAAAAAACAATTATTAACTATTTACGTAGAAAATATTTGAATATATGCTGTTAGTTCAATTCTTAAAGTTGAAAAGGAAAAAAGAAAGACAGAAAGAAAGAAAATTGATTGGAATTATATTGATATAAATTGATTAATGCTCATATATATATATATATTGCTTGTGTCATGGTGGTGTATATATAGGTGCTTAGAGATGGCAAATGGAGTGAGGAAGAAGCTGCAATTCTGGTTCCAGGAGACATCATCAGCATCAAATTAGGAGACATCATCCCAGCTGATGCCCGTCTTCTCGAGGGCGATCCTTTAAAGGTGGATCAATCTGCCCTCACCGGAGAATCACTTCCTGTGACCAAGAATCCCGGGGATGAAGTCTTCTCCGGTTCAACTTGCAAACAAGGAGAAATCGAAGCAGTTGTCATTGCCACTGGTGTGCACACCTTCTTCGGAAAGGCTGCACATCTTGTCGACAGCACGAACCAAGTTGGTCACTTCCAAAAAGTGCTCACTGCCATCGGTAACTTCTGCATATGCTCCATCGCCGTGGGAATGCTGGTTGAAATCGTAGTCATGTACCCAATTCAGCACCGCAAGTACAGAGACGGGATTGACAATCTCCTCGTGCTCTTGATCGGAGGAATTCCAATTGCCATGCCAACTGTCTTGTCTGTGACAATGGCTATTGGATCCCACAGGTTGTCGCAGCAAGGTGCCATCACCAAGAGAATGACTGCCATAGAAGAGATGGCTGGTATGGATGTTCTCTGCAGTGATAAGACCGGGACATTGACGCTTAACAAGCTTAGCGTCGATAAAACCTTGATAGAGGTCTTCGCAAAGGGTGTTGAAAAAGACCATGTGATCTTGCTGGCTGCAAGAGCATCTAGGACTGAAAACCAGGATGCCATTGATGCCGCCATAGTTGGAATGCTCGCCGACCCTAAGGAGGTATAAATAATTGAAAACTTATCTTTTTACATCCTTGTATTAGTACATTAAAAAAATCTAAAAACAAAAATTGGTTCTTGCAGGCAAGAGCTGGAATTAGAGAGGTGCACTTTTTCCCATTCAATCCTGTGGACAAGAGAACTGCTTTGACTTACATTGATTCTGATGGAAACTGGCATAGAGCAAGCAAAGGTGCTCCTGAGCAGGTAATTTAATTAATTTGTTTTATGACCTTATCCCATAATTAATATTCAGGACTTATAAAAATTGTTGCTATCTTAATCTTGCACTTCTCTTAGTTGATTAAATAATTAACTTCTGTGACAGATTTTGACTCTATGCAACTGCAAAGAGGATGTGAAGAGGAAGGTTTTTAGTGTTATTGACAAGTTTGCTGAACGCGGGCTTCGATCTTTGGCTGTTGCTAGACAGGTATCGTAATGGATCTCGACCTTTTCTCGTGACTAGCTGCAGTTTTCTTGTATTCTGCTCACCTCTGTTTTGCTGTTTTTGTGATTTCAGGAAGTGCCCGAGAAAAGCAAGGATAGCCTTGGAGCTCCATGGCAGTTTGTTGGGTTGTTACCCCTTTTTGATCCACCTCGACATGACAGTGCAGAAACTATCCGCCGGGCTCTAAACCTCGGTGTTAATGTCAAGATGATTACTGGTAATTTTGAGTTCTTTTCATTGACAATGGCATCTACAAAATGAAAGAATTTCTTATTTTTCTTCAATTAGCTCTTATCGAGACTAGTGTTATCTTGACTTGCAGGGGATCAACTTGCCATTGCAAAGGAGACTGGCCGACGACTTGGAATGGGAACAAACATGTATCCGTCTGCTTCCTTACTTGGTCAAGACAAGGATGCAAGCATCGCTGCCCTTCCCGTCGAGGAGTTGATCGAGAAGGCAGATGGATTTGCTGGAGTGTTTCCAGGTCAGTAGATATGTACTTGCACTTTTCTGTTCTATTTGCAATTTGAATATTTTGTCTTCTAACATTTGATGTTTTGTTGGACAGAACACAAGTATGAAATCGTGAAGAAGTTGCAGGAGAGGAAGCACATTTGTGGAATGACGGGTGATGGTGTCAACGATGCCCCCGCTCTTAAGAAAGCAGATATCGGAATTGCTGTTGCTGATGCTACTGATGCCGCACGAGGTGCTTCTGATATCGTTCTCACAGAACCAGGTTTAAGTGTCATCATCAGTGCAGTGTTGACCAGCAGAGCTATTTTTCAGAGGATGAAGAACTACACGGTTTGTTTCTATGCTTTTTTTTTTTTTTTTTTTTCCTTCTTAATTCACGCATACGCTTTTGACATTTTTCTGTTTTCTTTTGAATGAAGGTTCATAACCTCTTTTTTTCCTCTCTCTTTTTCAGATCTATGCAGTTTCGATCACGATCCGTATTGTGGTAAGTAGAAATGGAAATCCTCAGACTAAGTGATAGGTTGTTATGCATAAGTCTTGGTATGATAAAAACTAATAAGTTTCTTCTGTTGTCTTGTCAAATCTGCAGTTCGGTTTCATGTTTATCGCTCTCATATGGAAGTTTGACTTCTCTCCTTTCATGGTTTTGATTATCGCCATCTTAAATGATGGTGAGTCTTTAACAACTGACCATGGAATAACTTTGTATGTTTTCATTTTCAATTAAGTTGAAGCATTGACATCATGTCTTATGAAATTTCTAAGGTACCATTATGACAATCTCAAAGGATAGAGTAAAACCGTCTCCATTACCCGATAGCTGGAAATTGAAAGAAATTTTTGCAACTGGAATTGTCCTTGGAGGCTACTTGGCATTGATGACTGTCATTTTCTTCTGGCTGATGAAGGAAACTGACTTCTTCTCGGTAAGAGAATATTTATCTTATGTTTTATTCTTAAGTTTAATTTCTAAACACCGTTACTAAATCTAGTTCCTACCATTGCAGGACAAATTCGGTGTGAAAAATCTTAGGTTGAGCCCCAACGCCGAGCATGAAATGATGGCTGCTCTATACCTGCAAGTGAGTATTGTCAGCCAGGCACTCATTTTCGTCACTCGATCACGCAGCTGGTCCTTTGTTGAACGCCCGGGAATGCTATTAGTCAGTGCTTTCATAATTGCACAACTGGTATGGATGCTACAACCTATTCATTATGATAAAGAAACAAAGAATGGCCATGTTATAATTAGCTAATTTTGTTGTGCTTTCTCAGGTAGCAACTCTCGTAGCAGTCTACGCTGACTGGAGCTTCGCAAGAATAAAAGGAATCGACTGGGGATGGGCCGGGGTCATCTGGCTTTACAGTATTGTATTCTACGTGCCTCTTGATATAATGAAGTTCGCCACCCGCTACATCTTAAGTGGAAAGGCTTGGTTGAACTTGCTAGAAAACAAGGTAATGCCCTTATTTTCCGTTTTTTGTCCATGAAAGTAGATTAATGCACATTGGTCGCAAGAGTGAATCTAAAATGTTTTCAAAATTTTGATTTTTGGCTGTGTAATAGACTGCCTTCACCACCAAGAAAGATTATGGTAAAGAGGAAAGAGAAGCTCAATGGGCTCTTGCTCAGAGAACCTTACATGGACTTCAACCACCCGAAACTAATAACCTCTTCCCCGAGAAGAGCAGCTACAGAGAGCTCTCTGAGATTGCCGAGCAGGCCAAGAGACGAGCTGAGGTTGCAAGGTAAGCCACATTGTCTTTCATGTCATTGCCTTGTGACTTCCAATATGTCATCAAGACATTAAGAACGAAAACTCATTCTTTCTGATCTTTGGTTTTAGGCTTCGCGAGCTTCACACGCTCAAGGGACACGTTGAGTCAGTGGTGAAGCTGAAGGGGCTGGACATCGACACGATCCAGCAGCATTACACAGTGTGATCATGCCAACCGTGAAGAAACGAAACTCGAGAGGAAAAGGGGCTGCAACCAAATGATGTATCTAAGAGAGAGAGAGAAAAGAGAGAGAAGCAGACGGATAAATCAAAAGAAGGCCTAGTTAGTTAAGCATTTCTCAAAAAAAAAAAAAAAAGAAAAAAAAAGGGAGAAGAATCTCTGTGCTATATATAACTGTTTTACATTTACCTTCCTAATGTGTTTCAGTTGGCAGAAGAAAAATGTTTGTGTTTGGTTTTCTTCTTGCTCTGATGTCAGGGGCCAAAATAATGTCCCAGAGTTTTTTCTTTGTTCTTCTTTTTCTTTAGCTTTTGTAATCTATTTCCTTTGTTTTCTATCACACATGTTGGTCTCTTGTATCTTACCCTTTTGCAATTACAAACTATTTAACGAACATTTGATGTCCAAAACGTAAGATTTTGGACTTTGGACTGTATGGGTCTTTTACTATTGCAATCCAAATAATTCCAATCATTCTGGTTTGTTCTTGTTACCGGGCAAAGTTTGCAACTTCTTCATTTCATTGAATAAAATGAGCTATGGCAATGTAATAAGAAATTGATCACAATATGAATACCACAGTTTTCCCAAATTGTGTCTCAGATAACATTCAATTACAATGAACAAGGGCTATATAATTAGAACATTAAGTAGTACCTCTTTTGAAGCATCCTTTGTTGGTGCGATTCCAACACCAAACTCGCAGGAATTACAAGAAACTAAAGAAAACAACAATAATAAGAAACACAAGAGACTTGTTTGACCGAGGTTTGGAATAAATTCCTACATCCCCGTTGAGCTCTTCCACATAAAGACTCTTTTCACTATTCAGAGAAAGTACACCCTTAATTCCTCACAAACCCGAGATTTCCCCAAATTACAGAGAACTCACACCTAAGAGATGAAATTAAGCGTACAACAAGATGAATTCCCAATGGAAGAACAAAACTCAAGAACTCCCAGATCCCCTTGTTCCTAAGCTTACAATTTCTCTCTTTCTCGGAAAACCCTAGAGTTTCTCTCTCTAGAAATCTCTTCTGAAGAATACCACTTTCTCTCTCTTCGTTTGTTTACCCGTGAAAAAGCAAATGAGGTGAATAATTACACGTTCCAAAGTCTTCCAAGATATATATAGCAAAATGGTCAACTAGTAAACAGACCTTGCCACGTGTCCTATTTTGATTGGTTGAAGTAATCAAAATATCCAGCTCAGCATAGACAGTTCTTCAGCTGCCCCAAACAACGTGCGTTTTATTCCCTAGGACGCCTTTCTCTGTTAACATCGTTTTTATGAGATTATCCTTACAAATTCCACCTTAATCTCAAAAGAACGACATTGTCTTTAACAATAGAGTTCTTCTGCAGATGTCATTGCTCAGACTTGATAATTCAAGTATTTCCGATGCCTAGCAAGTCCAGACACTTCTGAAGCTTGCCAGCACTGATCACCTTTGTAGCCATATCTGATGGATTGTCCTCTGTGTCAATCTTCTCCAGTGAACCACTCCTTCTTCCACCTTCTCCCTGATGAAATGTTGCCTCACATCGATGTGCTTTGTCTTCTCATGGTAGACTGGATTCTTACACAAATGAATTGCTGACTGACTATCTGAGAAAATGGTTATTGATTCCTTCAACACCCCTAACTCCTTTAATAGCCCTTGCAACCACATTGCTTCTTTAAAACCTTCGGTTCCTGCAATGTAGTCAGCCTCAGTACTTAATAATGCTACAACTGGCTGGAGTTGTGATTTCCAACTTATACAATTTCCATCCAAAGTCATCATATAAGCTGATGTAGATCTCCTCCTATCCCTGTCACCTGCAAAATTAGAGTCCACAAAACCCTCCAAGATCAAGTGATTAGTCCTGTATTTATAAGTGAGACCATAATCAATAGTGGAGTTAACATACTTCAATAACCACTTCATAGCTAACCAATGATCTGGACCTAGGTTTGCCATATATTTACTTAGCACACTCACAGAATAGGCTAAATCAGGTCTTGTACAGATCGTGGAGTACATGAGTGATCCTACAGCACTAGTATAATGGATTTTATCCATTTTAGTCTTATCTTCCTCAGTTAAGGGAAATTGATCGACTGAGAGTTTGAAATGTCCTGCAAGGGGGACTTTCGCACTCTTAGAATTCTCCATTGAGAATTTCTTGATCACTTTTCTAAGGTAATCTTCATGTGACAGGCATAACTCCTTGTGCTACCTATCCCTTTTAATGTCAATTCCTAAAATCCTCTGTCACGCCCCCCAACCGGGGTGGGTGACGTGGAGCTCGATTAGGGATTAATAAAGCAGATCTCCAACCGGGTCCCACACATCGCTGCATTTAAATATAAATAAATTACATAATCCAGGAGCCTCTGACACACATGGCTCCACCCCACAGGACATACAGTGTCGTACATACATGTTCAGGTAAATAAACAATTACATCAGACATCATCCACAGTCTAGTAAATCCAAATATTAATTAAGTTTACAGAATTTTCTCAAATTCCTTACATTTGCTCAAGAGGATAACACAATCCTCACTTGACCCAGGAGTAGCGATCCTCAGCTACACCGCACCGCTCCTCGAGTCTCCTGGGAGGGGTTTACATTTAAAACATTGAAACATGAGCGAAAGGCCCAGTAGGTTATAATTTAAATACCATTATAATAAATGAGTGCGTAAATGAATGAATAAATAAAATGAGACATTCAGTCCCGACAGAACAGCCGAAACCTCACATCCTTTTTCTCAAAGGAAATGTAACTGAAACTAACCATATTACAGGCTTCAGCAAGTAATTAGTACAAATTACTCACCTCACCAAGTGCCTCGCCTACCGGACCGGTTTCGGGTTCTGCCCCCGAGGATGCACTCTCCGCATCCTATCTAGGCTTACAGCAATAGACTCTATTACCAGTTCACAAGATCTCTTATCTTAAGAAATCATCCGTTTAACATTATGAAATCGTTCATAAGACCCCACGAACTACTCAAGCCGCGGGCCCCATGACTGAACAAGCCATGAGGTTCCATGACTAGACAAGCTATGGATTCCATGGACAGGACAAGCCAAGGAGTTCCATAAACTAACAAGCCATGGTTTTTAAAACATTTTTCTTTCGCAAATCAATCCCTTTCTTTAAAACATTTTCAAGGCCAAAATCTTCTTTGAAAATAGGCTCACAAGGAAAAAGGATAGAAATCCTACCTCGTACAATCAAACCTGGGACTAGCGTTGCCTTTTTCCGGCTTCCGCTTCCTCAAGCCCCTTCAGTCTGAATCCACAGCGAGCACTGATACAAGATAACACCTTAGGATCAATCCTCAGTCCTAAAGTAATCGAATCTTAATCATATACCAAGATTTTCCAATTAGTGTGCCCTAATCAATTTTTCATGTTCAAAGTCCATTCCAAGGGTTTTAAATATCAAATCAGAGATTAAGGATATTAATCCTTTCATCCCAAGTCCCCAAATGAAGCTAATTTGGGTTCTCCCCGAGAACAGGGGTCAAAACGACAATTTCAGGCCAAACAGGGTCAAACCCCGTGTACACCGGTCGACCGGAGACAGAGGAGTGCATCACCACCGGTCGTCCGGTGGTGTGCATCCGGTCGACCGGTCCGGTCGGCCGGTGGCCACAACAAGATCCGGTTGACCGGTGGACATCTCCAGTTCGCGAAAACTCGCAGAAATCAGCTCAAAAACCTGCAAATCCAGTCCCAAATCACAAAATCTCAAGGGACAACCACTAGATCCGGGTTCTAGGTCCTAAAACAAGTCCAAAGAACCCAAGATCTCCAATTTCTACCCTAGTTTCACTCAAAATCCATCAAAATCCACTTTGAACCAAAAGTAAGTTTTTGAATCCGAAAACTTGAAATCAAAGAGAGGTTCTTTCAGTAATCTTACCTTGAATCCTTCTCTTGATGTTGAAAACTCTTTGAAATCACTCTTGGTTCGAATCCGGTCTTGATTTGAGACACAAACAGGGAAGAGAGAGAGAGGGAGAGAGAGCGTCTTTAATGAGAGAGAGAGAGTGAATGCACAGAAGGAAAGGAAAGAAAGAAAAAGAAAGAAAAGAAAAAGAAAAAAGGAAAAGGAAAAAAAAGGAAAATAAAAGAAAATGACGTGTATAAAATAGGACAGGTCCGTAAATGCGCCCATACACACTTCTGGATTAAAATAAATTACTGTAAATAATTTAAATACCTTGGAATTATTTAAACTCAATTAATTAAATCAGATTAGGTACACTAATAATCTTAATTACCTTAATTAATCTCAATTAATTCTTCAGGGTGTTACATCCTCTCAGCATTACCTAGGTATTTCATATCAAACTCAGAACTTAGGAGGCCTTTTACTTTCTTAACAACATCAATACTAGCACTAGTAATTAGGATACCATCTACATATAATAAGAGATATACTGCAAACATAGTACCAATATCTTTAAAATATAAGCATGAATCATAATGACTTCTAGTAAAGCTAGTTTGAGTTACATAGTGATCAAACCTCTTGTACTATTGGCGTGGAGACTGCTTGAGGCCATCCAATGATTTTTTTAGGAGACAAACTTGTTTCTCCTTTCCCTTAGCTTCAAACCCCGGTGGTTGAGACATATAAATTGTTTCCTTCAAGTCTCCATGGAGGAAACCAGTCTTCACGTCCATTTATTCTAGTTCCCAATCTTCATGAGCCACCAATGCTAAGATGGTTCTTATGGTCTTGTATTTTACTACAGGAGAGAATATTTTGGTGTAATCTACACCTTCTACTTGTGTGAACCCCTTGGTAACTAATCTTGCCTTAAACCTCCTTAGGTCTTTTGATGACAAAGCTTCCTTGATTTTGAATACCCATTTGCAGTCCACTGCCTTTTGATACTTGGGTTTGTTTGCTAGAACTCAAGCGTTATTCTTTCTCAAGGATTGCATTTCCTCTTCCATAGTTGCTCTCCATTTGTTTGCATGTGAACCACTTACAGCTTCTGTGAAGTTCTTTGGTTCTTCTGTTTCCATTTCCTCGGCTGTGTTAAGGGCAAAAGCAATCAAGTTCCCTCCATCATATCTCTGTGGTGGTCTTATATTTCTCCTTGTTCTATCCCTTGTCAGTTGATATTGCTCTAAATTATGGGTTGGTATGGGCTGTTCCTCTTGTGCAAGTCCACTGCCTTCTTCATCTTGTTCATCTAGTTGAGTGTCTTGTTCATGAGTTTCTTCACTGCCATTAGTGTTCCACCTCAAATTGTACTTCTTGAGGTGGAAATGTACCTGTTCCTGCATCAAGAACACTGAGAGCAATATCTTTTTCTAATTTTAAATAAGGCATATCTAACTCATTAAACACAACATCTCTACTAATAATTACTTTATACTGTGAACCATTTCTTAAGCATAGTCTATATCACTCCCTCGAGATAACCGAGAAAGATGCATTTTATTGACCTGGGGTCTAATTTCCCCTCCTTTTGGTGAGCATAGGATGCACACCCGAACACTCTTAAGTTTGACAGATTAGGAGGTTTATTTGTCAAACATTCCTCTGGTGTCTTTAAACCAATAAGCTTGCATAGACACCTATTAATTAGATAACAGGCTGTAGAAACAGCCTCCCCCAAAAGTGTTTATTAAGGCATGAACTTATGAGCATGCATCTAACCCTTTCCATAATGGACCTATTCATCCTCTCAGCAATTCCATTTTGCCGAGGGGTTTTCTTTACAGTTCTATGCCTTAGAGTCCCCTTTTCTTGACAGTAATTAGTGAAAATTGTATGACAGAATTCCATTCCATTATCAGTCCTGAAGGCTTTTAGTTTTCTATTAGTTTGATTTTTAACTAACACCTTCCAATGCTTAAACTTATCAAAACAGTCATCTTTAGTTTTAAGCAAATAAACCCATACCTTTCTAGAATGATCATCAACTATGGACAAAAAATACATGTGACCTGCGAAGGTTGGCACCTTTTCCAGACCCCAAAGGTCTACATGGACGTACTCCAAAGGTTCTTTGGCTCTGTAAGTCGAGGTAGCAAACTTGAGCCTGTGTTGCTTCCCAAGAACACACTGCTCACAAAAAGTCCAGGTGGACAATCTGATTCTTTCCCAACAATCCCTGTTTGCTTAGTTCTTGAAGTCCTATCTCACTCACATGAGCAAGTCTTCGATGCCACAGCACAGCCTGTGTGTCACTCTTTACTACTGTAGCCGCTAAACCTGTGACAGTTTGGCCTTCAAGAACTAGGTTAGGAATGTGCCTCACATTCTTGAGGACATGTGAAGTTTCTGAAAACTCTAAGAAATTAGAGTTATCCACTGGTTTTATAGCTGAAAAGTTGTGTGTCGTTGAGTAGTTTCCCTCATTTATTGTTTGTTTTAGAATAGATTTGTAGAATTGCATTCACCTTGGTCTAATTTCGTATTGTTGTCTTCTTTGGGTAAAAGCTGGTCATTTGAGTGTAAAATGAGGTAAAACACTGGCTAATGCTGTGTATCTCTTTGCAGGAAATTGTTGGCCCAAAATGCTGCAGCACTCTTGGCGACATTCTAGGATTAGCTGGCAGCTCATTAACGTCAGCGCTCGAGCTGGGAAAAAGCTGACAGAGGAATCCGTGTGAGCTGGCTAAGGAAGTGTCAAGTGGGTCCACAAAGCACCTCAGCAGTGACACCTTAGCCCTTGTGTTGCCCTAGAAGGGAATGATTCTCTCAGGACAATTGGGCAGCCGCCAGGGGGAGAAAAAGAGGAAGAGAGAGAATTGGGCAGTGATATAAAAAGAAAACAGTAGCTCAAAAAGTAGTACGCAGCAGCTAGAGTACGATTATTCCAGAAAACACAAAAAAAGAGACATTCCAGAGAGGAAAAAGCTTCGGAGAAAAAGCTGAAGAAACGTGAATCTCAGCCCAGGAGGATTATACAACGCAGAGAGAAAGAAAGAGTCGGAGTTGGAGAACATTCTTGGCTGGTCACAGAGGAATCCGTATCCAAAATTAAACTTGCTCTTCTTCTGTTAGCTTAATTATCTTTGTCATTTAGCTCATGAATTTAACTATGGATTGTATTGAAGCTTTGGATCTTGTAATTACCACTATGAACTAAGTTGTTGTAGCTAGGTTTGCTAATGGAACCAATATTGTAAGAATGACAAGTGGTTTCTGAGAATGCTATTAATCTACTATTCATGTTCATTCATATGTGCTAAAATCTATTTCTATTCTTGATTGGCCATCAACTTTAGGATACAAGAGTAAGATTAATACTGGAAGGGTTAGTTTTAATCGGATTAACATGAATGATGCTTGTTCAATATGCTTGCTAAGTATTTGATTAGTGGATAGTATAGGAATATATTATTCACCTAGCACAATCTAATGAAACCCGAGCTCAAATCTGCCCCTAGAGCTGGATCCACACAGAATGTGCTTTGGAAATAGCTTAAAGGACCACAGCCATAATCAATTCGGAAGAACTTTATGCATCAACGAGTTTCTGTTGACAGGATAGTAGAATGCTGCAGCATTCTGGGTGACATTCTAGTCAGACTTGCAATAGAGGGGAAGTTAGCAGGCCTAGCTCGTTTTTACCATTAATTTTACATCTCATCCTTACATTCTTGTTACTTTTAGCTATATTGATTACACTTAGCATGCATTTTAGTCACTTACAACATTTTAGTGAATTTTTGCCACAATCATTCTTTACTTGTCTTAGTTAAACATATAACTCTCAACATTAATTTTACATCTCATCCTTACATTCTTGTTACTTTTAGCTATATTGATTACACTTAGCGTGCATTTTAGTTACTTACAACATTTTAGTGAATTTTTGCCACAATCATTCTTTACTTGTCTTAGTTAAACATATAACTCTCAACATTTATTTTAGTGATTCATTCCTCGTGGGATCGATATCCGTACTTGTGTACACTTTATTACTTGTAGCGACACGTGCACTTGCGAGCATAATTAACACGCAACAAGTTTTTGGCGCCGTTGCCGGGGAATAGAAATCATTAAAGTATTTGTTGGAGTTAATTTTTGTTTTTCGTTTGTTTACCTTTTTATCTCATTCATTTGGCTCTTAATTCCTCAGGTTAGTAAGTTACTTGTATGAATCCACCGCAAGACCTGGAGTTGCTGCCTTTGGACCCTGAAATTGAAAGAACATTCCGAGCTAGGAGGAGGGAACAACAAGGACTAGCAGGAGTGAGAGATATCGCAGAAGGGGCAGCAGGAAACAACGGGTAGCAAGTAATTGTTAACAACCCTGTTCCATAACCAGAGCCGATGGATGATAGAAACAGGGCCATTCGGGATTACGCAGTGCCCATTTTGCATGGACTAAACCCTGGTATCGTGAGACCAACAATCCAGGCACCTCACTTTGAGCTAAAACCCGTGATGTTCCAAATGCTCCAGAACGTGGGGCAGTTCAGTGGAATGGCAACAGAAGATCCTCACATCCATCTCAGACAATTTATGGAAGTGAGTGATGCTTTTAAGCTTCCGGGGGTGACTGAAGATACATTGAGGCTGAAGCTATTCCCCTATTCCTTGAGGGATAGGGCAAGAGTGTGGCTGAATTCCTTGCTTCCGGATTCAGTGACAACATGGGATGAATTGGCAGAAAAATTTCTCATGAAATACTTCCCTCCAACTAAGAATGCTAAGTTGAGGAATGACATTACCTCATTCCTACAAGCAAATGGGGAGTCATTGTATGAAGCGTGGGATAGATTTAAGGAGCTACTGCGGAAGTGCCCTCATCATGGGATCCCCCACTGGATTCAAATGGAGACATTCTACAATGGTCTCAATGGGCAAACACGGACTATAGTGGATGCCGCAGCAGGAGGAGCTATTTTGGCCAAGTCTTATAATGAGGCATATGAGATTTTGGAGAGGATGGCCAACAACAACTATCAATGGCTAACCGAGAGGCATGGAGCAAGGAAGGCCACTGGAATTCACGAGCTTGACGCTATCACGGCACTCTCAGCTCAGATGTCATCCTTGACAAATATGGTAAAGGCATTAAATCCACCGGCAGGGGTAAATGCAATGCACACTACTGGTTTTTCATGTGTTTACTGTGGAGATAGCCACCAATATGACGATTGTCCATCAAACCCTGCCTTTGCATGCTATGTTGCTAATTTCAACAGGGGTGCTCCTCATTACTCAAACCCTCATCACCAAGGGATGAGGCAACAATCAAACTATGCATGGAACAATCAAGGAGCAGGAACTAGTCAGCCCAATGCTTACCACAAAAGCACCTATCCACCTGGATATCCACCACAACAACAACAAAGAACTCAACCCGTGGAACAATCTAGCTCTTTGGAGGGCTTGTTGAAAGAATTTATCTCAAGGAGTGAAGCCAAACCCGAGCCACGATGTCGCATTGGAATTTGGAAAATCAGGTTGGGCAGCCTAGCAAGTTCTCTCAACAACAGCCCCAAGGTGCTCTACCAAGCAACACCAAGATCCACGAAGAGACGGGAAAGAACATCGCAAAGGCGATCACACTAAGGTGTGGAAAAGAGTTGGAATCAAAGGAAAAACCTCTGGTCGCTAACACAGAGCCCACTTCAATCCAAGGGGCAGAAGAAAACATCGCCACATGAAGAACAAATGAGTAAGAAATCGATTCTCGAAGTCCGTAATGCCGCAAAGATTCCCACAAAGATTCTGAGCAACTCGAAACCAGCAGAACACCAAAGGATGTACCGTCCACCTCTTCCATTCCCACAAATGCTTCCGAAACAACAACAAGATAGGCGGTTCCGCAAGTTCTTAGATGTTTTGAAGCAGCTACACATCAACATACCACTAGTGGAAGCCTTAGAACAAATGCCAAGCTATGCTAAGTTCATGAAGGATCTCGTGACCAAGAAACGCAGGCTTGTAGAGTTTGAAACAGTGGCTTTGACTGAAGAATGCAGTGCGATTCTGCAGACAAACTCCCACCCAAGCTAAATGATCCAGGAAGTTTTACTATTCCATGCTCCATTGGAAACCAATACTTTGGAAGAGCATTGTGTGATTTGGGAGCTAGCATAAATTTAATGCCAATATCCATCTTCAAGAAGTTGGGTATTGGAGAAGCAAGGCCAACCACAGTATCCTTACAGCTGGCTGATAGGTCAATTGCAACTCCTGAAGGAAAGATAGAGGATGTACTGGTAAGGGTGGACAAGTTCATTTTTCCTGCTGACTTTATTATTCTTGATTATGAAGCAGATAGAGAAGTGCCCATAATTTTGGGGAGGCCCTTTCTTGCAACTGGCCGCACCTTGATTGATGTCCAGAAAGGAGAATTAACCATGCGGGTGCAAGAAGAACAAATCACCTTTAATGTGTTCAAGGCAATGAGATTTCCGAGTGAAACTGAAGAATGCTCAACCATCTCAGTTATTGACTCTATGGTGGCTGAAACACTTGAGCACGAAGGAGTTGACAGTAATGAAGAAGGTGGCATTGAGCAAGTAGAATGGGTAGGAGCAAATGTGACAATGCCGTGCCACACAAGGAAGTTTGAGTCTCTGGACCTGACTGAACGGAAACACCAGCCCACTCAGCCCTCAAGCATAGAGCCGCCAGTCCTAGAGCTTAAGCCTTTGCCTCCACACTTGAGGTATGCCTACCTAGGAAATTCTTCTACACTTCCGGTCATTATTTCTGCTTTATTGACGCAGGAACAAGAGGGTAAGCTGATAGAGGTTTTGAGAGAATCTCAAGGAGCCATTGGCTGGACTATAGCGGATATAAAAGGCATCAGTCCCGCTTTTTGTATGCACAAGATTATCCTAGAAGATGAAAAGAAGGGGTCTATAGAGGGACAAAGAAGGATGAACCCAATCATGAAAGAGGTGGTCAAAAAGGAGGTGATAAAGTGGCTAGACGCAGGATCATTTATCCAATCTCGGATAGTGCTTGGGTGAGCCCAGTGCAGTGTGTTCCTAAGAAAGGGGGGATCACGGTTGTTGAGAACGAAAAGAATGAGTTGATCCCCACAAGGACAGTGACAGGGTAGCGGATTTGCATGGATTACAGGAGGCTAAACAAGGCCACCAGGAAAGATCATTTCCCACTGCCCTTTATTGACCAAATGTTGGATAGGCTGGCGGGTAAGGAGTTTTATTGCCTATTGGACGGGTATTCCGGGTATAACCAGATTGTGATTGCACCGGAGGACCAACACAAGACTACTTTCACATGTCCATTTGGCACGTTTGCCTTTAGAAGAATGCCATTTGGACTTTGCAATGCCCCAGCCACTTTTCAGAGATGCATGCTGGCCATTTTCACTGATATGGTGGAGCGGTATTTGGAGGTTTTCATGGATGACTTTTCAGTTTTTGGGAAGGATTTTGATGAATGCCTCATGAACTTGGCCAAGGTCCTAAAGAGATGCGAAGAGACTAACTTAGTCTTGAACTGGGAGAAATGCCACTTTATGGTCAACGAGGGGATAGTCCTTGGACATAGGGTCTCACGGGATGGTCTAGAGGTTGATAAGGCCAAGATTGCTGTGATTGAAAAGCTGCCAGCACCGACCAATGTGAAAGGGCTTCCTAGCTTTCTTGGACATGCAGGATTCTATAGGAGGTTCATTAAGGACTTCTCAAAGGTGTCAAAGCCTCTTTGTAGTCTTCTCGAGAAGGATAGCAAGTTTATTTTTGATGAGGCCTGCTCACTAGCCTTTGCCGAATTAAAGAAGAGACTTATTTCAGCCCCTATCATCACAGCACCTGATTGGTCTCTTCCTTTTGAAGTAATGTGTGATGCTAGCGACTGGGCAGTGGGGGCAGTTCTCGGGCAGCGCAGAGAGAAGGTTTTTCACTCGATTTATTATGCAAGTAAAACTCTATCTGGAGCTCAACTAAACTACATTGTGACAGAAAAAGAGTTGTTGGCAGTTGTATTTGCATTTGATAAATTTCGAGCTTACTTGATAGGAACAAAGGTCACGGTTTTCACGGATCACTTAGCCATCAAATATTTGATGGAAAAGAAGGATGCAAAGCCACGGCTAATTAGGTGGGTGCTACTACTTCAAGAATTTGATTTGGAGATCAAGGACCGGAAAGGCACTGAGAACCAAGTGGCTGATCACTTGTCTCGGCTTGAGCCAGCAGAGGAAGGAGGCACCATAGAGATCATAACTGAAGTGTTCCCTGATGAGCAGTTGTTTGCGGCAACCCAAGCACAAATACCTTGGTTTGCCGATTATGCAAATTACCTGGCAAGTGGATGGCTTCCCCCGAATATGACCAGCCAGCAGAGGAAGAAGTTTCTTCATGATGTCAAGAGCTTCTACTGGGATGAACCGTATTTGTACAAGCATTGTGCCGACCAACTTATAAGAAGATGTGTACCAGAAGAAGAATTGGAGGGCATTCTTCAAGGGTGTCATTCTTCTCCCTATGGTGGTCACTATGGAGGCCTGAGGACAGCTGCTAAGATTCTACAATCTGGTTTTTATTGGCCAACGATCTTTAAGGATGCTCATGCTTTTGCATTGAGATGTGACAAAGCCAAAGAACCGGAACATATCAAGGAGGAATGAGATGCCCTTAAACAACATCCTAGAAGTGGAACTGTTTGACGTTTGGGGTATGGATTTTATGGGCCCCTTCCCGGTGTCATTCGGCAATCAATACATCCTAGTGGCTGTGGACTATGTGTCAAAATGGGTGGAGACAATGGCTTCACCCACAAATGATGCTAAGGTGGTCCTGAAATTCCTCCAGAAGTATATTTTCACTCGCTTCGGAACACCCCGAGCTATTATTAGCGATAAAGGAACCCACTTCTACAACAAATACTTGGGGCAACTACTGGCCAAGTATGGTGTCAAGCACAAGGTAGCCACAGCCTATCATCCCCAGACCAGTGGGCAGGCCGAGCTGTCAAATAGAGAAATCAAGCACATACTAGAGAAAACAGTGAACCCGACTCGAAAGAATTGGTCGGTGCGCTTGGATGATGCATTATGGGCTTTTCGAACAGCCTTGAAAACACCTTTAGGAATGTCCTCATATAGGCTGGTCTATGGTAAGGCATGTCACTTGCCTGTGGAACTAGAGCATAGAGCATTTTGGGCTCTCAAGAAGCTAAATCTTGACTGGCAAGCTGTAGGGCAGAGTAGATTGTTGCAACTAAATGAGCTTGATGAATTCCGGCTACAAGCTTATGA
Organism: Morus alba; assembly: GCA_012066045.3. Taxonomy (NCBI): domain Eukaryota; kingdom Viridiplantae; phylum Streptophyta; class Magnoliopsida; order Rosales; family Moraceae; genus Morus; species Morus alba. The sequence goes on from CP050224.2 coordinate 59,353,701, forward strand.
AAGTGCTCGGCTCTACAAAGAGAAGACCAAGAAATGGCATGACAGCAAAATCTTGCCTATAACGTTTGAAGTGGGGCAGCAAGTTCTCTTGTTCAACTCCAGGTTAAAGCTTTTCCCAGGAAAGCTTAAGTCTCGTTGGTCTGGGCCTTTCACAGTCTCCAAGGTATTCCCTTATGGAGCAGTGGAGTTGACTGAGGAGGATTCGGCAAGGAAGTTCACAGTGAATGGACAGCGGCTAAAGCATTATTGGGGAGGTCCAGTGGATCGTTGCAAAACGACCATCACTCTGCAGGAAGCCTAATTCTCAATCAGGGAGGTAGTCAGGCTGATGACTCAAAAACAAGCGCTTATGGGAGGCAACCCACTGTTTTTGTTCTTTTGTTTTTGTTTATTTCTGCCAGTCTGCATTGATTTTCTAATTTGAACTATGATTCATTGAGTAGCAGGATAAGTAAGAGTCAATCTGTGCAGGAAGCAGAGAAGAAAAAAAAAAAAACGACAATGTGTTTAGACAGCTCTCCCTAAGCCCTAACTCACCCGTATAAATACCCTCCTGCCTCTTTGCCAACTACCACATCCACGGCCACTTCCCTCATCTCCACCAATTTTTCCCCATTTCCGCCACTAACTCGATCGTGCACTCTCAACTGCAGACGTTGTTCAAGAGCTCCTCTCCTCCGGCTTCACTACTTGGCACAACAGGTGTTTGAGAAAACAACCAGTCGTCGGCCACAGAGAAGCTCCATTGAGGTTAGTAAAAGATTCTTCTGCAAACTTTGTGCATTCTAAAGAGGATTAATACTAGCTAGGCGGTGGACTAGAGTTTGGGGGGAGTAATAGACTTGAGAATATTTGCTGTGAAAGTTGGATTTGGCGGGTAGGGCAGGCAGCGGGTGTGAAAGTTGGATTTGGCGGGTTGAAATCATAGAGAGAGGGATTTAGATAGCAAGATGCCGTTTAAGAGCAGAGCACGCAAGGGGAAGGGAGTGCAAATTCAGGTAGATTCAGACAGCTCTGTCTCGCAGCCGCCTCCAGAAAAGGAAGAAATAAAAAAATTTGTGTCCCCAAGAGCTCAGCAGCGCTTTGAACAGTGCATGACGGAGAGGGCCTTATACATGGAAAGAGGGTTTGTGTACAAACGGGGCCGCCCCAAAGGATACCCCAGCTTCATTCATTCCGTCATCTCTGCGCACAAATGGCATGCATTTTGCCAAAGCCCGCCTGCAGCACCGGTGCAGCTCGTGCGCGAGTTTTACGCAAATTACGATGACATAGACCCCGACACAGTCTTTGTCCGAGGACGAGTAGTCCCCTTCACATCCGCAGCAATTAACAGCATTTACGACTTGCCGGATGTCGAGGATGATTTCAAGGACTTCGCCGATGGTCTGAGTGAAGACTAGTTGGACGAAATTATAGCGGAGCTCTGTGTTGAGGGTACCGAATGGAGGAGGGCTACAAGAGGGTCGATGACTTTTCCAAGAGAGAGCCTCCAACCGGGACCAAAGATTTGGTATCATTTTCTAAGGTTCCGGCTGATGCCCTCATCTCATTACCGATCCGTGCACAAAAAGAGAGCTATTTTGCTGCACTGTATGATGACGGGGAGGCCTTTAAATGTGGGGCGGATGATACGCCAACAGGTGGGAGTTTGTGCAGGGCGTAACAGTGGGGGATTATGGTTTCCCTCGCTGATCGCGCAATTGTGTATTGCATATGGGGTGGTTGTTGAAGAAAGCGAGACAAAGGAGCAGCCGGCCGCATCCATCTCGACAAATGCCCTTGCACGGCTCCTGCAGAATGACGTGCAAGAAGAAGATGATGGTGCTCCTGCCCCAACGCCGAATGCACCTGACCAGGGAGCGCCTGCTGTTGCACAAATCAACCCCGAAGTCATTGCAAGCCTGAGCCGCATGGAGCAGCGCCTCAGCCAAATGGAGGTACTTCAATATGACTCTGTACAGCAGATGCGGGAATTCTGGAAGTACACAAAACAGAGGGACTTGGCTCTCCAGAAACATTATAGAGCCAATTCCAAGAGATTCCATTCCTTCCCAGTCTTCCCTCAGAGCTTGTGCAGTTCTTCCTCCGGAGATGAGAGCCTAGCCCTGTGGAAGAGGCAGCACCGCTTTCTCCAGCCTCATCTTCGTCCGATCACCAGCATCCTGAGGAGGCCGCTGTGCCCCAACACCAAGACAAAGGAAAAGCTGTTGCACCTGAAGCGTCAACCAGAAGAATGACGCTGAGGAGTGGAGCAAATTGGCGGTGGAGAGGGTGATTATGGCAGCACGAAAACAGGGCAGTCCTTCCTCCTTTATAACTCTTGTCTTTATTTCATTGTCGTGTATCCTTAAAATTGTTAGTTGTTTTAATTTTCACTGTCATGTGTTAATGTGTTAGCCTCGTCTTTGCTTAATTGTGTCTTTATGCATACTTTGTGATTAAATAAAATAAAAAAAAAAAGAAAAAAAAAGAGAGTGATTTTCTCTAGAAGTGCAGTTTATAGGATGATTATATATGATTCAGCCTTGTGTTAATTCGAGACTATGTTGATTGATTCTCTTGGCTTGTGATTTCTTCTTTTCATTATGCACTACCTTGTGTTATTGAATCGGTGTTTTACTTAGGGAAAGATCTTGAGCATGCTTTTCATTTTCAAAATAGTTGCAGCCCCTAGATTTTGCTTGATAACTCTTGAGGCAACTTTCGAATTAGCACTTTACCGAGGGAATGATTTAGGCCATTTTTCGATAGTTTGAGCTTTGCACCTCGTAACTTAGCTTTTACCTCCCCATTGTAAATCCCTAGCTTCATCCGCTTACTCACCCTCTTTTGTTTGATTGCTCTTTCCTTGCCTCCCCTAGATCATTGAGGACAATGCTCATTTTGAGTTTGGGGGCAGGGAGAGCTTAAGCTCTTAAGGTCTTGTTGCTTTGCTTAAAAAAAAAAAAAAAAAAAAAAAAATTTCTTTGCTCCGCTGCTTGGGAATACTTAGTAACCAGGGGTAAGCATGAGCCCCATGTTCACTTCTGCGTCAAACGGTAGACCTAGGCAAGAGCAAGTAAAAAAAAAAAAAAAAAACAACAAAATCTATCTTTGCTCCGCTGCTCTGGAACACTTAGTAACCAGGGGTGAGCATGAACCCCATGTTTACTTCTGCGTCAAACGGTAGACCTAGGCAAGAGCAAGCAAAAATAAAAAAAAAAAAAAAAAAGCGCTTTGAGTTGAATCTTGCTGAATAACCGGGTGACTTCATCACCAATGTTGGCATTCGCGTAAAAAGGTAAGTTGGCAACTCTTGGTAGATATAAAAAAAAAAGGGGGGAAGAAAAGATAAGCAGTGAGTATAATAAGAGGGCGTCCAAAAGCAAATATAGTGGATAAAGGAAAGCAAGGTGTGAGTTTGGGGGAATTTCATGGAAAGGTGTTTGAAGGAGAGTTGAACCAAAATATCATTTCCCATCCTACCTTTGCCTTAGCCTAACAGTAAAAATCTAATGAAGTCCTATTGACCTTTGGTGATGTGTTGATTCTTAGTAGTGGAGAGAGCTTTGAAAAGCAATTTCGTGGGGTTTGGGCTTAAAAGAGCTTGAAACTGCATGCACACGGTCCCAACTAGTTTGACATTGATGATTTGGCACTTGGTTGCTCACACACACACAAGAAAGGTCCAAGCAGAGAAGGAGCAATCTCATGTTTTGAAATCAACACTTGGCTGGCATTCTTGTTTCTCTTAGAGCTGCACTTCTAATCCGTGTTTCAAGGACTTGAACTTTTTAAGAAAAATTAATCACAGAGTATGCATTAGTTCTCTTTTCTGTTTTAGTTCATTTAACCTATCTTTTTGTCACTTTTGTTTTGCTCAAGGACAAGCAACATTCTGAGTTTGGGGGTGTGATAACTCTAAGAAATTAGAGTTATCCACTAGTTTTATAGCTGAAAAGTTGTGTGTCGTTGAGTAGTTTCCCTCATTTATTGTTTGTTTTAGAATAGATTTGTAGAATTGCATTCACCTTGGTCTAATTTCGTATTGTTGTCTTCTTTGGGTAAAAGCTGGTCATTTGAGTGTAAAATGAGGTAAAACACTGGCTAATGCTGTGTATCTCTTTGCAGGAAATTGTTGGCCCAAAATGCTGCAGCACTCTTGGCGACATTCTGGGATTAGCTGGCAGCTCATTGACGCCGCCACTCGAAAGCTGGGAAAAAGTCGACAGAGGAATCTGTGTGAGCTGGCTAAGGAAGTGTCAAGTGGGTCCACAAAGCACCTCAAAGAGTGACACCTTAGCCCTTGTGTTGCCCTAGAAGGAATGATTCTCTCAGACAATTGGGCAGCCGCCAGGGGGAGAAAAAGAGGAAGAGAGAGAATTGGGCAGTGATATAAAAAGGAAACAGTAGCTCAAAAAGTAGTACGCAGCAGCTAGAGTACGATTATTCCAGAAAACACAAAAAAAGAGACATTCCAGAGAGGAAAAAGCTTCGGAGAAAAAGCTGAAGAAACGTGAATCTCAGCCCAGGAGGATTATACAACGCAGAGAGAGAGAGAGCTGGAGTTGGAGAACATTCTTGGCTGGTCACAGAGGAATCCAGATCCAGCCGAACTTGCTCTTCTTCTGTTAGCTTAATTATCTTTGTCATTTAGCTCCTTATTTTAACTATGGATTGTATTGAAGCTTTGGATCTTGTAATTATCACTATGAACTAAGTTGCTGTAGCTAGGTTTGCTAATGGAACCAATATTGTAAGAATGACAAGTGGTTTCTGAGAATGCTATTAATCTACTATTCCTGTTCATTCATGTGAGCTAAAATCTATTTCTATTCTTGATTGGCCATCAACTTTAGGATACAAGATTAAGATTAATACTGGAAAGGTTAGTTTTAATCAGATTAACATGAATGATGCTTGTTCAATATGCTTGTTGAGTGTTTGATTAGTGGATAGTATAGGAATATATTATTCACCTAGCACAATCTAATGAAACCCGAGCTCAAATCTGCAGTCCTAGAGCTGGATCCACACAGGAATGTGCTGGAAATAGCTTAAAGGACCACAGCCATAATCAATTCGGAAGAACTTTATGTATCAACGAGTTTCTGTTGACAGGATAGTAGAATGCTGCAGCATTCTGGGTGACATTCTAGTCAGACTTGCAATAGAGGGGAAGTTAGCAGGCCTAGCTCGTTTTTACCATTAATTTTACATCTCATCCTTACATTCTTGTTACTTTTAGCTATATTGATTACACTTAGCGTGCATTTTAGTTACTTACAACATTTTAGTGAATTTTTGCCACAATCATTCTTTACTTGTCTTAGTTAAACATATAACTCTCAACATTTATTTTAGTGATTCATTCCTCGTGGGATCGATATCTGTACTTGTGTACACTTTATTACTTGTAGCAACACGTGCACTTGCGAGCATAATTAACACGCAACAGTTTCATTCCTCAATTTGAGTGTCACGGATCCAATACCAATCACAGGGCAGGAGCGATTGTTTCCCATCAACACCTTCCCTCCATTAATGTTTTCATACTCTGAAAACCACTCTTTCCTGGGGCACATATGATAAGTGCACCCTGAGTCTAGAATCCATTCTTTTTCATTTTCGGCTAGAGACATAGCAAGTATCTCTGAGCTTTCATAACCATCACATTGACTGGCTATAGCAGCATCTCTACCCTCATTTGGTTTCTCAACCAACTGCTTCTTCCACTTATGGTAGTGTCTTTTTATGTGACCAGGTTTATTGTAAAAGAAACATTTCCTTTGACTAGATTTGGACATAGATCTAGAACTGGGTCTATATTTTGATTTTTCTAAATCTCTTTTCTATGGCCTACCTCTCGAAAATAAACCCTCATCACCCCTGGCAGACAGTTCATTCTTAATTTCTAATTCTTTTGATCTCAAGGCTGACAAAACATCCTCTAAAGTCAAGCTTTCTCTTCCATACTTAATAGCATTTTTAACTTCTTTAAAGGTTTCGGATAGAGAAATAAGTAAGATCACGACTTGGTTTTCTTCTTCGATTTTCTCTCCAATATTGGCTAAGTCTATAATTATTTTATTAAAGTCATCAAGATTTTTTTTCAAGACTCTTGTTAGGATCCATCCTATAACTAAATAACCTTGTCTTGAGATAAATCTTATTAGTTAAAGACTTAGTCATATATAATTGCTCGAGTTTGAGCCATACCTTAGCCATGGTGTCTTTTGACCTGCCTGAGTACATTATCTGACAGGTACAGGATGATGGTTGAAAATGCAATTTCTTGCATCTCCTTCTTTTCTTCTTCGGTTCCAGAAACATCCTTTATGTCTCCTAGTGCCTTTGCCACTTTTTGCTGAACTAGAATAGCCCTGAGCTTTTTCCTCCGTAGCCCAAAAGCACCGGTTCCATTGAACTTTTCCAGTTCGAATCTTGTTGTGCCCATTCTTATCAAATCCGTAAAATCTTGAACAAGAAACTCAAGATTTACTCGCGAGCTTTTTCACCGATCTCAAACCCTAAAGCTCTGATACCACTGTTGGTGCGATTCCAACACCAAACTCATAGGAATTACAAGAAACTAAAGAAAACAACAAGAATAAGAAACACTGCAGACTTGTTTGACCAAGGTTTGGAATAAATTCCTATATCCCCGTTGAGCTCTTCCGTAAAAAGACTCTTTTCACTATTCAGAGAAAGTACACCCTCAATTCCTCACAAACCCGAGATTTTCCCAAATTACAGAGAACTCACACCTAAGAGATGAAATTAAGCGTATAGCAAGATGAATTCCCAGTGGAAGAACAAAACTCAAGAACTCCTAGATCCCCTTGTTCCCAAGCTTACAATTTCTCTCTTTCTTGGAAAACCCTAGAGTTTCTCTCTCTAGAAATCTCTTATGAAGAATACCAATTTTTCTCTCTTCATTTGTTTACCCGTGAAGAAGCAAATGAGGTGAATAATTACATGTTCCAGAGTCTTCCAAGATATATATAGCAAAATGGTCAACTAGTAAATAGACCTTGCCATGTGTCCTATCAAAATATCCAGCTTAGCATAGATAGTTCTTCAACTGCCCCAAACGACGTGCGTTTTATTCCTTGGGATGCCTTTCTCTCTGTTGATGTCGTTTTTATGAGATTATCCTTACATCCTTGACCTCCAAATCCATGGCAATCTTCTTAAACTCTTAACTAATGTAGTGAACAACTTAAGTGAGAAATGTCAATGTTGCCAGAGTAGTAATTGTAAAGATTTTCAATCCTATTTTTGCTGGCAGGTTCTAATTCGAAATATTATTTGATTGTTGCTGATTTTTTTTTAGTTACTTAAAACTTTCTTAACATTATACTTTATAATGTCTTTTGAGGTCTTACTGTAAACATTAAACTCAGCTTCAAATTGTGCACTGCAACAACTCGGAGCTTCTATTATCAAACTCCATGTCAATACTCAACTTTGAAAAACAAGATAAATTTTTTGAAAACCAACTTTAATGTACAACTGGAACAATTTACACGTTCAAAATAAAATAAAATAAAATAACAGTTACCAAAAACTGGAAACTTCATGCTTGTTTGGTTTCTGGAAACGATTAAAATGTCACCACCTTAATAGGTTAGAGATTATTTGTGTCAATTACCTGATAAAATAGTAAAAAACATGTAGAATAGTAGATTATACCAAAAAAAGTGTCTAGGATACAAATTCAAACAAAAAAATCACAGTGTGTCGGCTACTTCAGATTTGTTTTTCTTTTTCCTTTTAAAATAAGTTTTTTTTGAATATCTTATTATTTTTTTAATCATATTAGCTTTCTTTTGAAATCCTTATGAAACATCTCCGTGCTACATTCTGTTGCAGAAATTTATATTTTAGTTAATTTACTTTCCTTTTTTTCCTGTTAGAAGAAATGAAAAATAATTTTCAATGATTAGAAACAAATAATTATATAATATAACGGAGAGGAAAAAAAATAAAAAGCTTCTCTTACTCTCGACACAAAACGGGCTGCCGTTTATGTAAAGGATATAATGACCTTATTAACCGGTTGTTTGCCAACCAAAAGTAAATTGCCAAAAAAACTGAAAGCACAATACCCTCCCTTCCATGAAAGCCGACAGATAAAATCTGAACGGTTAGATAAAAAAAAAGGGAGGGACTGTCCGTCGATTTCACAAGGAGGGATGGAAGAAAGCCCATATATATATATATATATATATATATATATATATATATATATATATTAGAACAAACTCGGAAAATTTCATCAACACAAACTTTGTCCAATAAATCTCTGTGAATGTTGCAGTTGTATAAGATTAATCACCACCATGTAATTCACCTAATTTTATTGGTCACGAACATTTCCATTGTGCATATACATATACACATTTATATATGTGTGTTGATGGTGTTTTTCCGACAACTCGTAATTATCTCTCTGGAAATTCTTACAGTAACGCTCACGGGTTAATTAGAAATTAAAGCAATGAAATAACGTAACAAAGACAAGAATTTATAGTGATTCAGCAAGAGTTCTTGGCCTAATCCATTTGTGGATGCACTAATCTGTCTGAGAGTTCTTTTCTGAATAATGGAATAGTGCGTAACCATTCAATGGGGGTTTTTTGTCTCTATTTATAGGTCTTTTTACACATAATGATCTCATCTACATTCCCCGAGGGAGCATTCTTTTATCCCTGTATTTAGGGGTGGCGTAGGTGCATTTTCATTATGACAATCTCAGGAAATCAGACTAATCTCTCTTATCGACTACCTGATTTTTTGACTTCGATAATAGCAGTTGGCACAGTGCATTATTCCCTGAGTTGACAAGATTATTGATGGATTTGACTAGACATGTTGCCTTGACGTAGTGGCCACCACAAGTTGAGTCATGGTGCTTGATGTGCATCGCCTTGCAAGGGCTCTCGACGTCTAAAGGGCCTTTAGCTACAGTGGTTTCCTCGACCATAACGACCGATTCTCAATGGGAAGGTCTCGGCGCTTTGTTGTTCGAGAGAATGGTTGATTGCTCGACCATGGTGTTACAGTGTGTATACATATATATTTACAAGTTGGACCTGAACAATACTAATTAGAGCAAAAAATATGTTTAATTTTGCTTAGTATAAAGGTTGTGAACTCCTAGGGGTGAACATCTGATGTAGTATTTTGGTCGCTGCCTGTGTCCTATAGTCATTTGGGCTTTTGTGTAGACTTGGTGTAGCTGATTTGTTTTGTAAGATGTCGTTTGGTTTGTTATCTGTAAGTGTCGTTTGTGTCCTTTTTATTTGTTGTTCTGTGTTGATTGTTTTTGTTATCAGATTTATGTACCGAACTTATTGTCGTTTTAGTTTTTTTGGTTATTTTTCCTAAAGCCTTGCAAGGCAAGGAATCTATGAAGGAAGGGTGGTTGTTGAGATCTGCTAATTAATTCAGAATGGAGGGCATTTTTCTTTTTATAAGGCTCCTGAAATGACATTCTTGATCCTTTCTTTTACTAGTCTTCTCGGCTGGAATCATAAATGGGACTCATCTCGCGCCAAGCTACCTACTTAATTTATCAAAATAAAAAGAAAAATACAAAAAAGTTCACAAAAGAAAAAAATGAATCATCAATCCCATTAGGAAATCCCGCCCAATTAAATAACCATCCATATCTAACAAAAACTACGTTAGAAAGTTAAGTCGAAACTACATCTTCAAAAATTAGTTTTTATGATAAAAAAACAAAAAAAAAAAAACCAGATAAAAACCGACCAGTTATAACGATACAACAATAGAGGAGACATATCATGGCACACCAACTGGGACACAAAATATGGCATAAAACATTGGATTATTTTCCATTTGAAAATGTTGAAATATAAACATTCAATTGGCTTGCAAGATCTAAAGCTCCAAGCCATCAATTACATAACCAAATTTCCATTAAAGCATTAGCCTAAGCTCTACTGATCCTATAAAAATATGACAAAAGAGATACAAATTGATAAATGGAGGGTAAAAGATTATTGCTAGAAATTTTAATTCAACCTTTTAGTTTAGGTCATTCCTTTTAAAAAATTTCGTGGCTCCGCTATTGGTCCCCTTACAAGCTCCATAATTATTTGGGATAAATTAATACAATTTTTTGGACATTTTCGGTCTCCTGAGGCTATAGAATTCAGTCAGTATAAGTTCTCTATACTGTGTGAAAATGCTATAAACCTATTTAGCTCTCTAATTTGAGTTAATATGTGACTTTATATAAGAATTTTTTATTGTATTTGAGAGCTTTTTTACTATAGTAAAATATAAATCCTAAACTCAAATCGATAAAATGAATGGATATATGTCTAGGACACATTGGCGTGAATTTTCTTCCAAACACAGATGTTTGATATCATATATATTATATGTGACATAAAAATTTAGTTACAAATAAAATTACTAATAATTTTAAGTATTACGATAAATAAAATGTGTGAATTATTTATTTTAAAGTTGAAATAAATAATTGTGTAAAGTAAATAAGAATATTTATTTTAATAGACAAAATTAATTTAAATCAATTCTGGCGTCCAATTCGATTTTCGTTTGGAGAAAATTAAAACGCATAATATTGAAATGACACTTGGCATATCCTATGGCGATCTACGCCACATACGTACTCCATATGGCCATTTTCTCACTCTCGAGGAAAGGAAAGTTTCCCAATTACCAGTCAAAATGGTCAGATTTTTTCTGACCTTCATTTAGGATTTCTTTACACTCCTCTTTAGTATTCAGGAATCCATAGGCAAAAAAAAAAAAAAAAAAAAAAAAATTATTTTAAATAATTTAATGTCATTGTGACTTTTTATTTTGTTCTTATTAATTGAATGTCACTTGTTTATTTTTTAGTAGAGTATCATAAATAACATATATATATTTTTACCATTTTGAGTGGTATTTTTAAACTTTTTCCCAAAAAATAAAAAATAAAAAATAAAAAAATGAAGGAGAATTGGTGCCAAAAGATCTAAGAGAATTCCACCAGTGTCAATACACTAGTTGATTCGAGGAAAGGAGGATAACAAGGAAGATCTAGTGGTTTAGAATGCTTGATCATCCAAAAACTGATTGCCCAAACAGGTATATTTTACATATGTATATATATTATTTAAAAAAAAATGTATATATATATTTATATAGTTTTTTAAGAATATATATATATATTATTTCCGTTTTTATATAAACAAAATTTTTAAATCCGATTATGCTGCATTTTATGTTTTCATTTCCAATAATAAGGACCTTGAATTGCAAAAGGGTCAAACAGACCAAATTAACCTTGGGAGAGTTACATGCATGGTAAAAAGAATGATGCAGGGTTTAGGGGTGGCTGCAGTACTGCTAAACACAATCATTAAAAAAATGTGAGCCCCATCTATATGAACTCTATGTCATGAGACTGCCTTTTATTAGTAGATTGTACTTAACAACCTAAGTTAAATAACATTATTTTAATAATAATTTTTACGTACCAACTGATGTGGTAGTAAATTGTCATTATTTCATTAGTAGATGTAATTATTTTTATTAATTAACGTGATAATATTTTAAATATTCCTATTAATAAAAAAATGACAACTCATATACTAAATCAGTTGATATATAAGAGTTGAAATTTTAATTAGTGTCCCTAACATTATTCTTTTGATAAAGATCCCACTTAAATCCTTAGCTATTCACGGACTCTTAAAACATCTAGATAATTCTTATAAATATTACAAGATTTCAATCAAAGTTTCCAAAATATTAACGCCTACCATATTTTAGCCGAGCAAAGGCTGCTGATGCAACCTTTCTTGCGCGAGATATTACTCGTCTGTTATTGGCATTGGTTATCCATATCGCCAGCCCACAGAGTGGTGCATTGTGGGCTCCACTGCTTCCGGAGAATGCTTACTGGGCTGCTAAGCCAGCCGTGGTGCAACCTATTTATTTATATTGAGTCGGGTTTCTACTAGTTAATTAAAAAAACACATCACAATTAATAAAATTAAACTCTTTATCACGTCATATTATTAAATACGTCACGTTAGCAGGCCCCACCACTTCCACCCATCAGTGACATGAGATCCGCTGCTGCCCGCTTTGCATGAGCTTGTTTCTGTAACCAATGGTGCTTTGACACGTGTCCACTTAATTGAACTTTCCAATCACACGCTGCCAGGTGCATCCAACTGAAGATGCCTTCCAATCATAGACGGACATTGAATCATTTTCCAAATGGTAAGTTTAGTGAACCCAAGCACATTGAATCATTTTCCTTAACGGCAAAAAAAAAAAAATAATAATAATAAAGAAAAAACGTGTAATGAAACGTTTCGTTAACACCTACTGAAAAACCCATTTTTCTTTAGTAATGTTGTATAGATTATGCTCGTTTATTTGTTTTCATTTTTTTTCCATTTTTTATTTTTAATTATACCTCAATAATATAACAACTTTGAGTGTCCTTTATGTTTTCTAAAAAAATATTTTAACAAATTTTCATCCTGTACAAAAAAAAAAAAAAAAAAAAAAAAGCATCATGCCTAAAACTTCAACTAAAAAATAAAGAAATATAGAAATGATAATATAAAAATAAAATAGTGGTGTGAAAAGAAAAATACCAAAAATTAATAATCTTATTATCAAAATAATTTGGGGTAATTTTAGAATAATTATAGTGTATAAAAAATAAATTCAACCATTTTAAAATTACTCAGGTTTGTATTTAAAAAAGAGTGTAGGAAGTAAAAAGAGGTGTGTGACCACCCTTTTAAAAATAATCACTAATAAACCCATAACTCTATATAAAACCTTTTTTTTTTTTTTTTTTTTTTCTCTAACTATAGATTCTAATTAATTGAGTAGCCCAAGAATGTTGGGATTTCAACACATGTCAAATTAAACGCCATTCCAAACCTTAGAAAATAAAGGTACTCTTACCAACAAGATCGCGACAATAGTGAAATACTCTTTCCTTAATTTTTTTCTGATTATACAAATATATTTGTATATATACACATATATAATACTTAGCCAAATCATATATTACCTCAATTTTCGGATTGTTTTCAAGAGCAAGCATGCCATGGTTACAATTTCTAGATATAATTTTGACCCAACACATGATCTGTTATCTGTACCAGAAGGAAAGTAAAGAGATAAAATAAAAAATAAAAAATAAAAACGTCCAGGAACAATTGCTTATATTTTTTCGTCATAGAATTAAGTACTTCTGCAATTCCTCCCCGTTCAGCTTCACTAATAAAAATACATTATTACATAGAGTGATACATTTAGCGGTGATTTAATCATATTGTCGATTTAAACAATTCCTTAGCTTATGTATAAAATTTAAAGGTTTTAATTCACATGCACTATATATGATAATTTGGTTTGTCATCGAGTCTAACTAAATTGACGTAAATTAAACTGCATACTGCAGACATATATATACATATACAAAAAGCATATTAAATACAAATTATAATAACTTAGATTATCATAGTGGAAATTAACTTCATTCACAAGGCTAAAAGAGAAATATTAAAACAAAGTTTACTCATCGACTTTCTACAAGACACTGAAGAACTTGCACCTGTGACTTGAGGCAGGTTATGTAACTCGCTAGTTCTGTGAGCAATTCATCGTGGTCTACCATCTCATTTCCACCAGGCAATACCGTTCTAAGATCCGCCAACTTATTGTTTATAACGTCCTCTTCACTTTTCTTGTCGTGTCCTTTTCTCGATCTCGATCTTCGACTTTTAGTGCCGGAAGATTTCTTCATGATCTTTACGTCACATATTCTAGGGTTTTGTGAGGTTTCAAGTGGCATAGCTTTCACTACATTATCATATGTAGGATTATGAGGCGATAATGTTAAAGTCTCACCTTTTCTTTCCTCAAAAACGGGTCTGGACTCGATAGTGAGAGTAAAAGAAGACGTTTGATCATGAAAGGAAGACTTTTGAGTAGCCCCACCATTTGTAGTCAAAGTTTCATGTTCTTTGAGAAGATTTGCTTCCAAGGCACGGCTCCATGCAAACTCTTTTGCAGACAGCGCCATTGCCATGTCGACTTCGAATCGAACCATCTTTTCTCGCTCGGCGTTGCCATCTTTGCCATTCCGCGAAGTCGCATTCGAAGAAGTACTAGCACTTCCTTCGTCATTGATCGTCATCTTCTTCTTAAGAGCTGGCACCAAGTGATTAATATAGTTTCTTGCAAAGGCAAGATGGAGTAGTTTGTTTGTTTCTAGCGAATAGACGCGCATTCGTTTACTCATCACTTGCCTCCCCATTGACAAATAAAATAAAATAAAATAAAAAGAAAAAAGAAGAAGAAGAAAGATGGAAAACGCTTTCACTAATACGAAATGAAAACAAAAAACTCAAGACGATCGAACCAGAAAATGAAGTTGTTGGTGAGCTTGCCTCTCTTCATCACAAAACCTAAGACAAAATCTATTTAGAAGATCATGAGAACATGAAATCTGAAACTAAAATGTCATCAAGAGAAGTTATGCAAGCACAGTTGAAACAGAGAGAGAATATTGGTCGCCGGTTTGTGCTAGGTTCTACCTCAAGGAAATGGAGAAGCAAAACGAGGTTTGAACAGTGCCGAATGAAGGACCTAAAGGATTTATTATTAAATAAAGAGATGGTGGACATGGCATATATATATAGGTCACAAAGCGACACCTTATCTCATAAGTTGGAGTTAATAACCAATAGAGCTCGTTCTCATTACCAAACACATTGACACGTAATCATATTTCTCTTTTTAGATGTGTTTTCTTCTAAAAAGATCTATAAACTCAATTGAATCATCATAATTCTGTCCCTAACAAAATTAATATCATCGAAACCCTAATGTCTAAAGTTGGTCCCTCTTGGAAAAGCATTGTGAATTTTTTTTTTTTGGCAAAAATCTTAGGAAGTCAATTTGGAGATGCACATGGCCTCACATGCTCCATGGCCTTTTCTACACACCAACTTATTAAAAGGACTCTCTTCCCATGTGCACTAGGAAACAAAGAACACAAAAGCCCCACTATAAATGCCTTCACATGACTATATTGTGGTACTCTTTCTTTTCCTTTGCCTTTCAAGCTATAGCTCTCTTTTTTCCCTCTCCTTATTTCAAATCAAACAGCTCATACTCCTAGCAACTTACTACTGCTCTCTCTCTCTCTCTCTCTCTCTCTCTCTCTCTCTCTCTCTCTCTCTCTCTCTCTCTCTCTCTCTCTCTCTCTCTCTCTCTCTCTCTCTCTCTCCACTACCTATTTTCATCCCTACTCTTTGTCAAGGTTTTCGCTTTTAGCTAATTTCACTTGATTGTTTTCCGACACATCTTTAGAAAGAAAACACAAGACCTTAATTGTTTTGGCACCTATATCCCAATCTCTTTGCTTTCTTTGTCTTCTTAGTAGTACTAGCACATGGAAATAGGAGGGTCCCCAGCTACATTAATTGCTAATTATACAAACATAGTAATTTCACTAAAAACAAGCAAAGGAATAACTGCTACACAGGCTATTCATTACAGTTGCTCTTTGACAAAAATATTCAATCAATGACATAGAAAAAGAACTAATATATATATATATATATATATAGAGAGAGAGAGAGAGAGAGAGAGAGAGAGAGAGAGAGAGAGAGAGAGAGAGAGAGAGAGAGAGAGAGAGACGGTCTCTTGCTAGCTAGACTATGAGCTTATGTATACATAGCTACAAAAGGATATTGATTTGGTGCTATCTAGCTTGCTTGCTCCGATACGCCAGAAAGAAAACCACATGGAAAATAACCACCATTGCAATGATTGTAGGGACATCTATGCATGTGCTTAGTCCGTATATTGCAGGCAACAAGTACACTTTCTTGTGATTGTTATTCATCTTTGCTATATATCACTTATTCTTTGTTACAGAAAGATATTAGTGTCTTAATATTGCAAGGAAAATAAAGTAAAAATAAAGGGATCATAAAGGCTTTTGCATTATTCGGTGAGATTATTACCTGTCTTTATACCATATGTATATAATTATCACTGTCCTTGGAGAAATTATAGAACTCAGAAAAGCATTTTAAGTAATCTCTACGCTACCATTCCAATTATAGAGCTATACACTCTATTCTAGCGAATTGATCTGCTCAAATTGAACTGGAGAACCATCTATGCAAGAAAATAAAGTTGATTTACAAAAAGCTTTTTGTACTTTATGATTTCAGTCATTTATTATTATTAATATTACTATATTTTTTTTAGATGACTAGGGTATTTGTAGGGTAGAGAAAATAGAATTTTAGGTGTATATATATGTATATATGTGTGCGCGCGCGCGTCAATAATAAAATGGAATTTGTTGCTATAGGTAGATAAGAAAAAAATAAAAAAATCCTTCCTCAGTACAACTCGTAGTGGCAAGGGTTTTAAAATGTGAAGTTCTTTATGTTATTATTATTATTATTATTTTGGTTATTTGCTTCTTGGTTGTTTTATTCGTAATTTTTTTCTAGGTATTTTCGTGACTTTAGTTTTGTAAAATCTTTTTTATATTAAATAAAGCTTTTGTTCATATGTATGCATGTATATGTTGCATGGAATTCATGATTTACGATGACAATTACTTGTTTTTATGCTTAATAGATGAGTTACGCGATAATCATTTTGCCTTGGGGTTTGGAGTTAATTTAGCAGAAGTTTTTTGCTATGATTTAGTGAGTCTAGAGAGAAAATGACATATACTCTTCGTGATAAAAGTAGAAATGTTACAAGTTATAATAATACAAACAAGAGCTAATTATAAGTTATATGGTGGAATTTGGCACCTGGTTTTGTTCACAATTTTGTGGTCGGGACATCGTGGAACTGCCGACATTTCTTTTTCACCATTGAAGATATCAATTAGAGTTTCATGCACGTTTAGTTGTTTTGAAATTTGTTTTTTTTTTCTTATTTACAATTTGAATGAGTGATTTATGCCTTGTTCATTTCACCGATTAGAGTTTTCAAATTTCAGTTTTATTACAATTCAAAACTCTTAAAAACAGTCACATCTAATTTTTTTTCTACAGTTAAAAGCTCTCACATAAAATCACATCTTAACTTAAATTAAAAACTTAAATCAGCGAACTAAACGAGGCCTTAGTGTGAGATAGAGTAGGATTTAGGTGCCAACCTTTGTCGGATATTTTTATATGGTAGTTATTGCTTATCAATCCACATGAAAAAAAAAAAAAAAGTAAAAACAGTTTTTCTCGCTTCTATTTGTAAGTCTTTCGACCTATTTATTTTATGTTGCTAGGTTGCGCCGTGCTAGTTAATTTATTCTTTCCTTTTATTAAATTTTTTTTATTTTTCTTCTTTATTTCATTAATAGAGTTGAAGCTTCGTGAGAGATGAGAATCTTAATGGGACATGTCATTAATTAATAAAATGCACTGAAGTTTCATCATGCCATTTGTTGAATGTTATCTTTCTTTTTCTGATCAACAAAACGCAATTCAATGAGTACAATTTACGTATATATATGTTACAATAATTTCTCTCTTATTTTAAAAAGAAAAGATCAATATCCATCTAAATATACGTGGAAAATATAGAGAACAATTAGTTTAATTACCCACGTACTGTTATATTGTTTTTAACCATTAAACATTTAATATTATGCAGGACTACTTTGAGCAGTTTTTTTTTATTTTTTATTTTTTAATTTTTTAAGTATGATTAGATCAAAATAACTTTAAAGCAAAACGAGAGGATTTTCCAAATTCCACACAAAAAAGGGGGAAAAAGAACCCTAAAGGTTTTGATCCAATGCGTGCGTTCTAGACCTTGTTTATGTGAGATATGTGTTGGATAAGGATATATATCTCTATATCGTACGGCTTTTGAAGAAAGTAACAGTACTATAGATAAACCACTAACTAAAGTTCATAAAAATGAGGGACTTTGTTCGATAGTATGGTCAGTTTCTGACAATTAAATTTGATTAAAATTATATCAGATTAAAAATATATAGAGAACAAGCAAATTTTAATATAAATTTAACGGTTAAAAAGTTAACACCGATAGTTCATTTTTTCCGACTCTACCAGAGAAACTCTCTTAAGGAATTTAAAAATAGAGTGTACAAAACGCTACGAATTTGTAACTTTGTGCTCGTGAAGCAAAGCAAAGGTTAATAGCTATAGCTAGCAACAATAGTGGTCCTCATACGAAGTTGAAGATTTGGCTTTCTTTTTTTTTTTTTTTTTAAATGAAAACAGAGAATAAAAAGAGCACTTGTGCGATGAGCTCCGCAGTTAACGGAGACCTAATTTGTTTCATTCAATTTTATTAAAAATAAGATTAAATGTTAGATATTACAAATCCAGGTAGATGCCAAAATCCGCTCCAAAAAGCCACTGAAACAAAAAATTTTTTTTGAAAAACTCAGAAGAACTCCTATCCATTAAGATGAACTAAAATCTGTATATTAATGGTTAAATGTCAATTATGAACATTGTCAGTAGAGTTTACATTTCTTAGGGAAATTCTGTAATAATAACATGTAGGTAAAGGGGGGGTTGGGAACTTCGTCATAGATTAGTGTCCTTAATCTATTTTCCAACTGTTAAACAAATTTTATGATGTACTTTTAATATTTAATAGGTTTTGAAATTAATCAGTGCATACTCATTACTAGAGAAGCCTTCTATTTCATTGTACATTTGTGTACATGTCGAGGAGAATGGAGCCTTAATCTCGTTTGGAGCCAAATTTTATGAGAATCAGAACAAGCAGCGCCGCAACGCCGAGTAGTGGGCACCGCGGTGCTACGTGGAAGAAAAGACGTGAACCTATATAAAATTATTAGTATTGATTTTTACTTTTATTTTCGTTCATTATTTTTCGTCTTGGTAATTAATTTATGTTTTAGCCTAGGTTTTTCCTAACAACATTAATTAATGTGTAGAGAGAATATGGTGATGGTGAAGGGTGAGATGATTGTAAATATATAAGGGTTCGTTTAGTATGAGGATTCAAATCAGAGTGATTCTAATCATGATTTTAGAATTAAAATCATGATTCATAATTTTGGGTTCAAATCATGATTCAGAATTAGGGGTTTGAATTATCTTGAATTAAGAAGGGGGTAGTTTTGGAATCATAAGTGATTCTAGTTTAAAAACATCACATCAGATTCTGAATCATAATTCAAAATTATCCAAACCAAACACTAATTCATAATTATAATTCAAAATAACTAAAAATAAATACTAATTCTGAATCAGGATCCATAATTATAATTTTAGATCTATCTACCAAACACCCCTAAATGTTGGGTAGTGACTGCCGTAATGCGTGGAAGACATAATATATATATATATATATATATATATATATATATGCGCTACAGATGTCCTTGCAATTTTCTTTTTCTTTTGTTTTTTTTTTTCCATAAAACAAACATGGACACATAATATATAAAATCCATGAATAAATCGATCCTAGAAAAGAAGTTAATGCTCAGAGCTCTTTGCACTTGCATGTGCGGAGTGCGGTGGCAGTAATGCATATGTTAGCTTTTGAATGATGTGCAAGATATGTAGACGTTGATAATAAATCGTACCGTATCTTTTTCAACCCAAAAAAATAAAAAAAATGGAAATGAAAGAAATATTATCATAAAACTAAGAATCTGTACTGCTTCACTAAGGCCCTTTGCGTAATTTTTGTGTTGGCATGAATACACATATATATACAAATTAACTTCATTCTCAAATTATAGTTAATTCACTATACTCAAGTTTTTACTTGTGTATAGACGTAATATAAAAAGATGATAATCTAGTAATAAGTAATGGATTAGATTATAACTCGACTTACTAATAGTAGTATAAGGTTGGTGATCTGCGCCGCTAGGACGGGAGGCGTCACACTATACTCAAGTTTTCTTACCTTCATCATCATTTCATTATTCTGATTAGCAAATCCTTACTAGTAGGTGTTATATTTATCAAATAACATATGATTTTCTTGTCTTGTTATAGATCAAAATACTCGGACTTAAATGCTAGACTTTGTAACTTAGTGGGATAAAGCTCAAAAGTTCGAACTTGTTTCTTTAATACACAAATTATATTGATAGAGAGTCACTTGGCCTTTCCAAAGAGTAACTTCTTTGTTATATAGAGTCTAACATGACGTTTAATCAAAAGATTTTGTGGGATTTTTAGGGACACCACATGAGGGCTTTTACCACGAAAGGATAGTTTTTTGTATCTTTCCCTATTTTGGAAGTACATAAATGGGGCAAAACAAGAAAACGTGACGGGAAGTTGAAAAAGTACAAGAACAAAAAATAAAAAAATAAATAAAATAAATAAAGTAATAATCCACCAAACATCCAACTACCCAAATGTTGTCATCAAAGTAGTGGTAGGCAAAAAATTGCTCACTCCCAATTTGGATCAAAAGCCATCAAAAAGTGTACGAACTCACCACCTATTCTATATATATATATATATATATATATATATATATTTCTAGGGCGGAGAACAATACCATTATACTTTGTCAATCGAAGGCCAAACATTGGGGGGGTCCAGAAATTGATAATGAAGTATCCTAGACAAACAAGTCACTAATATGTACGAATGTCAACTTGACGAATTTTAGTTAATTAAAATATTGTTAGAAAACTAAAAGTATCTTTTTGGAGAAACAATTTTATTCATGTCAAAGGAAATTAGCAACTACATATGTTTGTCGGTATCCAATATTGAAAGAAAATTATATTTTTGTACGACCTTTTGTGTAGCTAAAAAAGGATAGATAACTAGCCGCTTAGGTTTCGTTCACTTCACGGATTTGAGTTTTCAATTCGAGCTGAGATGTGACATTTTTTGAAAAATTTTCACTGTAGTAAAAAAAGTTAGATGTGACATTTTTTGAGAGCTTTTAACTGTAGAAACTTATAACTGAAAACTCGAATCGGTGAAATGAATAAGGCCTTACTGTTTGCCATATTATGATTC
Organism: Morus alba; assembly: GCA_012066045.3. Lineage (NCBI taxonomy): Eukaryota > Viridiplantae > Streptophyta > Magnoliopsida > Rosales > Moraceae > Morus > Morus alba. The sequence goes on from CP050224.2 coordinate 59,374,745, forward strand.
TTACTCTACTCTTGTTTATAATTTCTTCAGAAGTTTTTATTTATAGATAATTTGATTAAAAAAGCTAATTAATCTTAATTAGTGTGTACGCCAGCACACATGCATGCATGTGTGTTTGTGCACGTAAAACAATCTGATTTTAATCTGCAGCCTTAAGAAAAAATATAAATGGTATATTACAATATGCAGTTACGTTAACAAAGATTCAAAAAGATAATAAAATTTTAAATTCGCAAACAACAAGAAAGAGCCGTACCATAAAAATCTTTATTTAATTTGTCGTGAATGCTTAGAGAATTCACAAAGGATCGAGAGGTGAGTTTGGTGGCTGATTATAAAGGTTATCTTTGTAGTCTTCTTGAACGTCAAAAGAGAGGGAGAGAGAGTGGCGATAGAGAGACGGAAAGAGCAAGAGTTGAAATAATTCATGGGCTCATAAATCGTATAAAATTAATATGATTGATTTTAGGATTAATTGGGGATTTATTTCTGGTTTAAATGACCATCAACAGTTGGGGAAATGGTTGTCATTAGGGCGTGTAGAAGAAAAAGGAAAAGAATGGAATCAACCTCTATAATTTCCGCATTTGTTTGCATGTAGTAGCCCATTTGGTGACTGGTAGGTATCCGAATACTATACTGTCCATATTTTTTTTGGATAATCTTGACGAATACCTTTTGAAAGTGCATATGTCAGGATTTTTATCTTTTACTTTTGATTCATAACTCTTTTAGTCAAATAATTACACTAACAAAAGGGTATTTATCAAGATTGAGGAGAAAAACTCAGACTCATGTACTTTTAAGGGTAAATTTTGCATTTTTCTCTATCATCTTCTTCTTTTTTACTCCGACGTTGGATTTGCGCAAATGAGTAGGCGTTGAAAAGTTTATACTCTATCTTTCTGTAATACATAAATAATCTCTGACATTTACAGGTCCAAAATTTAGTTGAAAGTGAATGTCATAGAAAATGAAACTTTTGTCTAGAAAGGAAAAATTGAGGAAAACTTCCATACATTATAATATGAAGCACACTTCATATCATAAGCATATCATCACTTATCAAATTATCAAAGCAAAACACGAAATTACATATAATTTTCATAAAATGGCATGAACTTATTCATAGCACGTTGAGCTCTTGTCAAGTTCACCAATAAAAAAAAAAAAAAAAAACTAAATGTAATGTTAGAATTAATTAAATATAATGTACAAGATTATTTAAGTTAATTTCAAATGTCTAATTCTAAGAATTTTGTCAGTTCTAGAAAAAAAAGTGTTACATTTACTGCTTGTGGTAATCATTTAATCTGATATTTAATTTAAAGTTGCTAAATTAATAAATCTAGTATGGTTACAACAGTGTGTTACAACAACTATTGCAACAATTACGGTATGCATAAATCTTTTAATATATACCCTAAAAAATAAACAGTACATTTAAACATTGATGTCGACCTACTTACATGTTAAAAATAACCTTCTATAGGAATTATTGAAACATAAGAAATCAAAACTAAAAATAAATAGAGAACGGCTTATAACAAGTTTAGAAATAAACCTTAAGGGGTAGTTTGGAGTTCTGATAGTTTAACCTCATTGAGTCTTGTCCAATGGGAAATTCTGAAAAAATAAAATTTTCACTCAATAGATTCAAAATTACCATACCTTTCTCTTTTCTCTTTTACCAAATATATGTGTGTGTATATATATATATATATATATATATTTACTCAAAGTAAACCAGCGGTATAGTTCAATTATTTGATATGTGTTTTTGTGTGGAGATTTTTTTTTTCTCTTTAAACTACTGATTGACTCAAAGTTAGACCAATGGTTTAGGTTAAGCAATTTTTTTCCCCCACCTTCAAACCACTGGTGTTTTGGGTTAATGAAGAGATAGAGCAACTAACTTGAAGGGAACTAAGAGTGTGTTTGGTTAGAAATAATGAAATGGAAAGAAAAGATCAAAAAGGTCCAATTCCATCATAATAGAAGTTGTTTATACTAATAGAAGTTGTCTATCTATTTTTAAACAACTTAGTATAAACAACGCAGAAAAGGCCATTCTGCACAAAAGGCCCAATTCCATTTTACTTATAAATATAATTCACTAATAAGGTTGATAGTAATAAAAGTTTTTTTATCTATTTAATCTTTTTTTTTTAATATCAAATTCAGAGTCACGGAGAAGTAACACCATTTAATACCAAGTCTTTCCCATATTATGATGAGTTGTGCATAGTTTTTGATAAAGATTATGCAACCGATATGAGTGCCCAGACTCTTGCTGATGTAGTTGAGGAACTTGACAAAGAAGGAGGTAACGGCGTTAATATTGATGATGACACTTTCTGTTAGGATTTTTGTTAGTTGGCAATTTTTGACAAAAGGTTGTAACAACTATGGAGATTCTATCTCTGTACTTTTGCACCAGATTTGGAATGTTTGACATCTCTTGGGTTGATTCTTTCTATATAAGAAGGCAAGCTTTTTAGAAATGTAATTTCAGAAGGTTGACTTTGGTTATTTGATTGGCTATGTCTATGGAAAGTATTTTTGGGAAGGTAATTGGTTGTTAAGACTGTTCTTTTGGAAGAAAAAATGGGGCGAGTATGGATTAATTGATTTTTTTTTTATTATTATTCGGGGAGTGTGGGTTGCTACAGAGGAGGTGATGGTCGTGTGTGGTTGAGGGAGAATATAATTTGTAGGAAAAACATGTGCTTCTTGAAGATTCTTAATTTGTAATTGAAGAATTTGGCTTTTGAGAGAAAGCTTTTCGAAGTCGAGTGGCGTCCGCTGGACAAGGCCATTAAGAGGATTCTACATAGTGGTGACGACATCAAGGAGGGAGTCTTTGAGTGTGTAAGACCGATTGGTGATTGTAATTCTTCGAACTTAGTGGATTATTTGTTGTCTTGGCGTGACCAGATGTAGGTGTGTGCACCGAACTGTAATATCATTTTTTGGTGTTCTTTTGTTTTTGCCAACATTATTTTTGATTCCTGCATGTTTCCATTTATTGTCATTTGATCACCATAGAGCTTGACCATTAATTGTAGGTGTTGCTAAAAGTGTTGTAACACTCTTTATAACACCTGTGTGAAAATCAGACCTTATATTTAGTATCAGAGTGATTCACTAACCTTTTGTTTGGTGAGGTTTTGGAATTTGTTTTTTAGTGTCAGGGATGGACTTTTTGAAAGAAGGTGGCTCAGTTCACATCCTCCTCTCCTCGATGGCTCCAATTATGCCCATTGAAAAGCACGTATGAAGGCTTTTATCAAAGCCATTGATGAAAAGGCGTGACATGTCGTTCTAACTAGTTGGATACAACCCATCACCATAGATGATGCTGGAAAAGAAATATTGAAACCCGAAGAAAAGTGGTCTACTGAAGAAGATCAATTGGCTAATAACAACTCAAGAGCATTGAATGTCATTTTCAATGGAGTTGATGCCAATCAATTCAAACTTATTTCTATGTGCGAATCAGCCAAGGACGCTTGGGAGATATTGTAGACTGCTTATGAGGGTACGGCAACAATTAGACTATCAAAGTTACAAATCCTCACTACAAGGTTTGAGAATCTTCGTATGCTTAAGAATGAAACAATTTCAAATTTCTATTCCAAATTGTGTCACATTGCTAATGAATCATTTGCTCTTTGTGATAAAATTTCTGAGGAAAAACTGGTGAGGAAGGCATTGAGATCACTCCCTTAAAAGTTTGCTTACAAAGTGATAGCTATTGAAGAGGCCAAAGAAGCGCGGTCAATGATGCTTGAAGAATTAATGGGCTCTTTGCATACTTTTGAGATGAACTTCAATTAAAACAAGAAGGAGAAGGAAAAAAACATTGCTTCCCAAGCCGAAGTTGAAGAAGTTGAGTCTGACGATGAAAAAAACTTAACTGAGTCCATAGCACGATTATCATATGGCATATATTTTTAATTTTTAGGCTTCTATCTACCAAGAAAAAGATGATCAACCAAGTATTACCGCTACACACTACTAATTGCAAATAAACTACTAGAGAAGGGCAAACGTGGAAAGTCTACTTTTTTTAGGTCCCACACGCGGGATTGATCTGAAATAGTTAGGAAATGTTTGTTTCTTATATTCGTTTCTGATTCTAAATCATGATTCATGATTTTCTACCGTATTTTTCTCTCATAAAAAACACATGTAAAACGAGAATAATTCTGAATCATGATTCTAAATTTATGAACCAAACGTCCACTTAGAAAGGAAGAGGGAGACAAATAGGATGATGAAGAAGTCCGCCATGATGCATGTTTGAGTAAAAGTAAAGAGAATAAGGCCCCGTTTATTTTATCAGTTTGAGTTTTGTTGTAATGACCGGGAAAATATTCAGTCAAAATCGGACAGTCCGGTATTTGACCGTAATTATTCCCGGAACAGAAAGTAGTAGAAATATTGATGTAATCAGGAAAGTGTTATGTAGAAACTTTATATACGGGGTAAAATCACCCGAAAAGTGTAAAGTTATAATATGAATATTGTTACAGAGAAAATTCGTAAATATCAGTTGTGAATAGTAAAATATCGGTTAAAAGTTAGAAATTTTAACAGGTATATTTTAGTTATGAAAAACTGAAATATTTGGTAAATGACCAAATGACCAGCTTGAAAAAGAGTAGAAATATTAGAAGTAAGGAAAATGACAAAGTTCCTGAAACAGAATTTTCCCGAGTCAGTTAAAGCGGGAAACTGCGAAAAAAAATGAGTACCGCGAGGGTACGCGTTTTGGGCAATTCTGGATTGTTTAAAATGAAAATTTCAGAAAAAGAAATTAACTATTGAGATACCCAAGATAAGTGGGTTGAATATGAGAAATTTGACCCAGGGTGCTCGGCAGTCCAGAAAAGCAGTATAGAACCTGTACTGGGTGTGCAATTATCGGTACCGGAAAGAGACTCGTTTTGAAAAACGGAAAGTTTGGTCTCGACAAGAAAAATGTGAGGAACACGGAACCACTTAAATTAAGTGTGAAACTTAATTAGAATTAGTCAAATTAAATTATAGAAATTAAAGTGATTTCTTTAATTTAATTTAGAAAGTAATGTGAGATATTTTTAGAAATATTATTATAATATTCATTATTACATTAAAGAGTCCTACGGAAGCACATTAGAACACAAAGTGTTCTATTTTCCTAAGGGTGGCCGAGAGACTAGAGAAAAGAGAGAAAAGAGAGAAAATCAAGGGAAAATCAAGGAATCACCCGCTTTTGCCGAAATTTCTTCCGCTCAATCCGGTGGAAATATAACCCGGGCATTCTAGCAGAGAATCTCAACTTTTCAAGGTAAGATTTCGGATTTTTCATGAGAAATTGCTTGCTTTTTTCGTTTTTTGTGAATAGTAACTCATCTCGAGAAAAAAATCCGTAAAACTGAAAAAACGAAACCGAGGTTTTGTCGGGGACTACGATAGGAGTTTAATGTGCAAGTATTGAAAGGATTGAACAATTTTTTTTTGATTTACACTAAAAATCCAAAAATCCCTAGAAATGGAGGAAATGTATTTTTGTTCAATTGATGTAGCAATTTGTGTTCGTGAATGTGAATCGGACTACACAAAATACCGAAATCGGAAGTAAAATGAGTTATTGAAAACTCGGGAAACGAGGAAAATTAAAGGCGAAACTCTGCGAAATTTCCTAAAATCTAGTTAGCAAGCAATGAGTTAGGAATCTGATTCTAGAGAATGGATAATTGAGTTTTAAACCTCGGAAACGAATAGATTAAGATTCGTAAACCGAGATATACGAATATGTGTAAATTGCCTCTTGAGCTAGAATTCGCCTTAAGGGAAAAAGTCCATAAATGAGTTTGAAATTAGATTTAAGAATCTAAGTATGAGGAATTGTGATTGAATAGGGAATTGATACCTATTTCCATGAAACAGTTTTGGCATGAGAGCCAAGCAACAAGAAAGAACTTCAAGCAAGCGGGTATCCTAGCGGATTACCGGTAAGTATAGACATATATGTTTGTCTGGACTCGAGTAAGCTATAGTTAGACTTAGAACTATGAATTTACTTATGTTCCTAAGTCTATGTGATTACATGTGATTATACATGTTTGGAGGGCTTAATGCTCTAGATTTCAGAAGGGCGACATATGGTTACCCTTATGCATAGTTAATACTGACGGGTCGTCGGCCTCCACAAGGGAGGAAAATCTCACAGAGTAGAGATTCTGACTAGACCAGATAGTAAGAAAAGAGCAATAAAGTATAAAGACTGACGGGTCGTCGGCCTCCGCAAGGGAGGAAAATCTCACAATTTATCAAAAGCAGAGTAGAGATTCCGACTAGACCAGACAAAGAAGAAATGACTAGTAAAGTAAAAAATTTTGGCTATCATTCACCTTTTTGCCCTGACGGGTCGCCGGCCTCCAAGGGGAGGAAAATCTCACAGAGTAGAGATTCAATGCGACTAGACCGCACAAAGAAGAAATGACTAGTAAAGTAAAGAAGGGGACGGGTCATCATCGGCCTCCGCAAGGAGGAAAATCTCAAAGAGTAGAGATTCCGACTTGACCAGACAGTAAGTAATGAGCCAAGAAGTAAAAGATCGACGGGTCGTCGGCCTCCAGAAAGGGGGGAAATCTCACAGAGATTCCGACTAGACCAGCCAAGAAAGTAAGAAGAGAAAGATAGAAAGTAGTTTAAAGCATGTTTCACACGAGCATATTTGCATCATAACTCTTAATGTAATTTCTATTAGTTTATGATGTATGCATGTTTATACTTGCGAGCGTTAGCTCATCGGTTTACTCGTGTCGCAGGGTAACAAAGGTAAGCAGCCAGTCATATAGTGGTTTGCTTGATGGACATGCGGAGGCAAGGGTGGCGGAAATGTCATGGGTGCACAGGAGTGGTCTTTACTACGCCGCTTAGAAATTAAATTCACTGCAAGTTAATGTAATATAGAATAATAGTATGTATGTTTAGTTCTAAGAAGAAGATATTACAACCATTGTCTTAGTAAAGAATAACGGACTGTAATAAGTTAAGACAAGTTTCGAGAACTAGTATGATACCGAATCTTTAAAGTAATAGCAAGATGTGCTATTAGTGTATCAACATAACATGTTAAGAACCCGATGGTTAAAGTAAAGAAAAAAATTTACCCGCACATGAACGTAAATTAAAGAGACAATAGTCTAACAACGAATAATGGATTAGACTATACTTAGCCTAATAGTAGTAGTATAAGGAACGGCGACCGCGCCGCGAGGGCGCGGGACGCCACATTTGTTATAGTAAAAAATTCTCAGAAACAGTTATATGTAACTTTTTTATTATAGTAAAAAGTTTTTACATAAAATCACATATTAACTCGAATAAAAAACTTGAATCAGCGAACTAAACGGGTCATATATTTATATATATCTATATACACATAGGTCTTATTTATTTCATCGAATTGAGTTTAGAATTTGAGTTTTATTACAGTAAAAAATTCTTAAAAATAGTCACATTTAATTTTTTTATTATAGTAAAAAATTCTTATATAAAGTCACATATTAATTCGAATTGACAAACTAAACAGGTTTAAGTTACGGTTCGTCAGATGAATTGATTCTTTCACACGTGGCAAAAGCAAGACCGAGGACAAAAAGTTACGGCGCCAATTGCATGATGTTATCAACCTCGACCTCGGCGGTTCCTCGGCCCCGCCCGCGTCTATTCCTAGCTATGGTGACGGAAAGAAATGGCGCAAGATAAAACAACACAAAATGTTAACTCTGGCAAAAATGTTTATATTTTTCATTCCTCAATTCCTTACGTACCGAGGTACTTAAAACATTCCCCTCTCTACAAGGTCCCTGGCAAAACGATTACATCAGTACCTAGGGAATAGGGATGGATTAGAGCAAAGGGATCCAGCATCGAGATCTCTGCTCACTTCGTGCGTAGGAAAAATAACAGAAAGAGAATACCATAACAATAATGAAAAATAACAGAAAGAGAATACCATAACAATAATGACTAAACTATCCTCGGCTAATTATCGATCCATAACACTACCCCACTCTCGAAAAACATTTCTTGTCCTCAAGGAATGGGAAAAGAAGGAAACTGGCTCATCAGAGTATCCTTAGCCTCCCAGGAAGCCTCGGCCTTAGTACTGCCCTTCCAGCGTATCAGGAACTCGTCGTTTTCAGCCAGTCGTCGTGTTGCTAGGATCTCAGCCGGTTCTTGTGCTGCATGAGATCCCCATTGTGGCGGTTGGTCAGCCACTTCGGTGTTGTCCCCAATCTTCCTTTTGAGCAATGAGATGTGGAACACGGGATGAACCTTACTTCCTGCAGGTAATTCCAAACGGTATGCCACACTGCCAATTCTCTCAAGCACCTGATAAGGGCTGAAATACCTGGGAGACAACTTGTGGGACTGTCGTCGTTCCACTGAGTGTTGGCGATAACTCTGCAGTTTTAAGTAGACCCAATCACCCACCACCAGCTCCCGATCGGTGTGTTTTTTGTCATATATTTGCCTCATCCGGTTCTGAGTAGCAGCTATATTAGTGCGGAGGAGCTCCATCAACTGGTCCCTGGCTCGCAAGGTCTCCTCTACCTCTACCGACTCTGTTTTTTTGTCTCCAATGAAATTGTATCTATTGAATGCAAAAAAAAAAAAAAAAAAACCAGGCGAAAAAAAAGAAATTCTTAAATGAGTGGAACAAGAATGCCCTGGCCACGTTAGCTCCTAGACCGGCAGAAGGGTTGGGGGTCTGCCGTAAATCCCTAGCCGCGAAAAGGGTAGTCTTGGTGGCTGAGTGCCAGCTGGTATTATAGCAATACTCAGCCCAAGGAATCCATCGAACCCAATCCTTGGGTTTAGCCCCTGTGAGGCATCGGAGGTACATCTCCATAGTCCGGTTTACAACTTCCGTTTGGTCGTCCGTTTGAGGGTGGTAGGCCGATGAGAATTTGAAACTAGTTCCCTGGAGGCGGAATAGTTCAGTCCAGAAATGGCTAGTGAAGGTAGGGTCTTGATCACAGACAATAGAATGCGGCATGCCGTGAAGATGAAATATCTGCTCGAAAAACAATTGGGCCATTGTCTCAGCCGTGTAAGGGTGCGCTAGTGGAAGGAAATGGCCATACTTAGAGAGTCTGTCTACTACCACTAGTAGGATGGATTTTCCCTTGGACTTAGGGAGCCCTTCCACAAAGTCTATTGAGATATCTGCCCAAATTAGAGTGGGAATGGGCAACGGCTGCAGGAGGCCTCTTGGTAACTGTTGATCATGTTTGTTTCGCTGGCAAGTGTCGCACTTCCGTACCCATTCTTTAACCCTCTCCTTCATATTTTTCCAATGAAAACACTCCTTAATGCGCTGCACTGTTTTGTAGAACCCTTCATGGCCGAAATCATGGTATTGTTGCAGAATAATGGGAACAAATTCTGAATCCGCAGGCACATATATTCGATCCTTGTAGAAGAGCACCCTCTCCTTGATCGACCATGGGGTGCTCAACTCCCCTTTTTTCACTTTTTTCGTCAACTCGGTGATCTCGGCACTTGTCTCATTAAGCTCCACCATTGAGTCCCACCACGTTGGTTTAGGAAGTGTTAGAGCACATAGTGTCGCTGGTTCTTCCTCCTAGAGAGCCCGTCCGCCACTTGGTTATACTTCTCTTGCTTATATTCAATGACGAAATCATACCCCATCAACTTGATGATCCACCTTTGTTGCATTTCCGTGGTGATTTGCTGTTCCAACAATAACTTGAGGCTTTTGTGGTTAGTTCGGACCCGAAATTACTGTCCCAGTAGGTAAGGCCGCCAATGTTGGACTGCGAGGGCTAATGCTAGCAACTCCTTTTCATATGCTGAAAGGAACGCATTTTTTCCTTTTAAGGCGGTACTAAAAAAAGCAATAGGGTGTCCCTGCTGCATGAGAACAACCCCTACTCAATGCTTAGAAGTATCACACTCCACCACAAATTCCTTGGTGAAATCCGGAAAGGGTCAAAACTGGTGCTTCAGTCATGGCCTGTTTCATTTTGTCAAAGGCCTCAGTAGCCTCGTCATTCCAAGCAAACCCTCCTTTTTTTAGCAATTTCGTCAAGGGCCTAGCTATGCGCCCATACCCTGCTATGAAGCAGCGGTAGTAGCCAGTTAAACCCAGGAACCCGCGAAGCCCTTTAACATTCTTAGGGAGTGGCCAATTCCTTATGGCTTCCAGCTTCTTAGGGTCAGCCTTCACTCCCCCAACGCAAATGATATGGCCGAGATACTGTACTTCTGTCTTGGCCAATTTGCACTTCTCTCTCTTGACCACTAGCCGGTGTGCTTCCAATATTCTGAACACTTTATCTAAATGGTGATCATGGGTTGCCCGGTCAGGGCTGTAAACTAGGATATCGTCAAAAAAGACTAAAACAAATTTCCTCAATACTTCTTCAAACTCCTCATTCATAAGGCTTTGGAATGTAGATGGGGTGTTTGTAAGGTCGAAGGGCATTACCAAGAACTCATAATGTCCGCAATGAGTGCGGAAAGCCGTTTTCTCTATGTCGGCCTTCTCCATCCGAATTTGGTGGTATCCGGATCGTAAATCTAGTTTGGTGAAAATTCGGGCTCCCCTTAGTTTGTCCAGCAGTTCTTCTATGACAGGTATAGGAAACCTATCCCTAACAGTCATCTTATTCAGCCCCCGGTAATCTACACAGAATCGCCAAGTTCCGTCGTGTTTCCTGACGAGTAAAATGGGGGAGGAATAAGGGTTGCGGCTAATTTGTATGATGCCTTGTTGAAGCATGTCGTCGACCATCTTCTCGATCTCTTGTTTCTAGAAGTAGGGGTATTGATAGGGATGTAAACTCACTGGCCCACTCCTTGGCAACAAAGGGATCCGGTGGTCATGACTCCGCTTAGGGGGTAGCCCCTGGAGTTTACCAAACACAGTGGGGTACCTTTGTACCCATGGTTTCCATTCTTCCAATTCAGACTCTCCTTCATTACTGTCTTCCAATCCCTGAATCTGCAGTAACATTCTGGTTCCATTACCCCTCTTAAGGGCCCTGTCTACTGCTCGCCCCCCAACCTGTTTTGCCTAAGATTGTCCTAGACCCACAAGTTTCTCTCTATTTCCCCCCTGTCGCAAAACTCATTTCCATGGTGGAAAAATTCCACACGATGGGGCCCAAGGTTCGAAGCCATTGCGCCCCCAAAACGGCGTCACATCCCTCTAATTTAATTAAGTAAAAATCAACTAGAAATTTAGTGTTCTGAATATTGAGTGTTACCTCTTTGCACACCCCTGGGCTTCGTAGCCTTTCTCCATTAGCCACCACTACTCGCAAGGATGAGTTTTCCTCTGTTTGAAGGCCGGCTATCCTAGCGAAAGGTTCATGGAGGAAATTGTGAGTAAACCCGGTGTCAATGAGAATCATGAGGGGAACCTTCCCCATCCTCGCGGTGACTCGCATGGTTTGTGGAGTTTTCATTCCCACCATGGTGTTTAGGAAGACCTCTGGCTTGCTTCCTGCCTCCTCGCATTGCTCCTCCTAAAAAAACAGACCTTCCATGGCTTCCCCCTCAATCTCGATCCAAAATAGCCGCTTACAGGCGTGGTTGAATGAGTAACGCTCATCACAGTGGAAACAAAGCCCTTGCTCCCGCCTCTTCCAGCTCCGCCGGAGTGAATCGCCGTACTGGCGTCTCCGCCCGTTTGCCTCCGTTGTCCTCCCTCACTGGAGAGCAATCCCCTGGTGGAGTGTTCCTTCTGAAAAAGGGTGTGGGCTTACTTCCATGGCTTTTCTTTTCTTCCTAATTCTTCCCTTCATATATGCGGGCCAAGGAAATGGCTGAAGACAGGTTGGTTGGATTTTGGGCCCTTATATCGGCCCGTAATGGATCCCTCAGCCCACTAATGAAGCAGGTCGTCTCCTGTTCATCTGTTAGAGCCCCAGCTTTCCCCAGAAGCCATTCGAACCGGCTCTGGTAGTCCCTCACCGTGGACTGCTGTTGAAGTTTGCACAGCTCGCCAAAACCGTCTTCGTAGGGGGCTGTTCCGAATCACAGCATCAATTCTGACTTGAACTCCTCCTAACTCATTTGGGTCCTCAGCAGCTTCTTCCTCTGAATCCAGATCTGCACGTCCCCCTCCATGTGGTACGACGCCACACGTACTTTCTCTGTCTCCTCCGTTCCCTGAAATTCGAAGTACTGTTCTGCCCGGTATAGCCATATAGTAGGATCGTCTTGGTCGTCGTATCTCAGAAAATCCAGACGTATGGGTTTTGCTAACACCGTTCTCGCTGTCATGTCCCCAGTTACTCCCGGTCGGCTCTCTGATAAGTGCACAAATTTGCACTTAAATTGTTCATAATTTTTAAATAAATTAGATTTTAATTAAATATTTTCATAGAATTAATTTTATGTGGAAGTATTTGATTTTAATTTAATTTAATTTGTTTTGTAAAAAAATAAACAATTGGGCCAAAACTACAAAGAAAAAGATGAGAGAAGCCCATATGAAGCCCATCAGCCGTCCGAGCCGCGTCCAAGCCGTCTGAGCCGCGCGAGCCTCGATGTAAGCGCCACGTGTCAATTTCGCCGCCCCGCTTCGCAGGGCGAGTGGGACCCAGTGTCCCCAGCAGCGTATCTTGCTTCTGCAGCCTGGACGCTTCCCCTGCGCGAGTTTCCTCCACGCGCGCGTCACTGGCATTTCCGTTTTTCTCCGCGTGGGTCCCGCGTGCAGCCGGCCTCTAGCCAAATTCCGCCATGTGTCCATGCGGGTCCCTGCTGTCAGTGACCATTTCTTCTCCGCCTCTGAGCTTGCGCCACGTTTCCTTGCATAGTATCACTCCTCCTTCCGCGAATCAGCTTGTGCCATGTGTCCCAACCGTTGGGATTCTTCAGCCAGATGCGTTTGTGTCCGTTGCATGGTTTTTCTTCTCACCATAATCAGCCTTTATTCCTGAATTAAGCCTTGTAAAACCAATTGAAATCCGTTCTCTGATTGTAACCTTTGGCATGGCCGAAATTCTATAAATAGGGTCATTCTTAAGGTGATGGAGGTTAGTTTTTTTTAGCTTAAGTTTAGACACATTTTTCTCTTATTGGTGAGGTTAGAGAGGAACCTATATGTGAAGTGATCTTCAGTAGATTTTGATTCTCCATTTGTTCTCCAAAGTTTATATATTTGAGTGATTAATTTTCTTCTATTTTCTTCTAATTTCTCATATTGATATATTTTATTGTCAACTTTTATATAAATCTAGTCAATCTCTTTTTATGTGATTGTTGCATGATACTATATATTGATAGATATTATTTTATGAGTAGTCTTTTACTGCATTATTGCCAATGGTATATTGTCGCTCTTAGATTTCTTTTAAGATGATTTTTCCTAATACTAAACGTAAGAATTTTACTCACTCGAATACATTTTAATTTACATGTTCTTCAAATATATATTTTCCGATTGTTAGTTTGGGATGTGAAACTTTCAATTGAGTAATCTTGAAGATCAAAATCCATTCGGGTGAACAAAGCATGTAGGGAAATCTCGACGCCTTACCGGTTTTAAATATAATTTTCTCCTACATTTTTCTTATGCTTAAACTTCTCAACAAAAAAATTCCATTCTTTTTATTTTGATTTTGTTATTCATCTCTTAACGCTTTTTATTTGCTAATCTTTTCTTGTTCAATTTCTCTCCTCCTTGTGGATATGACCGCCCTAACTGTGCTACCACGACCGCTTTATTTTCAACACATTTGGGCGTAATCACTCTCCCTCCGGTTGGACGCGGAAGCTTCGTCCCAGATGTGCATCATCTGTAAGAAGTCATTCATCTGCTTCAACATTTGCTCCTGTCCCATGCTCAACGTCGCGACCTGTTGCTCAAGGCGTTGGTACCGTTGGTCCTCCGCCATGCCTGGCTCTGATACCAAGTTGTTATAAACCTCGACCTTGGCGGTTCCTTGGCCCCGCCCGCGTCTATTCCTAGCTATGGTGACGGAAAGAAATGGCGCAAGATAAAACAACACAAAATGTTAACTCTGGCAAAAATGTTTATATTTTTCATTCCTCAATTCCTTACGTACCGAGGTACTTAAAACATTCCCCTCTCTACAAGGTCCCTGGCAAAACGGTTACATCCGTACCTAGGGAATAGGGATGGATTGGAGCAAAGGGATCCAGCATCGGGATCTCTGCTCACTTCGTGCGTAGGAAAAATAACAGAAAGAGAATACCATAACAATAATGAAAAATAACAGAAAGAGAATACTATAATAATAATGACTAAACTATCCTTGGCTAATTATCGATCCATAACACATGACAAAAGGCAGAGTACAGATAACTCCCAGCCGTGTGTTACCGAGTAGTACTAGTGGATAGGAAACTGTTCAAGTGGCAATAATTGATGTAACTTAGGAGGTATAATATTGTTGCAGGCGACATTTCATGGGGAGAAAAAAGATTTTTTAAATTTAAAAAAATAGCTGGGTATTTGTAGCTGAATGACAAGGTAACATTCAGACATTACAGAGAAACATTCTGTCATAAGTAGCATGGTAATGAGTAGTACATGAAATGTGAGTGCGGAAGTGTGGCTAGTTATACTGGATAAGACTTGGCTTTTTTTTTTTTTAGTTATTTAATTTATCGCTATGGGGTAAATTCTTAGGGGTTGTTCTGCAACTTTTTTTTGAGTTAAAAATTTAAAAAAAATAATTTGAGTTACAATTTTATTTAAGTTTATGTTCTTTTAAGTTTAGAGTTTGGACTAAAACTTGAGTTCAAGTTTCCCCTTCAACTCGAGTTCAGAAACTCGTACTCAAATTAATAAATAATATTTTTTCAATTCTTAAAAATGCTATAACTTTTTCGTTTTAATTCTGATTGAGATGATTTGTTTTTTTCAATGTGTTGACAATGAAAAGACGAATAAAACACCACCCATATACCCTATTAAAATTTTTCATCAACATTGAGTTTTTATTAAAATACTATCTAAATACAAATTCAAGTTTAGACTCACTCAAACACAAACTCAAAAAGATTATTATCTCAAACCATAAAAATGTACACAACTAAACATAAATTCAAGTTATAACTTCAACTTAAGTTATAACTCAAACTCAATTTAAAATCTACACTCAAGTCACCTAACTCAAAAAGATGTGTCAAATGAAGGTATTATGTTAACAAGTCGACGGTTTTTTTTTTTTTTTTTTTTTTTTTTTTTTGAGATTAACTAGTTTGTGATGCTGAAAAAAAAATAATAAAGATAATGGTGTAACAAGCGTCCACTAATTTGCTTGTGGGTATGCTGTAGGTCAATATCATATCACTATCTATAAGTAGTCAGAAAAAGAAATTATGCACGCGTGCTTATGAATATAGTTAAAATTAAGAATGCGAAACTTTTTTATTGCGTAATCAAATGATGTATAGTAAATGATTTTTTTATTTAATTATGAGTGAGATCAAACCATCGATAACCACCTTTAGCGTAATCCTGAGGAGGCTAAAATGTAAAAAAGACACCTTAGCTTATATTATAGTTTATCAATGCAAATTAATCCTGAGGAGGCTAAAATGTAAAAAAGACACCTTAGCTTATATTAAGTGGTCAATGCAAATTCATAGATGAAAAACTATGTGCGTTTTGCCCATACCCATCCCTGAAACGAAAAGAAGTAAAAAAATAAAAATAAAAAATGGTGCAACCGGGTACCTCTGACAGCTTTACAAATACCCTCCAGTAAAATCTAGCCGCATAATTTTTAAAAAAATAGTAAAAAATCGATTAATATAAAAAAAATTTTCTCACATAAAAACACATCTCAACTTAAGAAAATATATAGATTAATTTTTAGTTATAAAAATTAATAGGTCATAATTTATTAAGTTATGATTAATAATCAGATAAATTATAAATAAACTCATTAACGAAGGTTAAATAGGATTTCTTAATCCGCATAATTATGCGTGCTACTTTGTTCTTTAAATTCTTGGTTCCATGAATGTTTTCTTCAAAAAGAAAGGATCGTTGATCCCGTTGCTAAATCACCTTACACTCAGCTCATCTTCAATTTCGAACTATAATATAAAATTGAAAACGAAAAACAATTAACAAAAGTTAAAAGAGCCTTAATTAAACAAGCGTTAAAATTAATTAACCTTACACTATACGTTTTTAACTCATGCTTGTAGCCAATATAAGGTGGCACTGTTCCATAATTTGTGACACAAATTAGACCTTGACAAGTTTTTTGAGGAATCTTATAAAGAAGAGTCCAATATTTCTTTATAGAAGTGCTTCTTAAAGTCATCAACATGATCAACTTGAAGACACAATACAACAATAAGAGATCCAATATCTCCACTAATAGTGTCACGAAGTAACACCGAGTCTCCATCTATTTCAAGATTTCCTGGCCCGAAATATATCTCCTTTCCCCATCCAAAATCAATCCCATAAGCAGGCAAATTTACCCAATTGGTCACCGCAACATTAGGATTCCCAAGCAAATTAATATTATTCTCCACAAATAATGAGTACAAGTATCGAAACCTAGACAAGTCTTGCTGATTCTTTATGAAATCAATGGCGGATAAGACGTACTCATTTGTCACCTTCTCAATTGCTTCCCTTATTCTGCTTGCTCCATGACCTAAAGGTTTAGCCGCCAAATCGCCGGCGAAGCTCCGAGCTTTGATATCGAAAATTGCATTCCCAAAGTACCCTTCAGGTAAAACCGCCGGCTCCAAACGACGTAGCGCATCAATGGTGACGATATTTGTTGTTTCTTGCTCGTCTTTGTTCTTCCTCACCTTGGTCATGCACCTCCAAATGTGTGCAGCCAAAACCTCGTATCGAGTGTAAACGACACGTTTTCCTTCGTCGTTCTGAATGTTGTCGCTGGCAAACTTTCGTAATTTTTCAACTTGATATTTGCTAAGCTTTAGGGAGATCACTGTTCTTTCAATCATATTTTTCACTTCTTGATGATCATCAGAAGTTGGTTTCTCTATTAGTAGCCGCGGAAGGTATAAGAAATCCGTGGAATGATCAAACACTTGAGTTGTTCTCGTAATTCTTGAAGGGTTTCGAACATGACATGGCATTTTCTGCATTGGTTCTTCCCTGGAAACCCTAGCCCATTCCGTGACAAAGTGGGCCATGCTTAGACCGTCGGCGACTACATGCGAAAACGACAGGCTTAGGCTGATCCCACCACACTTGAATCTTGTGAGCTGCACAAACAAAACGGGCAGTTCGTGAATTGGGACACTACAGTCTATAGAAGGGAAAAGGTTTTGATAATTCGGAGTGGACGGAACAAAATCTCCGAATTCGACTAGCTCAACGTCGAATTCCACTTCAAAAAACGCGACGCCGTGACCATCGCAATCGAGCTCGAGACGGCCTTTGTGGTGGTCATTTAGAGTCCAGCGCAAGTGCCCGGCGAGTGGATAGAAGGGCACCAAAACTCGGCTCAATGAATCTCTAAGGGAATTAAAAACGGCATCGCTTGGTGTGAGCCAAATTTTTGGTGATTGATAGAAGTAGATAACCTGTGTGTGAGTGAGGCTGTTGATCTGATCAAGTTCTGATAAAGATTGGCGACCATTACATGTTGGTTCATGAGTTGGTCTCACCATGCAGAAATGCTTGATGTTTAGTTTCATTTTTTTTTTTGGACAAAGTTTAAGTCAGTGATTTCACCATGCAACAACAATACTTAATGCGTATTGAATTAATCATATAATACGAATTATAATTGATATGTGTGTGTGTGTGTGTGTGTAGTAAAAAACTAGATAGAACAATTTTAGCTATCGGCTATACTTTAGACTACAAACAAGAGTTAATTATAAAGAACACTAGATAGTAGATACAAGAAAAGAGAGAGTTAAGACAAACAAAAGCAAATATTGCATATGCAGCTATTGCTGTAGGAATAAAGTGGCCGGCACTACAGAACGTGGCCGGTGCCGGCTAAATGAATATTAATATATCCATAGGATGTAAGGGTTGTTTTATTTACTAACAGGAAACTATATATTATATGGGTTTCTCTTCCATACTTTATGAAGGACTGTATTGCACCATAACATGTAGAAATAAAAGGTGCAATACGAAATTATTTATTTATATAACAAGTATTATATATTTGGAAGTGTAACACTATCTAAGTTAAGTAAGGGTGCGTTTTGTAGTGCTTTTTGGAGCCCAAAATGACTTCTCTAGCCGTGATAATGGTATTTAATAAAAACTATAAAAAGTAATTTTTAAAGAATTTTTAAAGAATCTACAACAAAAATCAGAAGCAACTCAAATGCAACTTTGACTTTTAAATTGTACTGGAATCAACATAGTATAATTAATTATTATCAACAAAGTTATATTAAATAACTAATTATTAATTACTAATTATATTATATATTAATTAATAATTAATAAATAGATATACTTAATAACTAATAAATAGATAGTAATTACTTAATTATTAATTAAATATTAATTTATTACTATTAAGTTTTGAATTTTGTTAATAAAATAATAAATAATATAGTAATTATTTATTTAGTTAAAGATTAATTTTTAAAAATTAATTATATAAAATATTAACAATAAAACAAGTAATAAGAGGTTATTAAATAAATAATTAATAATTAATATTTCAATCATATATTGTGCTAATTTTAATCTATTAATTAATAAATAGTTGTGAAATAAAAAAATAAATAGTAATTACTCAATTAATAGTTAATATTAAATTACAATTATCAATATGTACTATATTAATCAATAATAATTTATAATTCATAATTAGTAATTAATCATTATAAAAAGAATAATTACCAGAATTTGATCATGTGACAAAAAAAAAATTAAATGAAAACACATGCAAAAAATAAAAAAATTACTTTTATAGGAGTAAAGTGAGCAAAATTATTTTTAAAAATTTCAATTAGAAAATTAAATTTTAAAAAAAAATCACAAAACAAAAAAGAATAAAAAGCAAAACATTTAAAAGAAAATTCATGCAAAAGATCAATTATAAAAAAATCACAAAACAAAAAAAAAAAAAAAATAAACATTTAAAAGATAAAAAGAGCTAGAAGAGTACTATCACAAGATCCTTGACTATTTTATGTATTGTTAGATTAGATTAGATTAATATTGTTGTGGTATAAAAGAATACAAAAAATCCTTTAATAAAAATGGAGCAAGTGATTAGATAATAATGAACCATGAGGGTTGATGTTTAAATAAAAAAAATATAAAATTGCAAAAAAAAAAAAAAAAAAAAACAAAAAAAAAACTTGGTTGAGAAAAGCGTGGAATGTATAATACTTAATCAACTTTTTTGGATAATAATATATATAGTCAACTTCAGTTTTATTCTAAATTATAATAATACTTGTTTCTCTAGAAAATATATATAATAATACCTGGTTATATTATTACCATAATTCACTTTTGGAATAATGAAAAAAAGAATGTGGAAAAAAGATTAATGGCTCACCTCCGTGAAATTATATCAATTAGTTTAATTTGTTGTAAGATTAGATTAAAAAAATACTACAATATTCTTTTATTCTAATAGTACTTTTGTGCTTTGCATTGTTCCACATCAGAAACTTATGGGAAAAAAATAGCACGTTAGATGACAAGATAAAAATATTCTAAAGTCTAAACATTTAAAAATTTTGGTAATCAAGTTTAATCTTCACAAAAAGGTCTCAAAAGGAGAAAAGACAAGTAACTTCACTTATTATTAATATATCTCTAATTGAATTAACTTGAGAATAAAATAAAATAAAATAAAAGCACTCCAATCAAATAGACATTAAATTAGTAAACTAATTTATGATTATTTTGAATGAAGCCTAGTTTTAATATCACTTTCTATTTGGAAACATCGTTTAATTGAAAAGACCTCCCGATATTTTATTTTATTTTATTGATTTTGTCCTTCAATCTTGTCAAGTTTTTGGAATATCTTAGATCATTATTCTCTAGTCATTATTCTCTCTCAAGTCTCAAAACCTTTCTTTTCTATCTTCCTTCACTTGAGCTTTGAAATGACCATATTTGTCCTCATGTATTTAAGGCTCCTTTGTACAAAACAGAGGGTATGACGAAGAAATATGGGACCCACTTTGTCATGGTGTAATATGGCACCATCAAACCT
This sequence comes from Morus alba, assembly GCA_012066045.3. Lineage (NCBI taxonomy): Eukaryota > Viridiplantae > Streptophyta > Magnoliopsida > Rosales > Moraceae > Morus > Morus alba. Next base: position 59,394,961 of record CP050224.2, read on the forward strand.
TAGGGCCGACATAGCCACTTTTGTCATTTTCTTTTTTCTCCATCTCATTTATATATATATATATATATATATATATATATATATATATAGACACACACACATATATATATTTCAATATTTTTACATGTGTTATGCCACAGTGCATGCACGTATATAAAGATATTAGTTTACTAAATAAACATTAGTAATTAATTAACTAATTATTTAAATATGTAACTACAAATTAATAATTTAAGTAGTAAACAGAAAATTAATAAATTATGTAAATACTATTTATTTTTCTGAATACACTAATTAATTCATTATAATCTAATAAGTATGAGTACATTATTAACATATTACTTATAATTAATTATTAATTACTATTTTTAAATATTTATCATATTAATTTATTATATATATAGTTAAATTACCAATTTACTCATTAATTTATTATATATAGGTCTAAAAATGGTAATGGTAAGTTGTGCCTACATCCTACCTTAATCCGGACGATGTAGCCCAAATTTACATCTACATGAATTCCACCGCGTACATATTTAGTTTTTTTTAAGCTATTAATCGTAATATTTTTAATTTATCTTTTAAAATATTTCTTTTGGAAAACCTTTTAAAATATTTTGTTGAAATATATCGTTTTTTTTTTTTTTTTTGAAGATTTATTGAAATATATCTTTAAATAGTTTCTCACATAATCCTCTAAAATTTTATTTTGCTCAAATACTGATAATACTTTTTAACTAATTGCCTTTCTGAAATAATTTGTTCTTGATGTGCCCGTTCGTCCTTTCGTCTCTAAAATTGCTTTTCTTATAGGCTTGTAGTGACATATTTCAAGTTCAACCATGAATTATAAGTTGAATAATTAGCATATTTATTCAATATATTTTGTGATGAAAAATAATTATAAATGATTTGTGCAGTCGAACATTGTTAATCATACATTATTTTCATATGAATTTTTCAGGGGAAAAAAGCAGCGGTAAAAAAAGGAACATGTCCTCTTATTAGTAAGTTATTAAACATTCTTGTGTAAAAAGTTAACATCAAAGCTGCGTGTATAAATTTGTTAATTACTTCCCTGAAAAGAGAAAAAAAAAAAAAAAAAGATAAAAAATGATCGTACTGTTTACAAATCCATATTATTCAGAACACCGAGTGAAAACATAAGATAAATATAAGATTTCGTAATGTAGGAGCCCAATGGCATCAATATCCAAAAGTACATGAGGCAAAAGATAGGCGGGCCCCCTACATACCTTCCTTTTCGTCGAGGGGACCAAATCCAATCTCTCCTAATATTCTCAAGGTAATCTGAAATTTTAATCAATCTTATTGATGATATTCAAGTTTATATCTTTTAGTTAAGATCTTGATCTATTCATAATTATATGTAATGATCACAATCTGTAGTCAGATTTAGCAGCACCAGGGGCAAACATTTTAGCTGCATGGTCGGCAATTGCCTCAGTTTCAGAAGGTTTTAAAGATGACAAAAGAGTAGTGGCATACAATATTCTCTCTGGCACATCAATGCCTTTGCCCACAAGCTTCAGGGGCTGCTGCCTACGTCAAATCATTCCACCAGACATGGTCTCCGGCCGCCATCAAGTCGTCTCTTATCATGACCACCGGTAATAATGGTTGCATTATAGAGATCATATGATCCCATTTCTTAATTTCACTAATTACACCAATCACACATTTCTTTTATTTTTTTTTTCTTTTATTTAATTGCGTAACCCGTCAAAACATCAAACTTGTGAAAAAACTTACACATTGTGTAATTTTGATTAGAAACCATTACTAGAAAACGTATGCTTATTGACAGTCAATGTGTCCGTACATACTCCTAGACATCAAAATGTTTTCTCGATGCTACTTATACGTACCTCTAAAGTCCCCTAATTATTTATGACCTAACCACAAATAATTTCTCGTACATACGTATAATTTGCAGCAAATCCAATGAGTGCCGACCTTAACTCCGAAGCCGAATTTGCATACGGAGCCAGACAAATAAATCCTCTCAAAGCTGCATGCCCTGGTTTAATATACGACGCAGTCGAAGATGATTACATAAACTTGTTGTGTGGACAAGGCTACACTACAAAGCTATTGCAAATAGTTACCGAAAACAGTAACAACACATGTCTTGATCAAGGCAGTCTTGAAACGACGACGATGAGGACAACAACAATAACAAGCCTTAATCCTAATTTAATTGAGGTCGGCTATATGAATTTCACTTTTCCACACGGCTCTGTTCGAAATTAAACTTTTTGAATGCCTAGATCTAGAATGTCTTTCCCAACGACTTCGGTCCACGTAATTCTTAGTCTACCCCTCCCTCTCCTAGTATTAGGTATAAGAATGTTCTCCCAAGCATGAATTGGTGCTTCTAAAGGTCTACGTTGGATATACCTGAACCACCTCAAGCGGCCTTCACGCACCTTATCTTCTATTAGTACTACACCTACTTTACTACGAATAACTTCATTCCTTATGCTATCCATTCTCGTATGGCCATTCATCCATCTTAGCATACGCATTTCTGCCACACTCATCTTAGATATATGTTGTTTCTTAATAGCCTAACATTCACTACTATACAACATAGCTGGGCTAATTACAGTCCTATAGAACTTTCCTTTCAACTTAATAGGCATTTTATCATCGCATAAAACTCCCGTAGCATTCTTCCACTTAACCCACCCTGCCTTAATCCTATGTTGAATATCCTCTTCTATATCTCCTTCATACTGCACTATAGACCCAAGGTACCTAAACTTCCTAGAAGCCCCCAATCTCCACACCATCTAAAGAAATTTCATCACTCTGATTACTTAAGTTACTAAACTTACAATGCATATATTCAGTTTTTATCCTACTTAACTTAAATCCCTTCGTCTTAAGAGTCTGTCTCCACAATTCTAACATATGGTTAACTCCTTTCCTATGTTCATCAACTAAAACTATATCATTTGCAAAAAGCATACACCAAGAAACTCTATCATGGATTTCTCCTGTTAGCTCATCCTTCATGATGGTGAAAAGATAAGAACTAAGAGCAGATCCTTGATGAAGGCCGATCCGAATGGGGAACTCTATCGTGTAGCCTCCAATAGTTCTCACACTCGTGACCACCACATCGTACATGTCCTTAATTACATTAATATACCTTACATGCACTCCTCTCTTTTCTAGCACCCACCATAAAACTTTCATCAGCACCCTATCATATGTCTTTTCATATGCTAGGCTGCCGAGGGAAGATTCTATGAAATGACACTGGACCTAAATTATCCTGCCTTTGCTCTTTCTACGACACCTTTGCAAACAATCAATCATGTCTTCAATAGGACTGTCACAAATGTTGGATCACCGACCTCTTCGTATAAAGCTAACTTGGTTGCCCCACCAAGGCTTAAAATCACAGTGAATCCTAGTGTTTTGTCGTTTAAATCCCTCGAGAAGAAGCTATCCTATGTGGTGATAGTGCGGGGGACAGTAAATAAGAAAGTTGTGGTCTCTGCATCTCTTGTGTAGTATGATGGCACTTACCAAGTTAGGAGCCCTATTGTTGTTTCTGTCCCGACATAAAAGGAAATTTTGATGTCGTTTATGGATTGAACAAAGTTACTGATGTGTTGGGATGCCTTCTTACGTATTACTAAAGGAAAAATAAGATAAGGAATTGTAGAACTGATATTTTTAGATATGGTGAACGTTTGGTCTTTGTTATACAATATATATATATATATATATATATATATTATGTTCTTGATGTAACTATTTGATCATAATTCGTAAGTATGTGTTTCTTGTTACTCAAATTACTATTCGGCTTCATTCCATTCATGGACAAACCAAGGGAAGATTCCTAACTAGATTTCATATGACTAAATATTTTCAGCTAATTCGAAGTTTGCCGGATGGCAAACCTTCTCATCATCAACTTGTTTATCATATGATTTGTTTTTCGGAGCAATCGCTTCAAACGCGGTTCCTATATCAACTTGTTATATATATATATATTGCTTTGCGTATATAAGCTAATTTTCCTTGTGAACAAGATCTTCATTTATTGCATATATAGTTGTTTACTAATATTTCATTTATTTAAGGCTATTATTGACTAGTGTTTCGTTGGTTACTGCTTAGGTGAAGTGGGTAAACATCCTTGAGCAGCAAGAAAGGATAGAATTGAAGAGCTTCACAATAACACAAGGTAGCAAAATAATTTTATCCCTATATATATTCTAGTTAAAAACACATGCGTAACTCATTTAAAATAACAGTTATACAAATCAGAAAAAAAAAAAGAAAGAAAAAAGAAAGGATAGAAAAAAAGTAATAATGGATATATTATTGTTAGTAACTACATTAATAATTAAATTATATACATCATAAATTAATACGCCAAATAATTAAAAACAATATAGTAATTAGTATATAAGTAATTACTATGTTAGTAATTTAGTCATAATTATTAGTTTATAAGTAATTAATTAGTGCATTAAAAAACCATTAGTATATTAATAATGTATTAATATTTTATTTTTTAAATAAATAATTAACTATTGAAATTCATAATCCTATAATCCTCTCGAACCCTCGTATTCGTCATCTCTTCAACACTCTCCATTCTTTCTCTTCTTCACCCCTCTTAACAAACAGACTCTTGCATGTAACAGCATATAATATCAAAACTAAAGTTTCAAGCTTAAAAGGGAATCCTTTATTTCCATGGGTGTACGCTCACCCCCTCCTTTTTTTTTTTTTTTTTTTTTTTTTTTTTTGAATTTATGCTAGTTCACCACAGAGTCGACTGCAGAGAATGCACAAAAGACATATTAGAAGTGATAAATATAGGGCCCATTTGGCTCGTTAATTAGAGATTTTAATTTGAGTTGATATGTGATTTTATGTGAGTTTTTTGCTGTAGTGAAAAAGTTAAATGTGACTGTTTCTGAGAGTTTTTATTATAGCAAAACTTAAATCGAAAAAATGAACGGACTATAGTTTTTGTTACGAAATTTAAAAGAAAAAAAAAAAGAGAAACAAAATAAGGAATCTAAAGGAGAACTTTTTTGGGCTTACAATCATCGTCGATTATTTTTCAGTAAAAGAAAAAAGGAGTTCAAAGTACTCTTGAATCTAATTCTAAAACTGAGAAAGAAATCTCTTTTAACTTGAAGAGAGATAGGAGACAACATTTTGGGAAATAAAGATTTGAGTGGACGTTAATAGAAGCAGCTAATGAAGTGCTCAAATTTTTCATCGGCCTGACCTATTATTCTTCGTTTTCATTTCTACTGATTCAAAGATAGAAAAATAGCTACTTTAAATGCATTATTATTCATGCAGCGAAATTACCAACCTGTCCCCGATACTGGCAACTCAAAAGCAAGGAAATGAAACGCATCAATGATAGTGCTTATCCAACTAATGTGTCTTGTGTTATAACGAAACATGCTCTTAATATTTTATATTTTTATAATATTAAAGTGGTATTTTGATTTTTTTAAAAATATCTTCTTAGTACCTTAAAGTTGATTTTTAAAACGTAAAAATGGCCTTAATATTCGCTATTTAATTGACCAAAACCTAATAAATCTAGAAAAAAAATCATGAATTTTTATATTTTATAGTTTTCTTTTAAATATTTTAGCATTTTAAAATATTTTAGATTTTTTTTAAAAAAAAATAACTTGTATTTAAGGTTCCTTTGGTTCCTAGATTCGAATCCCTGATTTGAATCATGATTCATGACCGCTACAGTATTTTCTCTCATAAAAAATACACGTAAATCTAAAATGGTTCAAATCACATGATTTGAATCCATGAACCAAACGGACCCTTAATTAATAAAAATTGTAGTTTAGACATTATATGTCTTAAAAATCAACTGAAGATGCTTTTAAAAACATCATGGTACCGTTTTAATATTATAAAAAACAAAAGGTACCAAGAGCATATTTCACAAATTAAAGTACAACTTCAAGAGGCAAAGGGTGTAATCATGATTTAGAAGGGTAAACATTTTCTGATGTAAAAGAGTCCATTACATACTGTCACGCCGCCACCCCCCCCTAAACGGGGTGGCTGACGTGGAGCTCGATTAGGGATTAATAAAACAGATCCCTAACCGGGTCCCACACTTAGCTGCATTTAAATATAAACAAATTACATAATCCAAGAACCTCTGACACACAGGGCTCCACCCCACAGGACATACAGTATCGTACATACATGTTCATGTAAATAATCAATTACAACAGACATAATCCACAGTCTAGTAAGTCCAAATATTAAATGAGTTTACATAACTTTTCTCAATTCCTTACATTTTATGACAGAGGATGAATGCGATCCTTACTCGCTCGATCCGTAGCACAACTCAGCTACGATGCACCGCTCCTCGAATCTCCCAGGAGGGGTTTAAACATTTGAAACATGAGCGAAAGGCCCGTTGGGATATAATTTGAAATAATTTAAATAAACGAATAAATAAATAGCGTAAATGAATAAAATAAGACATTCATCCCGACAAAATAGCGGAACCTCACATCCTTTTTCTCAAAGGAAATATAACAAAACTAATCAGACATACTTTCAAATAATTAGTACAAATTACTCACCTCACCAAGTGCCTCGCCTACGGACCGGTTTTGGGTTACGCCCCGAGGATGCACTCTCGCATCCTATCTAAAAACAATAGACTTTACCAGTTCACAAGATCTCTTATCTTAAGAAATCATCCATTTAACATTATGAAATTGTTCATATGACCCCACGAACTACTCAAGCCGCGGGCCCCATGATTGAGGTTCCATGACTAGACAAGCTATGGATTCCATGGACAGGACAAGCCAAGGATTTCCATAAACTAACAAGCCATGGTTTTTAAAACATTTTTCTTTTCGTAAGCCAATCCCTTTCTTTAAAAACATTTTCAAGGCCAAAATCGTTTTTTGAAAACAGTTCACAAGGAAAAGGGATAGAAATCCTACCTCGCACAATCAAACACAGGACTAGCGTTGCCTTTTAAAGCTTCCGCTTCCTCAAGCCCCTTCATCCTAATCCTCGACGATCATCGACACAAGATAACACTTTAGGATCAATTCTCATTCCTAAAGTAATCCAATCTCAACCATATACCAAGATTTTCCAATTAGTGTGCCCTAATCCATTTTCATGTTTCAAATTACATTCTAAGGGTTTTAAATATAAAATCAGGGATTAAAGATACTAATCCTTTCATCCCAAGTCCCCAAATGAAGCTAATTTGGGTTCTCCTCGAAAACAGGGGTCAAAACGACAATTTTTTATGGTCAAAACCCGTGTACACCAATGACCGGAGACAGAGGAGGTGCATCACCACCGGTCGGCGGTGGGGTGCATCCAATCGACCGGACCGTCGGCCGGTGGCCATAACAAGATCCGGTCGACCGCGGTGGAGATCTCCAAATGGTAACTTTCGGTTCAAAAACCCGCAAATCCATCCCAATTCACAAAATCTCAAGGGATTGACCACTAGATCCGGGTTCTAGGTCCTAAAACAAGTCCAAAGAACCCAAGATCTCCAATTTCTACTCTAGTTTTACTCAAAATCATCAAAATCCGTTTTGAATCAAAAGTGAGTTTTAAATCCGAAAAACTTAAAATTCAAGAGAGGTTCTTTCAAGAATCTTACTTTGAATCCTTCTCTTGATGTTGAAAACTCTTGAAATCACTCTTTGGCTCAAAACCCGCTCGATTTGGGACAAAATGAGAGAGATTAGAGAGTGCGGGAGTGAGAGTGAAAGGAAGAGAGAGAGAGAGAGAGAGAGAGAGAGAGAGAGAGAGAGAGGCGCACGGGAGAAAAGAAAAGGAAGGAAAAGAAAAGAAAAAGAAAAAGGAAAAGAAAAGAAAAGGAAAATAAAAGAAAATGACGTGTAAAATATAACAGTCCAGAAATGCGCCCATACACACTTCTGGATTAAAATAAATTACTGTAGATAATTTAAATACCTTGGAATTATTTAAACTCAATTAATTAAATCAGATTAGGCACACTGATAATCTTAATTACCTTAATTAATCTCAATTAATTTTTTAGGGTGTTACACATACACTTGCAATATGTTAATATTGGATTATGAATAATTTTTCTATTGAAGACTGAGATTTCCTATGACAAGTATTTGGTACAAGTAATATTATTATTTTTGAAATTTGTACAATTTATTATTATTATTTTTAACAAAATTATGATTTAGCTAAAAATCAACAATTTGTCACTAATTCTCAACCCAAATTAGTGACAAAATGTTGATTTGTAGTTAAAAAGACAACCTTTAGCTACAAATTTGTCAAATTAGCTACGTACAAATCTTTTAGTCTAGATCTAGTGACAAAAAGAGTTGTAGCTAAAACTATCACATTTCGCTACAAAATATGTTTTGTAGCTAATGGCAACACATTTAGCTATAAACACACAATTTTTGTAGCTAGACACTTTTTATTGTCGATAATGTAGCTACGACCGAGCTATGAATAAAAAAATTTATAGCTAATTCTTTTAGCTACAAAATTTTAACATATAGCTACAAAAGTGCTTTGTAGCTAAATCCAAATTTCTTGTAGTGGGCATTAATGCCGCAAAATATATAATAGCTTCATGTAACTTATATAAAATAACCTATATATCCTTGAAGTTTGCCGATTGAATTCACATCTTCTTAGCAGTGACGCTTGCGCTCGTGATAGTTTTCATATTCTGGTACGGCAGTTGAAGGACACAACGTTAACAGTGTTCATATATAATATATGTAGGGATGTAGGGATTCGCTTGTGACGATGTAGTTCTTGCAGAAAAAAAAGTTAAGCAAGACAAAGTATATTAGGTCATAATGAGATAATACGGGGGTGCCCATTAAAGGGATATTTTGTCTGCTTAAAGACTCATAAAAGTCTTCAGTCTCCCCTATATTCTTTTTGGGAGGGGACAGAAATTAGGGACCATAATAACTAACATGCAAGTAACAACTTATATTAATCGACAGCCACGTATATGTGACATGACGATCACCTTGACATCACATGGATAAATAGAAGCAAAAACTGCACAATTAATTGATAATTTTTATCTAAAATCCTATCATGTGTTAAAAAAAAAAAAAAAGACACAAACAAAAACAAAATAAAATAGTAAATAGCTAGACACATGTATAAGGAGAACAAAAATGTCCAAATTTGATTAATTAAAACCTAAGATTTGAAATGAAGACATATTTGTCGCTCTCTCGAAAGCGTGTGGAAAATTAAAGACTTTATACTTTTCAAAACGATCATTTTCAGCGGATAAGCATGGAGATATAATTGGGTGTTAATATTTTTGATGTGGGTGGGGACATTACAATAATATTCCGATGTATTTCTTAAAAAAAAGCTAATAATAATATGGGAAATTCTATGGTAGGGAATGGTCACTTTTTCTTATCAATAGGGTATGTACTATAACGACACGATCTATTTTCAATTGTACTGATAAGAGAATGCACCGAAACTATTGTAAGAAAGAGTGCAGGTGATTATGCTTAACATTATATCTGTTTTTGTTGGAAAAAAAAAAAAAAAAAAATCCCACCCCATAAGCACTCTCCGAATTTTTCATCTTCCATCATCTGAAATTTATTCCTATTAATTAATAAAACTTTGTATAGGTAAATTTGTAAATTTCTAAAGGATGCTAAACTTGGAGTTTTAGTTTGTGTCCTCTTGCTTCATGAAGCCAATTTTATTTTACATTCCCTTTCTTCTCTTGTAATTGAAGTCTTTTCCTTGATATTGGATGTTGGAAATCCAATCATGATTGATCATTAGTGCCTGTAAAAGCTAATTATTTGCCTTTAATGGACTGATTTTGAATATCTATATCCTAATGACACTTGGATATCTACTTGATTTTGCATTCTCCTTCTTCGCACTTAATCTTCAGCCTGAGAAAAAGTTCTCTCCAAGCGCACAACGATATTTGTTGTGCTTAAATTAAGAAATAAAGAGGTATGATGGGGGAAAAGACGAATAAGAGATTGTGTTAATTTAAAATTTAGAACTGAGTTTGAGTTGAACAAAAATTGAGATCGGGGAGTGCAGGAGAGGAGCTCAGACGGTGGGGCATAAGCTATTATGCCGCAATGGAGACGGCGATGTGGAGAGATTTTGCAGATGGGCGAAGGAGGGGGGGCTTAGAGCCGTATAGAGGGGGAGAAGCTGATTGGCGCCGCAGGGAGGTGGTCACTTAGTGCCGACATTGAGGGAGGGTTGACGCTTTCGTCGGGAGTGTTGTGTTCTTCATCGCAGTAGTGCTGGGATTCGTCGTCGTGGCAGCAGCCGGCGTTTGGACTGGAGTCTGGATCAGAAAGTTCAGTTGATTTTGAAGGTTGTTGTACTTTTGTATTGTTTTGTGGATTTTGGGTTTGAGATTTAAGATCAATATTTGGGAAAATGGAAAAAAAAAAAAAAAAAAAAATGAGAGAGCTCTCATCAATGGCAACTGGGAAGGGAAGGTTTTTTCTATTTTTTATTTTTCATTTTTCATTTTTATTTTTTTTTTTTTTAATTTTGTGTAATCTTGTACAACCCACGTTATAATTGTTTTGGTGTATCAGTTTAATCTAAACCATACAACAGTGATCCTACGGTTGAACACAATATTGATAGGGAAAAAAGTACCATACCCACCACAGTGCCGTTCCCAATAAGTAATTAATCCACTATAAAAAGGCGTATCCCCTTTAGCAATATTGTATGCAAATTTCAATAATTATCCAATGGCTCTGTCTTGGTTTCTCTTGCTCAGTCTCACTATTTCCACTCTTCTAAACATTGGTCTTTATTCGGCTGCTCAGGATAATAGAAAGGTAACGATATATAACTTATTTGTAAATCCATATAACTTGGCTAACTAGCTTCTTAATTCTTAATTATATACAACCTTAAGGTCCCGTTCATTTCACCGATTCGAGTTTAAAATTCAAATTTTGTTACAGGAAAAAGCTCTTAGAAACAGTCACATCTTATTTTTTTATTACAATAAAAAGCTCTCACATAAAGTCATATCTTAACTTGAATTAAAAACTCGAATCAGCGAACTAAACGAGCCCATAAATATCTGTAATCTCATGCATACTAAAAGTACAAGTATTGAATGAATTTTATATTTTCTCAAGATGTGTTGAATGAATCCAACACTTATTTGATCGTGTCTGTATTTCTCTAATCATGCATGATTTCCCATATATATGTCTTTATGGTTTCTGCGGAACAGGCTTACATTGTCTACATGGGCGACAGTCCAAAAGATGAGGTTTCAATGGCACAGCTTCACGTCAATATGCTACAAAATGTGGTTGGCAGGTATATGTCAACAATAAATAAATAAATAAACATATATATATATATATATATAACATTAACATTAATCACTTCATTGTTGGGCACGGATTGCCTATATATATATATATATATATATATATATATCTATCTATATTGATTAATTTAATAAATTTCTGAATTTTATATCCTGTTTTAATATGCTTTTGAAGTATGAAATGTTCATTTTGTTCTTTAAATTATATACCATAGTTCAAAATACTTTCTATATTTATAAAACTAACAAAATGATGACGTGCCACTGTTTATATATTTATAAATTCCTTCTAAACTATTGATTTTAAGTTAATTTACTCTCTGAATTGTTATTTTGAATAATTTACCCTTTGATATTTCAAGAGATATGGAGTATATTGATCGGGCGCATTTTTAAAATATTAGTTTATAAGGTGTTTTGAACTAATTTTCATATTTTAAAAAGTGAAATAAACTGTTTTTTAAAATTCAAATGGAGGGGACATTTATGAAATTAATCTATATAAATAATGCCGAGGATAATATTGTTGTTTCTCGGTTTAAAAAGGGGATATATACAACCCAAGAGAGAGTGAAGAGCTCGACTTATACTTTTTTGTTACTTATATCAAGGCTCTTTCACATAACTAATGTTAAAATCGAGTAAATTTTCAAGAACATTTTATACTCGCTCCATTAGTCAATTAAACGTAAAAGCTTTTGTATTAAAAAGGTCACATATATATTGTACTTGTTCTTCGGACTCACATATATTTAAAATTTTAAATGTATACATGTAAGTATATATGTATGTGTTTTACGTACACGTGTGTGTATGTGACTATGTATATGTGCACATGTGTATATATATAATATATAACCATATATATATATATATATATATATGTCATGTACTAGTTAATGTTATGTCATGTACTAATTAATGTACGAATGTAATCAGCGATATTGCACCGGGATCTCTACTTCATAGCTACAAGAGAAGTTTCAATGGATTTGTTGCGAAGCTAACCGGGAAAGAAGCACAAGAAATGGCCGGTAATGTGAAGCAGTATTCTTTTTCTTCTATTTTCTTTTCTTTAATCTATTATTTAGGAATCATAAAATAGTATAATATTCATATATATATATATATATATATATCTGTATAATTAGGGAAGGAGGGAGTAGTGTCTGTTTTTCCTAGCGAAAAGCAGGAACTGCATACAACAAGGTCATGGGACTTCATTGGGTTTCCTCAGCAAGTCGAAAGGAGCACACTCGAAAGCGACATCATAATAGGAGTAATTGACACTGGAATTTGGCCCCAGTCTAGTAGCTTCGACGACAAAGGATTTGGTCCACCACCTTCCAAATGGAAGGGATCATGCCAAGTCTCATCCAATTTTTCTTGTAACAAGTACGTACAAATCACATTAATTTTATACATTAATACTATATATATGGACTGACATGGGTCTGAAAATGTAAAGTACCGATTGCAAAATTAAGAACACATTTTTTCCATTTAATAAAATTATAACATGATTACCCTAAAAAGGGATATACTATTATTCCTTAGTTATGGTTAATTAATTTGACCGTGTAAACACCAATTTGGTAGTGTAGCAGTAATGATTTTTTTTCCCCACTTCTTCGTTGAGGTTTATCGGATTTCGACACTCCAATAATGCGAGGAATTATTTAGTGAAACAGGTGTATCATGTCAATTTAGTGATGTGACATTCCCATCTAAGAAATTTTTAACATATGATGTTGAAGTGTGTGTACAGTAAATTGTGTGACGTCGGATCCTTGATGGTATGTGTGAAATCAAGCTCATTATTTGAGTTTGAGTAGCCAATTATAGCATGGGATAGAGAGATAAATAACTTATTATTCAAATTAAAAACAAGTAGATAGAATTTTTTTAAAATGTTTACAGTAAATAGCGCTGGTAAATAAATATATAAATCATTATTTATGCCTCATAAAAAAAGTTTTAAAAATATACAATTTATTACCATTATTGTAGAAATCAAGCATAATTTCTTGTATGGATGAACAGTCATGTAATTGATTATTAATCAACAAAAACAGCAAAATCATTGGAGCAAAGTACTACAAAAGCGACGGTTTCTTCGTAAAAGGTGAAATCTTGTCTCCATTAGACTCGAACGGCCACGGGACACACACGGCATCAGCGGCCGCTGGGGGCTTAGTAAGCGGTGCAAGCTTTTTCGGGTTCGGCTTGGGGACTGCGAGGGGAGGAGTTCCGTCGGCTCGCCTCGCTGTCTACAAGGTGTGTTGGCCGGACGAAGGCTGTCAAGATGCCGACATCCTTGCAGCCTTTGACGACGCTATTGCCGACGGCGTCGACATAATTTCTGTCTCTCTCGGATCATATGCCATGGATTATTTCCAGAACTCAATCGCCATTGGCGCTTTCCATGCTATGAGGAAAGGAGTTTTGACGTCCACTTCAGCTGGCAACTACCCGCCGAGTCTTTCAAACTTTTCTCCTTGGTCTATCTCTGTGGCTGCTAGCACCATGGATCGGAACTTCGTTACTAATGTTCAATTAGGCAACGACAAGATTTATGAGGTAATAAATAATCATATAATTAGTTTGTTAATTATGTAATGATTCAATACTATTAACCTCTAAATTAAGCTCTTAATTATATGTTTTCCTCACTGATCTATATGAAGGGAACGTCGATAAATACATTTGACATGAAGAATAAACAGTTTCCTGTAATATACGGTGGAGATGCACCTAATACTACGGCCAAATATGACTCGTCTTTTTCAAGGTAATTTTTATTTATTTATTTATTTATTAAATTTTTTAGAAAAGTATATCATGGTAAGTTAAGGAATCACAAAAGATTTTTGTTTTCCCCTTTGCTGGAAAATGATTACTCTGTTCTCTAAACTGAAAAATAGATGCAATCAGTTTTTTTAGTTAGAAAATGGATCGCATTCACTTGCACAATATGTATTACTACTTATGCAGGTATTGCGTTGAAGATTCGTTGGACAAGAATTTGGTGAAGGGTAAAATTGTCTTATGCGATGGGTATGATACCGGGCCGCTGTCGGCCGGGGCAGTCGGCGTCGTCTTGTCCGGTGGGACTCCCGGGAAGCTTGCTACAAAATATCCCTTGCCTTTTTCTTCCCTTAGCTTGGAGGATAGTGCCAAACTTTATATCTATCTTAACTCTTCCAGGTATGTATATTTATTCTAAGACAAAATAAGAGATGATTAAAAAAATGTAATTCTTAAGAGTTGTTTTCTTTTCTAATCAAAAATATGCAAGAAAACCAAGTGCATCAATATGGAAAAGTAAAGAGAAATCTGATAAGCTGGCTCCCTACATTGCTTCGTATTCATCAAGGGGTCCAAATCCAATTACCCCTAATATTCTCAAAGTACGTATTCTTTCTTATCCTTGATCTTTCTTCTATATGAATCTAGAGAGATATTGTGGCGATTTTTTTTTTAAATTCAATTTTCATATTATTTGATTATGATATGATATGACGCTTACTAAATATATATGTAGATATTTAATTTGCGAATATTACACCGTGAGCAGCCAGACTTGGCAGCTCCAGGGTCTTATATCTTGGCAGCATGGCCACCGTACATCTCAGTTTCGCGCATCGAAGGAGACAACAGAATAGCGGCATACAACATACTTTCCGGCACATCAATGGCCTGTCCACACGCCTCCGCTGCTGCTGCCTACGTCAAATCATTCCACCCCACGTGGTCTCCGGCCGCCATCAAGTCTTCTCTTATGACTACCGGTAATAATAGTTGCGCACTGATTAAGATCACAATTTCAATACAAATAGTGAAGTCCTGTTCTTAGAACAGCTAGGACTTAGATACTGAGCTATTGGATAAACCAGGTTTGTTTTAATTTTCAATTCATATTAGAAGTGCGAAAACAAAATGACAAATTTTTATGTGAATTGGTTGCAGCTAAGCCCATGACTGCGAACCTTAATTCCGAAGCTGAATTTGCGTATGGATCTGGACTAATAAATCCTCTAAAGGCTGCATATCCTGGTCTAGTATATGACATAGATGAAAATGACTACGTGAATTTCTTGTGTGGACGCTACAATGCGAAGTTGTTGAAAATAATCACAGGAAACAGTAAGAGCTCATGTCCTAAAGGCGGTGATGGAACGGCTTCGGACTTGAACTATCCTGCCTTTGTTGTCTCAGCCTCGCCTTTGGAATCTATCAACCATGTCTTCAATAGGACCGTCACAAACGTCGGAGCACCGACCTCGACGTATAAAGCTAACTTGGTCGCCCCACCAGGGCTTAAAATCACAGTGAACCCAAGTGTTCTGTCCTTCACATCCGTCAGCCAGAAGCTATCGTATGCGGTGACGGTGCAGGGGAAAATAGATAGGAAAGTTGTGGCCTCTGCTTCTCTTGTGTGGGATGATGGGACTTGCCAAGTTAGGAGCCCTATTGTTGTCTATGTCCCAACATAGAAAGGGTATAATGTTTCACTGTCGCGTAAAATAAGCAAAATAAACTTTAAATAAAAGTGCCATAGAAGATTAGGCACAAATTCAGTATAAAAAAGATGAATGTAGTTGGCGAAAAATTAAGCAAATAACTAAGGGTCCGTTTGGTATCTAGATTTGTTTCTTGATTCGAATCATGATTCGTGATTCGCTACAGTATTTTCTCTCACAAAAAATACACGTAAATCGAAAATAGTTCTAATCACATAATTTGAATTCCATGAACTAAACGGACTCTAAATAAATAGTCTCTGCTTCTCTGTTCTGCCATGCAATTTTTATTTGCCTTTGGAATCAATTGCGTCTTCAGACTGCAATGTATATTATATCTTCTGGTTTCCCTTTCACTGAAGGGATTTAATATTTGTGGGATGGTATGATTTTAGATGTTAAGCTTGTATTGTTGGAGAGAGAAGTGAAAAGAGAGATAAGGGCGAGAGGATTTGAAGAATATTGCAGTTGTTTGGTAGGAAGAAAAGGAGCAGCTTGTGACGACCCTCCTTTGAGTCCGCCATTCGTAACTTACTTTTTAACTTGTACTTACTGAATTTTATTAAAATTTGTGGAACATTTTTTTTTAAAGCATAAGAAGGAATACTTTCATAATTTGTAACAATAATTTCAAATAAGTGAATCACTAAATTTCTTAAAGCTTTTCTTAATTTTAGTTAAGATAAAACCTTTTAGAAATATCCTTCAAACGGAATAGCATTTGAACTCTTGTTTCAAATACTCTTTAAAAGCTTTTCTAAAACTAATCATTTCAATTGGCCATCTCATTTGACTTTAAAACCGATTTCGTAAGAAATCTTAAGTTTAAGTACATCTTAAAATCCTTTTAAGATTAATCATTTAAATCATCATGTTTAAAATTCATTTATTTGTTGCATGTATTGTTGCAACGTTCTAACACTTAAATACTCAAAACTAGGATTGTTAGCTACAATCTCAGTTTCCCTAACATACATATGTACATATACTTTTTTAAACATACATGCTTGAAATTTTGAATCATATAAATATATACATGATTTTACTTAAACTTACTGCGGAAAATAACTGCGTGAGCGGTATCCATTCTCATCTCTCCCATTCATCTGCTGCTCACCATTGCCCTTCAGGAATTGCTGATAGGTTTCTTACCTCTGAGATGAACATATCTGATTGAGCTTTTCGCTCGAAAGTAGGAACTATATCTCACAAAATAACTGTAAGTACACATGAATAAATATGCATGAGCTGATTATGCTTAATTATGATGTCTTATCATAGTCTTATTATCTTATCTTATCTTTCTTACTGATGGGCCCGAGTGCTCAAGTACCACTTGCGCACAATCATCGGGACGTAAGGGTCTGCGAGGTCCCCAACGACCCGTGATTTAAATTGAACTGAGTGCCTCCCTTGTGAAAGACCCTTTTTTTTTGTTCATTTATCTCCCTTGCGGAGTCTGATTTTCTCCCTTGCGGAGTCTGATTACCTCCCTTGCGGAGGCTGGTATGGCACTCAACTGAGTTTCTTCTTATTAGTTCCTCTTGACTTATTAAGGTGTATGCAATATGACATAGCATAGCATACTATAACATTAAATTAATTTAAACACATATAATTCATGTGCACTGCTTATGTGTATGCAGCATAACATAGCATCACATACAATACTTAAAGCATAAACATGCATATATAACATGTGTAACTTTTTTTCTTTAAAATCTATTCATACTGTAGGTGAGATTCCTACTTACCTGATTTACAGAGCTGGAATCTACTTTTCACCAAACAGTATATTCTCTTACTTGCTTATTTATGAAAATGAACACCCATTGAGAGTATGAGATTAACTGTTGTTTGCTATTCTATTTTAGCAACTTATGAAGGAATCTAACCCTTTTTTTTAAGGCATGTATTCCTTTCATTTTCTGAAGGATAATTTACTATAAGGATCAATTTATTAGATCCTCAAAATTTTATTTTCCTTAATTGCCCTTAAGATACTTATGTCTAGATTGAAAATCATTTACCCAATCTAGTAACTTATTCTCCATAAAATTCCTCATTGGACTCATTATGATATTAAGGCCCAATTCGGCCTAGAAACTTATTAACGGCATTCTAACTCTTAGGCCGCTGAAATTTAAACTCAGACAGAGTCTCTTAAATCAATGCGGGCGTTGGACCCACATCAAATCCTTGAAATCCTAAGGACCTATCGTGTTGGGCTCGTAGGTGCCCGTCGGGATGAATTGCTCGATAACCCACTAAGTTCTTTAAAGAAAGCATTTTTCTTGAAAACTTCCTTTATGAATACTTTCATTAAAATGAGGTTTAATTTCATTGTATTTTACTAAAATTCTATCTCGGGTTCTTTTATAACTTTTTGTTGAAACCGACACTGTTTTAGTTTTGTCTCGTTAAAAACTGTGCAGTTTCTTAAATCTACATTTTACTATATCTTCGAGTTGGATTTCAAAATTTTGTTCTTCATGAAAATTTCTCATCTCTTTGAGATCTAAAATTTTCATTTTTAGTGAAAGTTGAAATTCGGCCTCTAAAGGCCCTGTTTGGCTGACAGCCGTAGCTGTTGTTTTTCTTGGAACTGTTTTAGTCAAAAACTGTGCCGTTTCGAGAATTTGTGTTTTAGTACCTCTTAAGTTCAGATTTTGAAAATCTTTTCTTTATCAAATTTCTTCATCTCGTCGAAATATAAAATTGTCACTTTTGTGAAAAATCGAGATTCAGCCTCTAGGGGTCCCGTTTGGCTGTAGCAGTGGCTGCCAGTTTTTTCAAAACTGTGTTGGACAGCTTGTCCGTTTTTGCAAAATGGCTTCAAGCTTGGTTTTAGATTTAAAATTAGGTTTTGTCATAGTAACCGAAAATGTTCAAAACATCCAGGGCTATAAGTTCAAGCTTTAAAACATTGAAAAATCTCACTCTATGGTCCTCATTTTCGCGGTTAAAGTCACCGAAATTTTTTTTCCTCTAATCCGAAAACTAAGCAACTTAGATCAAGCATAAACATACCACATCAAACTAACCTCATAACTCACAAAACCAACATAAAACTCACACACCCTTATTACAATTTATTTCCTTGAGAATCACAATTTACATCAATGGATTCTCGAACTTAAACTTTGTTAGAAAATAATTGAAAAGAGTTCAAAAAGTTACCCTCGAAGAACTCTTTCTTGAGAACCTTTGAGATCCTTCTCTTCTTCTCCTAGGTTCGTTAATGGGTTGGAACTAGAAAGTATGAGGAAATTTTAGAGGAACATTTCTACATTCAAACTTTACTAAAACATGAGAAAGAGAGGATTTAGAGTTTTTTTTTTTTACCCTTGGAGGAATGCTTGACTAATCTCCTCCTAGAATCCCTTGATCTCCTTCTTCTTCTTCTTCTATGGTTTTGCTAGTGGTTTAAGGTTGGGAGACTGGGATTAATATTTGAGAGAGAGTGGAGGGTGTGTGGCCGGATTTTTGAGCTAGGAGAAAAAAATAAGGCCTAGCTTATGATGGAGGCCTAGGTCCACTCCATTAGTCAACCAAAATTTTGGTTTAAATCCCCCAATTCATGGCCGGTTGTGGAAGGAGAAAAAAAGAAGCAACTTTGCCATTAATTCCCCTTCAACCACTTCTATCCCATCACCTTACCATGTCATCCACTTACACACTCAACTTGCCAATTTGGCTCTATTTTCCTATGCATGGCCGGCCAAGTGGAGAAGGAGAGAGAGAAAAATCTCACCTACCCCTTGTACTCTTGTCCACTTAAATTTCCCTTGAATCAGATAAAAATTATACTGATTGTAAGGAAGTACCTAGCCGACAGAAAATTCTAGTTTATGACAGTTCCTTTTCTACTGCTCATTTACAATTCAATATTAATTCCTGACTAGTTTGACATCACATTAAATTTTTACTCGCGTAATATCTTGAACTGTTTCAAGTCTTGAAATTAATTCTAGACTGAACAAATTCTACATTTAACTTTTCTGCATCATATCCCAGGAATGACATTGTTTATGATGGTGTCAAATCTCGAGCTCACATTGTACCCTTCTGTTATGGGTATTTATCTTGTGACTATAATCTAGCTGTCCGGCAATTAAGGATTTTCTCTTCTTTAAAATGTCAGTGCGTTTTTTTTATACACTGCTAACACCATGCTGTGTTTGGAGATTCTTGAAATTAAGGTTCTCAAACTATACTTGTACTGAAAATTATTCCGCCTTAAAGTATGACAATAATTTATCGATCGAATTTACTTGATCGAAAACATGAATTTAACATGAAATCTACTACAGAATTTAGGAATATAGATATTGATTCCATAAATTCTTCAGTCACATAATATTTTCTAGGAAAATCCTTGGCTTAAATAAATAAATTGTATTATTTAAAGTCTGAGATTTTTCTCAGTCATTACACAGCTAAAGAATTTGAAATCCTTCAAACATATAGAATGACTAAAAAAAAAAAAAACGAAATCTGACATATAAAATGAATATATCAAAGGATTAAAGTGAAAAATCTTTACCAAACACATAAGCATATTTATATACGCTTCTCCGCATGAGCCGGCGGCAAGCTAGGTTAAGGGAGAAACCAATGGGCCTTGGCCCAATAGCAAAATCAGGGCTTAATTAAAGCCACAAGCCCAACAAAATGCTTATAATAATCGTCCGTTATATTGGTTTGCATGCTCAAAGAGAAGGGAAGAGGAAAAGATATTTTTTGAACTTTGGGTGAAAATTTAAAGCTTTAACATTATGTTTTAATTTGTTAAAATTTACATACTCCATCGAAATTATATTAATTGGCATTGACGTCTTTTGTAATCTAAAACGTTTGGTTAGAGGATTCATATCATAATTTAAATTATAATTTATAATTTAATATAATATTTTCTCTCATAAAAAATATACGTAAATTAAAAATAATTTTAATTTTATAATTTTAATACATAAACTAAACGTTTCAAAAAAAAAAAAAAAATATCCCAAAGATTCTGGTCAAATGGTCTTCTTTAGGCCGTTTTTGATTGAGAGAGAAAATAACATATAAATATGCATAAAAAACACAGTAATTTTTGTCTATAAAAGATGGTGAAACTTACATCAATTTGCGGAGAAAAAGAAGTGTGGATTATCTATCATTCTGAATTAAATATATTTTCGGAAAAGTTTCTGAAAGTCGGCAGGTATTGGGACAAGCAAAGTTTCCGTTTGATTAATCCTATTTTATTTGTTGCTTTTTACAAGTTGAAGAAAAAAAAAATCTTATAATTGGCTCTTACTGTTTTCTTAGCCATGCATGTGGGAACAACTCATGTATCCCTTTATTCGTATTATCTTTCGTCTCATTCCAAATTTTTAATAATATTATATCATATTAATTAAAATTTTATATTACGTTAATTAAAAAATTATAAAAGTTAGTTATCGATTATTTGGTGGATGGATTTATATCCTTGATTTAAATTATGGTTTATAATTCATTATAGTATTTTTTCTCATAAAAAACACACGTAAATTAAAAATGATTATGAATCATGATTCTGAATATATAAACTAAACATCCGCTTAATGTTTCATAATTTTATTGGGAGACACAATTAAATAAGGGGAATCCATCTATGTATTGTTTGATTCTAGCATAAAAAAAATGTAAAAAAAAAAAAAATGTGAACCTCAGGAGTCAGAACACATCAAACTGGAAAGTATCAGATGGGTCCATTAAGCTAGGAGACATGGAATCTTCTATCTCTATCATTGAGAACTTTTTTTCCTTTTTCGCTTCTTTTCTAATCGTCTTCATGTATACTTCTCCTGATACCCACCAAAAAGTTATCTAAATTTTAATTAGCAAAGGATGGTTTTTTTTTTTTTTTTTTTCCAAATCTACAAATCTACTTTGGTCCATTCAATATAAATCTTCAAAAAAAAAAACTTGCCATGTCCATTAATTAATGGGAAATAGTAGAAAATAGGCCAATATGAAAAGCTTAAGAAAGGAAATAGGCCAATTTTTCATTATAAAAATTAATAGGCCATAACTTGTCAAGTTATGGTTCATAACCAGATAAGTTATGGACAAACTTGTCAAGTTATGGTTCATAACCGGACAAGTTATGGACAATTATGAATAATAACTTGTCAAGTTATGGTTCATAACCAGACAAGTTATGGACGAAAATAATAATTTGGCCTATTTATTAACTTATATAAACTATTGGCCTATTAATTTTAATTCATCTCAAATTTTGGCCTATTTTCCTCTTTCTCCCTTAATTAATTAAGCCAATGCGTGCAAATGGCTTTTTCATGGATTCTCCTCCTCAGCCTCACTCTCACTCTGCTGAGTATTCATCACTCAGCAGCTCAAGATGAATGAAAGGCAAAATTACTTACTCCTTCATATCTTTTATTCATTAATTCTGCAAAGCCAATCCATTTGAAAATTTGGCATTTGGGAGTAGCTGAATTAATGTAGTTCATGATCTGATCTCTGTGGTTTTTTTTTTCTTTTTCTTTTTTCTTTTTGTGGACATAATTTATGCAGGCTTATATCTGATCTCTGTTTTTTTTTTTTTTTTTTTTTTTTTTTTTTTTTTGTTTTTTTTTTTTTTTTTTTTTTTTTTTTTTTTGGACATAATTTATGCAGCCTTATATTGTATACATGGGAGACTTGCCAAAGGACGAGGTTTCCACATCCCCCCTTCACCTAAATACGCTCCAAAAAGTCATTGACAAGGCCGTGTATAATTAGGATTCGTTTAGTTTGCTATTCGAGTTTTTAATTCGAATTGAGACGTGACTTTATATGAGAGTTTTTATTATAGCAAAAAAAAAAAAATTAGAAGTGACTATTTCTAACAGTTTTTTTACTATAGTAAAACTAAAATTCTAAACTCGAATCGGTGAAATGAACGGAGCTTAAATTTTTTAACGTATTTTACAATATTTTCCAGCTCATTTCCATTTACTTACTTTTTATTCTGTTACAACAAATAGGTTATTCTAGAATGAATTATTTTGCTTTTTGGTTTGATTTTCATCGTTTTGTAAAAAGTTTTATTTCCTCAGTATATATGCATTTCCATAAGTTTTTCAGAATGAATGAGATGATTTCTCTTTCTTCCTCAAATATTATCTCGTAAATGGTATGAATTTTGGCCCTGCTCTTTTCATCACTAAATATTTTCTTTTCTTTTCTTTTCAAAAACAACAATAATCGGTTTCGAAATTGACTCCACTAATTCTAACACTATGGACCCCCGTTTTTGGGATGGCACAAATAGTCCATATTTCCTTCATAGCGTAAGATCATCCCGGTCTCATTTTGGTATCCCATCCTCTCACCTTTGGCCCTAACTACAACACTTGGAGCAGAGCTATGTTCATGGCTCTCAATGCCAAACACAAGCTAAAGTTTCGTTGATGGGTCCATTTCAAAACCACGACTCAAGCACCTGGCCGGAATCGAGTCTCGCTTTGATGACATGGTGATTTCATGGTTACTCAACCGTCTGGTACATTGCGTGAAGTTCCTTCCAACTTTACCTGTATGGAGTACGTCTCAAAATTTTTCAAAGCAAACTAATGTTTTCCAAATCACCAACTACAATTTATCAAGTTTAGACCATCAATTTTAATTATGAACTAATTACTATTTTTGTCATAAAAAGCTATTTATTATCAACAACAAGAATATGTATAATTTAATGGGTTTAAATGAGTCTTATGGAACAATAATTATTTTTCTGAATCCTCTACCTCCCATTTCAAAAGTTTTAATTTGTTGTTCGTCTAATAAATATGACATATCTATTACCAACATATTACTTATAATTAATTACTAATTATTTTTAAATATTTATCATGTTAATTTATTAACCAATATATATATATAGTTAAATTACTAATTTACTAAGACACATATGGAAAAAAATATATTTCAACGAGAATACTTAGGAAAAAACCCTTTTAAAAGAAATAATTAAAAAAGATTTTCCAAATCATAATTCTAGATAATCTTTGGGCAAGATGAAAAAAAAAAAAAAAAAAAAAACCAAAAAAAAAGTCCAGCACGGGAAAATATAAAAAATAATTATCATCAATAGGTCGCCAAAGGCCTTTAAACAACCGACATCCCTTTAAAACCCTTCACCTCTCAAATCCATGGTAACTTAGTTCATCTCTTCCCCTTGTATTCCAAAAATACATGGGTAATAGACACCGGTGCTAGCCATCATGTTTGCTGTGATCTTTCCTTGTTTTCCCATTCAATTCCTATCCAACATACCACTGTCACGTTGCCTAATGGTCATGCCGTAGAAATTGAACGTTTAGGGTTTGTAAAGTTGTCTGATTCCTTGATGTTAAACGATGTGCTTTTTGTTCCATTATTTGCTTTTAATCTGCTCAGTGTCAGTGCACTCACACTTACCCACAATTGTAGTGTTAACTTTCTCTCAAACTCGTGTGTTATCCAGGACCTCACTCAGGGCTTGATGATTGGGAGGGGTAGAAGACAAAGGAACCTATATTTTCTAGATTTAGGAGATGTTTATTGTAATTCTTTTTCTTGATTTCAAAATAAAATCAACAAAAGTGACATTTGGCATTTTAGATTGGGACATCCCTCGGGTGTAAAACTTCAATTGCTTCGTAATGAATTACAAATTTCTAATCCTTTATCCATATTATCTTCGCATTGTCAGATTTTTCATTTGGCTAAGCAAAAACGTCTTCCATTTATTTCGAACAATCATATGTCTTCACGACCCTTTGATCTAGTGCACATTGATATATGGGGACCCTTTCATGTTCTTACACGGGCTGGTCACAAATCCTTTCTCACTATTGTCGATGATTGTACTAGAGCCACATAGGTCTATCTTTTAAATTCAAAATCAGATGTTATAACTATTTTTCCAGATTTTTACAACCTGATTTTGACACAATATAACATTTCCATTAAATCAGATATATCCGACAATGCCCCCGAGCTCTCATTTCACAAAGAACTTTTTTTCTAAAGGAATTATCCCCTATCATTCTTGTGTCGAAAACTCATGAGCGAATTCGGTAGTTGAGAGAAAGCACCAACACATACTTAATGTGGCACGAGCACTTCTTTTTCAATCTCATATTTCACTTTGTTATTGGGATGAATGTGTCTTGGCTGCGGTCTATTTGATTAATAGAACACCCTCACCCTTGTTGTCAAACAAAAGTCCTTTTGAATTGTTAAATAACAAGAAGCCGGCCTATTCTCATTTACGTTCCTTTGGCTGTCTATGTTATGGGTCAACTCTCCTCAGTCAACGAACAAAGTTCACCCCTAGAGCTCGAGCCTCTATGTTTATTGGTTATCCTTTTGGTTATAAGGGATACAAACTGCTTGATTTAGAAAGTCATAAGATATACATCACAAGGAATGTTGTTTTTCATGAGTCTATATTTCCTTTTGCACAATCACGGCTAGATAATGCTCATCTTGACCTATTTTCTGCCCGTGTCATACCATGTTCCATTGAGTCTCATCACCAAATTCCACCTCAGCTTGTTTCTCCATCACCCGAGTCCCCTAGCAGCACATTCACCCATGTCACTGAGCCAAATCAACCTGTTCAATCCATTACTCGTCCACCCCGCTCAACAAAACGACCAGCATATCTTAAGGATTACCACCGTTATTTTGGCCACAAATTCATTTCTGCTCCACCTTCCAAAAGGTCCCCATCCTATTTCCTCTTTTTTTAAGTTACCATAAACTTTCACAGCCTCATCGCATCTTTGCTCTAGCCATTAGTGCTCAAACCGAACCCCAAACCTTTTCACAGTTCGGTTTCAGGAATGGCGAGATGCAATGGATGTTGAATGCGTGCCTTGGAGGGCAATGGCACTTGGTCACTTGTTTCTCTTCCACCGTGAAAAACCCGTCGGCTGCAAATGGGTGTACAAAATTAAGTTTCAAAGCGAATGGCACTGTGGAACGGTACAAAAGCGGCGATGGGTACACGCAACAAGAAGGTATAGATTTTCTAGATACTTTTTCCCCTGTAGCCAAGCTTGTTACTGTCAAGCTTTTGCTCTCTTTGGCTGCCATTTTTAGATGGACTCTCACTCAACTCGATGTTACAAACGCTTTCCTCCATGGTGACCTCACTGAAGAAGTGTATATGAGTATTCTGCCAGGTTACCATTGCCGAAAGGGGGAGAATTTTCCTCCTAATGTTGTTTGTAGATTGCGTAAGTCAATTTATGGGCTGTGACAAGTTTCTCGTCAATGGTTTAGTAAGTTCTCAAATGCTTTGCTGGAAACAGGATTTATTCAAAAAAAGCTAATGATCATTCTAATTTTATCAAGAGACAAGGTTCCATTTTTTTTTTTGGCTCTCTTAGTCTATGTTGATGACATAATAATCGCTAGCAACAATGATGCACCTGTGAGTGAGCTTAAACAAGCTCTTAGTAAGCGATTCAAAATGAGGGACTTGGGGCCTCTCAAGTATTTTCTGGGCCTGGAAGTTGCTAGAACGAAATTATCTCAAAAATCTCGGTTTGAAAAATACGCTTTGGAATTGCTTTCCAAAACAGGATACTTGGGCTGCAAACCTACATCTATTCCAATAGAACCAAATCTCAAACTCTCACAAGAAGATGGCGAGTTGGTAGATGAGCCTTCCACCCACTGGCGCCTCATTGGTAAGGTAAACCTACCCTCACCATCACTCGACCGACTGATTTGAGTTATTCAATCAATAGGTTAAGCCAATTCTTGGCGCTCCTCGTGTTCCCCCATATGCAAGCAATTCTACAATACATTAAAAGAACTCCAGGTCAAGGTTTGTTTTTTCCTTCCAACTCCAATGTCGGTTAAAAGCTTTTGCCGACTCTGATTGGGCAACTTGTCCCGACACATATGGCGGTCAATTCTATTTTTTGTGTTTTAATATTCATCTCTTATATCTTGAAGTCAAAGAAACAACAAATTGTATCCAGTCTTGGTGAAGCGAATATAGATCAATGGCAAACACCACTTGTGAAATTTTGTGGTAAAATAAATCTGTTAAAATAACTTCCACATTTCTCACAATGGACCGCCCCTGTTTTTTTTTGTGATAATGAAGCCGCTCTTCACATTTTAAAGCCAATCCGGTTTATCATGAACGCACCAAGCACATAGAGATTGAGATTTATCGTCCGTGAGAAGATTCAAGCCGGACTTGTGAAGACTATGCATGTATCCACTGTGAATTAGTTGGCGGATATTTTCACCAAGGCTCTCCAGCCAACACAGTTTCATACTTTGCTAGGCAAGATGGGAATCCATGATTTGTATTCTCCATCTTGAGGGGGAGTTTTACAATATTTTCCAGCTCATTTCCATTTACTTACTTTTTATTCTGTTACAACAAATAGGTTATTCTAGAATGAATTCGTTTTGCTTTTTGCTGAGTTGTACCTTTCGGTTACATCGTTTTGTGTAAGCAGAGTTTTCTAGGAGCTTTCCTCAGCTATATATGCTCTTGTATTTCCATAAGTTTTTCAGGTGAATGAATGAGATGATTTCTCTCTTCTTCCTCAATATTATCTCGTAAAAACTTCTGAAGTTTGTCAGAGTAGAAAATGTGTTCCAAAAATTATTTGTTTTGATAATCATACATAAAAAAGTTATATAAGTATATGATGCATAACTAGGAATAACATGTTTATTTAGAAACAGAATCATCAACTAATATATGAAATTTGGCTACTTTTTCTTTTCTTTTCACATTGCTATGTTTGAAAGATTGGAATTTTATGAATATCCCCTGTTTTTGGAAACTAATTTTCTTTGGATTTAGGGATGGAAGGCCTAGTCTCTGTGTTCCCTAACCGAAAGAAGAAGCTGCACACAACAAGGTCATGGGACTTCATTGGGTTTCCGCAGCAAGTTAAGAGAAGCACAGTCAAAAGCGACATCATCACCGGGATGTTTGACTCCAGAATCTGGCCGGAGCCGAGTACCTTTGATGACAAAGGATATGGAAGGGTACATGTGAAGTTCCTTCCAACTTTACCTGTAACAAGTACGTCTCAAAATATTTTATTTCAAACTAATGTTTAAGGACCATCAATTTATCAAGTTTAGACCATCAATTTTAATTACTAATTACTATTTTTAAATATTTATCATATTAATTTATTATATATATAGTTAAATTATGTATATACTAATTATTTTTAT
Organism: Morus alba; assembly: GCA_012066045.3. NCBI lineage: Eukaryota > Viridiplantae > Streptophyta > Magnoliopsida > Rosales > Moraceae > Morus > Morus alba. The sequence continues at coordinate 59,423,149 of CP050224.2, forward strand.
GAATACACTAATTAATTCATTATAATCTAATAAATATGAGTACATTACTAACATATTACTTATAATTAATTATTAATTACTATTTTTAAATATTCATCATTTTAAGTTATTATATATATAGTTAAATTACTAATTTACTAAGACACATATGGAAAAATATATTTCAATGAGAATACTTAGGAAAAAAACTTTTAAAAGAAATAATTAGAAAGATTACATAATTCTAGATAATCTTTGGGCAAGATGAAAAAAAAAAAAAAAAAAAAAAAAAAAAAACAAACAAAGCACCGGAAAATATAAAAGAAATTACATGAATAGGAGTAAAGGAAAAGAAAAAGTACATTTTAAAATCACCCAATAAAAATAAATTAGATTGAGTGTATGTATTAAAAAATGATAGTTGCAATTTAATAAGTGATGTAGTGGAAGCTTAATTAAAAATAAATAGAAAATAAAAATAAAACAGGATAAATCAGTTAGCATATTGATTCACACAAAATATTAGAAAAATTACTTCAAAAATCGTTGATTTACAAAGAATACCAGAATTAGGGAAAAAATTGTGAGAAAACTCAAAATATTTATTCAACTGAAGTGGTTTTCTTTATATGAGAGCTTCTAAAATATATAAGAAAAATAGAAACTGGAAACTAGCCTATTTTGAAATTAAAAAAATAAAATAAAATAATACGAAATATTCAAAAGAAGAAAAATTTTGAACTGGAAACTAGAATTTAAACTAACAAACACAAGGAAAAAGGACACGCATTGGAACTGGAATATGAATTTCTTAGATCAACTTATTACAAAAACATAAATTACTCGAAAAGAAAAAAACACCCTTTTGAATGCCTAAATGATAGAATTTTTCCTAAAAATGTCTCACGTCGTGTGAGGCTATGAATTTCGTCCGTTAAGCCATTTCCACCCAGAAGACATATATTTTTCGTCCAAATCTAATATCGCCAAAGGACTCCGTGAAAACTAGAAAATTTGCTTTATTTGGCTTTCAAATGTTCTCAACGCACCATAAAGACAAGATCCTTCTAAACCGTTAATAAGCAGTAGTGGAAGGGAAATGCACGTCACAATAAAGTTTTAGAAATAAGACATATTTAAAAGCATGTAAAATTTAAATATAAGATCCTAAAAAAAACCAAAGTGAAAAAAAAAAAAAAGTTTTAGGGTAAGAAGAAAAAAGGAGTCACAAAAGGACACAAATGAAGAATATAAACGTTTTAACTCAAAAGGCAACGAAAATGAATAATAATAATAATAATAATAATAATAATAATAATAATAATAATAATAATAATAATAAGGCAAAAGGCAAAAAGAAAGTCAAAAAAAAAAAAAGGACACAAAACAAAACAAAAATCTAAGAAGTATTTAAAGGGTCTTAAATCTAAGTTGGTAACCAAAAGGTGATGTATTAAAAAATGTTCATAAAAATTGAATCATCTCCTTGGAAAAGATAAATAATCAAACATGAAAAATCGTGATGGTGAAAAATGAAATATGGATCTAGTGTTCCCTAATGAAAAATGAAAAAGGCTTTAAAAACTACTGTGCGACAAGAGTGGCATCATGATGCAAAAATTGATCTCACTCTCGCCGGCAGAGTTGAAAAGAGGCGGCAATAGAGTAGAGAGAGGCACATGATGCTAGATTTTGGTGCCGAAAGAGAGAGAAGCATTAAATGGACGTCGGGTTTACGAATTTAGAATTATAATTAAGAATTATTCTTAATTTTTGTGTATTTTTTATGAGAATAAATATTATAACGAATCATGAACTATGATTTGAATTATGACACGAATCTTACGTGAGGGTAAAGAAAAGTTGGAGAATATTATGAAATTTTGGATAGTTTAATAAGAGGGACACAAATCTAAGAAGTATTAGAGAGAATGTAAATCTAAGTGGGAAGGGGGATGCATGCATATTCTTTCTTGACCTAATTAGTTTCTCTTCTCGTTCTTTTTATGCATATTCTTTAATTTTATAGATATATAGGTCCTGTTCATTTCACCGATTTAAGTTTAAAATTTGAGTTTTATTACAGTAAAAGGCTCTAAAAAATAATCATATCTAATATTTTTATTATAATAAAAAACTCTCACATAAAGTCATATCTCAATTTAAATTAAAAACGCAAATTAACAAACTAAATAGATCCGTAATGAATAGATGTGATAAGTTTAACTTTATTGTTTAATCCTCTCAACTTAAGAAATCAAGAAATCAAGAAAGACAAATACAATGAAGAAAATATTTTGTATATGTTTAAAATTCATTTTAAAATAATTTTATTTTTTTTATATATAAAAATAAAAATGAAAACGAAAAACCTCTATTCTAGATATATGCTCTTCGAAGCTTCTACTCATCCACATAAATAACGCCACTTGGCAAACTCATGATCAGAAATAAAGATGAATATTAACGGAATGAAAAAATCTGCATCTGTATCTGCCATCTCTGTTTATTACATATATAGATATATAGATATAGATCAAAAAGAAGAAGAAAAAAAAAAAAAAAAGAAAATTTGGAAACAATCCAACCAAGGATAGAAGAAAAAACAACAACAACAACAAGAAGCTAAAAAAAATAAAAAAAATGTCGTTAGCCTCATCCCAGCAAAGCTTTCTAGCCAACGCTCTTTCTTCACCAACTCAGAAGCTCAAAACCAAGATTTCCAGTTGCGCTCAGTACAGAACAATCTCGTTCAGACACCAACAAGACGACCAGAAAGATTCTCCCAGGTAATAAAATCATGGGTTTTCTTTACTTTTTCTTGAAATCTCTTGGTTTTTCTTTTGCAAGTATGAAAATTGGAATCCATATGACATAGGAAGAAGGAGAACAAGCTAGTGAAGCTGGCTGCAGTCACATTGGCAGCTGGGGTGCTGACGCTGGGATCGGTTTCCGATGCGTCGGCCGCGAAGACTGGCGGCCGGGTTGGTGGCCAGGCGTTCCGTTCTTCGGCACCTCGGTCGTCCCCTAGAATCAATAACAACAATTCGAGGTAAGTTACGTCAAGAGTTTTGTATGAATTAACCTCATTCATTTCGCTCATTAATTTTTTAATTTAAGTTGAGATTTAATATTTTTTAAAAAAATTTTAATTGTAATAAAAAAAATTAAACGTGATGTTTTTAAAATTTTTAACTCTAAAAATTTAAAATTTAAAATTTAAAATGGTAAAATAAACCGGATTTTAATATAAGTTAAAATGTTCATGAGCTTTTTTAGTTTTCTGATCATTTGAGTCTTGAAATGGGGAATTTTGCAGCAGGATTTTGCCAATTTAGCGGGTGAGAATTTAAGGTTTCAAAACTTTGTCTTTTATTAGGATTCCCCCCCGCCCTGCCCCCCGCGGAGCATAGCAATAATGCATACCATTTCTTTTATTAAACTCCAAAAGAGTGAATTTTCTAAGACAAAAGTTATTACTATTTCATTTACAGGAAAATTAGGCAAATGACTATTAGAATCTCACATTGACTGCAGATATTAGCATGATCCGCTTAATAAGGTGAAGGTAATTCTCCCATAACAAGCCGATTTTGTTAAGTTAAGTTAGGTCTAATATCTTTTGATTTCTGTAAAATAGTATCAAAGTAGGCCCAATTTTGTAATGTTGGGTCCCCCAATATCGACTTATTCACAGCGGTTTGGTATGGTCCACGCTGTGTGTGAGGGGGCGTATTAGAATCTCACATTAACTGGAGATATTGACATGATTCACTTAATAAGGTGAAGGTAATCCTCCCATAACAAGTCGGTTTTGTTAGGTTGAGTTAGGCCCAATATCCTTTAATTTCTGTAAAAATAACTTTTTTCCCCTTTAAAAATATATGCAACTTTTTCAATACATGACCGAACCCTTTTTACAAAAGAAATGACAATTTTTTTCTATAGTAGTTAGTCAGTGATAAACCATTTGGTTTGCTGATTCGATTTTTATTGATTTGAATAGAAAAATTCAAACTACATGGTTTAAACAGTAGACCGAATTAGCGTTTAGATGTGTAGTTAAATTCGAAATTTAAAGAAGGAATAAAATTTAAATTTGTGGTTGGTAGGTGTGAATAGCAGAGAGCGTAAGTATTTTTTTACTATTCAAAAATAGTTTCAACAGTTGAATTTGAGGGGAGGGATAATCTTTAATTTGGACAGTTTAACTCAGTTCGAACAAGGAATACAATTCAAACTTCATGCTTACCAAAAAGAAGTTCAAGCCATACTCACCATTCTAATTGAGCTGAACTAAGCTAAACTGGTGAAACAAACGGGCTATGATCAATCAGTCATCATTTTTACCAATTGTTTCTCATTAAGAAACCTGTAATTTGTTGATTGAAATTGATTAATTCCGAACTGATATTAATTAATCACTAATTAATATTGATTAGTGACAAATCATCAAGTTAATCAGTTTATAATTAGTTTATTATGTTTTGTAAGAGGCATAGTAGCTTCAAACTTCAAACTGTTTTTTTTTTTTTTTTTTTTTTTTTTTTTTTTTGGTCAAAAAGGGGTTTTTTCTTTGAAAATTTGTTGCAGTTTGCGAAGTCTTATATATACATGGGAGCACACAAATAAATATCTCATTCAGCTTTTTTATAGACATTTTTTTCCCTTTGTAAGTATACTTGCTGCTTAGGCTGTAAAAACAGTAAAAGTAATCCAAAAAAGAGCCCCCACAAGCAAACTAGAAGCAAACTTGTTAAAGTTATCTGAGTAGTGGAATCAGCAGAAATTGTTTTTGGGGTTTTATCAATTTGTTTTTAGCATTGCATTTTCAGATAATTTGAAATTATAACATTTACTTATCCTTTCTTAGTTTTTTGCTTTCACTCGCATTATGTCATAATATGAGAACATGACATCATTTGTATCAGTAGATGCCTGTGCTAATCTGTCCATTTTCTCGAACATCATGTGTTAAATTTAATCTTTAATGTCTGAGTTTTGTTGTATTTTGCAGGACCAACATCTACATAAATCCTCCTGTTGCCCCACCTTTAGTTGGTGGTTATGGTTATGGCTATGGCGTACCGTTCTTCGGTGGTTGGGGATGGTCGCCATTTTCTTTCTATGCTCCAGGTCCCGGCGTTGCTGTCGGCATTGGTGGCGGTTTCGACACTTTAGCTCTGTTTCTTTTTCTTGGTGCCGTTGCTGCTGTTGTGCGGAGATTTTTCAGATCAAGAAGAGATGATGATGATGATGATTACTATTGACATAAAACTGTCTTATACTTGTGTAATACCTTAAATACTCAACTCAGTGGCTACAGAATACTTGGATTAAATCCAGTTCTGTCCTAACATTCGGCTTTTTAATATTAGAGTGCCACAATTTTATACGTATTGTAATTATATTACGCAAATTCAAGATTGTAGATTGTAGAAGTGCTCATTTTTCACCTCCCTGCACATTAATATTAGATCTCATGTTAGTTATGTCATGACAAGAGCTTTCATATGGAGGACAGAGTTGCACAGCCTCGTTATGCAGCGATGGGATGCATCTTTTAAAGGATGTTTATTTTTTGTATTTGTTTCTGATTCTGTATCATAATTCATGATTTTTTACAGAGTTTTTCTCTCATAAAAAACACACGTAAAATGAGAATGATTTTAAATTATGATTCTAAATACACGAACTAAACGTTCACTTAAGCTTATGTTCCTCCTAGTTGAGCGCCTAATTCTGCAGAGATCGTTTGTTTTGTCGTAGGGAGAAAATATTGGTTCGTAACAAAAAAATTCATATGTTAGTAACACACCGGATAGAGGGAGGGGAACAAAAAAAAAAAAAAAAAAAAAAAAAATTCTCTTTAGAGCTGTCATTTCAAATTAGGATACAATATTGACCTGGGATTTCGGCAGTACAGATAAAATGCTCTCAGAAGTTTAACTTGAAATTTGAAGAGGGTATTGAGAGATCGAAAAGCAGACGGTATATGCACATGAATATTTCACCTCACTTTTCTCATTTCCGAAAATTATACATCTTCTCATTAGGCATAGGGAAACTAGGTACAAAATCTCGTGGAACTATCAGTACATTGCTTTCTGAAGAAAATGAATATTCAACTAGTTATATTTTCTCTGCAAAGTATATGTTTTGTTGTATCACTCTAGCAGCTGGACGGCCGCAATGGCAGGAATTTTTTCCCTCAATTTTTGTGTTAACGCAACTCGAACAGTCATAACCCCCGCTGCAGGGCCACTAAGCCGAACTTTGACGACATAACCGTCAATTTGTACTAGCTCAAGTATTCCCCCTCCTGTCCCTGCAAGATACGGTCTAATCTCTGCAAGAAGCTGAAAAAAGAGCAATATTTTCTTTCTGATAAGAACAAATAAAAAATAAAAAATAAAAAATAAAACTCTTTGCTTCAAAAACTAAAGTTAAATGAATGCTTGTACAATATTCATAGACATGTGTAAAAAGCAAACGGTGTGAATGTTTCTTGTGATGAATTGGCAGAGAAATTGATAAGTTAGCACTTGATTAGTATCTGAACTATAGGCCGAATCGCGTTTTGGTCCATGCCTTTTGAAACTTCTCAGAACGAGTCATAGATCAACCACGTTGTCGTAAATTAGTTCTTTTTCCATCCGACTATTAAAATTTTAACAGAAAAAGGAACTGCGTGATGCTATACAATTGGAGAAAGAAATATTGGCAAGGTTTCATAGTTTGTCTAACCTTTTCCACATTTTCTTCATTTAACTCAAGGCCAGTCTCGGTGTCCAGAATCTGTTCCACCGCCATTATTTCTGGTATTTTATCTCGCAGCCGAGTTTCGATTCCCATCTTTAGTGTCATTGTTGAACTTGGGCAGGAGCCGCAAGCTCCTTGCAACTTGAGTACCACGACAAGGCCATCTATCTCGTGCAGCGCAACGTTTCCGCCATCAGCCATCAGGCCAGGCCTTACCTCATCCAAAACCTTCTCCACATTCTCTTCAGTTAAGGGAAGGACACAACTTGGTGACACCACAAGTCCTTCACCATTTCAAAATAAGAAGAAAAAGAAAAAAGTGTCACAAGGATAAACAAAAGAATATGTATTCTCACTAGATGAAGAACAAATCTTGAAGAATGATGTAAATCCTCAAATTAATGGAATTATGAAGTGATAGGTACAAGAATGAGTACTACATATAGTGCTTGGTTTTAACAGATTCCAATGGCATATATGCTATAAAATTTACTCTGGTGAGAACCACTCCTATGAATTTTGAAGTGCATCAATGTGGGACTTTGTTTACATAGATGTTGTACCTGTACTACTTATGATTATAATTTATTTAGTGTTACTCCTACCAATTACATGGGAAACATCCATTGGTGGACACAAGCAATATTTTACTATTTTTAGAAATGTGGTCTTTTATAAAAAAAGCTTGGAGGCACCCCCAATTCCAAATACCACAATAATAAAATGTGGCCCCGTTTTTAGCCCCATACTGTAGGACTCACTTTCTACTCTTGTGTGATGTTCAGTACCATTGGCGCTCTTTAGAATTGTTAATTTTTCTAATTGAATAATGCTAGGACACTAATACCGTCTAACACCACACATTAATAAAAAGTGAGTTTGACAGCATAAGCCTCACAGGTAAGACTCATAACACAAGTGCCTCAAGCATTTTTCTTTACAATTGCATTTTAGTAACTTCGTTGTTCCTTTTTCTATTGTCCAACCTCACACATTGATAGAACGAGAGGTCTTACAGCACCGACTCTACAGATATGGCTCACTTTCTATTAGTTGTTGTGTTGGTCGCTACTGGTGACCCAAGTATTTTTCTTTGTGATTATAGCTTAATAACGTAATTGATAAGATAAGGAAAACTTAGCAAACAACCAAAAATACATACCTGCTTGCTTTCTTCTTCGAGCACCATTGGAGCTAAACCCAAGGAGAAGTCTGCTACAAAACAGACCCCTAATAAAAGAAGCTTGTTTTGAAGAAAATCCACATGAATCTATAATGGGATTCTGAAAAAATAAATAAATAAATAAAAGAATCACCAACATATGTAAGAAATAAGCTAAAATATAAATATATATATATATATATATATTAATAATTGGATATGTCACCAAAAAAAAAAAAAAAAAAAAAAAAAAATTTATTGAATTATAAAGATGATAGGAATCAAGTTTACCTTGAATAATGATAATTGGGAAGTTAAAGGCCTATTTGATGAAGAAGTTGGGTTGTGCAAGGCAGTGGTTATTGGAGCTCGTTTTAGACCTTGAGTTTGTGTAGAGAATGAACCCACCATTGAAGAAGAGTGGGAAAACCCACCACCAATAATACTTTTAGCAACAATTTATCAACTGGGTTTTCTTTTTTCTTCACTTTCTTTCTTTCTTTTTTTTTTTTTTTTTTTTTTTTTTTTTTTTGAATTTATGTGGTTTTCTTCTCTTGTTTATGTGCTCAGCTCAGTTTCTGTTTCTTGCCCCATTTGGGAAACCGTTGATAGGGAGCAGTTTTTGATTGGCTTATAAACAGACAAGTGAAATAAACGGTGCAATTTTTTGTGGATAGAATTCACTATTCAAGAATCTGAACTGCTTTCGCTAAACTGAGCAAAGGAATGAGGCCACGTTGGAATGTTGTAAAATGGGCAGAATCATAGGTTTGGATCAAAGGTTCGGACTGTCAGGACTCTGAAGCCCAAGTATCACTAAATGCTAGTTTTTTGTCCAGGCCCAAACTGACCAACCCAGCCTATCTGAGTTTGTTTGAGGTCACCAAAGAGTTACGGGTTTGTAGGGTTAAGGGGGGTGTTGCAGTTCAAAATTTCTTTAATCCACAGTGTGCAGCTCGGCCCAATTTTCGGCCCAATCCGAGCCTACCCGGTTGAATTACACCCCTACTAGCACGGATAGTTTCTCTAAACTTTTTTTTTTTTTTTTTTTTTTTTTTTTTTTTTTAATTAGTTACAGTTCTGCAAATTGTCGAGTTATTTATAGCTTGTTTATAAGCTTATTGTTTACGGTTAAAAAAAAAAAAAAAAAAAAAAGATGAATCACAAATGGGCCTTAAAAAAATTGAGAGGAGGAAATATATTTTGGGAAATAGTAGAAAATAGGCCAATATAAAAAGCTTAAGAAAGTAAATAAACCAATTTTTAGTTATAGAAATTAATGGGCCATAACTTGTCAAGTTATGGTTCATAACCAGATAAGTTATAGACAAACTTGTCAAGTTATGATTCATAACCGGATAAGTTATAGACAAACTTGTCAAGTTATGATTCATAACCGGACAAGTTATAGGTAATTATGAATAATAACTTGTTAAGTTATGGTTCATAACCAGTCACATCTAACTTTTTTGCTACAGTAAAAAGCACTCACATAAAATCACATCTCAATTCGAATTATAAATTCTAATCAATGAAGTGAACGGGCCCTAAAATTATGTGGTGATTTACTTACGGCTGATAAAACAAAAGTTCTCTTGTGGTGTTCAAAAACGTGAGAAAAGAAGAAATAAGGAGAAGAAGATGAAAAGCGTCTGGGAATTAGGGCTCTAGAGGGAAAATGATAGAAATATATAAAAGAAAGAGCATAAGCGTGAGAGGGAGAGAGAGTGAGTCAAATAAATATTATTATTATCATTTATTTTGCTTCAAGTACGCTGACTACCCCATTTTCCTTCAACCATGCATATGGTTAATATACATATATGGCAAGGTTGATTAAACAATGAATCTGCCCATTTTCCTCACATTATTGTACGTTTATGTAGTTGACTTCCTTTCATAAATAGGCCCAAAATGAAAATGAATGAAGCTTGCAATATATAACTCAATAAGAATATTAATCGGCTTGAATTGGGTGATATAATGGTTGTCAAGGGGTAGAAATCGTGTGAAGTAGTTTTCTTTTGTTTTGTTTCGTTTTGTTTTTTGTTTTTTTTTTAACACGATGGTTGACTTCCGTTTAGACCACATATATACGCACATATTAAGCCAACACACTAAATAGAAGATAAACAAATAAATTAATTAAAATAAACAAATTCTTCAAATCATCACATATATAATTTAACATTTTGGCATGAACTTGTTCTTGAACCTCGAGTCCTCGTCGCGATCACCTGTAAAATATAACTCAATGTGATATTAGAATTTAACTAATTATAACACCATAACATCATTCTTGTTAATTTCTAACGTCTATTTCTACGAATTGGTCAGTTACAAAAATGGGTGTTACACTAAAACACCTATCGGGAATACGATCAGGATATACCTAAATACAAATAGCAATGCTCAGCTGTATGCTGTCCTAAATCCAATCAGGAGAGCTCATTCAGAAAAATGATAAGAATTGAAAAGTGGTGGAAAAAAGAGCAAAAAACTGGACCAATAATAACATCCTTGCAGAGAAAATGATAAATAATAAATTTTGTGACCAAATATTTAGTCACAAAATTTATTTTGTCTCAAAAACTTATTTTTAGCTACAAATTTACATAGGTAGCTGAAAATTTTGTAGCTAAAACTATAATTTCTTAAGAGTGGTCATATTGCTATTTGTATCTTGACAAATATGGATCATGATTTTCACCCTTTATTTTTGATTCATAATCTTTTTAGGTAAATAATTACACTAACAAAAAGTATTTATCAAGAGTAAAGGGTGAAAGTTAGACTCATATACTATTAAAGATAAATTATCTATTTTTCCCCAAAAAAAAAAAAAAAAAAAAAAAAAAAGAATGTAATAAACGGGATCATCACAATAGTTCAAGCCCATAAAATGGAATAGTATTTGCATCATAAATGAGTCTTTTTAGGAAAAATTCTCCGGAAACCATGAACGCTAAGCACCATTAATAGAAAATGGATCTCACATATAGATCTCATACATTGAAATCTACTCCTTTCTTTTTTGTTAATGGACAGTGTACAACACCACCGCTGTGCTATAGCATTGTTTGTCTTTTCATTATCCTGTAGCATTGGATCAAGAGCATTGCCCTGGTTGGACCCATGCATCTCCATAGAATTTTCAATTTCTAAGCGACCCCACTTCATTTTCGGTTGGACATGACCTTGTACGCAATATTTTCTTCAATTTTTCTATACGTTAACCTTATAAATTACATGCAACTTCTTTTGAAACAAATAAATAGACAGGTTATTAGACAGTATATAGCAAAGCTGATTTTTTTTTTTTTTTTTACAGTGCATGCTCCGAAATACAAATCATATGAAGAATTTAACTTGACATGATGATAGACAAGTTGATCATGAGAAGCTTTGCCATCCGGCCAACTTCGAATTAGCAGAAAATATTTAGTCATATGAAATCTAGTTAGGAATCTCCCCTTGGTTTGTCCATGAATGGAATGAAGCCGAATAGTAATTTGAGTAACAAGATACACATACTTACGAATTACGATCAAATAGTTACATCAAGAACATATATATATATATATATATATATATATATTGTATAACAAAGACCAAACGTTCACCATATCTAAAAATATCAGTTCTACAATTCCTTCTCTTATTTTTCCTTTAGTAATACGTAAGCAGACATCCCAACACATCAGTAACTTTGTTCAATCCATAAACGACATCAAAATTTCCTTTTATGTCGGGACATAAACAACAATAGGGCTCCTAACTTGGTAAGTACCATCATCCCACACAAGAGAAGCAGAGACCACAACTTTCTTATCTACTGTCCCCCGCACTGTCACCGCATAGGATAGCTTCTCCTCGAGGGATTCAAACGACAAAACACTAGGATTCACTGTGATTTTAAGCCCTGGTGGGGCAACCAAGTTAGCTTTATACGAAGAGGTCGGTGATCCAACGTTTGTGATAGTCTTGTTAAAGACATGATTGATTGTTTGCGAACGTGTGGTAGAAAGAGAAAAGGTAGGATAATTTAGGTCCAGTGTCGTTTCATAGAATCTTCCCTCGGCACCCTATCATATGAAAAGACATGATAGGGTGCTGAGAGAAGTTTTATGGTGGGTGCTAGAAAAGAGAGGAGTGCATGTGAGGTATATTAATGTAATTAAGGACATGTACAATGGGGTGGTCACGAGTGCGAGAACAGCTAGAGGCTGCACGACAGAGTTCCCCATCTAGAAGGGCCTTCATCAAGGATCTACTCTTAGTCCTTATCTTTTCATCATCGTGATGGATGAGCCAACAAGAGAAATCCAATTTAGAGTTTCTTGGTGTATGCTTTTTGCGGATGATATAGTTTTAGTTGATGAACATAGGGAAACAGTTAACCGTAAGTTAAAATTGTGGAGACAGACTCTTGAGACGAAGAGATTTAAGTTAAGTAGGATAAAAACTGAATACATGCATTGTAGGTTTAGTAACTCAAGTAATCAGAGTGATGGAATTTCTTTAGATGGCGTGGAGATTGGGGATTCTAGGAAGTTTAGGTACCTTGGGTCTATAGTGCAGTATGAAGGAGATATAAAAGAGGATATTCAACATAGGATTAAGGCAGGGCGGGTTAAGTGGAAGAATGCTACGAGAGTTTTATGTGATGATAAGATGCCTATTAAGTTGTAAGGAAAGTTCTATAGGACTGTAATTCACCCAGCTATGTTGTATAGTAGTGAATGTTGGACCATTACGAGACAACATACCATATTTTATAGATAAAAATTAGTGTGTTTTTTATGCATATCTATATGTTGTTTTCTCTCTCAATTATAAACCATTTGACCAGAATCTTTGGGATACTTTTACAAAAAGCGTCAATGCAAATTAAAACATAATGTTAAAGCTTTAAATTTTCACTCAAAGTTCAAAAAATATCTTTTCCCTTTCCCTTCTCTTTTGAGTATGCAAACAAACATAACGGACGATTATTATAAGCATTTTGTTGGGCTTGTGGCTTTAATTAAGCCTTGATTTTTCTATTGGGCCAAGGCCCAATGGTTTCTCCCCTAACCTAGCTTTGCCGCCTACTCATGCTTTGGAGAAGCGTATATAAATATGCTTATGTGAGCATCCGCCGCATTAGTGTTTTTGTTTCTCCTATTGATACACAATTTGTCCTCTTTTATTTCTTGAGTGGGATTTATTAGAGAATTTAATTCTTTGATATTTGATATATATGCTTTTGAGTTGAGAGATTTTGGGTATTTAGAATTTGGGTAGTGAAATATATTTGATAAGTTTTTATAATCTCTTTTGATTATAGTGGAATTTTTTTATTTTTTTTTCAAAGATATAGACTAAAAACTGAACCACATTAAATCATCATATTTTTTAAAATTTTTTAATTATTCATAGTTTGTCCTAAATTTGTTTAATTTGACGTTTGGCACAACACATTATAAATATCATTTAGGGATTAAATTGTTTCTCTATGCCCAATTTATAATTGGTACTAAAATGCATACACATTAAATCATCATATATAATTGGTACAAAAAAGGAGATAAAAAAGTCAACCTTTTTTTTTCCTTAATTGTGTTTGGTATAGATTTTTCACTCTAATCGTTTGATATAGTCATTTTATATGTCAGATTTCGTTTTCTTTTCTTTCTTTTTTTTTTTTTTTTTTTTTAGTCATTCTATATGTTTGAAGGATTTAAAATTCTTTAGCTGCTCTTTTTCCTCCTACCAAACAACTGCAATATTCCTCTAATCCTCTCGCCCTTATCTCTCCTTTCACTTCTCTCTCCAACAATACAAGCTTAACATCTAAAATCATCTCATCCCACAAATATTAAATCCCTTAAGTGAAAGGGAAACCATAAGATATATAACATAGAAGTAGAGACCATTTATTTAGTTATTTGCTTAATTTTCCGCCAACTACATTCATCTTTTTGATACTGAATTTGTGCCTAATCTTCTATGGCACTTTTAATAAAGTTTCTTTTGCTTATTTTTACGCGACAGTGAAACATTATACCCTTTTACGTTGGGACATAGACAACAATAGGGCTCCTGACTTGGCAAGTCCCATCATCCCACACAAGAGAAGCGGAGACCACAACTTTCCTATCTACTGTCCCCTGCACCGTCACTGAATACGATAGCTTCTCGCCGACGGAAGTGAAGGACAGAACACTTGGGTTCACTGTGATTTTAAGCCCTGGTGGGGCAACCAAGTTAGCTTCATACGTCGAGGTCGGTGATCCCACATTTGTGACGGTCCTATTGAAGACGTGGTCGATAGATTCCAAAGGCGAGGCTGAGACAACAAAGGCAGGATAGTTCAAGTCGGAGGCCGTTCCATCACCGCCTTTAGGACATGAGCTCTTACTGTTTCCTATGATTATTTTCAACAACCTGGCATTGTAGCGTCCACACAAGAAATTCACGTAGTCATTTTCATCTATGTCATAGACTAGACCGGGATACGCAGCCTTTAGAGGATTTATTAGTCCAGATCCGTATGCAAATTCGGCTTCCGAATTAAGGTCCGCAGTCATGGGCTTAGCTGCAACCAATTCACATAAAATTTGTCATTTTGTTTTCGCACTTCTAATATGAATTGGAAATTAAAACCTGCTTTATCCAGTAGCTCAATATCAAAGTCCTAGCTGTTCTAAGAACAGGACTCCACTATTTGTATTGAAATTGTGATCTTAATCAGTGCGCAACTATTATTACCGGTAGTCATAAGAGAAGACTTGATGGCGGCCGGAGACCACGTGGGGTGGAATGATTTGACGTAGGCAGCAGCTGCTGAGGTGTGCGGACAGGCCATTGATGTGCCGGAAAGTATGTTGTATGCCGCTATTCTGTTGTCTCCTTCGATGCGCGAAACTGAGATGTACGGTGGCCATGCTGCCAAGATATAAGACCCTGGAGCTGCCAAGTCTGGCTGCTCACGGTGTAATATTCACAAATTAGCGTAGCAAAAAAAAAAAAAAAAAAAAAAAAAAAAAAAACAAACAAACCCGTATTTCTATACATCTATATATATATATATATATATATATATATATATATATCATATCGTAATCAAATAATAAGAAAATTGAATTTTAAAAAAAAAATCGCTACAATATCTCTCTAGATTTATATAGAAGAAAGATCAAGCACAACAAAGAATACGTACTTTGAGAATATTAGGGGTAATTGGATTTGGACCCCTTGATGAATACGAAGCAATGTAGGGAGCCAGCTTATCAGATTTCTCTTTACTTTTCCATATTGATGCGCTTGGTTTTCTGCATATTTTTAATTACAAAAGAAAACAACTCTTATGAATTACATTTTCTTAATCATCTCTTATTTTGTCTTAGAATAAATATATATACCTGGAAGAGTTAAGATAGATATAAAGTTTGGTACTATCCTCCAAGCTAAGGGAAGACAAAGGCAAGGGATATGTGTCAGCAAGCTTCCCGGAAGCCCCACCGGACATGACGACGCCAACCGCACCGGCCGACTGCGCCCCTGTCCCGAGGGTATACCCATCGCATAAGACAATTTTACCCTTCACCAAATTCTTGTCCAACGAATCGCCAAAGCAATACCTGCATAAGTAGTAATACATAAGACGGCCACATTTTGATTATAATTAACAAAAGAAATGACGATGTTTTAAGGCAAACAACATTGTCTTAATTAAGAAAAGAAAAAAGAAAACAAATACTTATACCCTTTATTGATTTTACATTTTTACTTTTTACTCTTGATTAATACCTTTTTGACTAAAGAATTATGTTAGTCAAAAGAATATTAATCAAGCCTAAAAGGTAAAAATCTTATAAGAATGATTCAAAAGTGTGTTCACCAATTTCCTCTCAAGTTAAATTTTTGTGCGCGTTCAAATGCTTAAATGCAAAATATCAGGATTAATGAAGTTAGAATGTTTAACCTTAGCGACTCATCAAATGAATAACCATCAAAACCAAAGCGACATAAAACACATAAAAAAAAGGCCGAAAACACATAGCAAAATTTAAGTTTAGATCATGTGTTACAACAATTGTTCTAACAGGAGTGATCCATTTTCCAACCAAAAAAACTGATTGCGTCTATTTTTCAATTTAGAGAATAGAGTAATCATTTTCTAGCAAAGGGGAAAACAAAAATCTTTTGTGATTCCTTAACTTACCATGATATACTTTTCCAAAAAATTCAATAAATAAATAAAAAATACCTTGAAAAAGACGAGTCATAATTGGCCGTAGTATTGGGTGCATCTCCACCGTATATTACAGGAAACTGTTTATTCTTCATGTCAAATGTATTTATCGACGTTCCCTACATATAGATAAGTGAGGAAAACATATAATTAAGAGCTTAATTTAGAGGTTAATAGTATTTAATAATTACATAATTAACAAACTAATTATATGATTATTTATTACCTCATAAATCTTGTCGTTGCCCAATTGAACATTAGTAACGAAGTTTCGATCCATGGTGCTAGCAGCCACAGAGAGAGACCAAGGAGAAAAGTTTGCAAGACTCGACGGGTTGTTGCCAGCTGAAGTGGACGTCAAAACTCCTTTCCTCATAGCATGGAAAGCGCCAATGGCGACGGAGTTCTGGAAATAATCCCTGGCAGATGATCCGAGAGAGACAGAAATTATGTCGACGCCATCGGCAATAGCGTCGTCAAAGGCTGCAAGGATGTCAGCATCTTGACAGCCTACGTCCGGCCAACACACCTTGTAGATAGCGAGGCGAGCCGACGGAACTCCTCCCCTCGCAGTCCCCAAGCCGAACCCGAAAAAGCTTGCGCCGCTTACTAAGCCCCCAGCGGCCGCCGATGCCGTGTGTGTCCCGTGGCCGTCCGAGTCTAGTGGGGACAAGATTTCACCTTTTACGAAGAAACCGTCGCTTTTGTAGTACTTTGCTCCAATGATTTTGCTGTTTTTGTTGATTAATAATCAATTACATGACAGTTCGTCCATATAAGAAATTATGCTTGATTTCTACAGTAATGGTAATAAATAGTATATTTTTAAAACATTTTTTATGAGGCATAAATAATGATTTATGTATTTATTTACCAGCGCTATTTACTTCAAACATTTTAAAAAAAATTCTATTTACTTTTTTTTTTGAATTTAAATAATAAGTAATTTATCTCTCTATGCCATGTTAAAATTGGCTACTCAAACTCAAATAATGAGCTTGATTTCACTCATACCATCAAGGATCCGATGTCAAGCAATTTACTGGACACCCAATTCAACATCATATGTTAAAAATTTATTAGATGGGTATGTCACATCACCAAATGGACATGATACACGCGTTTCACTGAATAATTCCTCGCTTAAGACCTCTAATTGGGTTACTGGGGTGTCGAAACCTCGTGAAACCTCAAAGAAGAAGTGGGGGAAAAAAAATCATTGGCAAGTCCATATATAGTATTAATATATAAAATTAATGTGATTTGTAGGAATCATGGTATAATTTTATTAAATGCAAAAAATGTGTTCTTAATTTTGCAATCGGTACTTTACATTTCAGACCCATGCCAGTCCATATATAGTATTAATATATAAAATTAATGTGATTTGTACGTACTTGTTACAAGAAAAATTGGATGAGACTTGGCATGATCCCTTCCATTTGGAAGGTGGTGGACCAAATCCTTTGTCGTCGAAGCTACTAGACTGGGGCCAAATTCCAGTGTCAATTACTCCTATTATGATGTCGCTTTCGAGTGTGCTCCTTTCGACTTGCTGAGGAAACCCAATGAAGTCCCATGACCTTGTTGTATGCAGTTCCTGCTTTTCGCTAGGAAAAACAGACACTACTCCCTCCTTCCCTAATTATACAGATATATATATATATATATATATATGAATATTATAGTAGTTAATTTGCACGCACGAATACTATTTTATGATTCGTAATTAATAGATTAAAGAAAAGAAAATAGAAGAAAAAGAATACTGCTTCACATTACCGGCCATTTCTTGTGCTTCTTTCTCGGTTAGCTTCGCAACAAATCCATTGAAACTTCTCTTGTAGCTATGAAGTAGAGATCCCGGTGCAATATCGCTGATTACATTCGTACATTAATTAGTACATGACATATAACATTAACTAGTGGTGCTTATAATTGAGATGTACTTATTATATAGATATATATATATATTTATTTATTTATTTATGACATATACCTGCCAACCACATTTTGTAGCAAATTGACGTGAAGCTGTGCCATTGAAACCTCATCTTTTGGACTGTCGCCCATGTAGACAATGTAAGCCTGTTCCGCAGATAACATATAATGAAAATATAAAATTCATTCAATATACGTCCGGGCAATTAGTTTGAAATATGGCAAGATCACTAAAACCATAAAGACATATATATGGGAAATCATGCATGATTAGTGAAATACAGACACGATCAAATTAGTGTTGGATTCATTCAACACATCTTGAGAAAATATAAACAACATTCAATACTTGTATTGTTAGTACGCATGAGATTATAGATATTTAGAGCCCGTTTAGTTCGTGGATTCGAGTTTTTAATTCAAGTTAAGATATGATTTTATGTGAGAACTTTTTACTGTAACAAAAAAATGAGATGTGACTGTTTCTAAAAAATTTTTACTGTAACAAAACTCGAATTCTAAACTCAAATCGGTGAAATGAACGGGACATTGTGCATAATTAAGAATTAAGAAGCTAGTTAGCCAAGGTATATGGATTTACAAGTAAGTTATATATCATTACCTTTCTATTATCCTGAGCAGCCGAATGAAGACCAATGTTTAGAAGAGTGGAAATAGTAAAACTGAGCAAGAGAAACCAAGACAGAGCCATTGGATAATTATTGAAATTTGCATACAATATTGCTAAAGGGGATACGCCTTTTTATAGCGGATTAATCACTTATTGGGAACCGCAATGGTAGGTATGGTACTTTTTTCACTACCAATATTGTGTTCAACCGTAGGATCATTGTTGTATGGTTTAGATTAAAATGATACACCAAAAAAATTATAACGTGGATTGTACAAGATTACACAAAATTAAAAAAATAAAAATAAAAAATAAAAAATAGAAAAAACCTTCCCTTCCTAGTTGTCCATTGATGAGAGCTCTCTCAATTTTTTTTTGTTTCCATTTTCCCAAATATTGATTTTAAATCTCAAACCAGAAAATCCACAAAACAATACAAAAGCACAACAACCTTCAAAATCAACTGAACTTTCTGATCTAGACTCCAGTCTCAATGCTGGCTGCCGCCACGACGACGAATCCCAACACTACTGCAATGAACACAACACTCCCGACGAAAGTGTGAACCCTCCCTCAATGTCCATGCTAAGTGACCACCTCCCAGTGGCGCCAATCAGCTTCTCCCCCGACGGCACTAAGCCCCCCTCCTTCGCCCCTCTACCAAAATCTCTCCACGTCGCCGTCTCCACAGCGGCATAATAGCTTATGCCCCACCGTCACGAGCTCCTCTCCTGCACTCCCCGATCTCAATTTTTGTTCAACTCAAACTCAGTTTTAAATTTTAAATTAACACAATCTCATATTCGTATTTTCCCTCATTGTACCTCTTTATTTCTTAATTTCAGAACAACAAATATCGTTGTGCAGCTTGGAGAGAACTTTTTCTCACGCCGAAGATCAAGTGCGAAGAAGGAGAATGCAAAATCAAGTAGATATCAAAGTGTCATTGGGATATAGATATTCAAGACCAGTTCATTAAAGGCAAAGAATTAGCTTTTACAGGCGCTAATGATCAATCATGATTGGATTTCCAACATCAACATCAAGGAAAAGACTTCAATTACAAGAGAAGAAAGGGAATGTAAAATCAAACTGGCTTCAAGCAAGAGGACACAAACTCAAACTCCAAGTTTAGCATCCTTGAGAAATTTACAAATTTCCCTATACAAAGTTTTATTAATTAATAGGAATAAATTTCAGATGATGGAAGATGAAAAATTCGGAGAGTGCATATGGGGAGGGATTTATTTATTTATTTATTTATTTATTTATTTTACAACAAAACAGAGAGATAATGTTAAGCATAATCACCTGCACTCTTTCTTACAATATTTCGGTGCATTCTCTTATCAGAACAATTCAAAATAGTTCATGTGGATGATTATCCGCTGAAAGCGATCGTTTTGAAAAGTATAAAGTCTCTACAAATGGCTGTTGACTCTTGAGTCAATACTTGATTAAATTAGCCTTTACGTTAAAAGTCTTGGTTAGCTAATTTTCCACACGCTTTCGAGAGAGCCACACATATGTCTTCATTTCAAATCTTAGGTTTTAATTAGTCAAATTAAGACATTTTTGTTCTCCTTCTACATGTGTCCAGCTATTTACTATTTATTTTTGTTTTTTTGTTTTTTTTTTTTGGAAAACACATGACAGGATTTTAGATAAAAATTCTCAATTAATTGTGCAGTTTTTTTTTCTATTTATCCATGTGTTATTTAAATGTGTGCGTCATCTCATATAGTTATTATAGTCTCTAATTTCTGCCCCCTCCCAAAAAGAATATAGGGGAGACTGAAGACTTTTATGAGTCTTTAAGCAGACAAAATGTCCCTCAATAATTAAAGAGATGGGCACCCCCTTATTATCTCTTTATGACCTAATGTACTTTGTCTTGTTTAACTTTTTTTTCTGTAAGAACTGCATCATCACAATCGAATCCCTACATCCGTACATATATTATATGTACACTGTAACGTTGTGTCCTTCAACTGCCGTACCAGAATATGAAAACTATCAAGAGCGCAAGCTTCACTGCTATGAAGATGTGAATCGGCAAACTTCAGGGATATATAGGTTATGTTATATAAGTTACATGAAGCTGTTATATATTTTGCGGCATTAATGCCAACTACAAGAAAATTTGGATTTAGCTACAAAGCACTTTTGTAGCTATATGTTAAAATTTTGTAGCTAAAAGAATTAGCTATAAATTTTTTTATTCGTAGCTACATTATCGACACTAAAAGTGTCTAGCTACAAAAATTGTGTTGCCATTAGCTACAAAACTTATTTTGTAGCTAAATGTGATAGTTTTAGCTACAACTCTTTTTGTCACTAGAGACTAAAAAAATTTGTAGCTAAAAGTTGTCTTTTAACTACAAATCAACATTTTGTCACTAATTTGGGTTGAGAATTAGTGACAAATTGTTTATTTTGTAGAATATAGGGGAGACTGAAGACTTTTATGAGTCTTTAAGCAGACAAAATGTCCCTCAATAATTAAAGAGATGGGCACCCCCGTATTATCTCATTATGACCTAATGTACTTTGTCTTGTTTAACTTTTTTTTTTTTTTTTTTGTAAGAACTGCATCATCACAAGCGAATTCCTTCATCCATACATATATTATATGTACACTGTAACGTTGTGTCCTTCAACTGCCATACCAGAATATGAAAACTATCACGAGCGCAAGCTTCACTGCTAAGATGTGAGTAGGCAAACTTCAGGGATATATAGGTTATTTTATATAAGTTGCATGAAGCTATTATATATTTTTCTATCCGCTGCATGAATAATAATGCATTTAAAGGAGCTATTTTTCTATCTTCGAATCAGCCGAAATGAAAACGAAGAATAATAGGTCAAGTCGATGAAGAAGTGGGGCACTTCATCAGCTGCTTCTATTAACGTCCACTCAAATCTTTAATTCCCAAAATGTTGTCTCCTATCTCTCTTCAAGTTAAAAGAGATTTCTTTCTCAATTTTAGAATTAGATTCAAGAGTACTTGAACTCTTTTTTTTTTTTTTTTTACTGAAAAATAATCAACAATGATTGTAAGCCTAAAAAAGTTCTCCTTTAAATTCCTTATTTTGTTTCTCTTTTTTCCTTCTTTTTAATTTCGTAACAGAAACTATAGTCCCATTCATTTCACCGATTCGAGTTTCAAATTTAAGTTTTGCTATAATAAAAAACTCTCAGAAACAGTCACATTTAACTTTTTTATTACAATAAAAAACTCATATAAAATCACATCTCAACTCAAATTAAAAACTTAAATTAACGAGCCGAACGAGCCCTATATTTATCACTTCTAATATATGTGTTTTGTGCATTCTCTGCAGTCTGCTCTGTGGTGAACTAGCATAACTTCAAAAAAAACAAAAAAAAAAAAAAAACAAAAAACAAAAAAGAGGGGGTTGAGCGTACACCCATGGAAGTAAAGGATTCCCTTTTAAGCTTGAAACTTTAGTTTTGATATTATATGCTGTTGCATGAAAGAGTCTGTTTGTTAAGAGGGATGAAGAAGAGAAAGAACGGAGAGTGTTGAAGAGATGAAGAGGGTTCTAGAGGATTATAGGACTATGAATATCTAACGCTACATTTTCCGTATTCAAGTTATAATCTTCTTAAACCATGGAAACTTAATATTTAAATAATGTTATCTTAAATTACCAGGAAAAAAAAAAAAATCTACTTTCTTACATGATTGTTTAATCTTAAATTCATCGAGCGCATACATCTTCCAAATTTTAAGACCAAAATCCAATGCCATGCTTTGCTTAACGCACAAAAGAAATGAACATACATTCGAAATACACGACACCTTTTCCTCTAATTGGTTAATTTGAAATTAACGTTTTGAAAACAAGGTCTTTGCATTATACTACATTTCATTTGAGTTATTGTTGTGCACAGCAATCGTCATCAAAATTAACTTCTATGATTTGATGGAAAGTTGCATTAAAATGTGAGCTTAAGTCAACATTCATATTATAGCCAGGGAAAAAAAAAAAAAAAAAGAAAAAAAAAAAAAAAAACCCACCAGCAATGTAAGTGCCTAAAAGCCATCATTCAACGAATGATTCAGAGATTAAAATTCAGCGAGCTTCCCAGTCCTTCAATTTCTTGCTTCCTTTAGGTTTCGCTATCTGCGCGTTCATTCCGGCCATTTTTGCATTGTACTTTGCACGAAGAGGATCATTGTATGTCCATCTGCAGAACACCCAGAAAGTCACTCACTTTTAGAGATCAAATAATATACAGAGCGATTACATCAATGACAAAAAGTGTACAATTGCAATAAAAAGAATGATCAGTTTTCTTCTCTCATCATGGAAGATCTAGGAACTAGCAAGCGTCTGTTAAATCCCAGCCAAAAATTTTTTCTGTTTATTTAGGCGTGAAGTATAAGTTTTCATGTGCCATCATATCAACCTATTTCCGTGAGGCGCAAATCAAATAAAAGTTCATCAAATCCATATCTATGAAGTTCCCAACAAATGAATGGACAATATCTAAATATTTCTCCAATCAGGAGATATCTTCCAAGCAAACACACACACACACACACAGAGAAAGACATGGTAAGAAATCATCTGAAAGAATAACCAGGGAAATCCAAAGCCATTTCGAAAAAGGAAGGTAATTCGATGCATATTTTAACTCATCCAGAAAAAGAATTTTAATTATAGAGCTTGCAAATTCTAGATAATTGAATGAAACATATATTGGAATACAAAGTACAAATGCTAATTTTTTTACAAGCGAAAATAAGTACAAAATAGATTGAGAGAGATGAGAGCTTACGGGTTATTCCAGTCAGTAGTATCCTCATTGACAAGATGCGTCCATTTAGTCCTTCCACTCCGACCAAAATGCTTGACCTGCATGACCTTGGGCAATATGGTCTTGTCCATCTTATCTTCTCCGGTCGGGGCAGAGAAATCACGAGTGTAGATACCATCCGTCCCAAAGGTAGCAGCATGGTCATTTGCTTCTGATTGGAAGAAAGCACCTTTGTGATAATATTTCTGCATAAACCTCCACTTCTGCTTTGGCTTTGGAGGCGCTTTCGGATTCTTTCTCTCCCACTCCCTCCTTTCTTCCTCTGTCATGTTTCTCACTCTCTCAATTTCTTCCTTCTCCTTCAACGACGCTTCTCGGTCCTCCCTGTCCCTCTTGATCCTGGCTATCTCCCTCACCTTCCAAGCCTCGTATTCCTCTGCCTCGTTAGTCTCATCATCTGTATCGATATCAGCAATATTTGCCTCCTGCTCTAGACTCTTCTGAATTTCCTCATCCTTCCTGATTTCCTCAACTACAATCTGCTTCGTCTCCCTTTTCTCTGCTCCAATTTCTTCTTCTTCAGTTCCTCGAGCGCCCGCTCTTCAGCCTCAAGATGCTCGCGTTCCGCAACTGTGTCCCTCTCCGATTTGGGAACAAAGATGGGCTTCAACATCGCTATACCAGTGAGCTCTTCTTCCGAGTCAGTCTCATACTCAGATTCCTCTTCCTCCTCTTCCTCTTCTTCTTCCTCATCCTCTGACGGAAGAAGCGGAGCTTCTTCTTGCTCCCTCTGACGCAATCGCTCTTTAATCCTACGCCTTCTCTCCTCCAAAGCATCTGCATCCTCTTCCTCTGCATCCAAACCCTCCTGTCTTTTAGCCTCCTCTTCAATCGTCGACACAATCTCAGCTTGGCGGATTCGCCGGTGATCAGCTTTCACTTCCTCGCGATTATCCATCCTACTCTCTGCCAAACGACGCAGCCTGGGATCATCTCTCCTGGCAATTCCAGAATCTTCCTGAGTAGGAAATGCTTTTTCCAGGGCAGCTGCCCTGCCCATTCTGATATCCCCATCTTCATCAGCTTCATCCGCCCACTCGGGCGCTTTACCAGGCCAATACCTCTTAACTTTTGTTTGGCCAATTTTACCTCTCAGTTTATCCCTGATGGTAATCACAGTATCACTAACACCCGCCGTAACCGACATCGTAACACCACTTCTACCAGCACCACCACTGCAAGAATAAGGATGAAATCCAACAAAATTTTCCTTGCTATTGCCTCTTCTGAATAGTGTTCAGAAATGAGATAAGGATGAAATCCAACAAAATTTTCCTTGCTATTGCCTCTTCTGAATAGTGTTCAGAAATGTACAAAACAAAACCACTTAATCACATTTATATGATCTCCCAAGACT
Source organism: Morus alba (assembly GCA_012066045.3). Lineage (NCBI taxonomy): Eukaryota > Viridiplantae > Streptophyta > Magnoliopsida > Rosales > Moraceae > Morus > Morus alba. The sequence goes on from CP050224.2 coordinate 59,448,072, forward strand.
CTTGATCTTCTGCAAAAAGGATTAAAGTGAAGAACTTTAGCAGAAAAAAAAAAAAAAATTGCACCAAAACAGGCACAGCTATAATTCATATATATATATATATATATATATATTTGATTCGAAGAAAGCATCTATTATCCAATAGATACAATCAATGGTGGAAGATATCCAATCCAACCATTAAAAATGTCTCCTTCTATGCAAAAATCTTATAAAACAAGAGACCTAAAAAGACATAATAATATGGAAGATTGTCGATGTCTTCAATTAAGATTACATAATAATACACTGAAAAAGACAGAATTTGTTAGGTTTTCCCAATCCCAAACAAACATATCGAAAGTTTCAATAAAATCAGAGAGAGAGAGAGAGAGAGAGAGAGAACCTTTTCGGAATAGAGCAATCGAAGCCACCAATTCCTGCGATTTCACAACTTTTACCAGATTCTTAGACGAGAGCAGCGAAATTGAAGAAGAAGAAGAAGAATTGCTTTAGGGCTTTTTTTTTTTTTTTTTTTTTTTTTTTTGCTGAATTGCTTTAGGTCAGGAAGGATAGAGAGAAAAGAGAGAGAGGACGATGAGTTTGTCCGTATCCTTCTGAAAAAAAAAAAAAAAAAAAAAAAAAAAAAAAAAAATCAATCAAGTTTAGAAAAGTAAGAATGACCCATTTAAGCACATAAAGCCCAAAGCAACAGTATCTTGGGTCCTGCCAATGGGCCCGTTCAGCATTGTGTTTTGGGAGAAAACTTACTAAAAATACCTTTTTTATATATGATCCAGTGTTTGAAGCTAAACGGTAGAAATAAAATCAGCTGTATTTTAAGGAGTATTTTTAAAAATTTTCTTGTTTTTGCTGCTCATTTTAGCTTTTTTAAACAAGTTACAATAGATTAAGGACATATTCTTTTAGAGTGTGATTTGAGTGTAGTTTTTGAGTTGAATTTGAGTTATAACTTGAGTTAAAGTTGTAATTTGAATAAAATTGAGTAAAGTTGAAAAAAGTTGAAACTTAAAATAACGTGAACTTAAATAAAGTTGTAACTTGAGTTTTAACTTTTTTTGAGTTTTGTTACAAAAAAAAAAAAAAAAAAAAAAAAACCCTCAGTGTTAGAGTGTTTAGTAAATACTACTTCTATTCAACAACTTTTAAAAACTATTGTCAAATAGTAAAATTTAAGAAGTATGTCTAAGGTTACTTTAGCACATAAACTTAGTAATCATTGTTCAAATTGACTAAAATAATCTTAATACAAAAAATTAATTCTCAATTTACTTATTTAACTTTTTTCATACCAAATTAAAAAACCTATATTTTTAAAATAGTTATTTAGAAATTGAAAATCTTTAAGAAGTATGCTATGCTAAATTTTATTCAAATATTTTTAACAATTATCAAAATGTTGAAAAATAACAACAACAAATAAGAAAATTAGTAGAATTACTAGACAAAATAATTTGGTAAACAAACAAACACCCCTCTTACTAAACAGACCTTAAGCTCTGACTTTAGTAAGTGTTTGGAATAAAAGAATTTAATGTGTCAAAATAATTTTTAAATTTTCTAATAAGCAATAAAAGTGTTGAAATAAAATTTATAATGTCTTGAATAATAAAAGAGAAAAGTACATAGTTCGTCATGATTTTCTGCAGATTTATTATTTATGTCATTATAAATAGAACACTATTAGACTCCATTCATTTCACTTATTCGAGTTTAAAATTTGAGTTTTACTACAGTAAAAAGCTCTCAAAAACAGCAACATCTAACCTTTTTGCTACAGTAAAAAAACTCTCACATAAAATCACATCTCAACTCAAATTAAAAACTCAAATCAACAAAACAATATCTTTGGTTTTTAAATAATATCTTTTTTTTTTTTTCTATTGAATGATTTTTCAGTTTGAAAATCATAGCCTTTGGTTTACTATGGTTTTGTGCAGGATTTTTTTAAGAGCCTCATTTTATGGCGTTGACTAGAAGCATTTTTTTTTAAAAAATGAAGTATTTCTAATTGATCATCTAAATACTTTAGAAGCAACTTTTAGAATCGAAAAGCCAAAAAGCAACTAGGAAGCTATCTCAATACTCACTGGAGTAATCTAATAGATTACCCTTGGTAATCAACCAAATCGATCTCTGAAGTAATCTAGTAGGGTAACACTAGTAAGCTACTAAATCCGCTGAAACAATCGACCAAATTAACTAGATTACCACCGGTATATTACCCGATCATGTTGCCTTTATTAACACATATATACTCGCATCCGACAATGATCACAGGGTTACTTACCGAAATGCCTATTATGAACACCTTCTATCTAAAATTATCTACTATATCATATATATAGACATTTATATCCTCATATAATGAAAAAGAGAAAAATAAAATAAAATAACGAAACAACGAAACATGGAAGAAAATGAAACAAAATTTGAATAAAACAGTCTAAATATTATATACAAAAGTCAAATTACTGCATTTAATAAATCTAATCTAATTATTTTAACAAGGGAAAGTTTCTTTATATATAAGAAAAAGGAAACATACACCTGTTTATTATTTAAAACAAGGTAATCCTTCTCTTTTTTTTTCTTTTTTTTTTTTTTTTTGCCAAAAAAATTAAAATCCGAGTCCTAAAAGTTTGCAACCTCGACAATTCTTTTTTTTATTTTTTTTTTTTTTCTCTTAAAAACTATTGTGTTGGCTGTTGATCATTGTCATTACTGTATAGAAGTTTTCATTATGAGAAAGATATTTATCGACATAACAGTTTATCCGTTTGATATATTACTGATTGTAATTTTCATTGTGATAAAAATAGCTTCTTCAAAGCCAGAATCACGTAACAATATGTTTTAAGTCAATACTTATGATTGGTGAACCAGTCCACTATAGTTATAAAATCACCGGTCAACCGGTTCATACATAGAAAACGAGATCAGTTACGTTCTGGTCAACCGCCCTCATCACAAGTCGACTAGTGCTATTGCAATTTTTTTTTTCTTATTAATTCAATATGAGAAACTTGTACAAAGCCTCGATTTTAATTCAAATAATTCAATACAGAAGTTACCTGATTAAAACAGTTGTATAATAATTTTCACATACTAAATAAAACAAAAAAATTAGGTAATTTATCTTGAATTAATTTAAGAATTAATTCAATCAATAAATTACTCATAAATTACTCACCGATCTCATATCCGACTTTGAACCTTTAGCATAAATACTATAAGTTATCAATAAACTCATTATAAAAAAGTATATGAGCTAGTAAAGGGATATGATGGACATATACAGATCAAGTTCCTATAATCACAATATAACTTGCTCACTGACAAGTTTATCACATGATTATAAACTCTAGTGTTATTCCACTAAAAGCCTAGAGCTGCACTCTCGATCTATACAATATATTCACAAACCTCCAATTAGCTTTCACTCATGACTTAATATATTAGTGTATCATCCCTATATGACATCCATAATTGACTTGATTAAGTTTCATTTTACCTTCCCAATTATATTTATCTTATGTTTTATTACCACTCCATCAGAAAAGTCACCATTCATACCAATACAAATAGTGAACCATTAGATAACAAAGTAGTCCAATGGCTAAGCGTTCGTGTTTTTCAAACCACGGATAATGCCATAAGAAAATCTCATTGACTCTTTATAAGAGCTATAGATTCTACATCTATGAATAATAAATCTACACATACAAGAGACATATTTCTAATATATCAGTATGCATACCTTTACATAATGTCAGGATGTCACCTTTTGGTACATCAAAAGATACAAGTTGAGCATACGGGTTTGTTATTCATCTCAGGATTAAGAAGATTGCATATAATTTGTCAAAAGTGATTTGTTTTATTTAAATGAAATTATTAATTAAAACAATTTAACTTTGATCCGATCCAATATAGATTCTACCACTAGGAACTATATTAATGTGTCTACCCCTAGAGTCCCCCTCAGATTACTAAGACAAGTCATCTCCTTTAGGAAAGTATACAATACAAAAATCTTTCCATGAATAAAGCACCCAACTTTATTCTCTCAATTGCAGATCATATGATTTAGACTATTATATTTAGATTCATATCTTCTACATGTTCTTCACGTTACATGTGCGATCTAAAGATTTAAAACAATGGTCTTAAATTTTTATATTGCTTATCATATATTCAACAAATATAAACATAAAAAGAATAATACATAAATATATGAAATAAATAAATTTTACTGCAATCAAAATGTCATAAAAGTATTGTTATATTTATTCCTAAAGACATAAACTCTAACATATATGCCTTATAAACCTCTAATTGGTAGTTTTGTAATGTTATGTAATACTCAATACTTTTAAAATTATAGCATCGCCAGGTTGCCGGAGTAATGTGGTAGGTTACCACTCCTAATCTATCAGATTAATTTGTGAGAGCGGGTATATTATGATCTATTGAATTAAATTTAAAATTAACAGCAAAATGAAAAAAAAAATTGTAAAAGTTATTATCAAATTTAATCATGTTATTATTGTCAAGAGTTCTAACAAGAGTTTCACTAGATTACGATGTACATCCTAAATTTATCAAATTGGATCATGAAAATATACCTTTGACATTTAGACCCAGTTTTATTTCACCGATTCGAGTTTTATTATAGTATAAAACTTTTAAAAATAATCACATTTAATTTTTTTACTACAATAAAAAATTCTCATATAAAATCATATCTCAACTCAAAAAAAAAAAAAAAAAAAAACACCGAACTAAACAGCCCTTAATTTCGGACTCCCAAAATTGTACTAATACTGTTGCTATTATTCACGCCTGCACTAAATGGTTTGTGGATCCAATAGCAAAAAATTGGCCCAAAATTTAAGAGTTATGCTGAACATTCATAGAGGATTTCATTAACAACCCACGTATCTCACCTGGGACAAGTCTTTGCTGAATTTCTCAACAGGCAATTAAACGTGTTGGGGGATGCGGGGGCCTGTGGGATTTAAAAATACCACTCAAAATCATATACATATATATATATATATATGTATATATATTAACACACACACACACACACACACACACATATGTGTGTGTATTATAGGTTGGGGGATTTAAAAATACCACTCAAAATCATATATATACATATATATATATATATATATATATATATATACATTATATATTAACACACACACACATATATATATATGTGTGTATTATATATTAACACACACACACACACATATATATATATATGTATTATATATTAACATATTTTAATTTAATGTCGCCCATATATTAATTTAAATTTACTTGTCTATTACGCAAATGATCAGATATATGTATTAATATATTTAAAAGATAATAAGATTGATATGTCTTATATAAAGTGGACAGTTCTGATGGCAAAGCTCCACCTTAATTAATTTCTTAATCATATTCGACCTTTTATTTTGCTTCCTAATTTTTCAACCAAAATATTACGTGGTAAACATTAAGAGTCCCTTATTTCATTAGTGAATCTTAGAACTTGATGAGGACGCCAAAAATTTTACCAAGTCTACTTTGCAGTATTTTGCTTTGCAATATTCTAACTAAAAGTTGATGCGTTGATAACAAAAATTTTAAAACTCCCCATATTAAAACCTAGGTTCATGAAAAATTTAGTTAAGCATATAATATTAATTAGGTAAAATTTTAAGTCCGACACCCATACAGTCCAACAAATGTAATTTAGTTCATATTCTCGTATGACATTGTTAGTACGTGTGTAACATTCAGTTTACTTAAGTGTAATACTCAATATTACTTGTATTGAACTACATTTTTTAAAATGTTACACTTAAAGAAACTAAGTGTTACACAATATGACATGTGAGTATAAAAAAGTAATATTTATAACCAAATTAATCCAAATGCTTAACTTAAGACATTTATATATTAATTATACCATTAAATGAACCAACTTTTAGGTATATACATGGAAATTAATGGTTGCACAAAACAAACCAACTTCTAGATATATACACACTAATTCTTAATATTAAAGCCACAAAATAACTAATAATTATGTTTAAAAAATTAAAATTATATATATTTATTTAAATATCAGACTAGAGACGGGGACAGAGATTGGGAGTGTTTTCTCTACCCTATTTCCCTAAGTTTCGAGAACAAGATTTTATCTTCATCTTCGCCTCCATCCCCAATTATTGTCTCTCATCCCCGTTCCTTTCGAGGCAGGTCCTCGCAGTCCATGTCTTTATGGAAATAATGTCATTTGCATAGTTAAGTTTTAAAAGCGTAGGGTGAGTTTTATTAAGATAATCGGATTATGTTATAGGATTGCTTGCCAAATCATGGTTAGCCTTCATGAACCCCTTTAAAATATCATGGCAACTACATTATGTATCAACACAATCAAATTACAGCCCATGTTATAAATCAACGCGTAGATTCCTCTTCTTGTCGAGAAACTTTACATATTTTTCCCGAGAAACAAACACGAGATACCCCTACAGAGCAATGCTATCAAGCTAAAAGATCCTTGCCTGTTCTCTTCCTCATTTCTTAATTCAAAATTTGTCCCGACCATTGTATCTGTTCCATGTGATTATGTCACACTTTTGTGGAGTATTTTTGGTGGATTAAATTACTCACACTTGGATTTAAACAAAACTATTCATGCACTTGTCACTTCCCCATAACCCCAATGTTAAAAAGAGAATAAAACCAATTAAAATTGGGCTAAAACTAAATTATATATGAAAGCCGTCTATTTCCTCATGCTTTTCTACATATTAATCATCCACTTTGAAATTTATATTTTGAATGAAAAAAAATGAGAACCTAACATGAATTTAATAACATTTGGGAACAATAATTGAGGAGGACAAATGAGAAATATATATTATGGAAGCAAAAATAATAAATTAATACTTAAAACAACGTGGGAACGAGAGGATATCAAAGAAAAATGGGGAGAAAGTATTGGATCCAGAGAAGATAAGCTTTGGCCCAAGAATAGAGAGATTCCCTAGATGAATTTTAAAATTAAAACCCAATCTTTTATGCTATTTATTTAGCAAATGACATTTTAGATATATTTTTTTGAAGGATTTTATTTTTATTTTATTTTTTATTGGTTGCGAAGTCATACTCGGAATCTGATGCATTGAATGTGGAACTGGAACTGCTGGAAATGGATTACTTTCAACTTTTCTAGATTGATATGTTTATAATTTATTAGAATCTTCCTTTCAAGTGCGTCTCTTTTTTTCCTCCTCCTTTTTTATGTAGTTTTTCAATTTCAAACAGAAAATATTTGAGTCCTTCTCTTTAAAGTGGATACACAGATATATATATATATATATATATATATAGCAATATTAATATCATTGTACTTGTCATTGTTCAGTCAAACAGTTGATTCATAAAAGTTATATCCTTATATATGTAGCATTATTCTTGCAAATAGTTGATGGACTGTATTCTTTCTCACATTTTCTTCTCTGTTTCAAAGTTTCAATGTGATCATTCACCTTTTGTTTTTATATGTTGAGTTGTGTCGGAATTTCCTGATCATGGCCGTATAACTCATCAGGTGATATCCACCATGCATTAATTTACTTGATTGCATGAAAAGTTATTTCTAGAATAATAGGGAACTCTTATTTTACTACTCATTCGTTTTATGACCTTTTGTAGGTTAGCACAACGAAAAATATTTGTAGGCTCTAATGATGTCCACCACAAATTATTAGAATATCCTGTACTATCATATTCACATTTTTATCATGTTTAGTTCACTGATTCGAGTTTTTAATTTGAGTTAAGATGTGATTTTATGTGAGAGCATTTTACTATAGTAAAAAAATTAGATGTAACTGTTTTTAAAATTTTTTTACTATAACAAAACTCAAATTCTAAATTCGAATCAGTATTAGCGTGTTATTGTGTAGTCTAAGGTACCCTATAGCATTGTTCTATCACATTAATTTTGTTATAAACAAATCAATCGGGTAAACTTTTAAGACATGTTGTATTACTCTATTCAACTTCCTAAGGTTTTTTTTTGTATTCTTTTTTTATTTTGGGTACTTCACTTTCCATAGTTTAGATTAACTGCAAGGATATATTTAAGTTTTTGTCTAAGAAATGATAAAATATAAAATTATTGTTGGCTTACCTCCTAACAGCTTAAGTTTTTAGAATGGATTGGTAAACTAACATAGTATCAAATCGGATGTATTGAGTTCAAATTCCTGTAATTGCACTATTTATCCCTATTTAAATTGTCATCATGTGTTAAGTCTTTAATATATCTCGAGCTTAAATATTCACGATTGTCCATTGTCTAGCTCACATGTGAGGGGAAATATTAAAATATAAAATTATTATTCGTACACATCCTAACACTTTAAACTTTTTAGATAAAGTGATAAACTAATAAGAAAATGTAACAAAAACAAGAATAGAATAAAGCGACAATAAAAAAGGGGATGATAGTTTTTCCTCTTCTTTTTGCTGAGAAAAATGAACAATCGCTTTTGATATGTACAATAAGTACTTTGGTTGTAACATATTTACCGATCATGTTAGTGCACCTTTTCAAATTTATTATTATATTAAATAAATATCTCATTATACCTTAACTATTGTCGTGTTGAAGGACTGAACACAACCGCTCCCATGCCTAGGCGCACATATATAAAGCTTTTACGATATTAAAGCAAGCAAATAAGACCATAATTAATACTTAATCGTATATGAAAACATATGAACATTGAGAAAGGCAAAATGTTGTTGGGCTCGAGCCGGTGCCTATTTGTGGTCGGTTGGGGCCTAATTCAATAATAGACTATGGCAAAGTCGGGTCTAGGATCAGTTTTGGGCTAGGAAGGGTCGACTCCAAGCTGGAGTTAGTGCTTAAACTTTAGACAGACCGCCTGCGACCGCCTGAAAAAATTAAATTTATGCCTGTTGTTTGAGCCCGCCCGCCCGAAAAATTCGAGTTGCCCGCCTAAACCCAAAAATCTTCTTGGATGGGCTTCGGGCAAGTCTTGGCTATCTGAGCCCGCCCGAAAAAGCCTGAAAAAACAAATATATCTATATTTTTACATATTTTTTAATTTTTATAATATTGTATATATATTATATATATATATATATAATATTGTTTATTAATTGCACTTGCATATAAATAATTATTTAGTTATTTATTGTAAAAATTATATAAAAATTATAATTAAGATTAAAATCAACACATATTATTAACACAATTTAAAAAATTAATTTTGTTTGTTAATTTTAAAATTTGTAATTCATGACTGCCTCCTTAAAATTCTTACAAAAAAAAATCTAATTGAGATAAAAACTTAGAAAGGAAAAAAGAGTGCAATCATTTTGTGACGAATTACAAATTTTTCAAACTTGCAAAGTCTGAATATACAATATTACAATTACAATGTCTAAAGTAAATAAATATTTACAAATTACATTTTAATTTGAAGCTGAAAGATCGTCTTCAAAAGTAAATGTTAATCTATTAAATTCATCTATCAATTATTGGCTTGCTGGCGAAATTGTATCTTATAAACGTCATTTGGCATGATCCCAATCATTAATGCACACCAAAGGTTTAACAATATCCCTTTGCAATGCATTTCAGCGTTTCTCAAGTATTCGGCCAGTCGTACTGAAAGCTTGCTCGAATAAAGGATTTTATTTTTATTTTATTTTTTATTGGTTGCCAAGTCATACTCGGAATCTGATGCATTGAATGTGGAACTGGAACTGCTGGAAATGGATTACTTTCAACTTTTCTAGATTGATATGTTTATAATTTATTAGAATCTTCCTTTCAAGTGCGTCTCTTTTTTTCCTCCTCCTTTTTTATGTAGTTTTTCAATTTCAAACAGAAAATATTTGAGTCCTTCTCTTTAAAGTGGATACACAGATATATATATATATATATATATATAGCAATATTAATATATTGTACTTGTCATTGTTCAGTTATACAGTTGATTCACAAAAGTTATATCCTTATATATGTAGCATTATTCTTGCAAATAGTTAATGGACTGTATTCTTTCTCACATTTTCTTCTCTGTTTCAAAGTTTCAATGTGATCATTCACCTTTTGTTTTTATATGTTGAGTTGAGTCGGAATTTCCTGATCATGACCATATAACGCATCAGGTGATATCCACCATGCATTAATTTACTTGATTGCATGAAAAGTTATTTCTAGAATAATAGGGAACTCTTATTTTACTACTCATTTGTTTTATGACCTTTTGTAGCTTAGCACATCGAAAAATATTTGTAGGGTCTAATGATGAGCACCACAAATTATTAGAATATCCAGTACTATCATATTCACATTTTTATTATGTTTAGTTCACTGATTTAAGTTTTTAATTTGAGTTGAGATGTAATTTTATGTGAGAGTTTTTTACTATAGTAAAAAAATTTAGATGTAACTGTTTCTAAAAGTTTTTTACTATAACAAAACTCAAATTCTAAATTCGAATCAGTGAAATGAACAGAGCGCTTATTAGCATGTTATTGTGTAGTCTAAGGTACCCTAGAGCATTGTTCTATCACATTAATTTTGTTATAAACAAATCAATCGGGTAAACTTTTAAGACATGTTCTATTACTCTATTCAATTTCCTAAGTCTTTTTTTTTTTTGGGTACTTCACTTTCACTTTCCATAGTTTAGATTAACTGCAAGGATATATTTAAGTTTTTGTCAAGAAATGATAAAGTATAAAATTATTGTTAGCTCATCTCCTAACAACTTAAGTTTTTAGAATAGATTTGTAAACTAACATGGTATCAGAGAGGGATGTATTGAGTTTAAATTCCTGTAATTACATTATTTATCCCTATTTAAATTGTCATCATGTGTTGGGTCTTTAATATATCTCGGGCTTAAATATTCACAATTGTCTATTGTCTAGCTCATATGTGAGGGGGAGTGTTAAAGTATAAAATTATTGTTCGTACATATCCTAACAGTTTAAACTTTTTAGATAGATTAATAAACTAACAAGAAAATGCAACAAAAAAAGAATAGAATAAAGCGACATTAAAAAAGGGGATGATAGTTTTTCCTCTTCTTTTTACTGAGAAAAATGAACAATCGCTTTTGATATGTACAATAAGTACTTTGGTTGTAACATATTTACCGATCATGTTATTGCACCTTTTCAAATTTATTATTATATTAAATAAATATCTCATTATACCTTAACTATTGTCGTGTTGAAGGACTGAACACAACCCCTCCCATGCATAGGCGCACATATATAAAGCTTTTACGATATTAAAGCAAGCAAATAAGAGTATAATTAATACTTAATCGTATATGAGAACATATGAACATTGAGAAAGGAAAAATCTTGTTGGGATCGAGCCGGTGCCTATTTGTGGTTGGTTGGGGTCAGTTTTGGGCTAGGAAGGGTCGACTCCAAGTTAGAGTTAGTACTGAAATTTTAGACAGATTGCCTACGACTGCCTGAAAAAATTAAATTTATGCCCATTGTTTGAGCCCCCTTGGCCGAAAAATTCAGGCTGCCCGCCTAAACCCAGAAATCTTCTTGGATAGGCTTCAGGCAAGTCTTGGCTATCCGAGCTCGCCCGAAAAAGCCTGAAAAAACACATATATCTATATTTTTACATATTTTTTAATTTTTATAATATTGTCTATATATTATATATATAATATTGTTTATTAATTGTACTTGCATATAAAAAATTATTAAGTTATTTATTATAAAAATTATATAAAAATTATGATTAAGATTAAAATTAACACATATTATGAACACAATTTAAAAAATTAATTTTGTTTGTTAAATTTTAAATTTGTAATTTTTGACTGCCTCCTTAAAATTCTTACAAAAAAAATCAATTGAGATAAGAACTTAGAGAGGAAAAAAGAGTGCAATCATTTTGTGACGAATTACAAATTTTTCAAACTTACAAAGTCTGAATATACAATATTACAATTACAACGTATAAAGTAAATAAAAATTTATAAATTACAATTTAATTTGAAGCTGAAAGATCGTCTTCAAAGTAAATGTTAATCTATTAAATTCATCTATCCATTATTGGCTTGCCGGCGAAATTGTATCTTGTAAATGTTGTTTGGCACGATCCCAATCTTTAATGCACACAAAAGCTTTAACAATATCCCTTTGCAATGCATTTTGGCGTTTCTCAAGTATTTGACCAGTCGTATTAAAGGCTTGTTTGAATGAAACAGCGGAGACTAGCATCGAAAAAATATCCACTGCCAATCAAGTTAGACTGACCAAGTTAATGCTCGTGCCTTCTACCATTTAACTAAATCAAACACTTCACTACTATCGTCAACTTCTAAGCTCTCGCTAAAGTAAGCCATAAGCTCGTTGAAGCCATCACTGCCCCTACCACCTCTTGATGAAGATCCACTCCTAACTTCTCTTTGAGTTTTCTTCTTCTTCAACCCAAAAATATTCATGAATGAATGTGGATTTTCATCTCTTTTTTGCGGTTCCTCTCCTCCATGAGCGGTGTTTCTAAACTTATTCTCATAAAACTATAGAGAGAAAATATTTTATCCTCTATTAAAGGATATTGGTCAGAACAATCGATTTGTAAAAATACACCTAAGTTTTCTAAATCACTTTCTAAACCTTCAAATTTTAATCTAGGATAAAAAATAATACTGAAACCATACAACATTGGTAATTGAGACCAATATTTTTTACATTACATTTCCATATAAGTGATAAAAACTCCTAAAATTGGGTCCTCCCTAAATTCACTAAATAAAATACTAATTCTTAAAAGTTCACCTAATGCTAAATGTGATATTGGGTAATATGTTCCACTAAGTTTTAAAGTAACTTCATGAAACCTACCTAAAAATTGATACAAACTTTTGGCAATTTGCCAATCATATTGGTTGATATGTCTTACTCCTAATTTTGCATTGATATAGTTTGTTATAGCATCTTTATAGGGGAGGCATTGTTGAAGCATTATATAAGTTGGGTTCTATCTTACAGGCATATCTAGGGCTAATGTTCTAGAAGTTAGATTTACTGCTTGTAAGAACCTAAACTAATCTTGTTCTCTTTGGTTACTATCTAGAATCCATGCAATATTATCTCTATTTTTGTTAATATAAGTAGCCATTGATTTTAAACCGGATTTTATAATTAAATTAATTACATGGTATGCACAATGTTGGTGAAATATAGTACCATTACCGAATAAACTTAAATCATTTTCAGAATATTCAACTGCTTTAGTATTTTCACTAGCATTATCTAATATTATAGCAATCACTCTATCCCTTAACTTATATTCATCAATGACATTTAAAATTGTATTATATATTAGATCGGCGCTATGTCATTATAAAACACATTTAAAACCTAATATTCTCTTATCTAAATTGAAACATTTGAAATAATGTCCGGTTACTGATAAATAATCTTTATTGATAACGACAGACTAAATATCTACCGATAACACAACACAACCGCTAATAGAGTCCAAAAGGTTAATTAATAATTTTTCTTGTTTAAATAATTTTAACAAATCTTTCATAAGAGTAATTTTTGAAAAAACTGTACATTAGTATTGTGTCAAATTTTAATATAATAGTGCCAATTAGGATGCTCGACAAAACTAAGTGGTTGATCTAAAGTTGTTATCAATCGCGCAAGTTCCATACGATCAACTTGCAGATCATAATTCTAAGCGGTTAAACCACCGGTTGCCAATCAAATGATAATTGTGTTTAGCGGAGTTCGGATCCGCCGGTTTGGCCATGCTTTTGAAGGCATTTTTTGGAGTGTCTTTTCAAGTGTGTTGTGCCATGAATAGTGTCACCTTATAAATTAGAATAATAATATTTACATTGAGCTATGTGTTTAGTGTTACCATCCTTGTCGACCTCCTCAAATATGTCGAAGTGCTCCTAAACTGTGGAGGTACGCTTGCGTTTCCTCTTGAAGGTTGCAACACTTGTAGTAGCACTTGCCTCTCCAGGCCCATCATTGCGGCCAAACCTCCATTACATTTACCACGTCCGGGATTTGGAACTGGACATTGTTCCTAGGGTGCCTGTGTTTGCGATTCCTGCGTAGTAAAAATATTAGTAGAAATTGGTCTTTGGGGATCAACGGGATTATCACCACAATCAAAAGATTCCATTATAAAAAATAAATTAAAATTAATTTCACAAAAAAGACACAAAAAATAAACAATGAGCTTGAGAGAGTTTGAAGTTAAAAAGAGTTTTGAGAGCTTTGAGACTTGAGATAAGAGCACTTTGAGAGAGAAAGTTTTAGAATTTTGTGTGAGCTTATGAAACAATTGCGAGAGATATTTGAGAGCAAGTGAGATAGATGAAGAGAGATGAAAAGAGAATGTGAGAAATGTTGACACAAAAATCGTTTTTTCATTTTTATGCTATTTATTTAGCAAATGACTTTTTAGATATTTTTTTAAAAGTTTTTTTAAAGGATTTTATTTTTATTTTATTTTTTATTGGTTGCCAAGTCATACTCGGAATCTGATGCATTGAATGTGGAACTAGAACTGCTGGAAATGGATTACTTTCAACTTTTCTAGATCGATATGTTTATAATTTATTAGAATCTTCCTTTCAAGTGCGTCTCTTTTTTTCCTCTTCCTTTTTTATGTAGTTTTTCACTTTCAAACAGAAAATATTTGAGTTCTTCTCTTTAAAGTGGATACACAGATATATATATATATATATATATATATATATAATAATATTAATATCATTGTACTTGTCATTGTTCAGTCAAACAGTTGATTCACAAAAGTTATATCCTTATATATGTAGCATTATTCTTGCAAATAGTTTAATGGACTGTATTCTTTCTCACATTTTCTTCTCTGTTTCAAAGTTTCAATGTGATCATTCACCTTTTGTTTTTATATGTTGAGTTGTGTCGGAATTTCCTGATCATGACCATATAACGCATCAGGTGATATCCACCATGCATTAATTTACTTGATTGCATGAAAAGTTATTTCTAGAATAATAGGGAACTCTTATTTTACTACTCATTTGTTTTATGACCTTTTGTAGCTTAGCACATCGAAAAATATTTGTAGGGTCTAATGATGAGCACCACAAATTATTAGAATATCCTGTACTATCATATTCACATTTTTATCATGTTTAGTTCGTTGATTCGAGTTTTTAATTTGAGTTAATATGTGATTTTATGTGACAGTATTTTACTATAGTAAAAAAATTAGATGCGACTATTTCTAAATGCTTTTTACTGTTACAAAACTCAAATTCTAAATTCGAATCGGCAAAATGAACAGGGCGCTTATTAGCGTGTGGTTGTGTAGTCTAAGGTACCCTATAGAATTGTTCTATCACATTAATTTTGTTATAAACAAATCAATCGGGTAAACTTTTAAGACATGTTGTAATACTCTATTTAATTTCCTAAGGTTTTTTTTTTTTTTTTTTTTTTTTTTTTTTTTTTTTGAGTACTTCACTTTCCATAGTTTAGATTAATTGCAATGATATATTTAAGTTTTTGTGAAGAAATGATAAAATATAAAATTATTATTGATTCAGCTCTTAACAGCTTAAACTTTTAATATGAATTGGTAAACTAATATGGTATCAGCGTGAGAGGTCTTAAGTTCAAACTCTTGTAATTGTGCTATTTATTCTTATGTATACTATGATCATGTATTGGGTTTTTAATATATCTCGAGCTTAATTATTTACGTGTTGGGCTTTTTAATTAATTTATCCATACGATTGCTCATTGTCCAGTCCACACGTGTGAGGAAATGTTAAAGTATAAAGCTATTGTTGGCACACATTCTAACAACTTAAACTTTTGGGATAGATTGGTAAACTAAGAAGAAAAAGTACAAAAAAAAGATAGAATAAAGCGACAATAAAAAAAGGGGGATGATAGTGCCTGTTTGGTTCTGTTTTTAAAAACGTTTTTTTTTACGTTTTCCAAGAACCAAAAAATGAAAATGCTCTGGGAGCCCCATTTGGCATTGCATTTTTGGAAAAACAGAAAATGAAAACGTTTTTTACTTGTTTCTAAAAAGTGAGCAAAACTGAAAACGATTCATGGTCGTTTTCATTTTCATTTTCTCCAAAACTGAAAAATGATTCAGTCTTTCCCCGAGTTCACCCCCAACTCTTCTCCGATCTCCCTCCACCCCCTCGACCTCTCCTCTTCTCCGATCTCCTCCTCGATCTCCCTCGACCCCCCCTCTTCCCTGATCTCCCTCGACCCCCTCGACCCCCCTCTTCTCCAATCTCCCTCATCCCTTGTTCTCCATTCTAAGCCTTAGGTTGTCAGTGGAATCACACAAGAATCTCCACCTTTTACACGACAATTTCATTTCTGTCCCTGCTCTCTAAATCGTCTGAGGTATGCACATTAATCTAATGATTTAAGTGTTTAGGTTGGTATTATTTATGATTTTCTGATGATTTGTGGGATTTAGGCCAGTTATCCTCCCTACTTCTGACTCCGTTCTTCAGCCTTCCTCGTCTTTCTTCCTCCAAAACAGCAAACCACCAACAAGCTCCAGTCCGACGCAATCAAGCTTCCAGTTCCATCTCCAGCCCTTAATTCCACGACTCCACCCGTAGTTCTGATTAGAGTTGCACAGCCACCTCTGACTTAGACGTTCAATATCACTCACAGTTCTTTGTTTGGTTTTTACTTTTTTTTATCGTTTGGGTTGCTGGTTTTGTGTTCTTAGTGTGAATTAGGGCTTGTTTAATTATTGCCCATCATATGTTCGATAATAGTTTTGTGTGTGATGAAAAGCTTGTTTAAGGTTCCTTTTTTTATGGAACTACATCACCGGGTAGGAACTGCAATATGTCCTCGTTAAATTGAGAGATTGTGTTCATATTTGTGTTTGTGGAGATTGTGTTGTTTGTTGTTTGCTGATAGTGCTTAAGTCTTAGTTTTCAATTTGATTGCGTTTTCAATTTTCTAGATTGTGCAGAATTGCCAAGTAAGATCATGAATTACTTGACAAAACTTAGAGAGTGATCAATTTTAAGTTTGATTGTTTAATTGAAGAATTGTTTAAGCCGGCCAAGTGGCTACCATGTCGTTTGAAAAAATTTTGGAAGGGTTTAGAGGCCATTTAGGCCGTTTTGGGGTGGCTAGACACACCATGCTGGGCAACCCCTGTGAGCGTATGTGTGTGTGTGTATATTCATGTGTATGTACTCATATGTGTGTGTGTATTTATTCGTGTGTGTGTGTGTGTGTGTGTGACCTTTAATTGTGTTTTTTGGATCATGACATTCATAACACAATTTTCATATTTGTGTTTTGTGATTTATTTTAATGATGAATGGAAGTATTATTTTAGATGTGTGATAAAGATGATAATACGAAATGACCAGCTGCAATTAAGGATTTTTATGTAGAATTGATATATGAGGAGTCAAAGAATGAGCTGCATACATTCACTTTAGACAAAAAAAAAAAACCGTGGATGAAAATTGATAATGAATTAGCACTTAAGCTTGGTAAGCATTTCACATTAGACCAGCTTAAAGCAAAGTGGAATAGGCTTAGACGTAGTACGAGAGAGTTTCAGGCATTGATTGAAACAACAGGGTTTGGTTGGGATTCTGAGGCTAACACTGTCACGACTGAAAAAGAAGTGTGGGATTCGTATGTGAAGGTATGTTTTGATCTTAACCATCTTATGTGCTATGAAGGAGTTAAATTGGTGTATTGGATTGCACATGAGTATTTCTTATTGTTTTCTTTATAATGTAAGAAACATCCTGATGCTAAGAAATTCAAGAAAAGGGGTTTACACAACTTTGTCCAACATTCAGAGATTTTTGTTGGGATGATTGCTACTGGACAGGGGTTAATGAAGATACATACAGCCGTCAATGTTATGAATGTGGCAAAAAGGGCTTCCACGCAACTAGAAGCGCAACTAGAAGGGGAGGAGGAGGTTACAGGGGACTCGGTTGAAGTCCCCTATACTGAAGCCAATAGAAGCAGACAGTCTCAAGGTCTTATTACTCGATCGAATAAGAAGGGCAAGAAGAATGCTGCAACTGAAGACGCTATAGAGGCTTTGGCAAAGATGCTACCCTACGCAGTAAGACATCTGTTCAAAAAGTTGATTTGTTTCAGCAATATTTAGTTGATAGGCCAACCCGTACTATGGCTTTAGCCGAGGCTTAGAAAGAGGATCTAAACACAAGTATTGAAACATGTATGGATTTACTGATGGCTATGAGGAGTACTTAGACGACATTTCTGTTAGGAAGATGTTTGTGAAAATGCCTTCCCATCGTCATCTTTCATGGATTCAAAGCCTGTGATTTTAATGGATTTTTATTTGTGTTGTTTTCTTTAATTCTTTCCTCTCGGACTTATGCTTTTTTTTAAAGTATTGTTGAGCATGTTGAATAGATTTTCCTCTCAAACTTGTGTTTGTTAGACTATTCTTTGTTAGTCGGATTGAATTACTTTGGAGTTCTTTGTTTGATTATTTAATGTAATATGAATATTTTGATTAGTTCCAGTCGTGTTTCTTTTTTAGGTTAATATGGATTCCGATGGCACAAATAGTGACAATGATGCCACAGTTGTTGACTTCCTTCACTCATCAGATGATGATGAACAACCACACATTTCTATACAATTATTGATGCTGCTTACAAATAAACCAAGTAGGCAACCTCGTCGTAATTCTGCATTAACAAGACGAGAATATGTTTTAGAACAATTACATGGACATCCCAAAAATCTGTTTGAAATGCGTCGTATGGATCGAGACATGTTCGATGCAATTGTTCAGTTGATTCGAGACCACAACGTACCGCCTTCTTCAAGTATATCAACAGAAGAATCACTAATGATGTTCTTAAGAATGATTGCTCACTCGGACCACAATAGAGATATACAAGATAGATTTTGTCATTCTAGAGAGATAGTACACCTACATTTTAATAATGTGCTTACCGCAATATCTGCGTTGGCACCTAAAGTTATAAAACTACCAAATATGAACATCGTCCCCCCAGAGATTCGATACAACCCTAAGTACTGGCCATGGTTTAAGGTACAATCTGACTCTGCTCATAAACTAAAAATATGGCAAATATCTTTAAAGTAATCCTAACTCACGCATTACGTATTTTAATAGGATTGTATTGGTGCAATAGACGGTACGCACATAATGGTTGTCCCACCTGCACATTAACAGACAGTCTATAGAGTAAGAAGATATTCGTGGTTCGTGTACTCAGAATGTAACGGCGGCGTGTAGTTTCGATATGTTATTCACTTACGTCAATACCGGATGGAAATGATCAGCTGCTGATTCCGGTTATAGCAACACACAAGGCTTTTTGACATCATTTCGTGGTCAGAGGTACCATATTAAACAGTTTAGAAAAGGTGACCAACCAACGGAACCACAAGAGGTATTCAATTATTATCACTCTTCACTACGTAATTGCATAGAGAGGTGCTTTAGGGTCTTGAAAGCAAGGTTTAAAATTCTTAATTTTATGACCAATTATTGGATGCGAAGACAATCGCTTATACCAATTGCGTGTTGTGTGATCCACAATTTAATTAAGATGCACGCGCGAGATGATCTCTATTTAGACAATATAATGTCAATTTGCCCTTAGAAGATATTGAGGGAGAACAAGAAGGCCAACAAGGACAACAACAATTTATGGACACACAAGAAGCAGAAATGGGTAGTCGGCGACAACGTAATTACATGGTTAGTTTTAGGGATTATCTAGCTGATCAAATGTGGGATTCGTATATACGGCAGTAATATAAGCTAATATTATTCATTAAGTAAATTTTTTTTGTACTAATCATTCACTAAGTTATATTCTTTTAAATTATTTATTATTTATTTGTAATGTAATTTAATTTATTAAATTAATTATTAGTGTTTTTATTTGAGATTCAATTATTACTTATTGAATATATTATTATTTAAAATACAATTACATGTTTTAAAATTAAGCCACCAAACTGAAAATAATTTAATTAAGCCAGCAATTTTTTTTTTTTTTTTCAAACTGAAAATAATCTCAGAATAAAACTAGTAAACGCATTTTCAAAAATGATTCCAAATAGAAATGAAAAAGTTGTCATTTTCATTTTCATACAGAAAACAAAATCAATTTTAAAACAAATTTCAAACGCACACATAATTTTTCCTCTTCTTTTTGCTAAGAAAAATGAACAATCACTTTTGATATGTACAATAAGTACTTAGGTTGTAACATATTTACCGATCTTGTTATTGCACCTTTTCAAATTTATTATTATATTAAATAAATATCTCATTATACTTTAACTATTGTCATGTTGAAGGACTTAACACAACCCTTCCCATGCATAGGCGCACATATATAAAGCTTTTACGATATTAAAGGAAGCAAATAAGAGAATAATTAATACTTAATCGTATATGAGAACATAACATTGAGAAAGGAAAATTTTTGTTGGGCTCGAGCCGGTGCCTATTTGTGGTCGGTTGGGGCCTAATTCAATAATAGACTATGGCAAACCTTCAAATTTTAATCTAGGATCAAATATAGTAGTGAAACCATACAACATTAGTAATTGAGATCAATATTTTTTAAATTTTATTTTCATAGAAGCGATAGGAACTCCTAAAATTAGGTCTTCCCTAATTCACTAAATAAAATACTAATTCTTAAAAGTTTGCCTAAAGCTAAAGATGATGTTGGGTAATATGTTCAACTAAATTTTAAAGTAACTTTATGAAACCTACCTAAAAATCGATACAAAGTTTTGACAATTTGCCAATCATATGGTTTATATGTCTTACTCCTAATTTTGCATTGATATAGTTTGTTATAATATCTTTATAAGGGAGGCATTGTTGAAGCATTATATAAGTTGAGTTCTATCTTAAAAGCATATTTAGGGCTAATGCTCTAGAAGTTAGATTTACTGCTTGTAAGAACCTAAACTAATCTTATTCTCTTTGGTTACTATCTTGAACCCATGCAATATTATCTCTAATTCTTTTAATGTGAGTAACTATTGATTTTAAACCGGATTTTACCATTAAATTAATTACATTGTACGCCCAAGTTTACAATCATCGAATAAACTTAAAATCATTTTTAAAATATTCAATTGCTTTAGTATTTTCACTAGCATCATTTAATATTATTGGAATCACTTTATCCCTTAATCTATATTCATCAATGACATTTAAAATTGTATTATATATTAGATCGGCGCTATGTGATCATAGAACACATTTAAAACCGAATGTTCTCTTATCTAAATCAAAACCTTTGAAATAATGTCCGGTTACAGATAAATAATCTTTATTGGTAACGGCAAACTAAATATCTACCGTTAACACAACGCAAACGCTAGTGAGTGTAAATGGTTAATTAATGCTTATTTTTCTTATCTAAATAATTTTAACAAATCTTTCCTAAGAGTAGTTTTTGGAAAAAAAAAAAAAAAAAAAAAAAAAAAAAAAAAAAATGCATTAGGATTGTGTACAATTTTAATATAATGGTGCCAATTAGGAAGCTCGACAAAACTAAGTGGCTTATCGAATGTTGCTATTAATTGCGCATGTTCGATACGATCGACTTGCAGATTGTATTTCTAACTTCTAAGTGGTTAAATCATCGGTTGCGTGATCAAATAATAATTGTTTTGGCGGAGCTCGGATCCGCCGGTTTGGCCATGCTTTTGAAGACACTTTTCAGAGTGTCTTTTCAAGTGTATTGTGCCATGAATGGTGTCACCTTGTAAATTAGAATAACAATATTTACATTGAGCTATGTGTTTAGTGTTACCGTCCTTGTCGACCTCCTCAAATATGTCGAAGTGCTCCTAAACTATGGAGGTGTGCTTGCATTTCCTGTTGGAGGTTGCAACACTTACAGTAATTATGACCATGACCTCCACTACATCTACCACGGACAGGATTTGGAATTGGACATTGTTCCTCCGGTGTATGTGTTTGCGATTCATGCGTAGTAAAAAATTAGTAGGAATTGGACTTTAGGGATCAACGGGATTATCACCACAACCAAGTAATTCCATTATATTAAAAAAATACAAAAAATAAACAATGAGCTTGAGAGAGCTTGAAATTGAAAAGAGCTTTGAGAGAAAGATTTAGGATTTTGTGTGAGCTTGTGGAAAAATTGTGAGAAAGATTTGAGAGCAAGTGAGATAGATTGAGAGAGATTTAAAGAGAATGTCAGAAATGTTTTGAAGAAAATATTTGGGGGATGCGGGTAGTTATAGAGAAATTTTTGAGTTAAAAAAATCTTTTTTTCCCCAAAATTCAACCTCAACAGCTATTTTTTGTCTTTGGTGGGTCCGGCTTCGGGCGATCAGGTCAGGCATCTCGAGCAATGGCACAAAATTGAGCCATTGTAGTCGGGGTGGTCGGGTTAGCATCTCGGGTAACGGACACAAATCTAGCCGTTGAAGTCAAATACTTAGGCGGCCAGCAACAGTCAAAAAAATTAGCCGTTGATTCGGGCTTTCGGGAAGGCATCAGGTAGCGGGTTTCAACGGGCGGCAAGCACGGTTCATATTTTTTTTCTTCAAGCTGTCCAAGCCAGAGTCCGATTAAGGAGATTGGATAGGCGGACATAGGGTCCTACCCGCCAAACCTGAAAAAATTCAGGTATCAGGCATGCTTGTCGCCTGAAGTTCCAGCACCAGCTGGTGTCAAGTCTAGGCTGGCTTAAGAGGTGTAAGTTTGGGCCATTTGGTCTGGCCTGACCTGAGCCTAGGCTGAACGAAAATTTCAGGCCAGGCCTGGCCAGTCCTAAAAGAGAGAAGGTCGGCCAAGCCAAACCCTAAGCCCAACAAATTTAGGGTATAAGGTAGCTTCAAAAAACTCTTTAAAAATATGATGTTTGGGCCAAGCATGTCTACCTTAAGGGAAAAAGGGTCGATCTAGCATGGTCCTAAGCCCAAAAAATTTAGGATCGTGCCAGGGCCAATAGTGGCGGGTCTCAAGCCAAACCATTTAGTCCAGCTCAAACTTACAACTCTAACTGGCACCACTCTTAGACCATGAATTAGACCCCCTACCTTTTAGTATAATCCTGATGTCAAACCCAGCACATCTGTCCAACCTTAGCCCATCTGTCATACCCTTGGCACTGACCATGTCGTTAACTGCAACCATCTATCATACCTTGGCACCGACCCTGTT
Organism: Morus alba; assembly: GCA_012066045.3. Classification (NCBI taxonomy): domain Eukaryota; kingdom Viridiplantae; phylum Streptophyta; class Magnoliopsida; order Rosales; family Moraceae; genus Morus; species Morus alba. Next base: position 59,471,383 of record CP050224.2, read on the forward strand.
GTTAATTGCGACACTTTGGTCTAACCCCATCACCTAATTGGTTTGACTGAATGCATCTTTCTAACCTTAATGCCAAACCCAATATGCCAATTTGGTCCCAAATGTTGATTCCATATTGTCGTTCTTACGTCCACCTAGATAGGGAACTCGACCAGTTGATCTAACCTTAGTCAGATGTGTATATTATATGTGCATATATTTTTTTAAAACAATAAGAACAAAGTTGTTTAAAAAATTTCTCCAAATATTACTAAAACATGTTTTTTTTTTTTGAAGAATAATTTTTGTTTTCAGAAATAGAAAACCATGCAAGTTTCTTGACCAAACAAGCACTTATCAAATTTTCCCTAGATGACATTAGTTTTCTTTATAATTACGAAGGTAACGTGATGATATAAAGAGGTACTTCTTCAGCACAATATCACACCTAATATTCCACTGTTAACTGCGTCATGTTAAAGTACTAGTATACTATAGTGATATCTATCCCACTTTCCATTGTATATGAAAGCTCAGTTTGGGTTGAAATTAACTTATAGATATCTCTTTCTTTCTTTAGTGAGTACACATCCACATTGCCGAATAATTTGGTAAGTGGGTGTCACATATTATTCCAAAGGACGTTATATATATATATATATATATATATTAAAATAAGCCGTGTCTATTGTCACTATTCACTAAATAAAAGATGACCATCACCATGAACATTTAACAATAGATTATAATTACATTGAAAAACTAAAGGTGGAGAGTCAATTCCTGTTGTTTAATCATATCAAACCTTTAACTAAGAGTGAGAATTAATATGCTGATGAAAGAATCTCAACGAATCAAGAACTTATCCCGCAACAAGTTAAATCACAAAGTGACCATTAGATCTTGTCCACTAGAGATAAATCCAACATTATAAACAGAAGAACTGAAAAAAAAAATTGTATGGTTTGGGTGAGTAACATGTGCCACCTATTGACAGTCTTTGGTCCCCACAAAGCTTAATATCACCATGACACATGACAATTTCAGGTCATCTATACAATTTTATATATGTTGAACCTTTAAAAAAAAAAAAAAAAAAAAAAAAAAAAAAAAAAAATGTGACCTTTGATGAATCTGTGGATCATGACAACACTTTTGTGGCAGTCATTGGTTGAAATTCTAGATAGCTACCAAATTAAAGGGAACCAATGAGATTGGCAGAATTTTTATTTGGTGGGGTTCGATCACATGGATGCCATATTGCCAATTGAAGTACCATGAAGTCCTAACCAAGAAAGAGATTTTAAAAAATAAGCAAATCTGATTTGTATATATATGTGGAAACCTTGGGAATATCTATCTGTAGGATATGAAGTTTACATTATATATATTTATAAATATATATATATATATAGATGTATAGATATATGCGTATATGATTATGTACAGCTTGTTGCAAAGTGGCTTTAAAATAGACTAAGAAAACGACATGCAAGTTAGATACATATATTCCGATCATAGTAGTAATAATTAAATGGAGACTTTATTTAATTAATTGCATGTATTTTCAAGGATCTGTTGCCATATACTTATCCCACGTTAGGCTTTTTCTATTATTTATTTTTATTCTTATCATTAATGGTTGAAACTAATTTGGTCCATTGAGGGCATGAATTCACGTGAAACTTTTCACACAATATTGATGTTCTCGTCATTGTCACTCCTCAAGCAATTGTTTAATCGATAGCATCAGATCATATGTTACAAGGAGGGAGGGAGGAAGGGAGGGAGAGAGAGTTTGTGTATGGAATTAAAATTTAGGTCTCTTCTCCTTTCAGGAAAAAAAAAAAAAAAAAATTAGGTGGCTTAAAAAAAAGTGGGCTATACATTTATTTTTTTTCTTAATGAATATCGTTCATATACATATTATGGTAAAGTTTTTGGTCGGGTAGGCATCTTTTACCTAATCAGAACGAAAGTTGTACAATTTAGAGATTTTTTGTACATTTACATAACGACAGTTGTATAATTAAGTATAAGTCTTGTATTTACACGTTATACAACTCAGTATATGCATTGTACAATTTAGTAAATGAAAGTTATACAATTCAGTATAAATCTTGTATATTTACATGTAAAGATATATGAGTTGTACGATAAGTTGTTTAATTCATCATATGTCTTGTCTATTCATACACGGTAGTTGTACAATTTAACATAAATCTTGTCTGATGTCTTCTACTGAATCAATTAAGAAAATAGTGTCTACCGGACAAAAGACATTTCCTACATATTATATATATATATATATATATATATTACATGGTTCGGTTTTGCGAGTTGTACAATTAGACTATTTGTTGGGGATTTTTTCTAGTGAAACTGGAAAAAAAAATATATATATATATATATTGAAACTTTCTTTATTAATTTTAACTAAATTTAAATTCTATCGGTATTGACCTAGTGAAAAAGGTCCTTGTTTGTTATAAAAAGAACATGAAAGATGTTAGATGAGAATGGATTGACTCTAGAACCGGGTGTGCAATATTTGATGACTTAAAACAACTCTTTTCAAAATCAACAGAAGTGAAAAGGGGAAAAATAAAAAGTAAAAACCTAAATAGTCCTTTCCTAAAAGAAAATAAAGTGATCAGTTATAAGGACAATGATATGCAATTAGGAAGTAATTGGAATTAACAATAATTATTGGACCGTAAATTATATACCTCCATGTCCCCTTGCTAGCATGCATAATCATTTATGTTAAATCCAAGATTTCAAAGCATTTGAAGATATTAAATCTTATCGAATAAAATTATGTTAAAAGATTTCAACGACTCAAGATAGATTAAAGGATTACAGGCCTATTTAGATTACTCTTGAGAGTGAATGAGTCTAAATGTTTACTTCTTATTCTTGATAAATACCCTTTTGTTACTGTAATTATTTAACTAAAAAAGTTATAAATCAAGAATAAAGGGTAAAAATCTTGACGCATGCACTTTCAAGAAATATTTGTCAAGATCACCCCTTAAAAAAAGCTGCTTTTGGCTCATGTAGTCTAAAAACCGCTTTTGAACTTGCTTAAATGGATAACGTTACAGTGCTTTTAGTTTTTTAAGCACTTTTAGAATAAGTCATTTCATTAGTGCTTATGAAAAGCCTTTTTATTTACATTTTAACCTTTTATTTGTGAACAACAAATTAAATATTTCATCCATATTCTTTTATTACATTATTTTTTATAAAAATAAGTGTTTTGACTTTTTTACCTAAACAGATTTAAAAATTCTTTTTAGATATAAAAGCACATTTTCAGCTACTATTCAAAAACTAATTAAAAAAAGCCCAAACTTATGCTTATTTTCTTCTACTACTTAAAAGCACAAACACAAACTATCCAAATGGGGAGAAGCTCTTGCGAAATTAAAAGTGTACAGTTAAAAATTGGGAGAACAATGGTTAAAGCTTGAAGAATCAAAATTTAACTGCTTAATTGAACTGAAAATAAAATGCACAAGACTTAATCTTATATAAGTTTATGTCTTGTACTTAGTCTTGTATATATGCATTTTTTAGCTGCGTGATTTTAATTCAAGTATTTAGCTTAAAAAGATTTTTATCAAAAAGCTCTTCAAAGAATCATATTAATTTGGGTTTTCAGGAACACCATTACATTGGACTTTGCGAAAATATAGAGTTTAAATATTTTTCAAGGCTTTCAAAAATTTATTTTTAATTTTTATGATATAAATGAATTAGTCACGATCGATTCTAAATTGAAAAAGTTATTTGGATAAAAAATTGAAAAGCTTTAGGACTCGTTTAGTTCGTTGATTTAAATTTTTAATTCGAGTTGAGATGTGACTTTATATGAGAGCTTTATATTATGACAAAAAAATTAGATGTAACTGTTTCTGAGAGCTTTAACTGTAACAAAACTCGAATTCTAAACTCAAATTGGTGAAATGAACATTACCTTAAACTTATGTGGAAGTTGCAGATTAAAAATATTAATGAACGTTGACTTGTCTATCAATTAAACAACATATTAAAATAGCCATGTCTTCTAGCTTTGAAACATTTCAACAATCATCGAACTTTGATGAAAATTGAGTGAGTTTATTACTAGAATAGAAAGAAATAGAACACTGTTTTATACTTGATTCTTGTTTTTGGTTACCATTGTACAAAATTAACGTTTTTTTTTTCCCCCCATTCAATTCTAACTGCAACCACACACACTAAAAGGTGAACTATTATTATAACTTTATTTTTAATGCTGTTTATTGCATGTACGTAGGATCAACTGCAAGTTCATAAAAGAGTTAGAATTGGTGATTCAATTTTTGATGAAAATGCCTTGACCACCAACTTGTATTTATCATAATAAGCAACGATCATGAATCCCATTAGGGCACGCCAATCCGTTAAGTCACATAAAATTAGATGCATATTGGCCTCTCAGCTTTAAAAAATATTACAATTTGAGCCTATATTTTAAATTTTTTTTTTTTATAAATAAGTCCTTAAAATTTTTTACAATGCGCACTAATTAAAAATTTATTAAATGTAATCTCACGCTTGAGCATGGGATGTCGGAATTCTCTTCAAGATGATTTGAGCGTAAATTGAATCTAATCATTTCAAAATTTTCACCGAACATAGTATTATAATTTAAGCCTATATGGCCGAATTCTCTTCAAGATGATTTGAGCGCGTAAATTGGATCTAGTCATTTCAAAATTTTCACCGAACATAGTATTATAATTTAAGCCTATCAAATCCTCCAAAATCTTGCGGGCTAAAAAGACCCTTAATCTATAGACAATTCAGCTAGTGACCATTGGGATTGGATAAGAACATAGTACCAACTTGGCTTATCATAACGATCAGATTCATGTGCTCGTGTTTTAGTGTATTCCGAAAAAGTAATATGAATATATGATGAGATATGGGAGGTACTAATGGCTTCCGAAACAACAAAAGATGATTAAAAAAAAAACGCTACATTAAATGTAAAGTCTGATTAATTCGTTAATTAAAATTGAGATATAATTTTATATAAAAATTTTTATTATAATAAAAAAAATTAAATATGATTATTTATAAAAAATTTTACTATAATAAAATTTAAATTTTAAATTTAAATTAATAAAATAAATAAAATTATAATAAAAATATATAATATTTAATTATTTAAAATCACATAAATCTTCACGTAAACATAGCAAGCCGTCCAAATTTCTTTTTTTAAAAATTAAAAAAAAAAAAAAAAAAAAAAAAAAAAACGCAGGCCAGAAAGAATGGGTTAGAAAGTGGGGTCTACTATATTACGGCCTGTGTCTCATAAAGGCTACAACGCGTGCTTATTCCTATCCAATCAGAAACGTCAAAGGTGCGCCCATCAACCATTTGTTTGTCTCCTTTTTTTTTTCATTTTCATTTTTATTTTTATTTTATTTTTATTTTTTTATAGTTTCTTTCTTGTGCTTTACTGGATCATGTTTCATTCCCTAGTGTTACAGGTTCACAGTGACCTGGAGAAAAATATCATATATATTACCGGTGATTTTTCAAGTTGGTTGATTACAAGATAATTCATGTTCAAAATCGTTACTTATAATATAATATAAAAATGTAGTGTTGTCTTGTTTTTGCTTTCTGTCCCCAACCTTTTCAAGAGAAGCTAAGGTTGATTCCAATATAATATTGTCTCCAATTAGATTTAAGGTCAAGTTTTTCAGTACCGAATTAGAACGATATTTATATATATATTTTTAAAATGTACATATTTTTTCTTTAAAATGTGTATATATTACATATTTTATTATAAAAAAAATGTGTATGTTTTAAGTGAAAATATAAAGATTTTAAAGTAAAAATATACACGCTTTAAAAAAAAATATGTATGTTTTAAAATAAAATATATAAGTGTCGCTCTAATCTGATATCAGGCTGAAGATAATTCCAAAGATTTAGACTATAAATCAAGTGGTGCTTGTAGAGCAAGTGTGGTATGTATTATTGTTATAAAGTTCTCCCATACGGCATCCAATCCTAATACAATGAGCACCAAACAAAAATGAAATATCCTCTCTTTAAGACATGAATTGCAGGTTCACAAGTACAGGATCAACAATATTGCTTTCTTGTCGGTTCAAAAAAAAAAAAAAAAAAAAAAAATGAAACACAGGAAAAGAAAAGGGTAGACAATATCAAAGATCTCTTCTCACGTTAGTTGTCACTTAATTTTAAGCAATAGTAATACTAATACATCACTTAGTTATTTCTTCTTTTTTTTTTTTTTTATAAGCAAAAGCTTTATTGAAAAGAAAAGGAAAAAAAAATTAGTACAAAATTTCAAACGTAATTAAAAACATAAGAAACAAAGAAAAAAACAATAAATGATTTAAAATGTATGGGCACATCTGATTCACGCATTTAAGTTAGTAATTTTAATTTATTACAGAAATTTTGTGAAAGAAGAAATTATTGAATTTAAATTTTTGTAACATAAAAAACACTACAGCAGAATCAGAATTATAGGTTCAAATAATATTTTTGTTGTTAGGTTGTTGTTGACTATGATTGGTTGTATTTTATGTGTTGGATTTTTTTTTTCTATTTTTTTGTTTGAATTTGGAGTATTTAAACTTTTTTGCGTTTGGTAGCTTTACAAAAATGTTTATGGTTATTGATTTGGATTTGTGCTCTTTGTATATTGATGATGATGAAGACGAGGAGAATTAATTATTTATTTACTTTTTGGACAAATGAAGAGTGTCTACAAATACGATATATATATATATATATATATATATATATATTGTAATTTGTGAATAATTGAAGAAGTCCTTTGAGCAAAGATATAAATTTGCCAAAAATTTTTTTTTTTTTTAAAAGATCAACCCTTTTTCTTTTATGTACAACGTTCAACAATTGGATGAATGACTTTTAAACTGTCGTGAGAACTCTTAGCCACCGTTAAATCATTTAGGACTTAGTAATTTTGATTCTAAATTTAAATTTTGTGAGAAAATTTATAGGCATAAACTTATATTAAAATCATCATGGATTTAAGTCAATGAACAAAATGAGTCCTTATGCTATAGTGGTGAGAAAAGTAGACAAATATCCTCTAAAAATGCATGGGTCAGAATTTCTACCCTTTATTTTTAATTAATAATATTTTTAGTCAAATAATTATACTAACAAAAGGATATGAATAAAAAACAAATGATAAAATTTTAGACTCATACATTTTTAAAAGTAAATTATGTAATTTTCTCTATTGTCAGCAGCAGCAGTAGTAGTAGGTAGTATAGTAGTAGTAGGAGCAGAGTAATTGGCATAGAAACTGAAACTGGCCTCCTGATTTGCAGAAGTTATTATGATTAAGATTGGTAATTAAATAAAACAAAAATAAGACTAATATATTTGCAATGTGCTCAATATATGTGTTATCAAGGTTTGGATGCAGTTTCCATCTAGTTGACAAATTTGACATGACAGCGGATGCATTATGCAAGAGAGAATTAAGTCGGCTAGCTCACAATCTCAACTTTATATTACGATTTGTTACCTACCAATACATATATATATATATATGTGTGTGTGTATATATATATATATATATATATGTATTGCTTGTAAGAGTATTGCACAATAATTACATGTGAAATTATAATGTGAAAGAGAATAACTTCCCAAGATATGCATCGAAAGCGGACAATTCCTTATCAAGGCAAGGTCCAATAAAAGAAATTCACACATAGGAGATGACAGCATGATCTTCCAAGGAAAGTGGAATTTATTATAAAATAAAATAAAATACACACACATAATCTCGATCTCATTTTTCCATATTTCATTGTTAGGTTGGATGAGGTTGTTCGTCATGTGGATGGCTCACATGGCCAACCCAACCTACTAATTATATTAATTACTAAAATCCCATCTTAATTAAGGTAACTTGTTTTCATTATTTTACTTAATTCAACACTATTAGACATGACAACTACATTTTTTTTTTCTCTTGTTTATTAATACCATGCAACGGTACAAATTTTGTTTGTCGAGTACTAATTAAGTTTGTGGGGACAACAACTAATCATAAAAAAAACATTAGTCAAGATAAGTAACATTTAAGTGGGGGGTTTTTCTTTTTTTAAATGAAGACAAAAGATAACTGCAGAGTATTATAAATTACTAGCATATTCACGTTGTAACTAGGTTGATATCCATGAACTTAATCCCGTAATTAAGTTAATTAACAAAGAAACGCTAGCATTACACTTTATGTCACTCTTTTTATCACTCTTTTTATTCACTGTTTAACACGTGAACTCCGTTAACATAATATATTATTATTAAAAAAAAAGATAGTAGAGTCTTCGTGTCAAATAATAATGCATAAAGTGACAAAAAGAGTGAAAAAAATAGTGATGCTAGCATCTCCCAAGTTTTCAATTCACTATTAGTAACCAAAAAAAAAAAAAAAGTACAAAGTAACTAATTTTACTTAAATATAAATTTTCTTTTTCGTGGTAAGGGAATATTAATAGACAATACAACAAATTCGGTCTTATTAAGTGCATTAGATCTTCCTGACCTTTTAATCAAATATCTTTCCAGTGAAATAATTTTCAATTTGCTTATCGAAGCATATAAATGCCTAGTTATTAATTTATTCTTAATATGTAATCACTGATATTATCTCATAAGAATCTCTATATTTTAATTAATTAGTTGTGTACATATCGATATATCACGATTGTGATATCTAGTCAAAACTTGTATCCTAATTAATTTCATGAAGAATAACTCCACACGATTACGTAAACATTAATATTTAAACTATACGGCGTGCCAATTTACGTAATTTCACTATAAAATTCAAATATATAACCGTAGGTTTATAATGGTCAAGAAAATTTGAATCATCGTAACATGACAATTTCATGAGTATCCCAGATGTTGAGAGAATATTAGAAAGCTTAATAGTTTTTTTTTTTTTCCCCTAGTGATCTTATGTTATACGTACTAGATATATATTGTGTGACCAAAAAAAATAAAGTGGATATATATATATATATATTTTGCTGCTTGTAAATAATTAATACAAGTTTCCCTATGAACTCTAAATCATCTAATTCCGTTTCATACTTGGGATATAACTCGACCTTGAAGTATTGTATATTTATTTAAATCACTTCAGTAAAAAAAATTCTTTTAAACCTTATTCATTTCACCGATTTGATTTTTTAATTTTAAGTTTTTACAGTTAAAAACTCTCAGAAAATATCATATCTAACTTTTTCTGTTACAATTAAAAACTCTCAAAAAATGTCACATCTCAACTTTAAATTAAAAAGTTGAATCTGCAAAGTAAATGAGGTCATGCCTATATATATACATATATATGTATGTATGTATATATGTTTATCCATGCTTACATGACGTGAAGTTCACCATGGTCACCCTATATCTCTTCTGATCTTGAACAAATGAAAAGAAGGAACGTATGGTTCCATGTATGAATTTATTTATTTGTATTTATGTTTATAGATCCTCAATGATGGGACAATTTTATTATTTTTTATATAAAGAATTGTGGAAAACGACAATTAACCTACCTCTTAGTACATGATCATATAGGTCCCACACGCCAAAGAATATCCACGTTACATCATAACTACTTATATTAGAAGACAAAATACGTCATTTGAGCACCACCAAGAGCTAATGAATACTGAGCTGGTAGTCTGCTCAAACGCTTCCTATGAGACTTGAATTTGAGTCTTTTCAATCTACTAAACGACTTCAGAGTAAGAGGACCAAATAAAAGCAGTGGATTCATTGTGAGATTTCAAATCCTTCAAACAATCCCAATTTTAAATCTCGTTTATTTTACCGATTCGAATTTAAAATTTGAGTTTTGTTATAGTAAAAAACTCTAAAAACAATCATATCTAAATTTTTTATTACAATAAAAAAATTCACATAAAATCACATTTCAATTCAAATCAACGAACTAAACAGGCCCTTAATTTATCTCGACATGAAAGCTGGATTAGTGAAGGAAATTCATACCAAAAAAAATAAAAGAAAGACCCTCCCTGTCCTTTCCATTTTGCTCACCTTAATTATATACCTTTTTTTTTTCTTTTCTTTTTCCTTCTATGATTCTTTCCCTCTTACATAAAATTTATGTATTGACTAGATTTTGCTCGAGAATTCATACTGTGTGATATAATAGTCGTGTTTGAGAATTGATCTTATTTTTATTTTTTACATTTTTTTAGAAAGAAAAAATTAAAACGTTTTAAAAATGGTGTTTGACGCAATAAAGATAAAAAAGAGAAATGAAAATGATTTTTTAGTTTAGTATAAAATGAGAGATAAATTAAAAATGATTATTTTTGTTTTCTTCTCTCTCAAGCAGAGAGAGAGAGAAATCAATGGGTTTTTTATACTTAAAATAATATCTTGATAAAACTACTAAGCACATTTTTAAAAAAAAATCATGTCTGAGATTGAAAACGTTTTCATTTTTAATTTCATACAAAAAAATAAAATTATTTTAAAATGAGTTCCAAACGCACCCAATGGGTTCTTCTAAGTTTCTGTACTTTTGACTTATTAAATTTCGGTGATTTTGGGTCGTCATCTCTCAATGTTCATGCACACTCTTTTACTTGTCTACATTTTTCTCATTGGGTTTTACCAGAGAAAGTTTTTAATGAGGCATCTTTTGTAGTGTTGCCATAGGATAAGATCTGCTGATATTTGTGTTTTTCTTTTTGCTCTTCACCTAGACTAGATTTTCTTCTTTTTTTTAAGTAATTTTTGCTTGTTTGCTTACTTCACGTCCGGTCTTTGATTTTTTTTTTTTCCTCCCTTTGTTTGCTCTTTGATTTGTATTGTGATATTCTTGTAACTTTTATTTTATCGTCTAAAAAGGTGTCGATTTAGTGGGGATATTCTAAATTATTTATCCTGGTGTTGGTTGTCATCTCTTATTTAGGAGATAGTAAACAAATAAACAAGAAGACACATGAGAGAGCATGGCCACAAACACACGCGAGAGAGAGAGAGAGAGAGAGAGAGAGAGAGAGAGAGAGAGAGAGAGAGAGAGAGAGAGAGAGAGAGAGAGAGAGAGAGGTTGTCATCTCTTAATTATTTAGGAGACAGTAAACAACTAAACAAGAAGACACATGAGAGAGCACGCCCACAAACACACGAGAGAGAGAGAGAGAGAGAGAGAGAGAGAGAGAGAGAGAGAGAGAGAGAAGAGAAGCATGTGGAAGTACGTGTGTGGTCGTGATAACCCCGGATCACAACTTCTAGTAGTGTGTTCAAAGCTTTTGAGATTTTTAAATTGGTTAAGGACAGGTATGTTTTGGCCATATAGCTTTCCGAGGAAAGCGATGTGCAAGAGAGTTCCCATTTTTGTTCTTTCCATTTTCTTCTTAGGAAAGAAAGTCCTCTTTTCCCCATCTCTCTAATCTTCTTTAGTTTGCTTTCATTAGTTAATCAACAAATATAACTATGTGATTAATTTGGGATTTATCATAATTAATGGGAGCTTTCACAATATACTACTGTAGAAACTGTTGTTTTATCGATGCCCTTTAATTAATTTTTTGAAACAATCGATTTGATCTGTGAGTATTAATAACTTTGTGTTGAGCGCTATAAATTTTTAACGTGAACAACTTACAAATCATACTATTAAAAAATTAATCTAATAATTAAAATAACAGTTCATATCATTAGAGTAAAATAACAGTTGCTACTTTAAGAGCTCCTTTTATCATGTAACATTGATTTGTTGGTATTCTTACTATATAAGAGCATTTGGGAAATCTTTTAACATTTGACACTTTGGAGTTATTGGGGCACAAGTTTATGGATAGGCACAGAAAGATAAAACCCAAAAATTTCTGTCGTACGTTGATGTAATAGAAACCAACATTAGTGAGCAAATAAATATATAAACAACAAAAGAAACAAATAGACAGAAGCAACTGATCAATTGTTGTTGATAATGCCACTTTTTCTTACTTGAAAAGGATTGGATACAAAAAGGATGTGGAGAATGTTTCTTATTGTGGGCTAAACTTGAAAAGCACTCAATTAATTAATGTGGGTTGACTTACTATTGCGGTGGTCGTTATAGATGCATTAATTCATTCCTTAATCTTTTCACCTAGAAATGCGAAATCTCACGTTAATTATGTATAGATACACTATATGCATGGGACTTAACTATACACTATTTACTTCTAGGATTAGCGGTAAGTCTACACTTAATTTTATTAAGAGATATCGGACGTCCAAATTCCTTCACATCTAATTTTTTTTTTTTTTTAAAGAAAAAAATTAGAGTCTACAAATTATTATCAACATTATTTTCTTTTTAAAAAAAAAAAAAAATCTGTTAGAATTATGTACTGTTCGAAATTTATCCAATTAAAGTTCAATATCTCAAGTGAATTTCGCTTAAAAAAATTTCTCAAGAGAACCAATCTTTAACTTTAATATTTTAATGAAGAGAAGGGATAACTAATTAATAGAAAAGGCTTAGCACATCTCATCTCAACTATATGTAAAAGGAGTGAGAAGATAATTTTTTTAATTAGTTCATAGCCCCTTGCAATAAGATAACTGAAGCTACTTTTTTTTTTTCCTTATTTGATATTAATGTTTGCCTTTTATTATTATTATTATTATTATTATTATTTTGTGTATTATTATTATTATTATTATTCGTTTGGACAAAGAGATGTAGTATTCAGATAATTTATGAGTGTAATTAGGAGGATGGATTGTGGTTGAGGGAAAGATCAGGAAGAATTAAAATAACAGAAATAGTAGGAAATATGTCAATATGAGAAGCTTAAGAAAGTATATAAGCCAATTTTTAGTTATAGAAATTAATATGCCATAACTTGTCAAGTTATGGTTCATAATCAGATAAGTTATGTACAAACTTATCAAGTTATGATTCATAGTCAGACAAGTTATGGACAAAAACCATGAATTATAAATAATAACTTGTTAAGTTATGGTTCATAATCAGACAAGTTATGGACGAAAACAGTAATTTGACATATTTATTAACTTATGTAAATTATTGGCCTATTAATTTTAATTCATCTTAAATCTTAACCTATTTCCTTCTTTCTCCCTTAAAAAAATAGGAGGTCTGTAATTAAAAACTAGGAAAATAAAAAAATAAAAAAAAATAAAAATGGAGGCCTATATATATACCAAATTACTTACCTGAGTTTAAGGAGTTAGTGGTGGACAGGTAATCTCGGTTGTGAATGAGTGGAGAATTGATTTAAGCTTTCGATATTGTACCGGTGGAATTAATTGATCTTTCTATAAGCGTTGAGAGGGGCATGAGTGCCCCAAGGATTTTTTTTTCCTAGTAAATATATATATATATCGATGTCTACATGGTATACACACATATAATATATATATATATATATATTATATGTGTGTATACCATGTAGACATCGAACAAGCTACCCTAGGCATAGGAGTAGGGTTCCACGGCCTATTTGAATTTTTGCCCTCCATTTTTTTTTTTTTTTTCACTTGTTTGCCCTGACACCCAAAATCTTTTAATTGCAATATTTACATAGAATAGTTTAAAAAATTTCAGTTGTATCTCAAGTCTTACCCTGGTAAGGGAAATATATTCTAAACTAAGAAAATATACAAACACTGAAAATGAACCATATGGTCTTAAACTATAGGAAACTATAACCACGAAACGGGTTTCTACTAATAAACCTAAATGACGTTCAATAAGGAGAATAGACAAGTATCAAGTTCTAAAAATGAATAAGTCAAATAGGTACATAAACAATCGCGCACGTACATGACTCTTCAAAAAAACTCTACAAATGATGGAAAAATCCGATCCACTAAAATAGAGAAACTCATAGCACCAAACCACACAAGCACCGCTAAGAAATAAATCGAGCGGATCAAATACACAACCTAACACTATAAAACAGCACAAATCACCTTTATTCAAACCACAACACATAGAAACACAAAAGAAAAATCCCAAGCATCGCTTACTAAACCTTCGGCAATGAGACAACCAACGCTAAAGTCACTTAAGAATGCAGAGGAACCTGAGAGATACACGGTGAAGTCAAAACATGACCTGAATAGAAGCGAATAAAACCCATGTGCCAGCCCTGAAGTTACTATGAGACTGCCTCGCAACAACCACAACAATCTCACTAACACAGAGATCAAATCCTCGAAGGTTTTTGGCCACCAGGCATCAAAAAAACAGAAACACCAATAACAACACTACAAACCCATGACCACCCTTTGTCCCACCTCCAATTCGCCCCTATAAAGACTTAGTTTGGTATTACTGTAGATTTTTTTTTAAAAAAATTACTTTTAGTTATACTGAAAGAAAAAACAACTGTTACAAAAAGCATCTGAGTGTTTGGTAAACTATAATTATAGTAGTTGTGCTGGTTTCAAAATTAGTGTAATAGTATTTGGTAAATTATGAGATTGAATTGCTGTAGATAATTGAAAATTATGACTATATTATATTATACTATAATAGAATATATATAATTACAATATAATATATATTTATTATTATATTTAATATAATAAGAATATTATTATATAATATATTATATAATTATGATATAGAATATAATAATATTATTAAAATGATCATGGAAATAATTAAAAATTACGATTATATTATATTTTATTATTTTATATTATAATATAATATATAATCATTATTATATTGTATTAAACAAATACATTATATAATAATAGATAATAATATTAGAATTATAAGATTATATTAATATTTAATTATATTAATTATTATATTATTATTATTATAATAAATATAATTATATCAATATAATATAATATATAATATTATTATAATATTATTATAAAATAATAATTGTAATATCATATTATTAATATAATTATAATATTATTATAATTTCATATTATATGGTAAAATAATAATGTTAGAGTTATTAATAGAATTATGATATTATCTGTTACAATATTACTATTACATTATATTATATTATATTATATTATATTATATTATGAGTATGAATTTTAAATTGAGAAGATTGTAAATTTTAAATATCATTAGCTATATTATGGGTATTATGAAAGTTTCATTAATTGTACTATGTTGATTCTTGCACAATCTAAAAGCTAAAGTTGCATTTGGCCTGCTTCTGATTTTAGCTGCAGCTTTTTTAAAAACCCTTTTAAGGAGATTTACTAAACACTAAAATTATCTTTTATTATAAGCAGAAGATGATTTTGAGAGCAAAGAGTAATAACAAACCCAACCAAAAGCTCTATGTTGTAGATTGCCCACATTTGGAACCAAATTTTTGGGCCAAAAGCACGACGACGCACTCGAAACGGTCTTGGAACTCCAACCATCCTACTCCTTTCACCTCTCTTTTTTCTCTCTCTGCTTTTAAAAAAAAAAAAAAAAATCAACTTCAGGATGACGCTCACTATCGTTTAGAAGTTTTTCAAGTTTAGAATCCTGAATAAACTACATTAACTATGCTGCTATATAAATTTAGAATTTTTAAGACTCGGAACTTTAAAAAGTGAATTAAATTCTTTTACAACCTTAGTTCAATTTGAAGAAAAAGAAACAGAAAATAGAAATAGATAAAATGAAAGTATAAAAAGGAGAAAGAAAGTTTTTAACAATTTAGTTACACTGTAATTTTAATTCGAAAATTTTAAAGTATTTTTTACTTTTTCCACTAAAAAAAATCAAAATTACTTACTTCCCCAAATATTATTTTCTAAGATATGTTTAAATGGAGTTTTGTTGTCTTAATTAAAGGATGTACTCTAATACGTTAATATATCGGTAGATCAAAATTTTTAATAATTAGATTTGAATAAAATTAAGTAAAAATTAAAAAATACACAGAAATTTAACGATTAAAAAAATTTAATCTATCAGTCCATCAGCATTAGAGAATCTCAGGACAAAAAAGATGAACATGTGTTGATGCCACTTGTCCATTGCATGTAGGCGATCAGTAGATAGAATTTACTGCTCCAAATGCAATCCAAATGTTAATCTAGCAAAAAAAGAAAAAAAAAATGCAATCCAAATGAAGCCCTAAAAGATTTTACTGCATGCAGATGCAGGCACACCAACTTATTGGAAACAACATGTGATAAAAAAAAAAAAAAAAAAAAAATGGAAATCCAACACCTGAGTTTCTGTACTCAGAATGAAATCTAATCACGAGGCTGGACTAGATATGGTTGTTTTAGTACGGAGAGAATAATCAATTGCCAGGCATTTGTTGAATTTCTATAAATATATACATTTAAGAAAAGATATAAAACTAAAAAAAGAAAAAAAAAAAAAAAAAAAAGAAAAAAAAATACATATATATTTTAGAGAGTTATTCTGATAAAACCTTGTGATTGTGGCGTCAGTTTTCTTTTTCTGACTATTAAATTTAATTAAAAGTATATTAAATTAAAAATAATATAAAATAAATAAATTTTAATATAAATTTAACGGCCGATCATAAAATTTTTTAGACCCCATAAGAGAAATTTAGGCCTCATTCATTTCGCTGATTCAAGTTTAAAATTTGAGTTTGGTTACAGTAAAAACTCTCAGAAACAGTCACATCTAATTTTTTTGTTACAGTAAAAAATTCTCACATAAAATCACATCTCAACTCAAATTAAAAACTCAAATTAACAAACTACACAGGCCTTTACTGTATTTTAAAAATATCAAAAAATTAAAGATGGGATATTGTCTTTCCATCATTCATGCATATCTTGATCATGCCCTGCAAAGACTTTGTCTGGAATATCTTGTTCACTGGCCTACCTAATTGGCTCATGTATAGGATTGTCATTTGGTTTTATTTTATTATTTTATTTTATTACTTTGTGGGCCCCACTTTCTCACTCCTCTCTCTCTCTCTCTGATGATCTTTCTCCCACCTCACACTGCATCACAAATATATGTAATGAAATATCATTCATATATTGTACAAAGTACAATTTAATTAATAAATGCAACAAGAAACAAATTCAACACATACATATATAGATACACATATATATCAACTTTTGCCACAAACCCATCTAAGTAAATTTCTCTCTCTTAGTATTGGACAAAAGAGAAAAAAGAAATAGAAAAATATTTCATAGCACAAACACCCAGACATTGCAAAACTCCAGCATATTTTCTTGCCTCCTTACTTCACAGCCTGTCAAGGCTGAATTATTAACACCATGATTATGATTTTTTTAGTACTGAAAAGGGTTTGGCTTTGTTGTTTCTCTAAGTAAAATATAAGCAAGAGAGAGAGAGAGAGTGGAGAGAGAGAAAGAGAGAGAAGACTGCAGAGAGAGAGAGAGATCAGATCATTGGTTTCTTATTAATTTTCTGGTCTGCCAAACAGATTTGCTGGTGCAGTGGTGTCAAAGGAATCTTCTCCGAATTCACCACCCTCAGAGCCTCTACTAGTACTGCTTAGATTGCTCCGTCAAAAACGTACGGAAAACTAAAGAAAGTAGAGAAGAAGAAGAAATATGTGGATTTGATCGAAATATTACCATGCATGGAATTTGCTGGCACTACAGCTTTTCTTGGTCTTTAGTTGTTGCTGTTCCACTGCTGTTGTGAGTCGTATTTCTCTAGAGAGAGAGAGAGAGAGAGAGAGAGAGAGAGAGAGAGAGAGAGAGAGAGCTGGGGAGAATTGGCATGAAGGTTGGGAATTCTCAATGAGCATCATAGGTGAGAATCAGAATCTGGGTCTCTTTCTATTTCAGGTAAGACGAATCATAACATGGAAATTTGGAGTTCTTGAGCTTCAACAGTGACCACAATTCACTTCTATATATGTTTTTTTTTCCCCCCTTTTTTTTTTTTTTTCTTTTCCTTTAATGTGTAAAATGTTTTTCCATTTCCAGAATTGCCATATTGTAAATCTGAGATACTTGGTTTTTTTTTTTTTTCGGAAATTTTTCTTTTTGAAGAAGGTCTTTTGTTGGGGGACCAATTTTGAATTTTTCTATGCATATGCAAAGAAACATGCCAAAGTATCTACAGGTGAAAGAAGATCTATATATATATATATATATATATATATATATATATATATATATTGGGTAATACTTTCACAAAGGTTCTAGTTATGAGAACTGATATTGGTCCCCTAATAATGATTTTATCCAGATTATTAATTTTGCTTGCTTTTAAGTTCCTTCTTGACTTTTTCTCATATACCTTATAAGGTGTTAGGTGATTTCATCATCATGTGGATATATAACAAGAGGCAAAAAAAAAAAAAAAAAAAAAATAATAATAATAATAATAATAAAAAAAAAAAAAAAAAAATAAAACTTTACTTTAGCTTGAAAAGAAACAGAAAGAAGTGGACACTCTCTTAGAGAGCAATTTCCAGAAAATGAATCACCACTGTTAATACCCAATGATGGTACTTTTAGAAATATACATTGAACAATAATTTTTTTTTAAACGCAGACCCACATCACCATTTTTGGTCCTCACTGTTGCCCACATCCCATTTTCCTTCTTTTCTTCCTTCATTGTCTGGTGATTGTTTGATTACCACTTTAGGAGTTTCCCAATGCAATTTTAGAACCATTCTTTTTGTTCCCTCCTTTAATCCATGCCACTAAAAGCCCTCTGTTTTTAAAATTAAACAGACTAAAAAAAGAAGCCTGCATTGTGTAACCCATAAAGGAAACCAATAAAATCTTCAAGCACCAATTTTTAGGATGTAAAAAGAAAAAGAGAAAAAAGAAAAAAAAATCCCATCTTTGATTAGTGAACACTATTAGCATTTAGCACCAATTGGTTTAAGATTGCTCTCAATGTGATGAGATCCTTCCATTTGTGTTTTGGTGCTTAGATATGCAAGATAAGAATATAGTTATAGCCTTGTGGTCAACCCTGTCTCCACCTTAAACATAGTGGCTTTTCCCATCACCCCCAAACACCACTGAAAGACAATGAAGATGATGATAATTTTTTTTTTTTTTTTTTAAAAAAAAAAGGAAGAAAGAAAGAAAAAGAAATCATAAGTGATATTTGAGTACTTTTCTTAATTCTTTTTTATCCCAGTTTTGATAAGTTTTGTAGAGTGCTACACATAGCTCTGTATGTCCTCAAACATGTTTGTCATAAGACATCAGTTGCTAGCAAGAATTCTGACTTCCATACATCATCACTTCAGGTATGGGAACCAAAATCGAGTATGCCGTCAATCCGTTGGGAATAGCCTCGCAGAATAGCAAGCGCTTTACGGTGCACGGTGTGGATGATTGGGAATATCTTCAGGACAGCGGGGTGAAGAGGAAGCATTCATCGACGACCACCGGGTTGGAGAACAAGATTCAGAAACCAATGGACAGGATGATAGACAAGTACAATGCGGATTCCATCAAGAAGACAATGCAGACGCATGAAGATATCTTCAAACACCAGGTATGAAACTCTAATTCTCATCCACATTGATCAACGTACACTTAAAAAGTGAACTTTTATAGATGTTACCTGATACAAATATGTCATTTGAATGCTACTATGAACAAAAGTTTTACCGATTTTAAATTTTCGGAGACTTTGATAACCGATCGAAATACGATCAAATTAAATTTTCAACTTGGCGAACACTATTTTGCTTCTAATAGTAGTCTTGTAACCTTAGAATCTTCCAATGGAATTGTCATTAGAGCAGAGTTTTTCTGGACATTGAAGGTGGTGACATCGAATATGACAAAGAGCTTACACAAAATTTGCAGGTAAGGGAACTGCACCGGCTGTATAGCGTTCAGAAGATGCTGATGGGTGAACTCAAGAAAGAAATTAAGCAAAGTAAAATTTGGAATCCCATGACGAGCTCAGACGTCAGTACTTCTCAGCTAATTAACTGGCAGCAACCGGCAACAAAACTCGCCGCGGGAGCTAGTTTCCACATGATCCAGAGCATGAGAGATGATCTAAATTCTAGGGAGTGTAGTGGTAGTTACTCTGGAGACACAACGAGAATCTCGAGGGGATTTGATCTCGAAAGGCCTGCTGCAGCAGAAGACATCTCCACCGGAGTCAGTGCTGCGGACGAAGACCGAACAGGAGGCCGAAGATCTAACGCCGCCCTCAAGAGTAGCAAGATGAGTATAGATGGCCCTGATGAAGATAGTGATGTGGAGCTGACATTGAGCATTGGAAGTGGCGCGAGCAAGAAGGGATCGAAAACAAACAATAATAAGGACATGAAAGAGCTCGATTCGTCTGCCTCGTTTAAATCGGACAGAGGGGGAGAATGCAGTGACCCCACCACCCCCATGAGCAGCTCCAGTGCAACATTTGACCAGGAAAGAAAGCAGCCACATTGGCTTTTCCACAGTTTAAAGCTCAAATAGAAACTTTTTAACATTCAACTTCTATATGTGTGTATCCTTTTTCCTTTCAAAACTTAAATGGACCACTGAAGTTACATATGGTTCATCATTGAGATTCTAATTTAGTTGCCACTTCAAATAAATGGACAGTTCCCCCATGTGTGTGTTTACCGAGCTCCCTCTCAAACTAAAGTTTCAAGTAGCCAACATATCCAAGCATCACACTCTCAACGAGAGCCAACTTGAGCATGAAAAAGAGAGTCAAAACCATTCGTGTTCACCAAATGCTCCATCATCCGCACTTGCAATTGCAACCAAGTGTGATCGCCAACACATCCAAGCATCACACTCTCAACGGGAACCAACTTGAGCATGGAAAAGAGAGCCGAAACCATTCGAGTCCACCAAATGCTCCACCATCCGCACTTGCAACTACAACCGAGTGTGATCGCTTGACCAGAACATTATATGCATACGAAATAGTACTTTTACTTTTTATGTGAGATAACACACAAACACTTTCTCAACATTATATGCATACGAGATAGTAGTTTTACAAGTTTTGTCAACTTTTTCGGTCAACTCATCATCTACAGGCAATGCATATTGACAAAAAGAAGAACATTACAGTTAATTTTGTACCCAAAAACATTGATATTTGTTAAAGAATAGACGCCCTTATTTCAAAGTAATAAAACCAATAAAATCGTTGAAGAAAATATAAACAAAGAGACTCAAGATTTATAGAGGTTTATTCTCAATGTAAGAGTTACGGTTATTTTCAGCTCCAGTACTCTTGGGAGGGGCATTCTAATCCCTTCTTCAAATTCCAATGATCTTATTACCATTAAAGTCGATCTGTGTATTATCTATATTTTATAACAATAATTAGTCTCTATAACTTAAGAGTGTTACAACTATGGTGAATGGTTTGATTCACAATATGCCCATGACCTAAAAAGGAAACATAACATATATACAGAGTCCCTGAAAGAGAAGTTCACAAATCCAAATTATCTATTTGGAAGTACATATATGTATTAAAAGCTAATGATCATGACTAACTCACCTCAATAATATATAATGATAATAAGATATTGTACCTGTTACCAGTAGGGATGGCCCACCAATAAGCCAAAAGTGGCACAAACAATGTCATAGAAATGACAGATTACTGTATTCCTTCATGAAAATCTGTACTGGTTATAATGCGCGGTGGGACAATTTTTTCTTTTAAATTGTAATATGAATTTGTCGCCAAGTTTTTGTCAAGTACATCGCAGAAAGCCAGAAACAAACCAATTTAAGTGACGGATGACAAGTCTCTTTCACAACATATATTGAAGTTGAACGTTTGTTGCTTATCTTCGTCAAAAAAATTATGGCCGATCATTTTGTCGATTTAAATTTATAATTTAAGTTAAGATAAAATTTTATATAAAAATTTTTTATTTTAATAAAAAAAATTAGATATAATTATTTATAAAATTTTTTTATTATATTAAAATTTAAATTTTAAACTCAAATTAATAAAATAAATAGATTATTAAGGGTAAAATATCATAAAAATATTCGAGTCACATATCATATAAATTTAAATTTAAATACAATCATATAAAAATATATATTAAGTCACTCAATTTAAATAAATTAATCTTTTACGATAGGAGTTCAATACTTTATAAAGTGTAATTCTTTTTTCTCACTTATCTCTTCAAACTCTAATATTCACAACTGAGTTTGTGATTACTATTGACACAAGAATGTCTTTAATGCAACGATTTAAAATAAACATGCTCCTTTCATAGATTCAAATCGTAGTTTAACTTTTTTACTATAATATTTTTTTGGATAAAAATTTAAATTTCAGTTCATGTTTTTTTACTCAAACTTATGAAAAGAACATGAATATTTTCTTAATGACAAACATGTTTAAAGCTAGCCATGAAGTGTGGACAAATTAAACGTTTGATTTGGACAAAGAAAATTGTTGAGGGATAGATTTGGCCAAACGAAACTCAAAGAAAGGTGTTGGAACTCTCTTGTTGCCAACCAATTGGTGACTCTAGTGGAGCACCATCATGGTGGGGCATGTTAAGGATAAAATGCCCCAATCTCACATCGTAGCTATATAAGGATATTGAGTCACCCCATTTAACTAAGTTAATTTTTTAATATGGAAGCCTAATACCTTACAAAGTGCAATTCTTCTCCCTCATTTCTCTCTTCAAACTCTAATATTCACAACTGAGTTTGTGATTACTAATGACACATGAATGTCTTTAATGCAATGATTTAAAATGAGCTTGTTCCTTTCATAGATTCGAATCGTAATTTAACCTTTTTACTACAATATTTTCTCTAACAAAAATTTGAATTTCAGTTCAAGTTTTCTACTCAAACTTATGAAAAGGACATGAATATTTCCTTCATGAGAAACATGTTTAAAGCTAGCCATGAAATGTGAACAAATTAAACGTCTGATTTGGATAAAGAAAATTGTTGAGGGAAAGATTTGGCCAAACGAACCTCAAAGAAAGGTGTTGGAACTCTCTTGTTGCCAAACAACATTCAATTATTTCCAGTTTGGCATACAAGCAAGAAAACACAAAAAATTATGGAACCCCCCAGGCCATCAGATAGAGAATTTATAGTTTTGGGTTTGTCATGCGGGTTTTGAAAGTTCAAAGCCAGGATAAGCACAAGATGTAGAGCCCGGAATCCAGAGTTAAATTTCGAAGGTGCAATGATCACAATAAGAGTTGCACGGCGACTTCGATCTTCTGGAAATTCGCAGAGCTCTAAAGTGATAGCACCAAAATAATTCTCAGCAATGTAATAAATAACATATTTATAAAATTAAATTAAATAAATATTAAATTTTAAAATTATTTAAAATAAATGTTTACCGCATAAATATTTTATTTACAAGTAGTAAAAAGATTTTTTTTTTTCACGTGAATTTTCTTTTGACGACTACTAAAAGATTTATTTTACATAAATAAAGATTTTTTATCACGTAAATTATTCTTTACCAATTGTAAACGATACACTTATACTGTAAACTGTTATTTACGTTAAATAGTTTTGTTATAATACTATTTACTACCATTTTTGAAAAAAAAAAAAAATAAAAAAAACCTTCAAAATAAGCATTGGCATTCAGACACTCAATTCTGTAAAATGGTCATCAATATGGTGGGAATATGCTAACAAAGACCCATATTATCTACAATGGAATTATGAGTGGGTTTAAAAGGACTTGAGCTACTCTTTTTTTATAGGTTAAAACTCTTATGTTGGAACCCCAAGATCCAAGGAGCGGCTTTGGAGCCAAATTCCATATGTAATCTTGTGTATGCACATGATGAAGCCTCGGAGAAAGAAAAAATTACCAAACTTACTCTTAAAAGTACGAGTTTAAATTTTTATCCTTTATTTTTTATTAATACTTTTTGACTAAAAAAATGTTAATTAAAAATAAAATTTAAAAATTTAAACTCATACACTTTAAGAGATATTTGTTTCTTTCCTCTCAGAGAAAAGTCCAATAAAGAATGATGGCCCCCTGGAGTTAGCACGCGATGATTAGGAAAAACCCTCACGAAAAACAATCTCCAAATATGAAAATTTCATGGTAATTACACGTGGCACAAGCGTAGTGGAGACCTTGATGGATGGACGGATGACTGGCCCTCTTTGAACCACTGCAAGCGTAGGGCGTTCCCAGTTTGAGCATAGAGTTCTCCGAGTGCACCAAAGTCTCCATCAAAACAGGCCGGTAAGCCGGTAGTCTACCATGTCACTTGTTGGACAAAAATCAGGGAAAAGCTTCACCAGTCCACAGTAAGATTTATTCCTTCGGACGACAATTTATCTGTAATTGTATTACTTTATTCCAAAAGTATGGAAAAAATGAAATTCATCTTCCTAAGTTTATCATGATGAAATCCAAATAAAAAAAAAATCATAATAATAAAGAATTGTACGGTCAGTCAAGAACTGAACCATGCATATAAAGAAATAATTGAGCGGCAATTCTACTTCTTATATCATAATCAATTTGAATTGCTTTGATAATTCCAAACGCACCAAAAAATGTGATAGGATGTGTTATATTTTTCATTTATTCTGGAATGTATAATGCTATTTCAAATACTAAATCTACTTCTCTCTCTTTTTTTTTTTTTTTTTTTTTTTTTTTTTTTTTTTACCATAACCATTGAGTTTTGAAAGTTGTAAAAACAAACTTTTAATTTTAAACTCATTTGAAAATGCAAAAGTTACAATGATTAAATGAAACAACAATTAAATGTCAAATTTATCATATGTTATATTTTGTGACATATTTATTATATAATATAACATATGATAAATTTAGTACAGCAAATGACACTAAATTAGAGAGTGTTTTTTTTTTACTCTACTTAAATGCTAAATTTTTATTGGGACATAAATTATTAATTGCATTGATACGGCAACTATGAGGATGTAACGTATTATCACGCTTGAAATTTACTTAAGGAGATCTTATAGCGAGAAATTGTTCTCATTTAAGTAATGAACTCCTTGGCACTACTCAGTTAAATTTTTCAGAAAGAGAATATTTATGTACTAAGTTCATTTCACAACTCAAATTATAACTCAAGTTTTATTATTACAGTATTTTCTTTACAAAAATTTAAATTTAACTTTTCTGCTACGGTGTTTTCCTCTTATATATATACAATAATTCAAGTTTTAAACTTGAGATGTGAAATGAACAAGCCCTAAAAGTTGTTGGGGCGAAATATTTTAGTCGGGTGCGTTCGCAAACGTCAATAGATAGCCCCAGCAAAACTTTTCAGTGTGAATACTTGTGCTGAGTTATTTTTGGGGAATAATTCGACTATTTAAATTTCACGTGGCCATTGTATATTATTATTATTATTATTATTATTCGAGGAAATTTTTCCTCACAAATATTTGTCATTATCTTTTCATTCATACAATGGTACCATCGGGCTGCAAAAAATTTTGGAGACTTTGAATAATTTTTCCTCAGGAATATTTGTGATTTTCTTTTCATACGCATTTTCATTCATTCAATTGGGCTGCAAAAAATTTTGGACACTATGAATAACAATTCATCAACGTTCTTAGAGTTTTGAGGGCAATGATCAAATCATCCAAAGAACTTTCATCACTCCAATCTCAAATGAATTGGCTTCTCTAATTCAAATTTCCAAATCAAATTCAACAAGAGTATATATATATACACATATGTATACGATCAGCACATAATGTGTTTTTTTTTTCTAATTTATTTTTCTTACTACCTAAAAGTTTATTCTTTGACATTGCATTGCATTATTCACTTCCAAACAAGTGCATATTATGCATTATAAAAAGAAATTCAAGATGGAAATATGAACAATATTTTTATTAATTATTGTTGTTGTTATTTAGTCATTTATGCTACACAAAACACAGATCCAATTTTATCGTTTTAGGTAGAATCATGAACAGTTCAGCGTAAAAGGTAGAAAGGTTGTTGCCGCTGAGTTGTCCAATTATATATATAATGAAAATGTAAACACGACTAAATTAATGAACGTGCTAGCAAATAAAACAAAGACTAAATTGATAAACGTTTTAGAAAATAAACAATGACTAATTAAAAACTTCAAGTTTATCTCTTATTCCAGTCTATTTCCATTTGTAGTTCTTCACAAAAGAATAATATTATAAAAGGTAACTCCCAAAAATTTTGCAAGAACAAAGCATGCACTCATGACACATTACATATACATCAACATCATCAAGATACTAGATTGAATTACAAATTAAATTGTCGTATATTTTTTAATTTCAAAAAACAATTTGAAATATATATATAAAAAAAAAAAAAAAAATAATCCTTTTTAGACGAATTTTTTGGTAAAAAAATATATAGAAAAATATCTTATCGGTAGTGTATGTTTCTGAAGTGTCAGATGATCATATTTACGACCAATTCTGATGCAATTATGTTATCCTCTAACATTCAGAAACACGGACTACTGATAGGTGTTTAATTCCTACTTACGCACCACAAAAGTCCTCGTTTTATTACCAAATTGGAAATCTATATACGATCCACCATTTTAGTTTGGACGAGTGCAATCAATTCGAATTTCTCCTTTCCTTCCAGTAAGAACTCCAACTCTTCCGAGCTTGGTAATGGCAGTAATGAAAGCCTGGTTGAAGGCCGTCGGGTTCGACGCGAATTCGTCGACGGTTGCCTTTGATCTCTGATCAGTGAACAACACCTGGTCGGAGGAGAAGAGCCCTTTTCCTTGCTGAAGGTTTTTGAAGTAAGAATTGTCGAAGATCCTCGGTGTTGTGGGGTCCATGTCGATGGCTATTCTGGGGTCCACTTTTAGGGGGCACATTTGTCTGAGCTGCAACGCGTATTGTCTGTTGAGTGTAGGGTCAATTGTCGTTTTAGTTCCTGGGCTGAAGTTGTAGATTCTTTTTGAGAATTTGCTGCAATGAGAGAAGCCTAGGGTGTGAGCACCTGTAAACACCAACGATATGTTAGGGATACGATATCGATAAGAGTAATACTAATTTTAGAGCATTAATTGAAAACAATTAATTCCAAAATGAAGCGTATGATAGAACGAGTTTTTATTGATTACGTTTTCTTTGATAGTTACACATCAAATATAAAAATTTAGTAACGTGACTTGATAATTACTTAATTTTATTAATTGTCATAATTTTTTTTATCAACTATCCAATTTATTATAAGAATATTTATTGATGGGTAACTATTATACTAACTATCATGTATATATATATATATATATATATATATATATAGAGTTTAAAATTATAGAAAACTATCGCATCCCAACTAAATATAGACATGCCTAGTAGTAAATCTCATCCTATTTCAAAGCATCATTTAATAATATGAAAGTTCGATGATAATACAAAGTTAAAGTAAAAGTTGAAGAACAAGCTCCAGAAGTGTAGTGATCAAAAGAAAAATTATGGTCAATTGCGCACTTGTATCCTCAAATTCTGAGATTATCCCTACTTTATTCATGAATTTTAAAAACTCTTCTATTAGAACTTTTGTTAAAAAAATGAAGGAAGAAAAAAAAGGAGAATTAATCTCACTTGACTCCTTCTAAAAAGTTGACTTTACTTAATCCCTCTTATTTTGTCTATTTCTAATGAAAATTCCATCAGAAAACATTAAGTAAGACTAACTAAAAATTCATGTGGTCAAGTGGAAATTTTTAAAGTTCTTGAGCGAGTAACCGTAAAATTGGTGTACGAGAAAGAATAATATTCCAAAAAATAATAATAATAAAGCCTCAAAACTTTCAAACACGTTCTGAAACAAATCAGAGAAGATTTCTGCCAAAACTTGCCATATGTATTATTACACATGCTTTATGAATTGATATGGCAAATATTTGTTGCGTGATATTTTAAAAAATTAGAGCAAACAAACTAAAGACATGTCCACCACGTAACCTTTATGTATACTATATATATATATATATATATATATATATATATATATATATATGGCTGAGTTTTGGGTAGCTACCTGATAATGCAATCATATCTCTTTGGGTAAGACCATTAGCGGCAAACATGGAATTGAGTTGGTCTAAATTAAATTCTGGTTTGGGAAGACGCCTTTGAACGCTGCTTATAGTAGAAATTCTCACATCACGCCTTCCCAATTCCACTGTATAATTTGGTCCCCCAGTCTGCATATTTTTATAATTAATTAATCCATATATCTTAATACTTTAAGTTAAAAAAAATCTAATTATGTATATATAGCTGTAAAACGCTGTTTTACATGTGAGAGTGCTTTGTCCTTCTGTCATATATACTTGGAGTAGTTACACAATTATATGTGTGTAAATATATACACACACACGCTAAAAGTAAAGTTCATTTGGCATCTTTTCGTGTTGTTTTTTCAACTTATTTGAAAATGTATTAAAATTTTCAAAATATAACATTCTTAGTAATCACTTTGAAAAAGGATAAGTTAACAAATAGTGTGTGTATATGTGTGTCTATATATATATATATATATATATATATATTAGCTGTCCATACCAAAACTACGACATCTCTTGTGGCGAGGGCAAGTATATCGGCACATGAAACTTGGTTCTTGCAGCGAGCGTCTTGGTCAAGAGCTGCCTTGGCTTTGATCACGGTGTCAAATCCATCTCCGGCGAGGGAAAGGTTATCTGGATGATCCTTCTCTGCCTTGCTATCCGGCGACGCAAGCATAACCGAAGCGTCGCAGCCCTGTACTTATTTTCGGAAAATTAGACAATATTATAATTAATGTTATAATTAGGATTTAGGAATTCATGCGTGATTGCATGAGCAGAATCAACCAATTATATTTTTACTTTTGACAATCACATATTCACGTAGTACTTAGTCTTTATTATAATATTATTATACACATATATACTCGCAGTTAAAAAAATAAATTATACGTAAAAACACGAATGTCTTTGTATTTGGAAAGGCAATTAGACCACTAACCCGAACAAAGCAGTCGTGGAAAAGGAGACGAAGAGTGGCCGGAGCAGTCACAAACGTCTGCTGAAACTTATTAGCGACGACTTTGCTAACGATCGATTCGACATTAGGGCATGTGTTTTTGTAGAAATCGGTACTAAGTTGTGCTTGAACTCCAGTCATTGCAAGGACAAAAGGAACAATTAGAAGAGCCAAAACAAGAATATTGAAGCTTCTAGTTTCCATATTTTTCATGTAATATATAGTAATGTATACAATTTATGTCCAAATATTATGTTTTCACGTCTGGTTTTTGAAGGCCTATTTATAGAGGGAAAGTTTGACGAACAAGAAATTAACAAGAGTATCGACAAATTGATATTGTTTGGTTGGAACAAAAGAATAATTCTCTGCTTGTACAACCTGGCCAATATATAATATTTCTAGTCTCTTTTGAAATAAAGAACAAGTTGATCAATTTTCATGTGATCTAGCCAGAAAACGAGTTTTTTCTGCATAGAAATGTAAGCGAGGTTTCGATAATGATTGGACCGCCGAAAATATATATGTATATACACACACACACACACACACATATATACATATATTTATAAATGTTGAATGTATTCGTTTTCGTTTTATTGTGGGGTGTATGATAAGATCACAGACTAAATTAATATACAGTAAAAGATTACAACTATAATTATTAGTTGTTTTTGTATATTTATGTCAAAATACAGCTATATATTTTACATGCACAATCACATTTGCGGCTGCCAGTTATTATGCAATATTCTCAGTTGTATTCTTATGTCAAGATTCACACACACTCACGCGCATATATATATATATATATATATATATATATATATATATATATTAGAGTCAAAATCAACACCACAATTATCATTATATACATAAATAACATTTAGAGAAAAAGGTCAACTTAAATTGATTGAAATTAACTGGAGACTAGATAGACTCAAAATGACTGAAGAAGATTGGCAACAAGAAGAGCGTAGTGACCACCGCCAATATTTAAGCAAGGAGATTCCTTGGAGGCCACAAAGATTATCTCAACTAAATCCTACATTAAATGGTCAAATTAGATCAATAATAAAGAGGAAATATCCCAAGAACCTAATATGGAAATAAGGAAATGGAAAGTCAGTTGAAGGAAAAAGAGAAACTTTCCAATCTGAGAAAAAATGAAACTAGAAGGTCATCTCCTATAAATAGGGGATGAGAATAATGACCAAGACATTCCAGACAATCCTCATATTACACTCAGACTCTCTCCTAGATTCTCTCTCCTTCTTCTTCTCCAATTCTCACAAAAGCATTGTAATTGTACTATTTTCATTACATAGTGAAACCCCTGAGATCCTACAATGGGATGTATCCTGAGATTATTAGGGAAACCACTATGCATCCATATTTCAATTTATTTTCCAGCACTTTACATTCTCGTTCTATCGATATATCAACTCAAATCGACTCAATCGACTCACCAACACAATCAACTCCCACTACAACAAAAAAAGCTTATTTGCGGCGACAAAATGTCATCACAAATAATTGTATTGTCATTGTAAATATTTTATTTTCGATGACACGTCATCTTAAAACATTCGACGCAAATAATATATTTGTGACAATAAAGTTTTTAAATGTTGTCACTAATATATTAGCAACAACAGTCGGTCCAAATAAGTCGTTACAAATGCTCCGTTGAATATATCATTGATGATGAACGTGTCCTAATTTATTTGCAATGACTACCTGTCATCGTAAAAGTATTTAAAACCTTTTGCGATCATAGGCTTCAAAGTGTCGTCACTAGTAATATAGACTATTTACAACAACAATTTAGATATGTCGTTGCAAATTTTTTATTTTTTTATTACCGTACTTTACTAATAATATTAATTATTAAATATATAAATACCTACTTGCAGTCTCCCACGAGGTACATGCACTAAAAAAAAAAATTAATTAGAAAAAAAAAGTAATAATAAAATAAAACAATAAAATTGATATTTATTAATAAAAGATTGATATAAAATAGTGAACACAATAAAAATATCAGTCTTAAAAAGTAAATTAATCAAGAAATACTAATGTTGATAATAAAAAAAATAAAAATATATTTTAATCCCCTAAATTAGCAACATCGTCGTCCCTCGTCTTCTTTGTTTAGCTCAAGCGGTGGAGGAACCAACGGTTGGGGACGGTTAAGTGGCAAGAAGTTGATGTTGGGATTCATTGAGCGGGTGGCTTCCATTATGATCTGTTGGCTCTCAAACATGTTGCATTAACCGGTTTTAAAAAATTTTGACACCATAACGACTTATTTTTCTTATTATCCAAAAATCCAAACTTGCAAAAAACAGTTTTTAAAAGATTTTGGCACACCATAACTACAAGATGTGCCACCTAGAACAATCATCAAAATTTTAATCTTAACCTAAATCAAATTACAAGTAGATTTCATAAAATAACACCCTAAGAAATTCACACACACTTATACCAAATTTCAACTATCTCAAAATTCATAATCCAAAATTCAATATCTATAATCCAAACTTGAAATTATATACTAATTCTAAAATCTATAAATCAAAATTCAAAATCTAAAATCTATAATACAAAATTCAAATAACAAAAAACCCAAACATTTTAAACTAAAAAATACAATAAATACGTAAAAAAAAATTATAAAGTTCCAACCTACTAAAACGGGGGCCGAAAATGGCAGAATTATAACAAACGTTCCAATCCACTAAAGCTTGTTTTTTATACTTCTTTTGATGAAAAAACAATGAAAATGATTAAAACTTAAAAATGCTTGATTTGAAAATTTAGAAGGGAATAATTTAGAAATTGGGGAGAGGTTGAGACAATGAACATTTAACGACATTTAAAGACTATTTGCGATGACATTTTCATCACAAATATAACAACTACATATTTACTTAATTATTTAATATTTAAACAATGTTTTGGAATTATTATTTACTTAATTTGTGCATTGTCGTCGCAATTAATGACAATATTCTCCTGTTAAACAATAAGTAATTGCAATGATATTTTTTGACCGGCTTTTTTTACTCGGAAACAATTAATTAATGAACAATTATTTAGGACATATATCGTTATTTCTTTGAATAAATTAAATAATATTATTTTTGATGTTGACGCCAATGGTCATTGGCCCGCTAAATAAATTTAATTTGAGGAATATATTACTTTCATGGTATCTCAGTACATATAGAAAATTGAATAAATTATAATGGTCTGGTCCTTGGTATGGAATCCGACATTTTTTTTTTTTTTTTTCATGGTATTCAAACACAAAAACAATCAAGTGGTCTGTCCTTCTTGCTGCTTCTTTTTTCTTTTTTTTTTTAATCAAACAAAAAATAGAGATGTTTAACGCTCTCTTCCGAATTTTATCACTAAATAGATCCATTTCATGTCTTCCGAAATCACTACTAAATATAAGAAATAAATAATAAATAAATAATAAATAAATAGGCGCTCTATCTAATGGGACTTCATCCATTTCAGTTTTATTTTAATTTTTTTAGTGCTTTGCTTTTTATTTTTCAGTAGTACTTTTGTTCCTTCGGTGGTTCTTGTTTGAGATTTTCCTTCCTTTTTCTTTTATTTTAAGTAACAAAAAAAAAATAACAATATTCTTGATACTTAATTTTTTTTTTTTTTTTTGTGTGCACTAGTTGAGAAGTTTTAAATGTATATGCAAATATATAATGATTTTATTTTTGCTCAAAATATACATGTCATTTGTAATGAAATAGAAAGAGCTAACAGGCGCCCATAAATATTTATGGCCCCGTTTTTCATAATTTGAATCACTAACTTAGATTTTTTGCTATAATTATTTTCTCTTACAAAAATTTAAATTCAACTCTTTTATTATAGTGTTTTGTATCATATAAATTCATTTTTAACTCAAATCTTATGCTCCCTATGTCAATATTTTATAAATGTTCTTGGTAATTTTCCATTATTTCGTAGAGTTATAAAAATGTTTCAAACTGTTCCTATGTTGCATAAAAAGTTTTTTTTTTTTTTTTTTTTTTTCAACCCAATTCGACGTTAGTGCCTACCAACCTATCCGTCACTATCTGTCTGATCTTGGCCAAAATACATACTTACACACAAACACGCTGTCCTTGAGTTAAGAATTTAATTAAGGATTTGCAATTCTAAACTTTGATTAATAATAGTGTCATATATAATTAATGTATTTCCTTTGAATAGGCTTAAAGAACCAACTGACGTGCTTAAACGTATCAGCAAAGTCAAAATCTAAAAGCTAGCTATAGAAAGTTCATTACTTGTTTCTTTATAAACAAGTGGGATTTAGTTATAGTGTTCACTGAATTATAAAATTTCCACCCAAAGATTTTTACTAAATCTATTAGTTTATTCGGTGGAAGATTACGTTAGTACATTATCGCAATATTTAAGAAGATAAAAATTCATTCATGATAGGAATTTGATATTACCTTATTTCTCCCAAAATGGAACTTTAATTTAATAACTAAATTTCCAATCACTGTGGTAGTTTTATGATTTATATATATATATATATATATATATATATATATGATATAATTGTTCTTATCTATACTCTACACGGTTCAAGTTTTTTTATCTTATGAATATGAAAAATGAAATGAAGACTCTATAGTCAGTTTTTTTCTTCTTCCTCTTTTTTTACGAAGATCAAAATATAGGATATTATACACGCGCGCACATATATATATATATATATATATATAGCAAAGAAATATACGAATACATCTACTACCAACATTATTAAAATAGTATCTATAAAATAAAATGACAGTCATGTCAACTTATTCCATATAACAATTTAAATAGTGTTAAAATTTGTTGTAGAAGTATTATTTGAGGAAGTAAGCATATTTTGAAAAAGAAATGATATGTGTTTTGTGTGATTTTATGGAGCCTCTGGATTGACCGGAACCAGCTAGTCTTTGAAGGGCGAATTGGGGATCATATGGGCACTCTGGAATGAGCGAGTCGAGTCCTAGGCGATTATCAATTGAGCTCCCAAACTTAAGGGTCGTTTGGTTCACGTGTTTAAGTCAGTAATTTTGTTTATTGGTGAAAACTTTATGAGAGAATAAATTTTTGAATTTAAATTTTTTTTTTCTTGAGATAAAAAACGTATAACAGAATCAAAATCGTGAGTTTTAAGTAAATGTACCAAACGGGTCTTAAATATGTCTCTAAAGGTCCGGTGCAACTAAAGGAAGATATAGGCCCGGTATAACAAAATCAGAATCATGAGTTTAAAAAAAAAAATTTGTGTGTTTTAAAAGAACGGAAGGAAGTAAAGTTGATTAAATAATAATTAATTCAATAAAATATAGGCTACTTTTAAAGCTCTCAATGATTAGTGCAAATTAAATTTCTGGTGAAAATCCTTTTGATCTAAAATTAATAGGAAAAGAAACTTCAATTATCTCACTTTCTAACAACCAACTAATTACAAAATGATTTTTTCTAAATTCTAATCAATCATGCAAGAAATTATGTATCAATTTGCCTCTAACAAACTCATTATTAGTTTTAAAAAACTTGTGAATAAATTAATATGGTTAATACTTACCTATAAGTTTAGTTATATGCAAAAATAGTAGCAATTAATGATGAGCCGGATATATGAGCTGTACAATGAAAATCTTCATCAGACAAAACATAAAAAAAAAAAAAAAAGACAAAAAAGCAAAAGAGAAAATAAAAATATTAAAGCAATAGTTTACATTTTAATAAATGCAATATAGGAGGAACCACCAAGTATTGCCTTCATAATTATAACTTGTTCAAAAACCATTTGAGTTGACTTTATCCTAATCTATGAAACAGTCAAAGTTCTACTATTTCCCTAAAAGCACACATATAGGAGGGCCCGTATTGCCTAAATTTTATGAAAAATTTTGACTTTATCCTAATTCAATATCTTTTTCATTCAATATCTTTTTTCATTTACTTTTTTTCTTTCTTTCTCTTTTCTCTTTTTTTTTTTTTTAATTTTTAGTTTAAAGACTTTCACTCTTCTTTATTCTTTAGGTTTTTGACCCTTTTATCACTTGATTTTTTTCCATTTTTTTCATTGCTAGCTTCTCTCAGAATTCTAAATATTTTCTTTCCTGATTGATAATAAGTTATTGCTAAATTTTTATTTAGTAAACTATCCCATAACTTAATAAACTTGGAAGAAAACTAAAAATTTGGAAGAAATCTTGGCAATTAGCAAAAGCATTGAGAGGCAAAGGCATCAAAGACCATTTCTTTCCCTATATGCATCAGTCTTGGATTCAATAAAATGAAAAGAGAGAGAACAAATTGACAGTATAATAATCTTCCTGAGAAATTACTGCTGACAAAATACAAACTCCTTTCTGTCTTAAAAAGCTTCTTCAAATAAATTACCCAGCTGTATAGGGATATGTCACTTTTTCAGTTACTAGTTTTGTAACGTGTTTTGCACGTATTATTGTGTTAAAAACACTTAAAGAGTTTATTGTTCACCAAAAAATAAAAAATTTATTTATGCAACATTTAAGAATTTTTAAATTTATTTTAAAAAGAAATATATGTAAAGATAACAATCGACAAAAAAAAAAAAAAAAAAAAATAAATAGGGACATATTTAAAGTGAATTATTCTAATCATTGACAAAAAATAAAATAAAAATACATGCGAAAAAATTATTTACATAGGAGTAAAGTGAAAAAAAAAAATATAACTTTAAAAAATTACATAAAAAATTAAAATGTATTAAAACATTCACAAAATAAAAAATAAAAATAAAAAAATAGTAAATCGAGAAATTAAGACGTAACAGTCTTATAATAAAGAGTTTTAACTCTTTTATATTTGTCAGATCAATTAGATTATATTAGATTTGATTAAATATTAGATTAGGTTAGATTCGATTAAATAAATAAAGATAAAAGTTAAAGAAGTGGAAAAAAATAACTGTTACGTGGCAGCTAAAAAAAGAATATTATTTAAGAGTTTTTTTACTCTTTTACGTATTGTTATGTAAAAGTGTTTTTTTATTTTCTTAAAAAAAATCGTCTTGTCAAATCAAACTAAGTACTTTTGGACTTTGGGGATTTTTTTTTTTTTTTTGAAGAGGAAAAATATTATTTGTTGGACTTTGGACTTTTGAGCGTCAATAGTTTTGTAAGCAAATTGTTTGATAGAGACAGACTTTATTATTATTATTATTATTATTTATTTG
Source organism: Morus alba (assembly GCA_012066045.3). Taxonomy (NCBI): domain Eukaryota; kingdom Viridiplantae; phylum Streptophyta; class Magnoliopsida; order Rosales; family Moraceae; genus Morus; species Morus alba. The sequence goes on from CP050224.2 coordinate 59,507,684, forward strand.
TAGTTATAGAGACAGACTTTATGGAGAATGTTTTCAAGTTTTTCTTTTCATTTACTACAGTCAACGGCACCCTATTCTCCACGGTTCACCAATAAACTTTTGAGTTCATCCAGACGACATATAGGCATTATTTATTTTCATATTTTAAGTTGTGATTTAAGTCATATTATTGTAATATTTTTTTTTATAAAAATTTAAATTTAATATTTTTATTATAGTATTTTTTTATACATATAATTTAAATTATAATTTGAGTTGTGTAAATGAACATATTTATAATTTCCGGTCCTCAACTTATCTTGATATTCTTTTTTTCATTTTTTTTGTTCTCCCCACTAATCATATTAGGTGCCTAACTCTTTTTTATATTTTTTAAAAAAGATCATTGTTGTCTTCACATCTCCAACTGAAAACCTATTAAAGAAGTCTATTGGGATCACTGTTAGGGCGGTAAGGTGTTAACTATATAAATAGATATGTGCTTGTTGTTAGTATACTGAGATGCTCTCCCGTTTTCAGGACTCAAGCATGCGCCGTCCCTCTAATGGATCATTAACATTATACTGAGACGACTGTTTATCAATTTTTAATTAAATGCAATTTTCCTTTTAAAAAAATAAATGTGCAGATGATCCTATTGCACAATACAACACTATATAAAAACCGATTCTATTAGTAAACTCTGATGAAATACAAAAAAAAACATGCAAGACGAGACCCAATATCAAAAAAATTCCTTAAAATATCAACTTGAAAACGCATAATGCGATTTTTAAAACCACTACAATTGATAAAAGCTTTAAAGCATTGAGAATATGTAATATGTAGCTCAGAGGCTATCATCATTTCCGCCTAGACTCATAGCTTATCAATGAAGTTGAATAAGCACTCTGGGTAGCAAAACTCCTTATCTGCCAAGACCTAAATTTGACAGACCAATACAAACTCAAAATGGTGGAATAACTGCCTCCATTATTACAAAGAAAAAGCTAAAACTACATGACGAAAATATCGGCGCCTTTATTAGACCAAAACATAAACAACTAAAATTTAAAGTACGACCGCCATAAGCCTTCAATAAAGTACAGCCGAGAGGACCATCAGGATTATCAACAGCCAAAATAATAAAATCAACAATAGTTTAAAAAAATAGATGATCTGTCTACTTTATGAGTGGAAATTCTCTACAAGCATTTTCGACAAATCCAAGTTTACGTAGTAAGGTAGATATAAATTTCTAGTCAATCGACTTGAAACAAAAGAACACCTAATTTTCATTCCAATGAGAGATTCCATTGAACAAAAAAAAAATGTTATCTCCATCCACCATAGTGGCATTGCTTGCCATCCCATCCCACCTTAGGTTTCCAATCTGACTCGAGACAACCTTACAAAAGTCATCGACTAAAATATTATTTAAACAAAAGTCATCTACTCATGAATCCATCTTTAAATCCAATATGAGGAAAATTTAAAGAGGAAAAAGCAAAATAAAATAAAATAAGATAAAATAGCGGGGCATTACTTCGAATTCTGATCCATCTACACATTATGACAAAGTACCTGTGAAAAAAGAAAACATGGATCATCAAACATAATTTTTTACTCGTTAAGAGACATCTATAGATTAAAAGCCCCTGAAAGTAAATCATGTTTTGGGGCCTTTTCTATTGATTTTCTTTCCTTACTAAAACCTTTCTATTCGCCATTATACTCCTTCTGGGCAAAATAGTGAACATACCATCAACATTACAATCGGATAGAATGAACACAAAATAAATATCCCCTCAACAAATATAGAAGGAACAAAAACAAATTTTTATAGGCAAAGAAGTGCAGCAGAAATTTATGACATAAACCGAGACAAAAAGTGAGACCAAATTATTATTTAAAAAAAAAAAAAAAAAAAAAAAAAGAGTATTCATAGAATTATGGTATGCATTCCCTATTCCCAGGGACTACTTGAAGCAGTGATAGCTATTTTGAAGGCCCCATTATTTGGCAACTGGATAGTTAGGATACTTGTTTCGAACTTCGTGTTTAAGTACCTGTACAAATATAATGTTGATGGATCTTAGCTGCTCTGGAGGACTTTTTGAGGATCGAGTTGCCCACTGCAGTAACTGGAGGGAACAGCAGAAAGTTCCTGTCTTCCCTTCCACTCCTCACCAGGTTTCAACGTGATAGGTTTCTCAATAGCAGCAGCCTCAACGCACAGCATGTGCTTGTACTCATCGTCTCCAAAATCAACCATAGCTTTCGCCTTCTTATCCCACGGATTCCAAACCACTGCATGAAAACAATGTACAGAAATATTAGAGTTTTCAACGAGCACTATTTGGAATACAATTTCACAGAGTAGATCCAGCTAAAAAAATTTGATTTCTGCATAAGAATGATGAAGAAGATTAGCAACTTAAACAATTAACCAAGTTCATTCAATGCAGGCTGGGTTTAAAAGTTCCACGTAGGCCGATTTTCTTTTTCTTTTGTCCTTACTGGTTGCATTGGTCCATTTAGTTACAGATATCATATGGCTTTATCTGGAGATCCGCCAAGCTCCAAAGCCAAGTAGGCTTGAGTAGTTCATGGACATACAGAGGTACTCCAATTCCGAGTACAAATGTTCAGGTATGTCGAAGGACAAACTTGGTTACCAATAACAGAAGAAACCCAGATGTAAACAGCAAATTACCAGCATCTGGGAGTCCATCCTTGCGTATTACAAATGTTCTCTTCTTCTCGTGATCAAGAATTGCAATCTTTGTAGGGGTGCTAAGATAGATCTTGTCGACCTAAATAATGAAGAAAATATTATGAAGAAAAACTACTCACTTAAAGCAGAAAGATGAAGAATAGAACCCAAAACTTCCTCGGGAAAGAAAAAGCAGAAGGATAGAGAATGGCATCTTAAACTCCCTAATGGAACTTACTTCTGATTCAAATGTTATCGCATCCCCTTGTTCAGTAAAACGCTCCCGATTCTTCAAGTTGTCAAAATAATCCAGGGTCTCTAATCCTTCTACTCGAACTTCACTGGACAGCACAACTCACTTTAATCAAATACTGTTCAAGGTCACGGGGAGATATTCAAATTTAACTATATGTTACAGAACTACGAAAGAAAGGCAAACACAACAAAGTAATCTCTGTTCTATAGATTAATCAGAAATGAGAGACATTAAGCAGTTGTCCTGATATTGAAGACACAATAGAAGAAAGTTAATAATTGAATATGGCCAGCCCAAACTTATCACGTGATGCACGAAGCAACTTAATTGAGTTCAATGCTATTTGCTATTTAGTTTTGTAATCTTTTTTTTTTTTTTTTCCTTTATAAGAAAAACTCCCTTCATTGATATGTGAATAAAACAAAAGCATACTAATTACCTGATATCTGAAACAGAAAAATAAGTATGATATGCAAACGTGAATGTGAATGGCTTCCCATCAGTGTTGGTGTTTCTGATGCGCGATGTCAGCATGAGATCTCCCCCCGGTCCCAAAGCTACCCGCAGGCGAAACTCATAACTTCCAGGTGAATAGAAAACAAAAAATAAAATAAAATAAAATAAAATAAAAATAAAATAAAATAAAAATAAAAATAATCTCAAGGCCTATCCAACAGAAATTCCAAAATTTATAATCTATATACATATATTAGAATTAATGTAGAGATAGTCAGACTGACAGATGAAGAAACAGGTAAAGAACTGATAAAAGTTGCCAAGTTCTTCTCACCTGTGGGGCCAAATCTTTATATCTTCTTCAGAAGGCTTAAGGATCAAATCAACAAAAGCTTTGCTGTACGTTGGTGTCGGAAAAGGGGGTGGATCGGTATCCACAGCCCAAAACCTGTTCCTAGCAAATCCATGCTGCTCAAGAGGACCAAGACTTCCAAACTGCACTCACACAAAAAATATCCCTTTCAATGATGAACATGAGCAGAGAAAGCAAGAAAGGTGAAAGGGCATAAAGAGCAGAACATACCTGAGGAAAACATATTGGAATGCCACCACGAATTGCTTTAGGAGGCTTATAAATAGCCTGCATAAAGAGTATAAAAATTTTAGCATTTGCTTTTGGTTGGATCATATCACACGTAATAAACTGGAGCAGATAAAAACTAAACAGATTAGTAAGGCAGAAGGAAAGGAAGCCGGAAGGCAAAATAACAACTCCAATTATTTTGGTGGGCAAACATTGCCAAGCTTAAAAGCAAAGATCTAAGATTTATCACAATTACATCCACAAAAGGAATATCTTTCTTATCATTAACATGTACGTAAAATTCTAACGCATCAAAGACTAGCTCAGCACATCTTTTCTTAAGATTCATGTCTAAAATGAATATTCAATATTTTTTTCCTGAGTGAACCAAACCATTTTTCATTCCCTGAATAATACTTCAAAATTAATTAAAAAAACAGATAAAGAATTTCGGTATGCATGAAATCTCAACAAATCCTATGCAGAGGTGAAAGATGAGACTGCAACCAAATACGCAGGTCATCTTCAGCTATTTGCTATGACGCGCACATGAATCATCGAGAAGAATTTTTTTTATTTTTCCCTTTTTTCTTTTCCATCATATGCATACTATTTCCGATAAACCTATAAACCACATATCATTTATCAACAAGTAGGAATCCTTGCGTACTTTAAAGCATAATGAACAACAGGTACTTATTCATTTAAGCTCGTGTTCAAGGAAAATAGTTCAATTATGATTATAACTAGTGACAACCTAGTGACAACTACATAAATGGAGATCAACAATGCTTGTAAAAAGAGAAATAATTTCATAGAGGCAGCGAAAATTCACTTTTCAAACAACTCATGTTTGTTGGACATGTAAACAGAAAAGAACAGGAAAGAAGGAAAAAAAAAAAAAAAAAAGAATGATGAGTAATAATTCTTTAATGTTCAGTAACATTTAGGATACATCGGTAATGCAGGTTGAAACTCACTCCATTTTCAGCACTAACTGCAACAACTGTTCAGTAACATGCAGCACTGACTTCATTTTCATTTATCCCGTGCCTTTAAAGTCGAAGGAGATGATGGCTCTACATTGTAAAGATAATAAAGCATGGAAATAAACAAATAAAAAAAGATGTTTTCCTGCTCAATGACATGCTTTATAAAGATAGGAAAGTCGTCGGCTTCTCAAAAGATTTGTACATAAACAATATTTAGGCCTTCCAAATAATAGATTTTGCTTTTGCCTTTATTTTGGGGCACTAGAAGATGAGAAGACTCAATGCAAGCAAACTATCTTCAGAAGAGTTTAATAGGACTGTGATGGTGTTTACTGTTGGCTATTAAAGTAGCTGCAAAAAGATGTTGAATTTTCTTTGGTTAGAGTGCTGCATGTCATGCGAGCTGGCACGAAGCTTTAGGATCATTAGACTGAGCTGGCATGAAGCTTTGAGTTTAAGATTATTGTCTAATCGCACATTTTGGGCCTCACATGCTTACAGGGAATGCAATAAGGCTGAAGATAAATTGACTTTCACTAAGCTAAATTGGTGGTACACTAAACTGAGCTTTTGTAAACCTTTGATTTTATGAGACAAAGATGGTCAGCGTTGTTTACTGTTTCAAGTAATTTTTACTCGCAGTAATCAAAGACCAGATTGGATCGTGTAGAGTTTTTCTTTCGGCCAGTTTTCCCCCTCATGGTCTTACTCATAGAAGGTTCTAACGAGGTCTCTCTCTCTTTTATTTTTATTTTTATTTTTTTATTTTTTTATGAAGAGAGGAGATCCTTTTGCAATTTCAGCTGATGATCTTTGTAATTATTTTATCGTTTTAACTTTTCCTTATAGGGTTTTTCTTTTATTAGGATTCTCAATTTTTTATTTGTAAGCCGTTTGGGCATGTTTATGAACAATTAATTATATCTATGTTTTTTTTATTTTTAATAAGATTGAGTAGTGAACTTGGTCTGGAATGGGGTTGCTAGTAGATGCCAACATAGTTGGGATGAGTTGGGATGTGTCGGTAACCTTCTACGTAACTTTTTTCCACTCACCCATCCTTTACAAAATAAATAAAAGTTTTGATATGGAGATACACACACACACAAACACACATGATAAAATAAATACAGATTAAAAAACATTTTTTTAAGTTTGGCACAAGCACAGGTCATTCTTCTATCTCCAAGAGTTTCCTGGGGAAGCTACGGCCCACCAACTTTTCTGGAAACTCTTATAAGGTGTGAAGTTTCTGATTACAAACTATCCACGTACACCTAAAAGTAGAATTTGGACCCAAAAAGGATAAACTATCATTTTAACTATGGAATGGGAAAACAAGCACATTTAAGGTAGAGCCCAAAAACCTGCTACTCTATATCAAAACATCTAAGCAACTAAAAACCAATTAGGGGAATAGATTAAGGGTGTTTAAAAATTAGCTTGTTAGTTTTCAGCTCTTTTGAGACAGTTATGAAACTAAGAGCCAATAACTGAAATCTTTAGTTGTTGAGCACATAGAGGCTTATAATAGAAGGTTCATCAGTCAATAGAAACACACACACACACACGGAAACAATAGTTAATACCAATATTACTATTAAAACATAACACCTTCGCCTAAGAAAATAGATTATTTTCCCTTAGCCAAATACAAATTGAAGTGCAGATGCATGTCATATTTCCAAAAAAGGCAGCTAAAAAATGGCTTTACAAGTAAGGGAAGAAGTCAAAATAAAAAGTCCCTACCAGCTACATTACTCTGTTAAAAACAGAAAGGAAGGTGGCATTAAATAACTGTATTGCACCTTACTACTGACAAAGAGCAACTCCTCCCCATGATCATTCTTCCATGATGTCACATGACCCCCATACAGATAAACCTGGGAACAGGAGAAAAAAAAAAAAAAAAAATCATCAAAGCGAAGCACCCAATATTAATCTCTTACCGAACAAATCTACAACCACGTCAATGAATGTGCTAGGATTCCTTAAAAGTTAAAAGTTCCTCATTTAAGCATCAAGAGTGCCTCATAAGTTATATCTAATGTCGCAGTCTAGAACATATAAAGAATTAGAAGAAACGAAAAGGAGTAAAGTACACAATGTGAAGGAGCCAATCAAGGCAGTTTGGTAAATATATCTAAGCAGATCAGTAGTTGAATATGCACAAACAGTGACTGAAAAAATTCGACCAGACTAGGAAAGACTTTATAGCAGCTTTAACAGCATTTGATTTTCTCCAGCTTTAAGTTGACCGTTGATGCACAAAAACATTGTCTACGTGTCCTTGACCTCTTTGATGGACTAATATGTTGTAGCTTTTGGGGCTAGTTTCTTGTAGTTTTTGGTTAGCCTTATTTCTTGTTCTGCAGGAGGATATCTTGTTCTCCTTTTGCCGTTGCCTTCTCTTATTAAAAATCTCTGTTTCTTGCCTTCCTCTTTCATGGACTAATAATAAAAATCTCTGTTTCTTATTAAAACAAGTGTCTATTTTTTTCTTGTTTCCCTTTACCCTTCTACTTTTCTTTCCACACGCGCACACACAAACTAAAACTAATATCAAGTTTACTAGTATAATGCCTTAATAAATTTCCAGGAAAACCTATCTTCCCCTCATCTTCTTCACCAAACAATGTATGTAACCCCAAAGTTCAGATGAGAAATTCACTATTAAATTCAAGAATCCTACAAAATGCTTTGGACTTAACTAAGGAGAAGAGAAGATATGCTTTTTAATGATGCAAATAAAAAACATAAAGAATTGTGCATGATCCTCTTTGAAGTGATATGAAGAAGTTAATATTAAACTCAAGATCTCTAGTCTCTCCACCAAAAGGTCCAAAACATATGTGCACTTTTGAAAAGTAAAAAATACTAAAAATATAAATCTTTAACATGGAAAACACTTTCTTGAAGCCAAATAGAGTTGCCGCACGGATTATAGTTTATACCTCAAAACTCTAAAGAATAACAAATAAAAGAACATTTACAATAGCAACATTTTCCATCAATCTCAAATTACAACTGATGAAGAAATGTACTACGAGCAAGAGTCGGCATCAGGTAACCAACCAAGACCAGTGGTGGAGGGAGGTGAGGCCCGGGGGGCATATGCCCCCCCTGGATTTTTGATATTTGATTTTTAGTATATGTTTTCTTAAAAAATTTTCATATATGCGCCCCTTATCAATAAAAATTTAAATATATCCTCACAAAATCCAATCTCAAATTATTTTATTTCTTATTGTTCTTTTGATCTTTTCCTATTAAATCTTATACTTTAAATGTACCTAACTGATTTTTTTTCTCTAATTTATTCTTATGAAAACAATTTTTCTTTCAAATTGGTCCCTTCTAAAATAATTTTAGATATAATCCAAGCTATATAAAAAATGACACATTAAAATATTTTTTTCTCAAAATGTGTCCCTAATTAAGAATTTTTTTTCAAAGAATCCTCTCAATTACAACTTTTTCACACGCACATTTTCTCTAATTTGCCCTTATTGAAGTAATATGTATTCATTCAAATGTAACCTGCATACTTAAAGATCTTTTTTTCCTTTTCTAACACTTGCCGCTACTATTTTCTCATAGGTATTATGTACCTTCTAAATAGTTTTTCTTATCTAATTTACTTGCTAAAACCTTTATAACTCAAGTATGTTCAATAGTCTATACATATATACTATTCATCTAAAAATATTAGGAGTTGATTTTATTAGCATTTTTCACGTTTTTAGTTTAGGCCCCTGAATTAAAATTCTGGCTCCGCTACTAATCGGGACACGACTAAACTATTTAACAAGCAAATTTAAGGCCATATACAAGCTATTACCAAGTCAAATTATAATACACAATTAACGCAATTCTTAATGCGCATCAATGCCTTCCCTTCCAACAAGATTTGATACTAATCAAACAAATCTTACTGTAAGTCATGTGTTCACGCGACATAAATGCTAATGGTTGACACCTATCCTAAACAGATCTGACTTCAATTCACCTACAAAATGCAAATAATCGAACACTAAAAAGACGAATCGGATGAAATCTGAAACAAATCCGACTCATTTCGTGTACACTTGCATAATTAACTCAACTAATTTCGACAAATTCCGCGTCGATTATGAACATATAATTCGATTCGCAGTCGTAAGTAACAATCCAAACGTGTAAATAATCTCACAAGTACATAACAATATAATCAAATTTAAGCAAAACGAACCGCACAGATCCGATCGCGAAATTCCAATACAAACCTAAAATCACCCAACGCAATCGATCAACAAAAATATATACATACATATATTCACACACACATATATCCAATATATATATATATATATATATATATCGCACGAGAATCGCGAATCGGAAGCGAAATCGAGCAGCAGATCTCGATCAAAATCGAGAACATGAGAGAGAGAGAGAGAGAGAGAGAGAGAGAGAGAATCAGGAATACCTCGGCGGAGCTGCCGCGGAACTCGCGGAGGACGACCTTGTCGAGGCCATTGACGCCCTTGGCGAGCTCGAAGTGAGGAGAAGAAGCACCGGAGGAGGGAGTGAAAGTGGTGGTGGTGGAAGTTGCAGCGGAAGACGAAACCTTTTCGCTGCTCATATCTCCTCTCTACTCTTCTTCTTCTTCTTCGTTCTCCTTCTGGTTCTGGTGGAGAGAGAAGAAACCGTATGTATATGTATGTGTGTGTGTATATATATATATATATATATATATATATATATATTAATTTTTGGTTAGAGTGTGAGTATAAGGCGGAGAGTGTCCGTATCCAAACAAACAGCAAAGAGGAGGCAAGAGAGAGCTATCAACGGACGTGTCCTGAAATCTCTGAATTTTTCCGGAAACGCTTTTTGATTTTTACTCTTTTTTTTTTTAATTTTTTTGGGCTTTTAATTTTCTCTCTCTTGAAATTTCGTTTTTCCTTTTTTTTTTTTTTAATAAATTTGTTGCGACTGGCTTTATCCGGACCCGAAATGTTCGGCTGCTTGGCTTTGTCGCTTCCCTTCCCATCGGCTTTCTTTGGAAATTTTGATTTGCTTTTTGAGTTAATTTATCAGGTTTAATTTTAAATTTGACCCCAAAGAGTAAAAAGGTTGTTCATTTACATTTTTGAATTAAAATGATTTGAGTAATAATTTTAAGTTAAATTTAAATTATAATTTAAGTTAAAATTGTAATTTGAGTTTGTATTTGGATGTGGCACATTTGAATTATGATTTAAAGTAAGAATCTATTTGAGTTTGTGTTTAGGTGAGTCAAAACTTAAATTTATATTTATATAGTATTTTAATGAAAACTCAATGGAGATGAAAAATTTAATAGAGTATATGGGTGAAGTTTTATTCGTCTTTTTGTTGTGAATACATAGAAAAAAATCATCTCCATCAGAATTAAAACGAAAAGTTATGACATTTTTAATAATAGAAAAATATTGTTCATTAATTTGAGTTTGAGTTTGAGTTTATGAACTGTGTTGAAGGGAAAACTTGAACTCGAATTCGAATTTAGCCCCAAACTCGAGTTTAAACTCAAATTTTACAAAAGAACATAAACTTAAATAAACTTATAACTCGAGTTCAAATTTTTTAAAAATTTTGATGTAAAAGAACAACTCCATTTGTCTAACTTTATCCCACAATTCAAAATGATACAAAATTGACCACTGGAGTTCTTCATAAATTACAATTTTAATATTTTTGTCAATAAAATGCAATTTTTTTTTTTTTTTTGGGATCATGTTACTACTTGATTTAAAGAGCAATATACTTTAAAATTGTATGAAATTTATAATTAAAAAAATCACAAAATTTTTCCTCTTTCGAACTTAGAAAGAGTCTTTACTAAGGAAATTTCCTCCAAAAGGTTGTCTTCTCTTTTGCTCGCAAACCCCTACAGTGACATTGCCCTCATATATTTCTTTTTACCAACTAGTCATGGGAACGTAAAACAAGCCTTATTCTATGGAGGTCAAATTTGATATTAACCCTTCTAGTTATTTTCTTTTTCGAGTTTGAGCTTGAGTTAGTTAAAAACAATTTTTTTTTTTAAAAGAAAGTTTGGTTTATAAATTTAAATCATGTGATTTGAACTATTTTCGATGTACGTGTATTTTTTGTGAGAGAAAATATTGTAGCAATTATGAATCATGATTCGAATCAGGGATTCGAATCTAAGAACCAAACGAACCCACTGATCTTGACCGTGTGTGTGTTTTTTTTTTTTTTTTTTTTCAATAAAGCACAAATATGACCCCTGAATTATCATATTTCTAGCAACATGATATTTTCAAGTACCGTAACACAAAATTCTCTTTTTTCTATAAATTTTAAGATTTTTTTTTTTTTTTTTTTTTTTTTTTTGGCTAAGAGAAGAAAAGGGTTCAATACGTTACCGGTGTCCTCTCATTTCCCTTAGTTATTGTGTAAATCCAGACACAACAGATGGAACTTATCTCTAATTCAGCTTAAAGAACGGGCTAACTTTTCACTAAAGCATGTCTTCTGCGTCAACAAACCCAAAATTTTAAAACCTATTTATTGTGCCCTCAATCGGAGAATGTCTTCAATTGTAACCCATTGCTTAAAAAAGAGAGACAAATACCTCTTAAAATATGTAAATTTAAATTTTTATCCTTATTTTTTAATAATATGTTTTTCTAGTGAATAACTATTAAAAGGGTATTAATAAAAAATAAAGAATAACTTTTTATTAAATTGACTAAAAATAACTTTTTTCTTGTATCCTCTAAATTCATTAAGGCCTCGTTCATTTCATCGATTCAAGTTTTTAATTTTAAATTTCTACAGTTAAAAGCTCTCAAAAAATATCACATTAAAATTTTCTACTACAGTAAAAAGCTCTCAAAAAATGTCACATCTCAACTCGAATCTGCAAAGTGAATGAGGCCTAAATTGAGCAATAAAGAATTTCGGACTCGTCTTTGCAAGCAAGCAGTGCAGAAAAAAAAAAAAAAAAAAAAAAAAAAAAAAAAGAAGCAAGAAATCCCTTTTCTTTTGTTGCAAGTGTCGCATGTGAAGTGGTGCCTATGTCATGTGGCTCGCCCAAGTAGGGAGAACTTGATCCAAGAATGGCACTTCCAATGACATTCTTGAAGAAACCCCAAAAATGGTGAGTCTTTCCAACGCTTCTCAAGTCCTTTTTGGTAAATGTTGGCAATGAGCATAACGTGAGTTTGGTGAGAAAGCAAAGTTTGAGTCTCTCCTTCTCATTATTACCTGCCATGGATGCTAGAAAACCACTCCGACATGGACAATGCGAGAAAAAGGAGCAATTTTTCGCGCCCCGCCGATTTATTTCAAAGGATCGGCATTCATTGAGCTCTGAATAAGTTGACACATGCGACGTAGCTCGGGGGGCATACATGGTATTATGGTAAAGGAAGGAAAGGAAAAAGAAAAAAGAAAACACACATTTTATTGTTCAAAACAAATTAGGACCGGACTGGTTTTTACACTCTGCTGTACACACTTACATCCTCAATTATCAATACAACCTAAATAGACTGCATTTGCAAGCCCCGCCTAATTGCTCTACTGAAAATCAAATTTTTAATTAAAAAATGTGAAATAAATTTTGGGGGGAAGAAAACTCACAACAAACCTGTGACCATAAAGAATAGCAACCTGCTAACTCGACCAAAAAAACCAAGCCTAGACGTTCAAGCAAACTCGCAAGACCAAAAATAAAACGGGAAAAAAATTTGACTCTGTCCAATAATATAAAAACCAACTTCTTGGGAGCAGAAGCAGCTAAAAAAGCACTGATGCTGTCCCTTGTACTCCTGAGAAATTGAGTCCTCCCACTGCAGGAAGAAACAAAGCATCGCAATTAGAATGCTTAAAACCGATAGAAATAAAGGGTTGGAAAATACGCCGGAATTATCACAGCGAATGACTTTACAGATTTGCAGGCAATCTTTTCTCAACCTGCATCCTACACTGCAGGAAGCTTGAAGAAAACACGGTGATAGGAAGGAGACTCAGAACAGTTGAAGGGCCATTTTATGCTTGTTCTGTTTCCATTTGGGCAACTTATAGAAAGCTTCCTTTGACATCCCGAATTTCTCTCTAAACTCGGCCGAAGAAAGATAGGTCTGCAAGCGTCAAACCCAAAGCGTCAGAAGTGAAAGAAAGGCGCCAACTTCTGATAAAAATATGTCATTTCAAAGCTTTACCTCTCTCTTGGTCACATCAATCTCTGTAACAGGATCTGTTGAAGTTGTTTTAAGGCGTTCATACGGGTAAATTACAAGACCTTCCTCATCTTCTGCTTCATTCTCTTTCGCATCTTCTTGTATTGTGAGAGATTCTATTCTGCTGCTCATATAGTTTTCCTTGTTGTTTGTCTCTGGTTTTGGTTTGGTCACCTCTGGGCTCACTGTACCACCAATAAAAGGGTGGTTTAACTTTTCAGTATGCTACGATAACAAGTGCTGAAGTCTGTCTGAAAGAAAATTAAGCAACACTTACCTTTGATGGATCGGGGTATCATAGCCTCTCTTGGTGGTCCTGATTTCTCAAAGCCAGCACTAAGTGCTGCAATAGCTGAGGCCTTTGAAGCCAGTTTTGCTGAATCTGGAGTCACTGATTTTGGGTATAATTTTCTAACCACAGGAGGTGGAGTTGAAAGGTTCCTGGCACTGGGATTTTCAAAAGTAGCAGCCAGAGCGTTGAATGCTGGAGACCTGCCCCTCACACGAACTCGATCAGGGCTAAAAGACATGCTTCGGGAACGCTGAGATTTATCTGGGACACTAGACCTTCCTCCATAAGACACAGATGTCCTCCGTTTAGGTTTCTAGTCATATAATCAGACATTCAGAGAACTTAATTAGATCATTAAATATGACGAGCATTTTTGAAGCATAGTTATATTTGGCATCAATATTCAATACACACTTATCAGACATTCGAGCGTGTTTACTTCACATGAAAGAGAAAGAGAAAGGGAAAAGGAAGAGTGATACTGTTTTCTATCTAATCATGTGTGTACTTGCAAAATCAGTAATGAGTTAGCGGGCAACATGATATGGAAATGAGGAAAAGGAAAGTTAATTTTACTTATGTAGCCTTAATGGGTTGACATGTTATAAGTCGATGGTTATTTGCAAAAGGATATTTTTATTATTTTACTTTCCTTTCAAATAACATTACTTTCCCCACTTCAGTCTTTTACGGTACGCAACTCATGAGAAAAGGAATTGAGAACGGATGACAACAACTTCCACAGCTAATGTAATTATAATAATGGCATAACAATGATCAAAGATCAAGATCTTATGCAACCAGATTGGACTAAGGAGTCTTACATCTGTGACTGGAGTACCCCCATTTTTAACTAAAGTAAGTTTCCTCTGGAATGAGTTCCCGTGCATCTGCAACCAAATGGAAATATTTACATATTTTCACCATAAACTTGCTTACATGATCACTCAGTGATTGCTAGAGTCACTTACTGAAGACTTTGCTGAGTCCCACGTGAAGAAGCACGTGAAGAAAGGTGGCTCACTCCCTTCCATGACAATATAAATTGGGGCTTCACGAGACAAGTTTTCTAGAAGGAAATCACGCTCAAGAAATTTCTGTTAAGAAAGCGAAAGAGGTTAATAAATTTCCAGGTGGCATTAGAGATCTCAATCTATAGTTAAGAAACATGTATTTACCACTAAGGTGAAAAAAGTTGAAATAGATTAAAAACAGATTTGATTATTTTAGCACCTAGGGCAACTAGCTGGTAAGTACTGGTTCTAGAAGCCTAACTAAACGTACCTCCCCAATAGTTAAAGTTTGCATTTTATTCTTGGAATCGACCTGTTGGCCAACCCAAACGAATATCTCTGAGTGACAATCCAAGATAAATATATCTTCAGTCATCAAATCGTCCTGGGAGAAATTGTATATCTCTGTCACCTACAACGACAATAACAAACTTAAGTAAATAAAAATAGTAGACAAAACAATTCATAATGTACATAACTGAAAATAGCATTCACTTAATAAATCTGGTAATACCTTCAAATTTCCTGCAGATTGATGAGCATTGGCCAAAACCAAAAGAAAGGAAAGAAAGAAAAGTTAAAAGGAATTCAAGGTTCAAAGAAATAGAAGAATCGAAATTTTGAAGAAACATAATTTTGCCAACCACTGAAAGAATCATCCATACCATTTGAAAAGGTGCAAGAAAATAGGTGAGGATCACTTTCAGCATCCCTTCCAATCTTTTGGCTGGAATATTCGGACTTTCCTCCCAACAAATCCCAAAACTGTTCAGATTCTGAACCTTCCTTCTGTGGCTTTGACTGAACATTCGGCTGCAAACCAAGGAGACTTTATGAAAACATGAATATTGAATGAATATGAAGCTCAATATTACAGATAAATGTAGAAGATAAATGAAAGCTGCCTCCTTGCGATAACATATGTTTAGGATAAGAAGAACAGCTAGTTTAAGTCCAAGGTACAAATATGATTTTTAGATCTCCATCAGAACAATATTTATAAAAACTAAATAAATAAATAAATAAATAAAAAAACACTCATACAGATCTGCAAATTATAGCAGAATGGGAAATATCAAACATGTCAGACCTTAATCAGATCCAGCTGCCTCTCAACAAGCTCATGGGTGTCTGAGGTTGTAAGGCTTCCAGTCCATGTAAAGACAGTTGAACCACTGTGTAGAATGTAGCAGTAGGAGGAATTCAACGATGATGCGACCTGATGACAGAAAACAAGGAAAATTTAAATATGGGTCCCATATGAACAGGCAAAAAACCATCATAACCAAAATAAGTAAATAACATATACACACATATAAACAAACAAAACACATACTGCATCAACTTGTATAGCTTGCATATTATCAGCTCCAGAGCCCTGAATACGAAATAGTGCAACACCATCTTCTTGATATGTCTCATCAGGAAGTTCCTTCTCTTCAACATATTTCTTGTAGCCATCACTAAGACCACCCTGATAGATTTTGCAGAAGTTAATTTTTTCCAGTCAAATGGAAGCCAATGAAACTAGTTATAACAAATTAATAGAGATAGACAGCTTTGCAAAGTAAAATATTTCTTCAGTATCTCAATACTCCGCACACCTTATAAACTATAACGCTCTGGCAGATTAAATAGAACAGTGCTGGTTCATTTCCCTCATAGATACGACCCTGGAAAACCAGGAGGAAAAACAAAACCATTAGCAAGAGTTGTGGAAAGCAATGAGGACAATAAGTGTCCATGGTAATATACATGTTACAGGCGAAGTAAAACTACCTGGGAAGCCAGAAACTTTAGTGATTCAACCATCTTACTTGCCAATGAGACGGCTGAGACTCTGTCTTCCTGTTTTCAACACGATGCCTTATTATTAAGCTTGCCAATGGCTTCGTAATAGAAGCATTGCTCGAATCAATGCAAGTAAAAGGCTAAAATCTTCTGAGACTTTTACCTCAACACTCTGTTTCCCAAACCATGTTCCTATAAGGTACTCCTCCTTTTCTTCTCCAGGATAAGAATACTGGAAGATGTAACAATCCCCGCTGTAAAGTTTCGACTGATCCGAAGCTGGAAGAAGAATCTTTTCCTGGCCATTAACACGCCACACCTGTGCAATGAAAGTTACAGTTATCAAGTTATCAGAACAATAAGATAAGCCGCCCTCATTACAGACTTAAAAAAAGTGCAATAATAGCAACATCAGTTAGCAACTGCGTGGAACACACAAGACTTAAAAAATAAATAAAAAAAGCTCATCTCTTTGCCGTTTCTCAAGACACTTTCTATGATGAGCATTAAAAGTTTTTAAACAACAAAAAACCATTAAGGCCTACTCTCAAATTTTCTACATCTAATAAATTTATTTTAATAGAAAATGCATCTCTCCCTCTTTTACATCTTTCATTTCTATATTAGATAGCGGCTTCAATTTCCATGTCTGTATTGGATTCTGCTCAGTACTGCCACCAAGACTTAAAAATCAATAGATGGTGCTTCAAAAAGCGGGGCAAAACTAATGCTACATAAGGATTAAGATTATGAGTTAAAATCAAACTTATCACTCCAACTCAATAAACCACTCTAATAGGTCGCTATAGATATGTGTATATATTATATATGGACGAGTTTTCAATGTTTACGTTCCCATCGTAGTCATGGATGGAGCAAAAGATAGCCCCTCAATTTTTTTTCTTTTAAATATATATAATTAGGTATTATATTATGTTGTTACTAATTGTCCCCCACTAAAATTAATGTTATATCCCTATTTCCAAATTAAAAGCCCAATAAACTTTTGATTTAATTATTAGCCCCCACTAGCAAAAATTTCTGGCTCCATCACATGCGTGGTTACACATCATATATGGAAATTTAACGACGTAACGTGATAAAAATCTAGTTTCATAAATTGTCATAAATTTTTTTGGTCAATTACCCAATTTATTACAACCGTTGGATTAATGTCTTATGGCTAAAACAATGATACCCGTTGATGGGTATACTAAAGTAACCATTAACCATATATATATATATATATATATATATATATATATATATGCATGTATTTGTATACCTGCAAGTTCCCAGTGCAGTCAATTATATATATGTATGGACTTATTCTTAATAGTTACGTTTCAATCGATGGCTATCATTAAATATGAAAATTTAATGATTGGTGTGATAAGAATCCAATTTCATTAATTTTTTTCGTTAACTATCTAATTTATTACAACCGTCGGGTCAATATCTTACAGCTAAAATAACAATACCCATCGATGGGTAAATATTGGAGTAACCATTAAAACCACACCCATTTATTAAGTAGTTGAACAAAAAAATTTATTGCAATTGATGAAATTGGATTCTTATTATGCCACGTCATCAAATTGCTATATTTAATGGGTGACCATCAATGGAGACGTAACCATTGAAAACTCATTCATATATATATATATATATATATATATATATATATATATATATGTATATAAATATATGTATATAAATATATGCATGTATTTGTATACCTGCAAGTTCCCAGTGCAGTCAATTTGGGGTTGAGGTTCTTCTTTCACAGGATCCGCTTTTAACAAGCCCTTCACATTAACCCCTTGACGTTTTAAAAGTGCTGTAACATGAATGAGAAAATCTTAAATTTTTTGTGCTCAGAAAGTACCCTGAGAATAAATAATAACACAAGGAATATATATGTAAAACATTTCAATAGCTGACCTGCTACCTTGCCTCTACCATCCTCTGACACAGTAACTTCAGCTGTCTGAGGCCATGATTCAAATTTAGACCTGAACATCACTGTCTCAAATCCCTCAATGACACGAATTATGTGGACTTTTGGTCGACTTTCGCTATTTACTAACTCCTGTTTGATGAAATCAAGAACAAGGCAAGCATTATTAAGAATTAGTCAACTGCACAACCTACTATACAATTAAAAAGAACTGATTGTTACCTCTGCGGCTCCACTTGCGGCCTTTCTTTCATCAAGGGATGTATTTCTCCCCATCCATACAAACACTTCCACACCACAATCTAACAGGTAGCATTTATTTGTGTCAAGCAACTGCCTCGTCAAAGAATCAGTCTCAACAGGTTCTGCCTTCCCCTTCTCAACACTAAAAAGGGCATGTAATAGCTTCATCAGAACTACTGCATAATTTCATAGCTGAACTTCTTCTCAACACTATTATTGGATATAGGAAATAATAGCATTTTTGAACATCCCAGAAACAGATGCAATGCAGGAGAGATCGACATGACAATATGGAAAGTTACAAGTCATGAATTGAGTTAACATATTACCAAAGTAGCTTAATAGTATGAGAATCAACATTTTTCTCCTCATCACTGGATGTTTTCTTTGGAAGTGGAGCAAAGCCACCAAAGAAACCCCAAAACTCCCCAGTTTCTGCATCAGCCATCAACTTTCCATCCTCTATGTGGGAAACCATCAAAATACACTCAGCAAAGAGATAAGGAAATATCATTATGCATTGTTAAACTTCAAATAGCCACTCACCAACAGCAGCTACTTCACATTTCCCATGATGATATGTATCTTTGATGTACTGGACAACTTCTAACGCTTTAGCTCTCTCTTGAATGGATGAGTTGTAACCATTAAACTGAAAAATTTTGGACTTGGTATCTAGAATAAATATGTCATCATGATTGAGCGACGATCGAGCAAAAGGAACCTATAACAAACAAAAAACAGCAACTTAACAAAGATTAGAGAATAACATACCTACAATCATACATATACACTATATATATGGGGTATACGTGTGTGTGTACTAAACATTAGACATTATATCACATATGTAATACATCTAAGCCGCACACTTAATCAGACTTGTCCTTCATCATTAGATAATCTATTTGAAAGGACTTGCCTCTTTAACATGGACTACATGTTTTCCTTTACAAACAAACAACCGTGTCTTGTGTTCTTCAGCCTCGACGTGCTTGAACCCAGATGCAACTCCGCCCTCTAAAGGTATGATGCATGGCTTAAAATAAGATAAGAATTTCTCTGTTTCATGACCCTGTACTTCGCGATACTGAACCGCACGCCCTCCAAGAGCTGCATCCAATTCAACTGTCTTGATGGCCGCAGTACCAGCTTCATCCTGTTCAAACATATCTACAAGTTAAAAGAACTGACAAGACGATCAAATTCAACAACTTGAAAGAAGTATGAAACAGCATGAGCTTACCTGCGAGGTATCTTTCCCAAGCCAATAATGAATATCATGCCGCAATGCCCCATTTTTTAAAGCAGTTGTCTGCATAGAAACAGTAACGCATAAATAATTGAATTATTTTATATGGCAACAAACGCATCAAAGATTTTGATTTTTTTTTTTTTTTCAAGTAAAGATTTGCATATTTTAATAAGTTTATTTCCAACATATAAGGCTCGAGACAAGCTAATTAGTACACTCCATTAGAGAGACATAGATATGAAACTGCTGATAAAATGTGAAATTATGTGAAATCCCGTTGAATGAAAAGCAGATTCAGAAACTGGTCTGACATCTCAAATAGAAAATGCTTTATACAAACTGAAATGGGTTTCCTTCAAATATGAGGGACAAACAAAAGGAAAAAAAAAAAAAACACAATTGAATTGATTAACAAATAGTTACATTTTCACAAATCTTCACAGCCCTAAAATTGATTAATGGAAAAACAAAGTCTACTAATAAATCAGAACATGCTAAATAAGAATCAAGTCACTCACTTTCAAGATCACATAGGAGTCGCCTGTATAAAATTTGCCATGGGAAGAATTTGGGACAGGAACAGGCCGAAGGTTTTCAATACGCCATATTTCAAGTCCACTAAACATTGTCAAGGAATAAAGCAACCTTCCAAACGAAGATATTCCACGACATGAACCTAAAATGAAAATGAAACCGCAAGAGAACCAAAAGCCACAAGTAGCAGAACAAAAATAATAATTTTTATTTTTAACCTTTATTTTTTTACACTAACTTTGAATCTACAAGTGTAAAAATATAGCATTGCAAGATGCTAAGCACTTGATTACAGGAAGGATACGACTTTTGTCCAGCTCCTTGGAAAGCTGAATCTAAATCTCTCATGGAAACAGCCATGCCGTCTTTTCTAGATTTATAATTTAGCTACCCAAAACTTTGGCTCAGGAGAGGCAAATACGTATCCTGAAACAAAACCACTGAAACCTATCAGTAAAAAGTCCACACATTGTGACAGTTGAAGCAGCAGTGATTCAAATAAAACTTATATGAAGGGGGACAAACAACAATTCATTTAAGAATTGAACATATTTGTTGACACGAACTTCATATTGACCATAAAAAGCAAAAAGAAATTATATATTGCTGGTTCATAAAAAATAAAAAATAAAAATAAAAATCCATTATTAATAATGCAGCTTAGTTCATTTCGTATATCCTGATGCTTAGAAATCGGAAACTGATTCTCTCCCACAGAGACAGAATACCCATTAAATGTTTGCCATGTTAGTGACCTCTAGTTATTCATAAAGTTTAAAATCTCAAGAAATCTTAACGAACCATAAAATGCAATCATCAAAAGATAACTCCCAATGGAATTTCACGAACTGAAAACTTCATATTCACCTTTATTTACTTTGATACAGAAATGAATTGGGCCAGCTTAACATTATAGTTACAGTGACAGATAAAATCCCAAAAATATACCGACACTTCCCGCAATTTCTTAGCCAATTCCGCTCATAAAAGCCCGATAACGCAGATGACAGTAAATAGCTACTATTACGTAAAAGCAAAAATAGAAGAAAACAACAAGCAAAAAAGGGAAGAAAATAAACAATTAAGGCAAACAAGATTCATCAGAATCGTATATGAGCTACTACCAAGCAAATATGGAAAAGAAAACTCAATGCAACGCAAATTTTTTTAAGAATTTCTAACGTAAACGAAATGAGTATTACTTCCTTCTATCAGTAAACCAACTAGAATAGCCATTGCCTTAAGACACCAGAATTATAGACGTAAAAACTCAATGCAAGTAAATTCTCCGAAAAAAATTAGAAGCAATATGAAGTGTTAAAACAGCCACTGTATCAAATTGGAAAACTGAAGCCAAACAGATCAAAGTTGAAGAATGAAGATTTGGAAAAGGACAGACAAAGATATAATAATCTTCCGGAACTAGAACAAAAGACACACGTGAATCAAATGGGTTTCCAAGAAATGATCTTGGAATTGGAGACCCCAACATTCTAATGACATCTTGGAGTGATTGCGAATTCCAATATTTCAAAAAATCCAACACCATTCTCTTACAAGATACGAGAAAAGCGCAAACTTTCGCATAAAAATTCACATCCAAAAAAACGAAAAAAAGAAAAAAGAAAAACACAATCTCAGCTGAAACAGAGCAAAAGAACATCATAATCGTTTGTGTCGGATCAATAAAATTATGATTATAATATAACAATCCGACCAATCAGATCAAATCTACGTAATCTTGAAAAACTAAAAAGAACGAAAAATATGCGAAAGAATCGAAACTTCGCTAATATCTATGAAAATCCATAAAGAAAAAACTTGTATTACATTGGATTCGACAAAACGAAAAACTATTCACAACTACAACAGAGAAAGAAAATGAAAAAATTTTCCGAGAAAAAGTATAATCTTACCTGAAGTATAAGCTGGCGAGGGAGAAAAAATCCGATTCAGAAACGAAATAAAACCAGAATCAGATCCAATCCAACGGAAATATTCGCCGAGAAAAATAAAAATTCGATCTTTTCACGGAGCAGAAAGAAAGTGCAAGAGAGAGAAGAAAAGCTGAACAGAAACAGAGTAAAGTTGGGGTTGAAGAAGAAAAGGAAATGAAATGAGAATTTTTAGAGAGAGGGAGGGAGAGAGAGAGAGAGAAAAGAAAGGTTAGAGAGAGAAAAAGCGGAGAGAGAAAATAGGAGAAGAATGAAGGGAAGAAGGGGGTTGGAGGGAATGATGAGTTGCCAGGCGTGCTTATCACTAACATGCAACAAAAAAGATCATTCACATGAACTGTAAAATCTCCTTTCATAAAAAAATAAAAAATAAAAAATAAAAAAAACTACTTATATTTTTTCTCTTTTTTTAGATTTTTTTTTGAGGAATTTTAATTTTTATGAGGGAAATTATAATTATTTATTTATAATATTAATAATTATTATATATACATTTGTTGTGTATTTCATGAAATTGATGTAAGAGATGAATGAAGGGAATAATATCCTATTATGTGGCTTAATTCTTTCTTTCTACAAAATTAATACTCTAATAATTTTTTTAATAATAACTGGTGAAAAAAGCAGGAAAAAGTGGGTTTGGTTTTAAGGTTAATAAAAAAACAGTAAAAGAAAGCTTTAAGAATGCAATAAAGGATATTAATAAGTAGCAAAAAGGGTAGAGGAAAAAAAATGAGAGAAAAAAATAGCAATAATTTTTAATTTTCATTTGATTTATGAATTAAAATTATGTGATTAAAATTATTTTTAATTTATATAAAAAAATATTATAATAAATCACGATAAATATAATTCGAATTAGAAAATAAATTCATCTACTAAATAAACATAAGCATAAATAAACCTCTTGACAGGTATAATTTGTTGTTGTTTGTCTGTAAATTTTCAGATTCTGTTTTTTCTTACCGAGGCGTTTCTGTATCTTTGTTGGATATTTTTGTACAGTTTTGGATTTTTTCCATTTTTTTTAATTTTTTTGAAAAAGAAAGAAGAAACTTTGATCCGAGGAAAACTTCCTTTATAAAAAAAAAAAAAAAAAAAAAAAAAAAAAAAAAAAAAGAAAGAGTTTCTTGTTCGGGTCGGGCCCAACAAATAATTATTGAAAAGATCTTGATTTTAAATGTGGAATCTGTCACGTAAATTCATAAAGTTTCGTTTATTTTGTAAATTTAAATTTTTAATTAAAATTAAAATATAATATTTATTTAGAATTTTTTATTATAATATAAAAAATTAGATATGATATTTTTTAAAAATTTTTTACTGTAAAAATTTAAAATTAAAAATTTAAATCAGTGAAATGAATTACGTCTAAATTATGCTACATGTATTTTTTTAATTAATGTGATTTTAATTAAATTTAATAATTAAAAATTAGCTCAAAAATTTAAAAAAAAAAAAAAAAGAAAAGAGGAGAGAGAGAATTAGGGCAAACGGAAAAGGGGGGGAAAAGTCGGTCACCGGCCATGATTCATGCATTTGCCCGTTTGGCCAAATCAGTAGCCAAAGCCAAAGGTGGGCTTTCGTTCATGCCAGGGAAGTCTCTGTCTTTTCTCTCTTTTGAAAAATCATGTCGTTGCCTACAAGGACTTTCACCACCTCCAACTTGGATAGGATTGGGCCCCACTTTCTCACTAATTCTTATTAGTATAATATATAATTATTCACTTCAAGCTTTGAACCAACAATTTTAATTCTTGATTTGGACTTATTTTATAGAGGTCATTGACTTAAGTCATATTATTATAGTATTTTTTTTATAAAAATTTAAATTTAATTTTTTTTATTATGGTATTTCTTTTTATATATACAATTTAAATCATGATTTGAGTTATAAAAATAAACATACCTTATATTTTGAACCAAAAAGTTTAATTTAACAAGTTCAGTTACAAATTTCATCTTGTTTTAGAATAATTTGTCATTAATTATATTTAGGAGAAGATTACTATATATATATATATATATATATATATAGTACAAGAGGGTGATATGTTATAAGAAAGGTTAGCTCCTTTTGGTATGATGGTTCAAATTAGAGTAATTCTAATTTTAATTTTAAAATTTAAATCATGATTTATAATTTTAGGTCCAATTATAGTTTTAGAAGCAGAACCATAATAGACTAAAATCAGAAGAGGTAGTTTTAAAATCAAGATAATTTTAATTTAAAACATCACATTAAAATTTAAACCTTAAACTAACTATTTTTTACTTTTTACAGACAAACTAAAATTTAAATTAGAATCATAATTCTCATTTTAGAACCCTCTAACCAAACCCTATCTTAAGGTTTAGACTAGACTTTTTCCTCCCGACCTCTAAAAAGTAGTGGGCTCCATTTTCTCATTAGTTTTTTTTTTTTTTTTTTAGCTTTTTAGTTAATAGCAAAAGAGGGTGATAATGTGGTGATATTACAAGAAAACCCAAAGTTTTTTTATATATTATTATTTATCGATGATGCATTCTGTGCGATTGAGATAACGCTTTTCTCATCAAGAGTAGGGTCATTAAACATTTTATATCAATATTTGAGGAATCCCTTCGATAATGCTCAAGAATAATATGCTTAAATAGGAGTGGCACCTATTTTCTCAATGATTAATTTATGATAGAGGGGTGATGTTGTCCGGTGATAGTATAAAAAGTGTATAAAAGTCTTGCATCGTAGTCGTATAAGTCTAACATCGCGGCCTAATTAACAAAAAAATACAAATTAATTATCATAATAAGACAACTTAAATACGGTCACTCACTAAGATTATAAATGTTTTACCATAAGAACACATAATTAACTGTCTTTTCTTACTTATTTCGTGATTTATACATATTTGCTTGTAACACGCACTTATGCTATATAAGAACTTTTTATCTTAATTTTAAGAATATTTTATTTGAACGTGAAATAAAAACAAAAGTCATTATTTTATTTTTCTTAATTTGAGATGCGTATAGATTTACCATTAAATTAAACATGCAACAAAACATATTTTATTATTTTTTAAACTAATAAAAAAAATTACCACCATGTGTGATGTCTTGATATCTTTTATACTGCAGTAAGCAAAACTCCTTAATCAGTAAGCAAAACTCCGTAATGATTAATTTATAATAGAAGGGTGATGTTGTCGGGTGATAGTATAAAAAGTGTATAAGTCTTGCATCGTAGTCGTATAAGTCTAACATCGCGGCCTAATTAGCAAAAAAATACAAATTAATTATCATAATAAGACAACTTAAATACGGTCGCTCGCTAAGATTATAAATGTTTTACTATAAGAACACATAATTAACTATCTTTTCTTACCTATTTCATGATTTATACATATTAGCTTGTAACACACGCTTATGTTATATAAGAACTTCTTATCTTAATTTTAAGAATATTTATTTGAACGTGAAATAAAACAAAAGTCGTTATTTCTTTTTTAATTTGAGATGCGTTTAGATTTACCATTAAATTAAACATGCAACAAAACAGATTTTATTATTTTTTAAACTAATAAAAAAAATTACCACCATGTGTGATGTCTTGATATCTTTTATACTGCAGTAAGCAAAACTCCTTAATATCCTTTTATATTCATTTGAAGAGAAAAAATACGTACTAAATTCATAATTTGTACATTTTTTTCAAATATATCAAATTAATGTTATCTCATTTGTTAATTTTATTATTACTATTATTATTGTTATTATTATTATAGCAAGCACATATATAAATCAGGCAAAGAAAGCAAATTAAAAGCAAATTAGAGGCAATTTTTCAATCAAGATATATAGTTTGTACTTATTATTGGTAATTAAACGCGAGGGACTTTTTGGTAATTAACATCGAAAAAGCTAAGACATCCTATTATCCTTTTCTATATACATGATTGAAAATTTGAATAAGATAGAAAATGACATATGATGTGGACATCAAATATTTGTGCATCGGATGATAGATAATACAAGCAGTTTCATTTAATTACCCCCCGTTTAATTCGGTTATTCAAATTTTTAATTTAAATTAAGATGTAATTTTACGTAAGAATTTTTTACTGTAATAAAAAAATTAGAGTGATTATTTCTAAGAGTTTTTTATTATAACAAAACTCAAATTCTAAACTCGAATCGATAAAATGAATAAGACTTTAATATGCAGATAAACCTGTATTAAAAGTTTCCGTTTCTAGTTTCATAACTATAAGATAAAAAAATGAAGCGAAAAATACCAAAATAACTGTTGTATTTTGTCTAAATATCACTTTTCCTTATTATTATATAAGTATTCAAAACACTCTAAGTGTTTATAAATCATACTCAAAATACCTTTTAAAGTAATTAATTTTTTAAAAAAATTATTAAGATTACCTTTCGCAATCTATATTAAATGTTAGTTTAGATATGATTTAACTAAAACTTTCAATAAAAAAAATCTGAAAATATTGTAATAAATATTATAATCAAACAAGTACTTTAACTATTTTGTGGGTTTTTCAATTTCTAAAAATGTTTTATTTAATATTTTAGTTTAATAATGTTTTAAATTGCTTTTAATAAAAGTTAGTAAGAATAATCTTGGTACTTTAAAAAAATTTAATTGATTTAAGAGGTAGTTTGAGTCTAATGTTATGAGCCTATAGAAGTGTTTTGAGCATTTAGATAATCAAAAGACAAAAATAATATTTAGGCGAAACATAATAAGAGTTTGTTCTTTTGGAGTAAAACTAAAAAAAAAAAAAGTTTGAATTTAAGTTATAATTTTATTCAAGTTCATGTTCGTTTATAAAATTTGAGTTTTAACTTGAGTTTTAACTTGAGTTTGAGGCTAAAATCTGAGTTCAAGTTTTTATTTCAACTCAAGTTCTTAAACTCATCTCAAGTTAATGAACAATATTTTTTAATTCTTAAAAACGTCATAAGAAATTCAAATCAATTCCTTAGTTGAAAATTACAATTATGTTTTTTCATTTTTTGATATATGTCTTACTTAGTATTTTCACTTAGAGAGTTATTCACGATCTTACATGCATATATTTTATTTTAACATATATTTTTCTAAGAAAGAAAAGTTTATAATAAGAGGCAGTAGTCACTATAAAAAAATTGGCATTAAACGTCTCTAATTAGACGACGGTTTAATAAGAAACTATCGTCTAATGTGCTACTCAAAGCGCGGGCCAGCTGGCAAAATATTAGACAACAGTTTTTCATAAAAGTGTCATCTAATATTTGATATTAACCTTCTAAACGATGGTTTTACATAAAATTGTCCTTTAATGTGAGCGCGGAAACCTAAAAATAAAATTTAACCTCAAATTTGTTTTCATTTCAAGAGAAACCCAACTCAAAGCCCTTTGCCGATCTCTCTCTCTTCCTGTGAACCATATTGTTGCCATCCACTGCCTAAAAATCTCTTTCTCTCCATCTCTCTCAACACTGCCACTGACATTCTCTCTTTCTGTCTCTCTCGACGCCACCACCGTCATTTTCTCTCTCCGTCTTTCTCTTTTTGTCTCTCACTCCGTCCCTCACTCTGTCTCTCTCCACCAAGCGTCATTGTCAGCCTCCACCGTCGTCATCGAACCGCCAATAGCAGCCTCCACTGTCGCCAAACCACCAACAACTGCCTCCACCATCGCTAAACCGCCTGCAGCCACCACCGTCATTCCCAAACCACCACTAGCAGCCTTTGTCTTCATTTTGGTCAGTTTTGCTTTTAGTCAGTTTAGGTTATAATATTTTTAGATTTAAAAATTATAATAATGCCCATTATAGATTAGATGACGGTTATTTTCAATTAAGTTAGACTATTAGACGATATTTTTTTTAAATATTATATGACTGTTAGGATTAGAACAAATTAATTGCGTTTCTAATATTATTTGAATATTTGAATGTAAATGTGAATATTTATTGTATATGATTTAAGAAGTTTTAAGTTAGTTAGATTAGGATTAAGAATGAAACTAAATCTAAATTTAAGTTATTTAGTACGTTTTTTGTATACATTGATTAGGTTAGGTTAATTCAATGTTGATTAGGTTAGTTTTAAATTATTTAGTTTAGGATTAAGAATGAAACTAAACCTGTATATGTTGATTCTTAGAAACATGGTAGGTCGTGATTGGCTCGAAGAAGAACTTAATACCGCGCGAGAGTTATTTGGGGAGGAAGGCACTTTCGATGGGGGAAGTCAATATGAACTTAGGAAAATAACAAAATTTGACCCTGATGATGATGGGAAATGAATGACAACCATAATGCGTAGAGTTGCCAAAATGAGGGATAAAGGAGAAAGAATTGAAGTGCAATTTGATTAAAAAAAAAAAAACAACATCATTGGAAAAGCGGGGAATGAGCTATAAAGTTATGTAGGTGTTTTGGTATGTGAACACATGCCAATAACAATAGAAGATTAGAGACATAAAGAAAATAAAGATAACGTGAATTGAATTTGGCATGATTTGGTTCAAAGTTTCACGGTTCAAGAGACCGCAAAAAAAGTGGCTAGAAACTATTCGCGACCTTTGTAAATCCATTAAAGGATAGTCTCTAAGTCTTTGAACTCCCTAAGAAAGTGGCTAGAAACTGCCCTTTAATTACCCCGGAGCAATGGAGAAAGTTTGTGGAGTAATAGACTTAGCGACGATTGACAGGCCATTTTTGAAGAAGCCTCTAAGAGAATAGGATCGTACAAGTACACGCATGCTCGTGGGGCATATAGGAAAACAAAGGAAGATTATGTACATCTTCAATTACTTTTTATCAATGATATTAATTGGTTTTTGTTTATAGTGCAATTTTTAATATATTTTTTAATTCAATGCATATGTGAATGCATAACACTATGGAAAAGCAGGATTAAGCCACTTTATGCTAGTTCACACAAAAAAAAAAAAAAAAAACACCGGACGGAACTTACAAAATTCTGAAATGCGAAGAGATCAACAAATTAATTGTGACTTATTGCTTTTCATTTTAATATTTGTTTGATCAATGGGAAATATGCCAATAAATTTATAATATTTTTATTCTAAATTTTGTAGGACCAATATGCCGAAGAAAAGTCTCAGAAAAAGTTTCAATCTCAAGAGACTGATGATGTGTTCACTAGATTATTGGAAAACCCATAACACTCTGGCCGTGTTCGTGGGCAATCCCAATTCGTCAAAAAGTCAACTTATTTTCATTCCGTTGGCATATCAAGAAAGGATGAGGAGTTGGCAATGCTACGTAAGAGGGTGGAAATAATGGAGACCAGATAGGAAGCAATGCAATAATCTTAAAGCCATACCCCGACACCTGTAGGAGAGGGAATAGGAACTCCTACGGTGGATCAATGAGTTAGTGTTAAGGAAAATTGTACTGTCCATAATGCTACGCCACTAGCAGAGCTCCTCTCATCAAGCCTTGGTGATGGTAGCAAGTGCATTCTTCTAGTTTCAACAGAGGGGAAGAACAATTTTATTGTTGTTGCGACGGGGATGGCGCGGTTGGTTACTCACCCCACTGATGTTGTCCACGGTATTGCACCTGGGGAGGAAAATGTACGCATCTCTATTCAATCGACTTATATGAGAGATGTGCCTCTGCCTATCTCTACATTTGATAGCACGACTGTGGATGACACTCTCAGAGGATTTGTTTCCTAGCCCAAAAATTTGATTGAACTAGGGTCCTTGATTAAAGTTAGCAAAGCTCTAACCGGAAAAGAACCCGTAGACAATCCCCCGGAGCCGGCGAAGAAAAAAACTAGGAAACAAAAAAAAGTTGAAAAATACACAAGGACCCGCCGGCGACGGGGAAGTAACACAACCGCTACCGGACCAGTTGCAAGGGTTGTCCACAAAAATGCAAGACTTAATGATTCATGTGCGAAACCAATGAGCATCAATGGAACAATTTAGATTCCCTTTCCATTCAATATGACTCAAGTACAGAATATGCAGAGCTTCATTACAGCCAATTATATCGAATAGATTGCCACCTATTAAGAACTCAGTCTTATGTGTATCATGACTTACATGTGGTAATATAACTATCCTTATTACTTTTTCAAAATAAATTATTTATTATTATTAAATGTATAACTAACTTCTTCATTTTTCATGTAGTCACATGTGGCATGTGTGCAATCAAGTGAATGTCATCTGATGTTGGGGTTTCATGTCCTTGATACTTACGTCCTATGTTCTAGGCCAAGCAGAGCTAGATATAGAGCAGCGGGCAAATGCCATTTGAACATTTTTTTTTTTTATAATCGGATGCCCGACACACTTTCTTCATGCCATAGAATGGAGGAGGACATTGGATGTTGGTCGTGATATCTCCCACACAAGATGAGGTCGTGTGGTTGGATCCCCTCGCAGTGAAAGTACGCGTAGATTTTAGAAGAATGATTGCCCTGTAAGTTTAGCATTCTTTATAACTTTCGAACTACTAGTTTATATTATTTCCTTTACTAATTAGTTGATTTGTTTCATCATTTATTAGTGCATTACGTGGTTGGAAGGCGTAAACAAGACTTGAGCTTGAACGTCATACAGATTGGTTCACAAAATTTCTCATACCAAAGATAAGTATTCATAGTTTTATTCATTAAATTATTCAAACTTAAGGAATACCATTTTTTATGTACCAAAATTTTTTGTTCATTATCAAAAAATTCTAACACAATAGAGGAACAAAGAATGCAAGTTTTTTATCTTACAATATATGAGTGATATAATGAGAATCGGTGTTAATGATTTAAAAAACATAGATGCATATATAAATGAGCATTTGGTAGAAGTGATCCTTCTTTTTTTTTTTTTTTTTTTTTTATTATTGACCATCCTTTTTCATTTTCTTATTTTCTTTTGTTTAGAAATTAAAGAAAATGCGAATGTAGTAGTAGGCGTGCATATTTCTAATGTTTTGTTTCATGCCTTGCCGTGAATGTTTCATAATCTTTATTACAAGGAAAATAAAAAGAACATGAACATAATCTATTACTTTGGATAATCTTGTTTTGACAAATTTGAATTGAAGAAGTATTCCTAAAGAAAAATAATAATTGAATTGAAGAAAGAAATTAAGTATTCCAAAAGATAAATAATAATTGAATTGAAGAAAGAAGTGGAGGTTGATGACACGAATTTTCTTGTCGGGGGGAGTACACTAAATTATACCAGTTGCCAAGAATTTTGTAGAATTTTGTCCAACTTTCAGGAAGCCAATTTGAACTATGTGATTTTGTATTCATTGCCGAATTCATTGGAGGGAAGAAAAATAAATAAAAGAAAATCCAAGTGGACATTAGTAAGTTGGATTATAATTTAAGACCCGCTTAGTTTGTTGATTTAAATTTTTACGGAAAATAATAAAAAATAGGCCAATATAAAAAGCTTAAGAAAGTATATAGGTCAATTTTTAGTTATAGAAATTAATATGCCATAATTGATCAAGTTATAAGTCATAACTAGATAAATTATGGACAAACTTGTCAAGTTATAATTCAAAGCCAAACAAGTTATGGATAATTATGGATAATGACTTGTCAAGTTATGATTTATAACCATACAAGTTATGGATGAAAACAGTAATTTAGTATATTTATTAACTTATGTAAACTATTAGCTTATTAATTTTAATTCATCTCAAGTCTTAATTTATTTATTTTTTTTTATTTTTAATTTGAATTAAGATGTAATTTTATATAAAATTTTTTACTGTATAAAAAATTAAATTTAATTATTTTTTAAATTTTTTATTATAATAAAATTTAAATTTTAAATTTAAATTAATAAAATAAACAACGTGTTTGATAATTGCTTATGAAAATTAGAGACTTCATTTGCAATCTTTTTGAAGAAAAAGGACGGGTGTCATTTTCAGCATTGGATTCAAGATTGACAACTTTATGTCGTCAGAAATGGCATCTAAAAAGGTTGTTGGTACTTTATAGTGGCTGCTCTTATTATAAATAAAGGGACACCGATTTCATTATTTCTATTATCACGATGACTTACTTGATAAGATATAACAATATTTATCCTTTCTTAAAAACAATTATATTTATTTTAAAAAAAATAAAAAATAATACCGCTTTGTTTATTTTAAAATTTAGTCTCGTTTACTTCACTGATTCGAGTTTAAAATTTAAGTTTTGTTATAATAAAAAATTATTAGAAACAGTCACATCTAATTTTTTTCTACAATAAAAAATTTTCACATAAAATCACATCTCAACTCAAATTACAAAGTCAAATCAATAAAGTGAACATGTCCTTAAATCACAATTCCAAACTTCGTATATTTCAAAACTTACATGTTCTTTTACACATAAAACTCAAAAAAAGACAACTCAAGTTTCAACTTTATTCAAGTTCACGTTCTTTTAAGTTTTAACTTCACTCAATTTTACTCAGTTTTATTCAAATTTTAACTTCAACTCAAGTTATAACTCAAAAACTACACTCAAGTTACACTCTAAAAGAACAACAATCACAATTCAATTTGGAATATATATATATATATATATATATATCCATCCTAGTAATAACATACATCTATTAGATTTTTATTAAATTTTATTTTATGTTTGTTTCAATTATGATGATTACCGGTGGAATTAAAGGAATATCACTTTTAAAGAGTTTTATATTGGACTGTAAAACTTTTTTTTTTTTTTTTTCGAAAACTTTGAATCAATATACACATAAAAATAATAGTATGGATGAGTAATTGAACTTCATAAATGGTACTAGGTCTAATGTACACGATATCATTTAATGTCATTTAGCATTTAAAAATGTGTAGGACTGATTTCACTATGATAAAATTATTGATAGAAACGGATAAATCTGTTGTCTGTTATCTTTTTTAACTGTTATTCATTCAACTGTTACTAAAAGTAGGGTGTAATATGTCAAAAACAGACAAACATTTTTAATTTTAAGATCTTGTTTTGACAACGATTCTTAGAATGATTGTTGTGTAGTGTTTATGGATCTTGTTAGTTGCACCTTCTCTTTTACCATTATTATTAAACTTCTGTTTTTACCCTTTTGCTCCGGTATATTATCGTGATTATTATTAATAAGCTTGACCTTTTTTTATCTTGCAAATTAAGATAGACCCCTTACTTTGTTTTTTTTTTTTTATACTAGTAAGATGCACCTCTTACTTAAGAATTCATATTCCCCTAATAAATGGGCAATCTGAAAAATATGACTATAATACTACGTTACGATGAGGCTATCGATTACAAATGGTTAATTTATGCTTAAATTATATTTTTGCAGAAAGAAACTACTGTCTGTTCATTTCATCAATTTAAGTTTTGTTACAGTAAAAAATTATTAGAAACAATCATATTTAATTTTTTTATTATAGTAAAAAGTTCTCACACAAAGTCACATCTCAACTCAAATTAAAAATTTGAATAAGTGAACTCAACTATGGAGTAGTTCATTTTCCACGAGTAAAAAATGAAGATCAAGTTACCGAAGGAAGATCATGCTCTCAAATCTCTATGCAAAAATTAGATTACACCTCTATGGCAAATTTACTGGAGTATAGTTGATTATAACAATTTCACTTTAGAAATAACAAAATTACATAATGATTATTACATTCACGTTTTATACTATAAATTTATGCTGCAATTATTTTAACGATTTAACTTCTACTTCAACGTGCGTGACTCATTTTGATTTATGCTTAACCCATTTACCTTTATTTATTGGGTTAGTTTTAATTTTAACCCTAAAATACTTGTCCCATTTTATAATGCAGGAGCATACTTGAACTTGAGAGAC
The DNA here is from genome assembly GCA_012066045.3 of Morus alba. Lineage (NCBI taxonomy): Eukaryota > Viridiplantae > Streptophyta > Magnoliopsida > Rosales > Moraceae > Morus > Morus alba. The sequence continues at coordinate 59,541,795 of CP050224.2, forward strand.
GACCTACGTGATTTAGGCTTTAGAAAAGTGTATGGGCCAGTTTATTGGGTGTGCTCACAGATTTGTATGGGACTCCTCGAAGTGAAGGGTTAAACGAGTAGTGTTTGGGGTGGATTTTCGAGTCTGATCATGGGTGATGTTTAAAGGATTTGATTGCACCTCTCCCATTAATTGTAATTTTTAGGAGGAATAGTTGCATCATTTCTATATCAGTTGGTATCAGAGCAAGAGGTCTCAAGTTTAATTCCCTACTATTGCGCCGTGGATGAGCCTTTTTTTAAGGAGAGGAGAATGATGCAAGAGCATGTTTGAACTTGGAAGGCGGCTTACATAGCCTGAATACTCAAAGAAGTACGCCTCTCCTGTTAATTGCAACTTTTGAGAGGAATGATTGCATCACTCTTACATTATTTTACCTCCTAAACTTTCAACTATTACACTACTGGTATTCGACCTTTATAAATGTTGCACTATCGGTCCCTATCACAAAAGCATTAAGAAATGGACAGACTGAAGTACACATGATTCTTTAATTAAGGATAATTTAGTAAACATAATGTTGGATAACCCGATCAAACAATCCATTAAGGTTCAGGGTGAGAAGAAATACTCACAAATCAAAATCGAAATTAACCATTAATTTACAAGTTCCAAAAGGGTTTTTGCATCATGTAAATTTGCGACTGTTCAAATAAACACCAACACACTGTGAATAAAAATTGTGACTAAACCGTGATTGTAAAATATTTTGGGGCTACTAGCGGAGTCTATATTGGTGTAGATAGTTGGTTTTGATCCGATAAAGCAACAACCCAATCCGACACCAAATGATATACGCTTGCGACAAGTAATGAAAGAAGGACCGTTTAGTTGGCTGATTCAACTTTTTAATTTAAGTTGAGATGTGGCGTTATGTGAGAGCTTTTTACTGTAACAAAAAAAGTTAGATATAACTGTTTTGAAGAGTTTTTTACTGTAGCAAAACTCAAATTCTAAACTCGAGTCGGCAAAATGAGCCGGTCGATAACTTGTTTGTTTTGTGAATTTGAATAATGATTGAAACATTTTTTTTTTTTTTTTATAAAAAATTTGAATTTATATCTAAATTTCTAGTTTAAATTTATAAACCAAACAGGTTTTAAATTTAGAATTTAAGAATGAAATTAACAAACGTCCATAAACAAAAGAAGATATATTCTTAGGGAATACATTATTACGCACAAGTTTTAATAATTCATGAACATTATTATTTTAATTATGGGTTCTTTGTTATTTTGACTGAATAAATTTTATGGATGGGATATTAACTATTTCTTTATTTTTTGTTACGGTGCGAGGAACTTATCATGAATTCACTGATTTCTGTTGCTTCCGTTATTGTTGCTGGATTGGCTGTAGGGCTTGCTTCTATTGAACATGGATTTTGTCAAGGTATTGCTGCGGGATAAGCTGTAAAGGGATCACAAGACAACCAAAGGCAGAAGGAAAAATATGAGGTATTTTATTGCTTAGTCTCGCTTTTATGGAAGCTAATAGGGTAGGTATGGAAAAAACTTGATTTGGAAGTGGAGCGGCGGTGTAGAAAGTTCCCCCATCCCTACCCCGCTTAATATATTGTTACAAATGTTTTTAAGTTTTCATTTTGTTTTGAGACTTTGGCGTCTTATTATTAGAATGTAGATTTAACATTAAGATTTCAATTTATTTTTATCAGATACTAGTTTAAACTGTAGAAAAGTTTAATAGCATTCTATAAAAACCATTGATAATGTAGTATAAATATATTTTCTAAAAAAAAGTAGAAAAGTGAGGAGGAAAAAATGATGGACCAAAAAGATGTAAATAAAATGGAAATGAAGCACTAAAAACTAAAACAAAATGCAAAAAGCGAGAAAAGAATTTTTATATATTAAAAATTCTTTATTGGGTACATATAAAAAAAATATAGTTGAGAGGGTCATTTCATTTTTTTTTTTAAAGATAATGACATATATTTAATGGGGTAATTAGAGAAAAAAATATTTATGAGACTATGAGAGTCACATTTGGAAAGAAAAAAAAAATGTATGATGAGGAAAAACAAAAACAATGAAACAAGACGTGGATAAAGAGAACAAAAATGAATCATGGACGAAAAGTTTTGTTGATGTGGAGAAAATTCGTTTGTAGATATATATATATATATATATATCTACACTTGTATATACGGTATATGAAAATGAGTCCGTTTATTTTGTTGATTTGAGTTTATAATTCAAGTTGAGATATGATTTTATGTGAGAGCCTTTTATTTTAGTAAAAAAGTTAAATATGATTGTTTCTGAGAACTTTTTACTATAGCAAAACTTAAATTCTAAACTCGAATCAGTGAAGTGAACGAGACCTAAATTATTTCTACATGAATACTAAAGGAAAAAAAATAATACGAAGGCAACACATTGGAAAAAAAGAAAAAGAAAATGCGGAATAGAGGAAGAAAAGAAGGGAAAAGAAGAGAGGAAGAGAGGAAAAAAAAAAAAAAAAAAAGAAAGAGGAAAAGAAGGGGAAGCAAGAGAAGGAAAAAAAAAGTTCATTGAATGCGAAACTGCTGTGTCAAACTTATTCATTATTGGTATATAGGTAAAGGATTAATAGTTATGTTATTGAATTTCTAATTAATTCGATGAAATTTTCTTTTAAGGTTTGATTATATCACCAAGTATTTTTAAAACAACTTAATGGGTAAATAACTAAGGTACGAGGATTTCTTAATCTCGATCCCGTTTTAAATTAAGTGGATATGAAAATGAATATAAGAAACAAAACAGAAATAAAATAAGAACGAGAGAAGCATGCCCGTCACATCCCGCTATTGCCATCCTCCACCTAAACAAACGGATTATTGGATTTACATTAACGATTGTTCTTATGATTATTCTCCTAAACTTCCTTATCACCGAAGTCTACTCGAGCTTGCAAGGTTACAGGGCAAGACAGTGATTATGTTCCAAATCTAGTACTTTGTTTTTGTTTTTGTTTTTTTTTTTTTTTTTTTTTTTGTTTTTTTTGTGTGTTTGTGTGTTTGTGTGTATATATATATATATATATATATTTTTTTATTATTCATTTGAGAAGTAAGAATACAACTCCTTACCTACCTTTCTTTCAAAATATAAAAGCCTGAAGCGAAATAGTGGAAAATAGTTGCACAGATGAGGTTTGAATTTGGGGACTCAACTGCTAATTTTAAGATTAAAAACTGTCGCATTAAATGGGGCTGAAAAGTGTATCTAGAGCTCCCTCCATGTATATAGACACACACACACAGATACATACATACATGTACACACACTCGACCATTAATCTCGAAGGACATCTACCATAATTATGATGTAACTTCAGGAAATCAGTCCTACATTTACTAATAACTAAGGTCTAGTTAACTTCATAAATTTAAATTTTTAATTTGAGTTGAGATGTGATATTTTTTTAGAGTTTTTCACTGTAATAGAAAAATTAGATGTGATATTTTCTAAAAATTTTTTACTGTAAAAATTTAAAATTGAAAACTCAAATCGGTAAAATGAACGATGCCTAAAAAAATCAATAAGCCTAATTTACTCCTATTTTATGCGTTTCGTTGCACTTGTATTTAGATTAATCACGATTTATGCATTGTCTTTTTAATTATGTTTACGCTTACCATAGTTATAGCGATGAGAAAAGTGGCAATATTTTCTAAAATCATGTGACCATTACCACCAGTACTTAGTCCCTCTTTGTCCGATACTCAATGAACATAAAAGATGAGGGGCTCAACGAGGTCAGTATCACAAAAAACAACAAGTGTGCTGCGATATATTAGGCTCACGGAGCCCTCTAATAAGAGAAAATTGTTGAACATACTTTTAAAGCAATGCTTCGAGGATTGATCAATTGAGCTAGATGATTAGTACTAATAGTCTTTAAGAAGTGAGTGTACCTTAAGCCAAATAGTGGTAATGTGACTGATTCAATGAGAGACTATAAATGTTCTGTTTATTTCAGTGATTCGAGTTTAAAATTTGAGTTTTATTACAGTAAAAAGCTTTCAGAAACAATCACGTCTATTTTTTTTTTTTTGCTATAGTAAAAAAATTTTCACATAAAATCACATCTCAACTCGAATTAAAAACTTAAATCAGCGAATTAAACGGACCCAAACTGTAAACATTGGTGATGCAAACGTCGATGTCATGGTGACAAGTCGAATTCATGGCGGCGCAAATGCTAACGACATAGTTTCGTGTTAGCCCCGTCGAGCATGAGGGTGGTTTCTTACCTCACCGGAGGTCACACGCCTAGAAGATATTGAGGCAAGGGGTTGCTTCGTTGTAGGTTGAAGCTTTGGTGGAGAAGAAAGAGAGCGTTAACTGAAGATTGTGTGGGCTGGACATCTCGCTATAGGCTTCGAACGTCAAAAATAATTTGTTAGATTATTTATGATAATCTATCAGATTATTTGCTGCTTTCAATACAGATGGCCTAACAATTTTAGCTTCAGTTACTAAAGAGTAATCTGGTAGGTTAGCAACAATAACCTACCTAATTAATTTGTGTTTTTATTCAACAAATATTAGTGGGTAATAAAACTTACTATGCAAAAAATAACCGGATATTACAAATCGAAATGCAATACAAAGGTTAAGCAACGATTACAACCTCAAAGAAAGACGTTTAGTTCATGGATTAGAACTATTTCTGATTTATGTGTACTTTTTGTGAGAGAAAATACGGTAACGAACCACGAACCATGATTCGAATCAAGAAACAAATTCCCCAACCAAACAAGCTCAGCTTGAAAAATTAATGTAATACAAATTAGGATTGAGAAACCTAATTACAAAAACCTAATATAGGTAGAGAGATTCACTGCATAAGTATAATGACGTGATACACTAACTTCTGTTATTGAATAGTTTTTCATGAGAAAGACATCGACAGATATTGATCAGATTGTGCATGCTTTAGTGCAAGGCTATTATTTATTATTATTATTTTATTGAATTATTCCATGGCTTTTATCTTTATCGTTATCTTCTTCTTCTTCTATCTTTATCAGAGTGGGACGTTGCACCACTCAAACTTTGGACTTGTTTGTTTATACCTAAACTCAAAAAAAATTTGAACTCAAGTTACAACTTTATTTAAGTTTATGTTCTTTTGTAAAATTTGAGTTTGAACTTAAGTTTTAACTTGAATTTAAAGTTAAAATCTGAGTTTCAGTTTCTCCTTCAACTTAAGTTCCTAAACTCAAACTCAAGTTAATGAATAAAAACGCTAAAACATTTTTGTTTTAATTCCGATTCAGATGATTCTTTTATTTTTTTATGCTTTCACAACGAAGAGACGAATAAAACCTCACCCATATACCCTATTAAAATTTTTCATCATCATTGAGATTTTATTAAAATACTATCTAAATACAAACTCAAGTATTGACCCACCCTAATACAAACTCAAAAAGATTCTCATCTCCAACCATAACTCAAATATACACAACTAAACACAAACTCAATTTACAACTTCAACTCAAGTTATAACTCAAATTTAACTCAAGATCCATACCCAAGTCACCATAACTCAAAAATACAACTGAACAAAAGATGTTAAGATTAGTTTTTCAACGGTCTGATTTATGAGTAAAAGTAATTGTGTCATGCACTGTAAATTTTTAATGTTGACACTCATAAATCAGACAATTAAAAAATTAATCTGAGAGTTAAAATAACAATTCCTACTGGTAAAGTAAAATAATAATTTCTACAATAAGATTTTTTTTTCAGGAATCTACAGTAAGAGTTCCTTGTGATAAATCGATAATTATTTAAAAAGAACTTTACAAAGATTTAATCACCAATAGAATGTAAAACAAATACAAACCAGACAATACATAAATACATATCTACATAATTTTCTCAATTTGGCCATTTATGTAAATACCCCATATGCCATTGAGAAAGGCCTAGTTAGGCAGTCCTACAGCAAGCCTGTCTCTTAAGTCTTTCCTCAAGATTTTGCCTGAAGGGGACTTTGAGATTTTCCCTGTGAAGAAAACCCGATTTATTCTTTTGTAAAACACAACCTGAAGAAAACAAGCAACATTAGTTAATATGTATATATATATATATATATATGTGTGTGTGTGTGTGTGTGTAAACATATATATATATATATATATATATATATGTTATAATAAGAAATCTATTTACGCATTATTGCTTATGAGGTAAAAATTTTCCTCTCATGATGTAAGAAGTAAATTATATAGTTTTTCCATAGTAAGACCTCGTATAAGCAGCATATATATTTTTAATCGTTTAATCTAATCAAAATTATATTAAAACAAAAAAATATGTGAAACAGACTGTTTTTAATAAATCTCGAACGGATGAAAAAAAATCTACAAATAGTTTATAGTTTCAAATCCACCGTAAAAATCTCATAAAAAAATATTCAAAATGTATCTAAAAGCTTTACCTGTTTTGAGATATATTGCATGATATCTTCTTCGTTAATATCTGAAGCACCTGATTTCACTACAAACGCAACAGGAACCTCTCCTGCAGCTTCATTCTTCATACTGGGAAAGATATACCGAACATAATTCTTAGATTTCGAGAAAACTAAGAATTTATAACTTTTTAATTGAACTAGAAAAAGAGGCATAATTATGTTTTTCGAAACTCTAAGTGAACTAATGTTTTAATTAAGGGTTTCTAATTTCGTTGGCATATTGACAAGAGTAAAAACTTTTTTTTTTTTTTTTGAAAAGGAGAAATTGCATTCGAAATCAGAAAGATACAAACACCGAATCACACGCGAAAGACCACAATGGAAATAGCGACTCAGCTCTAATCATAGACTGAAACCACCGGTAGATTCGATTGAAACGCTTAAGGGGATAAAATAAATAGTAAAAAACTTTTTGACTTTTAGTAACTTTGCCCCCACAAGACTTTTTAAAATATTAATACAATGTACCCTATTTTGTTAACTTCCCAATAAATTGAGGGTTTAAATTTGGAAGCTTTACATAAGGGCTTGAATTAGGTTTAACAACTTTTGCCGGACATGAGATTTTCCGCCTTGACATAAGGCGCGACACAAGTGGACTTTCTGCCACTAATTAAACAGAAAATTAAGTAGACGTTTAATTCACGAATTCAGAATTATTCTCAATTTACGTGTGTTTTTTATGAGAGAAAATACTATAACAAGTCACGGACTATAATTCGAATTATGACACGAATTCTCATACTAAACATCCTCTAAGTAAAATAGGACACATCATAACAATACAAAAATGCAGAAGATAAATTATAAAATTAGAAATTTAGTAACAAGTTGTCAAAAAACGAAGAGTTTTGAGGGAATAAATTATTGAAGCAAAATACGCACAATTACATACTAATAATATGATAAGAGTAATAATGCACTTACGGTACAACAGCAGCATCGGAAATACCAGGGTGGGCAATGAGTAAGGCTTCGAGCTCAGCGGGGGCCACTTGGAAGCCTTTGTACTTGATTAGCTCCTTCAATCGGTCAACAATGAAGAGCTCGTCTTCATCATCAACGTACCCTATATCGCCTGTATGTAACCATCCTTCTTCGTCTATAGTAGCCTTCGTAGCCTCAGGATCATTAAGAAATCCTAAAAGTCAGGAAATAAAATTCCGTTACTCGTATAATAATGGGTCCCACTAAATTGAATCTCACCAGATTAGTAAGACGTGAACGTTTGATTAACAAATTCAAAATAATGTCTGAATTATTTTTAATTTATGTGTGTTTTTTATGAGAGAAAATACTATAACGAATTACGAACCATGATTCAAATCATGGTACGAATCTACTTTGTATGAATTGTGGGGTTTCATGTTTATAGAAATGAATAGTCCGTCCATGACTTGAATGTTATATAGGTAATATATATTTCAATTTTTTGGCTGAAACAATTAATGATATTACTTGTTAAAGGATTATGAGATATGATGATAGCAAATTTAACATAGTAAATTTATATAGACCTCAAGCTGAGGCTTTTGTTTGTGCTTTGTTGGTTTTTTTTTTTTTTTTTTTAATTATTTGTAGTTATTTTTTGGTAGAACAAAATTAGGTGTAGTTGGAAGCCTCATTTCATAGTTTGAAAAAAATAATAAAGATAACAAAATTTATTTATTCTCTTGAGAAAATAATAATAAAGCCTCATTTCATAATTATTTGTATATATTCTCTTGAGAATTCTATAGCATGTTATGAAAAAAAAAAAGTAGGATTCTTGTTTTGGAACTCATATAAATATGCCGTATTGTAAATAAAAACATGCTTTTGATGAGATGTAATGCTAAAAACATAGAATATTAGCATATATAGATATTTTACTCTTATAAGCTCCATATTATTTATTTATTTATTTGTTATTTAGGTAAGAAAGCTCCATATTTTATTATATATTTGTAATTCACATTATGTTGGGTAGGTAAGGATTTTTTTTTTTTTTTTTTTTTTTTTTTTTTTGCTGAATGGGTTGGTGAGATTTGACATTTGGTATGGAATATATATATATATATATATATATATATCGCATTATCTACAGTATATTCATGGTGGAAAGAAAAGCGCACTATAAATCTATAGTGGTTAGTACATTTCATTGTCATTGATATCAGACACATCTTGCTCCCACCTTCTTTGTGGCTAGAAATCAGTAGCCACTTCTCGCTAGATCATATACAATATATGCCCTTCCACCAACATATATATATATATATATATAATATAGTGTATACTCTATAGCAATATGCGGTAGTTATATGCAACGTCTACAGTCGTGATCTTATCGTGCCAATGAAATATCGTCACCCCATACCTACTTTTATGTACTTTATCTAGTTTGTGATAATTTCTCTCTTAAAAAATCTCGATTTTGAACGCAATAAAAACTTTCATCTTATCCGTTTAATTTATGTGTTTAAATAAAAAAAATTAAATAAAAAAATTTTAAATACCTAATAAAAAAATTATGTACGGTAACAAATTTAAATTGACGGGACAAACGGATAACTTATTCAACAAAATATATTTTATTATAGAATGAAAAAAATGAGAAAAATCTAGATTTGGAAAATAAAGAAATCAAAGTGATGTGTATATGATACCTTTCATGATTTGGCTACCTCTGATGCAAATCTCACCAGCTCGGTTTCGTGGAAGTGACAAGCCGGTGTTAGGGTCGATTATCTTCATCTCGGCATTCCTCACGATGGTGCCGCAAGTGCCAGATTTTATGGGGAAAGGTTCCTTGGCAAATGCCAAGCACATTGACACCGATCCCGCTTCTGTCATCCCATAACCCTAATACATACATATATATATATTATATTATATGTTACGTGTATGTATGTATGATATAGTCGACATGGCATCAAGAATGGTGACTTAATTTCATACATTTCATGTCATTATTTTCTGTTGAGATCACGAGTCGTGTTATCATCAACTCTAGTTAGTTACGTTTTATTAACAGTGGCAGTGATAAATAGAATATTATGAGCAATTATAATATGGAAAATCCTTTCGAAAAGAATAAGAATGATCTGAAATAAAAACGTTTGTAATATATATTTTCAATCAGTGTTATCACTAATTAACATAAAGACTTCAAAATTTACACTGAACGATCCCAAGTGGGCGAAAAACAATAATAATAATAATAATAATAATAATAATAATAATAATAATAATAATAATAATAATAATAATAATTAATTTCACTTTGGAAGATTGTTATTTCAACAAACTTCCAATTTCTGTTGAAGTATGTGTTTATGACAAAAAGGATACGATCATCATAGGATTCTTTGGTGGGTCTTACAATTAAGACAATTTTGAAAACATGGATTGTCGTTAACCTAGAACGTCCGAACAGAACACGACGTAACAACAACTACAACAACAAATGAATCCAAAAAAAAAACTACCATAACAAAATTAATAATAATAAAAATAATAATTTCTTATTCTTACCTGCCCAAGCTTGGCATGGGGAAGCTTATCCTTGACGGCCTCCTCAAGCTCCTTCCCCATCGGCGCTCCGCCCGTAATAATCATCCGAATCGACGACAAATCGTATCGGTCGAGATCGGGGTTTTTCGCGATCGACAAGAGTATCGGCGGAACAAATGGTGTTACCGTCACCTTATACCACTCCACTAATTTTAACAACTTGCCGATCTCAAACCTCGGCACGATCAAGATAGCCGATCCGACCCGTAATCCGCATAGCAAAATCGAGTTTAGAGCGTAAATGTGGAACAAAGGAAGCACGCAGAGAATCACGTCCTCGATGCGGTAGTACAAGTTAGGGTTTTCACCATCGACTTGCTGCGCCACGCTCGTCACAAGCGCCTTGTGTGTCACCATCACCCCTTTCGGTAGCCCCGTCGTGCCCGAAGAATACGGCAGTGCAACGACATCGTCCGGTTCGATCTCCACCGTCGGTTTTTCCTTCTCGTCGGCAAGCATCAACTCCGAGAAATCCACGCACCCCTCGGGCGGCGCGTCGATGCACGCGATCCTCAAACCGTTGTGATTTTTCTCCAGGGCTAATTCCTCCACCTTCTCTACGTAAGCCGAGAAAGTGATTATGAGTTTGGCTTTGGAGCTCATCGCCTGCTTCGCGACCTCCGCGGGGGTGAAGAGCGGGTTGGCGGCGGTGGTGACGGCTCCGAGATGCGACGCGCCGAGGAAGGCGAAGACGAATTCGGGACAGTTATGGAGCAAGAGCATGACGACGTCACCCTTCCGGATACCCAAGCCGTGGAGCCCCGCGGCGACTCGGCGCGCCGCGAGGTCGACGTCGGCGTAGGTGTGGGTGTCGCCGGTGGAGGCGTTGATCAGACATGGGCGATCTTTGAATTTGGAGATGTTTTGAAAGCAGTAGGTGTGGAGAGGAAGGTGGTTGGGGATGTGAATGTCAGGGAGTTTTGAGCGAAAAATGAACTGTTTGTGACCATTTTCTTCTTTGTGATCATGATGCGCAGGATCCATTGGAGATTTTAGTTGAGCAAATGAGTAATATTGGTGATGAGGCTTATTTATTATGCTTCATGGACTTTGCTCACTAGTACTCACTACTTATCCACTCACCCCTTTCCCGGCCTTCCAATTAAAGCACGCCAAATAAATTAAGGCATGTTTAGTTTATTGATTCGAGTTTTTAATTCGAGTTAAGATGTGATTTTATCTTTGAGTTTTTTTTGTAGAAAAAAAAATTAGATGTGACTGTTTTTAAAAAATTTTTACTGTAATAAAAGGCGAATTCTAAACTCGAATCGGTAAAATAAACGAGACTTAAGATATCAACAAAAAGTTAGAAATCTTTAGGGCTGAGTATGCTATTTTGCTCCACCTTTAGAAACAGTTATTTTTAATCATTAGATTAGTTTTTTAATGAGTAGATCTATGCAGGTCCGTATTAAAAATTTAGAGTGTGTCACACTATTGTTCTAATTGAAGATCTGACTGTTAAAAATTAATTCAATGATAAATACACAGTTCACATAAACGGAGTGAAATAGCTTGCTCTACCGTAAAAACCCTAAAAAACTTTGAACATAAGAAATATTTCTTAACATTGTTACTTTTAGCATAAAAATTAAGGGGCTTTCTGTGGTGGTCTTCCTTACAAGTATGGTCAGTTTCTAACCGTTGAATTAAGTTAAAATTATATTAATTAAAAATATATGTAGAACATATAATTTTTTATACATAACTGACAGTTGAAAAGTAAGAAACTACTAATAGTTTATTTTTTCTAATTCTATTAGAGAAACTCTCATAAATTAAAGGAGACACTGCAACATTAAAAATTTATTTCTTTTATTGGACCTTCTCCGGTAGGCCTGGCCTATCAGTAAAATTAGTTTCTAATCGTTAAATCTAGTCAAAATCTGATTAGATTAAAAAAGTATGTAATACAACAATTTTTGATATAGTTTTAATGACTGAAAAATAAAAAACCACTAATAATTCATTTTTCCCATCCTATGAGAGAAACTCTCTTTTTTTCTTTTTTTTTTTTCTGCTCTTAGAATGCTCCTGAAGTTCAATACTCTACAACCCACTTTAGGATACATGTTTGTTTATTGTGCGTTTGACTTGTGGTGGTATAAGTGAAAATCAGATCTATTTTTTGATTAAAATTGAATCATGTTTTTTCTTCTGTTAGCGGAAGATTTTTAAACTGACAGAACGAATAAGGACGAAATGACCGATGATCCTTTTTTTTTTTGAGAGAAAAAAAAGGAAATTTAAGGGGACTTGCAACAAACTATTTATCCAAAAAAAAAAAAAAAAAAACGCTCAACAACCCCCAGCTCTAAAATGCAACAAGAAGAAGCCAAAAAAGCATCATGCACTGGATCAGTGGGGTTCATTATACAAAAATATATATATATATATAGTAGGGCACGCCCACCACTAAAAAAAAAAAAAAAAAAAAAAAATCCACACCGTCACAAGTTACACCCACAAACACTAAGAGAATTCTTTTATTTTTATTTGTTAGCCTTTTATCTTTTTTTTATTATTATTTGCACATATTGTCTCTAAACTCTTTAATAAGTGACAGTTTGATTCTTAATTTTTTTTTTTTAACAAAATGATCCCTAATCTCTTTAAAAGGTGACAATTTAGTCTTTTTCGTCAAATTTCATTAAATTTTTAACAGAATATGTCACGTGACCCATCACTTAACTCTTTTTTCAATAAAATGACTTAAATATCCACATTATTAGAAAAGCTTTCTTCTTCTTCTTCTTCTTCTTCTTCTTGTTTTTTCCCCAAATTTCATCTCCACCATGTAATGAGAATGGAGACTCCCAAACCTGGGAAGATCTTGCTTTGGCTCTTGCTGAGGTTTCTGGAACTTCAGCACTGTGTTACCATCATCCAACATCACTGTAGTCTCACTGCCCATTGATGTGCTTCTGAATGACAAAACTAGCAAAGAAAGAAAAAGTTGTGGTCCCATTCATTTAATCGATTCGAATTTTATTACAGTAAAAAATCTTAAAAATAGTCACATTTAACTTTTTTATTATAATAAAAAACTCTCATATAAAATCACATCTCAACTCAAATTAAAAACTCAAATCAGCAAACAAAACAGGTCATGTGTTTCCCTAGGTAAGGTTTCCACCTTGAATCTGTACAATGCTTGTCCAGCTGATGGTCTAACGTCCTCTAGAACCCTACCGTATTTGAGCTCTTCACCATTTTGAGGTCGCCATGCCATAATTTCCCCAGCGTAAAATGGTCTTAATGGATGAAACTGTACTTGACGAGTATCTTGGGGCAATACTTCTTTCCCTATGAGACTATTTCTTTCAACCAAAGTTTCCATTTCTTTTTTGTCAGAGCAAAGTTCTAAAATATCAACAATTGCATTTTCATAGCCTCCAGGACAGACAAATAAAGATCCAATAAGTAATGGAGTCGGGGAACCTAAAACCTGGCTAATAACATCAAAAACTGAAAGAAAAGCAGGTGGTTCAGCAACTACAACACGGGTTTTAGACCAGTTGGGTAATATCTATAGACTTTGTGGTGACCAGCTCCGGCGAACCCCGTGACCAAGAAGGAGAGTGTTTGAGTGTTTTTGGAGATCCGTGGACCAAGAAGGAGAGTGTTTTGGAGGGAGGAGAAGAAGAAAGCTTTTCTAATGGAGGCATTTAAGAAGAAGAAGAAGAAGAAAGCTTTTCTAATGGAGGCATTTAAGAAGAAGAAGAAGAAGAAAGCTTTTCTAATGGGGGTATTTAAGTCATTTTACTGAAAAAAATGAGTCACGTTATGAGTCATGTGACATGTTCTGTTAAAAATTTAATGAAATTTGACAGAAATGACTAAATTGTCACATTTTAAAAGATATTGAGGGTCATTTTACCAAAAAAAAAAAAAAAAAAAAAAATTAGAGACTAAATTGTCACTTACTAAAGAGTTTGGAGACCATCTGTGCAAATTATTTTTTTTTAAATATATTTTCACTTTTATTTTTGCTTCTTAGTTTTTGTCTTGTATTGTTTTTTCTCCTATATTATACATAATGTAGAGTACCAACTCAATATTTTTTTATAATACATGGTAATTTCTTTCCTATTTTTTTCAAGAATGTTTGTTGTTATTTAGCCGGTCTTTGTTGGCTTTAGGTCTCGGACTGTTTTTCCTCATTTAAGAACTTTGTAATTTCTATGCTCTATATCTAATAATGTTGGTAGTTTACCATGAGATCGATAGAGCTTTCTGAGAAGTGTCAATCAAATTAAGATGTCTCATTTAGCCCGGTTCATAGAAAATACACACACATCACACAAAGTGAAGCAAAACTCAAAAGCTAACTGGAGAAAGTTAAAAGGGACAGATTTGAGTGAAGAAAAACTACAAAATGAACAAGGGCCAAAGGTGGTAAGCAACAAAAACACTCTAAATCAATTTCTCTATCAGAAACAATGTGGAAAGTTAGGAAGGGTGATGTCCTAAGAGATTTTACATTTGAAGTGAGTCATTTCAAAACAGGAATCAAAACCGGTCATTTTTCTCAAAGAAGTAGAAGAAAAAGAAGGTTCGAGGAGACATATCAAGGGCAAGGATTTGGAGCCAAAAAGCAAAAATTTGAACAAAATTTTTGCTTCAAATTTAAGGTATAAATCTTAAAAGAAGTAAAAACTTCCAATTTTTTAAGAAGCATAGGTGGGAGTCAAAACCTTTAATAAACAACCATGTTTTGATTGAAGCCTCGAGAGAAGCGATAATGTTTTAGTAATCAAATTGAACTAGGGAAACAAAAGAAAACGGGGTTGTTTAGAACACTTTAAGGGTCAGTTCTTTTCATAGGATTGATAGAAAATTTAAACAAAAATTCAAACTTTATAAGAGAACATTATAACATTGGGATTTGCTTTCTTGATTTGTGTTGATTTTCAGGTTGATTGATTTTTTGAGTGACTGACATTATTTTGGGAATGTTTGACTAATTGATTTGATTGAGATAAGATTGACAATTGGATATCTTCATTTAAAAACTATAAAAAGACACTAAAAACCCATAAAAACACTAAAAACTCAAAAAAAACCTAAAAAAAAAATCCTAAAATACCTTAAAAAGCCTAAAATATGGTTAATTTTGTTGATATGGAAACATTATAAAGTTCTTTATTTTGAAAGTCAACTTTTGCTCTAAATATGGTTAATTTGTAATTAATGGGATGATTCAACAACTGGATGAATCTCCCTTGCTTCTAAGGAACACGTTCAGGTTCATGTGCCATTTATGGGAATATTTTAAGGATCTGTGTTGTTGATTTTCTGATCAGTTTTGACAGTTGTGTTGCAGAAATTATTGCAACAAGTTTCTGCAACAGTCTAAGTGAAGTGGATTTCTTCGAAGTTTTTGACAGCTGGTTTTAAATTGTCTATTTAAGAGAAGTCTTTTGCTTATTCTTGGCATGCCTTTTGTATTTGTTTGATTGAATGTGTGAGATTGGGGTGTGTGATTGTAATTTCCTTAATTCTTCGGGAGAAGGGTTCGAGAGTTTTTCAAGAGAGAATCTTTGTTAAAGGGATTTCAATGTTGTAAGTCGAGGGAATCTCGTTAATCAAGTCTATTGGGTAATTACAGTTCATAGGTGTCTTGTTTTCAGAGGGAGTCTTGAAGAGTCTAAGTCCAATTGAGTTATAAATTTGAGTTCTTAGTAGATTAATCATCATTTGGGTGTGGCCTCGCGGAGCACGTAATTACTGAACCGCGATACTAATCTCCTGTGTCTATTTACTATTTCGAGTTCTATATTCATTTGTTGATTCAATTTTTAACAACAAACTTAGTAATAGGCTAAACCGATACCAATATATAATAACAAAAAAAAAAAAAAATTAATTGCGTTCAAACCTATAAAAACGGTGCAAAATTGTCCAAGTATGTTCAAGACTTTAATGTTGTATGTACGTACTATCTAACAAGGACATAACACTTAATTAAAGGTCCTAGCACATATTGTAAGATCAAACCACAAGACAAATAAATGCAAAATTAAAACACCAGGAATACCGGTACTTAATAATTAGGGACAATAATTTTACCCATTAATTCATTTAGCCATGGGATCTATCTTAAATGGGATGAGGAAAACCAAATTAAATAGATTCAGGTTATAAATGTGTTAAGATTTTAACCCGTTGCGGCAAGATAAGAACAGATTTAGAAGTTTCCAACTCTATTTTTCGTTTATCTGCCCTATTTAATTATATCTTATTTTTTAAATTGTTAAATATATTATGTGTGATATGCTATAATATATGATTTTAAATATAATATATTATATAAATATATGAAAATTGAAAACTGTGGGTTCTTTTATTTTTAACTTAAGTTTTTGTATATTTGTTTTGATTAATAAATTGTTTATTTATTTTACGATAAAAATAATTATATCTCCTAATCTTATTGTTAATTGCCTTGTTGGTTAATTAGAAATGAAAAGGTGAAGAATGTAGCGCAGTGGATTTTTAACATTTTTCTTAAATCAAGAATGCGCATCTCATGGCGGTATATAAAATTATTATCATCTATTAGACAAAACGTTTTGGATGATTAATAAGCGTTTTAAAATCTCGTTATCTTTCTTTCTATTAAAAGCGGAAGAAACTCTTAAGTCTTAACGACATTGGAGGTTGTATAAAATTTGTAAATAATAACAGAGAGAAAGAAGAAAATAAGTCAAGACTTGAGATGAATTAAAATTAATATGCCAATAGTTTACATAAGTTAATAAATAGGCTAAATTACTGTTTATGTCCATAACTTATCTGATTATGAACCATAACTTGATAAGTTATTGTCCATAATACACGGTTTTTGTCCATAACTTGTCTGGCTATGAACCATAACTTAACAAGTTTATCCATAACTTATCTGGTTATACATAACTTGACAAGTTATGACCTATTAATTTCTATAACTAAAAATTAGCCTATATACTTTCTTAAGCTTTTTATATTGGCCTATTTTCTACCATTTCTGATAATAATAACATACGGTTGATATGTACAAAATCCTATTCCAAAAAAAAGAAAGAAGTGTACCATGTTGACCAAACAAAATCTCTCACCCACACGAACCCTAAGAAAAAGAGTGAATGACGGCCAGAGTTCTAAGGCCACCTTTGGCCTTGCGGCAGGGCTTCCAGCCATGAAACTTAGTCTTTCGGCTCATCTAGTCGTGAGCTTCTCATTGGCGATGGTGGTGTACAGTATGGTGGCTTCTGTTTGAGTGGATCTAAACCGGTTTGGAGCTTGGAAGCCGAATAAATGGGCTTCATTTCCATGCAAGTTTGTCATTTGGTGGCTGAGATGTCTTGGTCGGCTATCTCCCTTGACAGCCCATTAGCCGGTTGCCCTTCACTAGAGGCTTCTAACGGTGATGGTCGGAGGTTTTTTTCTGTTCTTTTATGTAATTTTCGTGTTTGTAATAAGAGCGGTGGTCTACCCATCCGACCCTTGTTTGTTTTGTTATTTGTTGTTAGTTTTTAGTGATCAGCTTAAGGTCATTTGTATATCTCCTGATAAGGTTGTTTTGGTCCAGCTATAATTTTTTCTATGCCACGTAGATGTCCACTCTTTGTGGGGTTTGGCAATCTGTCTCTCTAACGATTTAAAGCCTATCTCGATGGGATAGGTTTCTTCAATTCGTGTTTTATGTGTGCTCGTTGTTAGCACATCGAGGTGTTCTCTCATTTTCGTGCCTCAGGCGTGCATCCATCCCTCTAATGAGTCATTATTGTACTAAAATGACTGTTTATCAGCTTTTAATTAAACACAATTTCCTTTCAAAAAAAATGTGAAAAATACATAAGTGCATATTGGGTTTTTGCATGCGCTTTTTTTAATCCGAATTTATTGTCGATTATAAAACATAAATTTTGGGTCAAATCTAAATATTGAGTAAATAAATACTTATTTTATGAGTTTAAATTCATGATTTTAATTCTACTACAAATTTTTAATTTAAATTCGGATATAAATTCATGTTTTTCTCTCATAAAAAATTTAAATTTAAAAAATTAAAACCAAGAATCACTAGCATTTAATTTAAATATTTATAAAGGAGCACTGCATAGGAGAATCTAAAACTAAAGATAATTATAAAAGTTTTGTGTCATCACTCGTGAGAATCATAAGTCAATAATATTGAGAGTAAGATGGGTCCTATAGGTCATACACTCACCATGCGGGGGCCTATACCTTCAAAAAACTTTTCTAACAACTCTTACGAGTCGGGAGAAATAGAAGGCTCAAAGTCAAGGGATTAAAAGTCACAGCTACACTTATTAGGGAGAAAAAACGAAAAAGGTTTAGAGGTACTATAGGTGTTAAGCACCGTCAATAATAAAAGTTAATCTATTTGCGAGTCTCATGCTGTGAGATTCATATTTTATTAGTGGGTGGTACTGAGTACCACTAGAGTCCAATAACTTTGCTAAAAGGAAAAATATCGCAACTAGATTTCTTCGAATATTTAAAAATATGGTTAAATTGGCTGTTAGAATACTTACTATTCACTAAATAGATTAGCCAAATATAAGCTTCAGACCAAATTACATGGATGTGATTGTATAGTGATCATTGAAAACATGCCAAAAAATAAGAGAGAGAGCTCTTTATTCCCTTGAGAAATAATCAAAGCAGAGAAAAAGAGTTTACATTCTAGTCCTGGCAGCTAAAGTAGCACATACAAGTGATGTAACGAATTGGTCCAATGGCGCTATAACAATATCCATGTCCTCCTAAATCACCAGGGTATCTCTCGGCACATTTATTGTTACAACAGTCGTCATAGCAGGCAGCGCTACACGGACCTAAGCCCACATTGCACATTTTGCCTGGCTTCGGCAGCGGCGGCGCGATTGGCTGGTCGCATTGGTAGAAGCATTTGCACATACTTGTGGCGGCGTCACAGGATGACTGCCCGCCGGGATGTGCTGCATCGCATCTCGTTCCGCATTGTGGATCACATCCTCCCATAATTTCAGAACAGAGGTTTCCTTTTACCACACCACATAGTACTATACAAAACAAAACGAATAAAATTAAGTGAAAAGGGACAAACATATAATTTTAAATTTTAATATTTTTTTTTTCATATTTTTAAATCCCAGAGAGAAATAATATATATATATATATATATATATCCCACCTCAATTGACACCCAAATTCGGACTCTTATCTTTCATTAAATCCCTCACTCAATATCATAAAAAATTATGTGCTATCTTAAATTTTAGCTACATGTTTATTAATGGAGTTCTTTCATTTCTTTTAATTTATTTGATAAAGGACATAAGATGTAACAAATTCTTGGCGTGTGGTGTTTAAGCAATATCGAAAGAATCTACGTACAAAAATAAAAAAAATAAAAATAAAAAAACAAAGAACCAAGTATAATACCTGTGGAGACTGTGAATAGAAAAATGAGGAGGAGATGAGCTTTAGATGACCCGCACATCTTCAGAAAATTTCTCTTTTTTTTTTTCTTTTTTTCTTCAAGGATTTTTTGATTTACTTATTGTTGAACTAAGACAAACTGACAAAGATGCGTAAACTGGATTTGTATTTATAACCTGAGAAAAGAAATATTTACATTGACACCCTTAAACCTTGTCAAGTTCTTCTCAAGGGCACCCGATTTACCAAAATTATTTATTTCAACACCTTTTGAAAATCTAAAAAATTCACCTAGATCCGTTATTCTAATTACTATGTTATGAAAAGGACTTCAAATTTTTCTTTAATGACTAAAATAGCCCTATATTGGTTTGCATCAATTTATCCTGTAGAATTGAATCATGAAAAGAACAATGTTTCCATTGAACTTGTTCACCATTTAGACCTAAATGTTTGTCATGCCGTTGATATGAGAGGATTTAAACTTTACTCTTTTGGTTGGAGACAGGTCATGTAGAATCACAATTAGACTATGCATGCAACCACTAGGGCCCCGTTCATTTCACTGGTTCGAGTTTTTTTACAGTAAAAAGCTCTCAGAAACAGTCACATCTAACTTTTTTTACTACAGTAAAAAACTCTCACATAAAGTCATATCTCAACTCGAATCAGTGAACTAAACCGACCCTAGATGAAAATAGTTTGGAATAAGAGGTGTCAACATAATTTTGACAAAACTTGGGGTGTGTTATTGTAATATTTTCTTAATTGAAATGGAATTTTCCTTGATGAGTCTCGTTTAAGAAAGAGATCAAAGTATATTAACCAATTTAACATTTGACCAAAAGTAGCATGAACAGATACTGTTCCTACATGCAACAGATGTAAAGTAAAAATTGGAAGGTAATCCAGCAGGTTATTATTTGAGTTTCCAGATTTGATTATTCATTCTTGTATATTTTCATATAAACATATGTAGAGAGAATAGAAGAGATGTGTATTTATTCTCACACGCACATATAGATAACAAAATCCAGTGTATCTGGATTTTTTTGCCATAAGGTACGTATTTTACCAAAATAAATTTTTCTCTGAATTGGTAAAATTTTAACTTGCTGATCCAAATTGTTAAATTTTTATTTTCAATAACCTATGGTATTTGTGAAACAGAAAACATAAAAAGAAGATCCTTTTTTTTTTTTTTTATTATTCGCTTGAAAATGGATGTATAAGGAAAAAGTTTAATGAATGAAAATGGAGGTGGAATAATTTATTAAAAATTTTCAAAATGCTTTTGTTGGTTAACGTATAAGTGGACTATATCTTTTATCCCCAAAAAAAATCCAAAAAAAAAAAATAGACTGTATCTGTAAAAACAAAAACAAAAACAAAAACAAGATTGTATATGATACTAAGATCTCGTTCACTTCACCGATTTGAGTTTAGAATTTTAGTTTTGCTACATTAAAAAGTTCTCAGAAATAGTTACATCTAACTCTTTTGCTATAGTAAAAAATTCTCACATAAAATTACATATTAACTCAAATTACAAACTTGAATCAGCGAAGTGAACGAACTCTAAAATTTTGTTTGATAGAGAAAAGGGTGAGGAAAGAAAGATGAGGAGTGATTTTGGACATGTATAGGGAAAATTTGTTAGGATGTTTGTTAGAGAGTAAATAATAATTAAGGGGAAAATAAAAAAATAAGTTATAAATTCATGCTGTCCACAATTATTTGATCTTTCAATTTTCAAAAGTAAGAAGTAGAGTAAATTTGTTTAACAAAACAAATAGTACTAAATAATCATCGTCACCCTAATGATACGCCTCATCTGATTTTGTATACAGGTATAATAACGAAACAAATTAGATTAAAATTTTTTTTTTCTTTTTCTTTCTTTTTCTACCAAACAATACGAAAAGAAAATTCACCCATATGGCACCGCGATGATCAAGGGCTATACTCGGTGAAATCAGGTTACTGGGCTCGAGGAGAATGGTGATGACGGGCCTAGTGATTCCGATAGAAGTCGGGAACTGTAACACCCTGACGAATTAATTGAGATTAATTAAGGTAATTAAGATTATTAGTGTGCCTAATCTGATTTAATTAATTGAGTTTAAATAATTCCAAGGTATTTAAATTATTTACAGTAATTTATTTAATCCAGAAGTGTGTATGGGCGCATTTACGGACTGTTATATTTTTACACGCTTTTCTTTTCTTTTTTCCTTTTCTTTTTTTTTCTTTTTCTTTTTTTTCTTTTCTTTTCCTTCCTTTTCTTTTTCCCGCGTGCGTTTTCCTTTCTCTCTCTCCTTCACTCTCCCCGCTCACTCTCTCCCTCTCTCTCTCTCTCATTTCCATCCCAAATCGAACGAGTTTTGAGCCAAAGAGTGATTTCAAAGAGTTTTCAACATCAAGAGAAGGATTCAAGGTAAGATTACTGAAAGAACCTCTCTTGAATCTATGTTTTTTTCGGATTTTAAAACTTATTTTGGTTCAAAACGGATTTTGATGATTTTCGAGTAAAACTAGAGTAGAAATTGGAGATCTTGGGTTCTTTGGACTTGTTTTAGGACCTAGAACCCGGATCTAGTGTTTTCCCTTTGAAAAATCTGGATTTGGGACTGGATTTGCAGGTTTTTGGACCGATTTCCGCGAGTTCTCTCGCGCGGTCGATTTCACCGGTCGACCTGTGCGGTCGACCGGATTGCAGGCTGACCGGTCGACCTGTCCGGTCGACCGGTGTGCACTCTACCGGTCGACCGGTAGAGTTGCACTGCTCTGTCACCGGTCGACCGGTGTACACGGGGTTTGACCCTGTTTGGCCTGAAATTGTCGTTTTGACCCATGTTTTCGGGGAGAACCCAAATTAGCTTCATTTGGGGACTTGGGATGAAAGGATTAGTATCCTAAATCCCTGATTTGATATTTAAAACCCTTGGAATGGAATTTGAACATGAAAATGGATTAGGGCACACTAATTGAGAATCTTGGTATATGGTTGAAATTGGATTACTTTAGGACTGAGGATTGATCCTAAAGTGGTGTTTTGTATCGATGCTCATTGTGGATTCAGATCAAGGGGCTTGAGGAAGCGGAAGCCGGATAGGGCAACGCTAGTCCCAGTTTTGATTGTGCGAGGTAGGATTTCTATCCCTTTTCCTTGTGAGCCTGTTTTCAAAAAGGATTTTGGCATTGAAAATGTTTTAAAGAAAGGGATTGGTTTTGCGAAAGAAAAAATGTTTTAAAAACCATGACTTGTTAGTTTATGGAAATCCTTGGCTTGTCCTGTCCATGGAATCCATAGCTTGTCTAGTCATGGAACCTCATGGCTTGTCCACCATGGGGCCCGCGGCTTGAGTAGTTCGTGGGGTCTTATGAACGATTTCATAATGTTAAACGGATGATTTCTTAAGATAAGAGATCTTGTGAACTGGTAATAGAGTCTATTGTCAGAAGCCTAGATAGGATGCGGAGAGTGCATCCTCGGGGCGTAACCCAAACCCGGTCCGGTAGGCGAGGCACTTGGTGAGGTGAGTAATTTGTACTAATTACTCGCTGAAGCCTGTAATACGGTTAGTTTCTGTTATATTTCCTTTGAGAAAAAGGATGTGAGGTTCCGGCTGTTCTGTCGGGGCTGAATGTCTATTTACTTTATTTACGCACTTATTTATTTACTCGTTTATTTAAATTATTTCAAATTATATCCTACTGGGCCTTTCGCTCATGTTTCAAATGTTTAAACCCCTCCCAGGAGATTCGAGGAGCGGTGCATCGTAGCTGAGTGGTGCTACGGATCGAGCAAGCGAGGATTGTGTTATCCTCTTGAGCAAATGTAAGGAATTTGAGAAATTCTGTAAACTTTAATAAATATTTGGATTTACTAGACTGTGGATGATGTCTGTTGTAATGATTATTTACGTAAGCATGTATGTACGATACTGTATGTCCTGTGGGGTGGAGCCCTGTGTGTCAGAGGCTCCTGGATTATATTGTTTATTTATTTATTTTAATGCAGTCAGGTGGGGCCCGGTTGGGGAATTCCGCCTTATTAATCCCTAATTGAGCTCCACGTCACCCACCCCGTTTGGGGGGCGTGACAGAGTGGTATCAGAGCATTAGGTTAAGAACCCCGGGATTGTACATACATGTGTGACATCTGTTATCCACTGAATAGTCTAGTTTGATTTCAGTTGAAGGAAATGGCGCCTCGCCGCAGACTAGGTAACCAGCCGGAACAACCGAATCAAGGATTCTTCGATGCCATGTTTACTGCCTTTCAAGGCATGGCCACTAGAGCTCGGAATGAGCGACCGGCTGAGATCGGAAATGGGAATATTTCCGGGAATTCAAAGCGAGCGCCTATCCCCTTTTAATAGTGAGGAGGACCCCAGGAAGTTGAGTTTTGGATTGACTCCATAGTTAAGCATTTGAGTACTATGGGAGTTCCAAATGAATACCGGGTGGAATTTGCGTGTACAAGATGGAAGGATTGGCAAACACTTGGTGGAAACAGGTCAAGAGGAGGATGAATGTCACAGGATGACCTGGGAACAATTCGAGGTGATGTTCAATGATCGCACTTCCCTCCGAGTTACTGGGGAGAAAAAGGCACTGGAATTCATGTCGCTGCGGCAAGGCGACATGTCCGTAAGGGAATATGAGGCTAGGTTTAATGACCTATCCCGGTTTGCGCCATCTTTAGTGGAGTCTCAAGACATGAAATGTCTTAAGTTTGAGGGGGGCCTCAAGAACTCGTGAGGAGATCCTTGGTGGCTCTAAGACTTGGAACTTCCGGGATTTAGTAGTCTTTGCTATGAGGGTGGAACAGATAACCCGCCTATCGCCAAAGTAAAGAAGAAGAAGCAGGTCGGGTCTCTGTCTCTGGTAGACCCTCCGTTTCTGGCAGGCCTTCTGCTTCGGTGGACCACAGTAGTGGTAGAAGAAACCGCAATCAAGAAATGACAAGTGGTGGCGATGGTTCTTCGGGAGTGACAGAAATGTCTGTGACGGGCCCCAAGTGTCACCATTGTGGGCAGGTGGGCCATATTAGGGAGGAATTGTCCTAATCGGCCGCCCGGCTCAACAAGCCCAAAGTGACGCTTCCTATAGCCAAGAAGGGCCGCCACGGTACATGCCGCCATATCAGCCTGAACAGATGCCATACCCTCCTGCGCCCGACCTATCAGCCGCCTCGGTATACATTCCGGCCTCAAGCGCCGAGACCGGTACAACCACCTCCGCCACAACAGTATAGGCCTCCCTCGGCCCTAATGTTGGTGACAGAGGGAAGGGGAGAGCAGGGACAAGCTTATACCGGCAGAGGCAGCTCGGAGGTCGAGACCCGAACGCGGTGGTTGAGGGTATGATTCTAATCTCTCATTCTTTTGCTCACGTGTTGTTTGATACAGGTGCCACACACTCGCTTATATCAAGTTCTTTTGTTCGGACTTTGAAACCGAAATCAAAAACTTAGAAGTCCCGATGACTTTGAACTCCCCAATCGGGATGTGTGGAGGTGATGAGTGTGTGTAAGTCGTGTGAAAATCACGATTGGTGGTGAGCGATTGAGAGCAGACTTGATTATCCTTCCGATGACCCTGTTTGATGTGGTGCTCGGAATGGATTGGTTGTCAAGGCACGGTGCAATTGTTGATTGCTACCGTAGAAAAAGTGACATTGGTGACGGATTCGGAGCAAAGGATTGCTTATCGAGCGAGATGAACCCAGTCCTTGGGGAACGATCGTTGAAGTACAGCGGCGTTGGGGACGGAAGAATCTAGCCTGTTTTTTTTTTCTTCTTGCCATAGAAGGTGAACCTCAAGTGAGCGGAGACAAGTGGGAATTCCCATGGTGGATGAGTTTGCGATGTATTTCCTGAGGATCTACCGGTTTACCGCCAGATCGGGAAGTTGAATTCTGCATTGATTTGGTTCCGGAACGGCACCTATTTCCATTCCTCCATACCGGATGGCTCCGGAGATGAAGGAATTAAGAACGCAGCTTTGAAGAGTCAAGAGAAAGGGATATATCCGAATAGTACTTCCCCTGGGGTGCACGGTGCTATTTGTGAAGAAGCACGACGGATCTCTTCGGTTGTGCATTGACTACCGACAATTGAACAGGTAACTGCTGAAGAACAAGTACCCACCGCCGAGGATCGATGAATTGTTCGATCGGTTGGGTGGATCACAGTTCTACTCTAAGATTGATTTGAGGTCCGGGTACCACCAATTGAAAATCGTGGAGGAGGATATTTCAAGACCGCTTTAACTCGGTATGGGCACTTCGAAGTTTACGGTAATGCCGTTTGGGTTGACAAATGCCCCCGCCGCATTCATGGATTTGATGAACCGTGTTTTCCGACCGTATTTGGATCGGTTCGTTATTGTCTTTATTGATGACATCTTGGTGTATTCAAGACTTGGGAAGAACATGCGCAGACCTTTAGATTGTTCTTCGGACCCTTCGAGAACACCACACCTGTATCTTGAAGGAGAAGTGTGACTTGGGTCGACAGAGGTGAAGTTCCTTGGCCATGTGATTTCTGGACAAGGAATTTCTGTCGATCCTTCTAAGATTGAGACTGTGCTACAGTGGGAAAGGCCGAAGAATGTGGGCAGAGATTCGAACTTTCGGACTCGGGTATTACAGGCTTTTTGTAAAGGACTTTAGTATAGCTGCACCGATGACCGGTTGACCAAGAAAGAAGTCGATTCGAGTGGGATGCTGAATGTGAACGTACCTTTCAGAATTGGAAGGTAAGGTTGACAAGTGCACCGATTCTGACGATTCCTAATACCGAGGAGCCATAATGAGGTGTACTGGACGCCTCGGGGTTAGGCTTGGTTGTGTCTTGATGCAAGGCGGACACGTAGTAGCTTTATGCATCTCGCCAATCGAGACCGCATGAGCGAACTACCCCACGCATGACTTGGAGTTAGCAGTAATATTTGCTCAAGATATGGAGATGTTATCTTTATGGAGCAAGATTTCGGTCTTCTCTCGATCATAAGAGTCTCAAGTACTTGTTTACTCGAAAGATCTGAACCTCAGACGGAGGAGATGGGTAGAGTACATGGAAGATTATGACTTCACCCCTGCAGTATCATCCTGGAAAAGCTAATGTGGTGGCTGATGCCCTTAGCGTGAAAAACGCCGTGACTCTGGCGTCATTAGCTTTGGAGGATTGGAAGAGGACCTGAAGTGGTAAGTGAGTATGATCTTCAAGACCATGAGGATTATAACCAGGTTGTGGTGTATAATCGATTTCCGCACCAACTCTTGTGCAACAAGTCAAGCGAGAATCAATGGCGGGATCCACACCTCCGAGGAATTTGGATTCGAATCCGAATGGAGAACAATTTGAAGATTGGAGAATTCGGGAGGATGGAGCCTTGTATTTCCCGAAACCGCCTCATTGCTCCTAAGGCGGGTGAGATAAAGAAGATGATTCTGCATGAAGCTCACAAATCGAGGTACGCCATTCATCCGGTAGTACCAAGATGTACCAGGACTTGAAGAGACAAGATCTTGGTGGAGAGGCATGAAGAGAGATGTTTGTGAGTACGTCTCGAATGCGTGACTTGCCTCCAAGTTAAAGCCGAGCACCGAAGCCAGCGGAGAGTTGCAACCTCTTCCGTCCCTCGAATGGAAATGGGAGCACATCACGATGGATTTTCCGATGGGACTACCGAGAACCGAGTTGAGGCACGATGCCATCCGGGTGGTGGTTGACAGGTTGACGAAGTTCTGCGACTTCATACCGCTCCGCGCGACGTATTCTCGGAAGGTTCTGTCCGAATTGTACCGAGCACATCGTGAGGTTACACGGGTGCCACCGCTCTATCACGCCCCGATCGTGACACGCGTTTCAATGCAAGGTATTGGAGAAGTTTCCGTGAAGCCATGGGAACAGATTGAACTTCAAAGACAAAGATTTCATCCTCGTGACGGATGGACAATCAAAAAGAGTTATTCAGATTCGGAGGATATGCTTCGTGCTTGTATTCTGGATTTTGGCGGGAACTCAAGAAATACCGCATCTAGCCGAGTTTGCATACAACAACAAATTATCAGGCCAAGATCGGTATGGCACCGTTTGAGGCGTTGTATGGTCGGTCGCCTTGTAGGTCACCTGTTTGTTGGTTGGAACCAGAGGATAGACTTACAACTGGACCGATGTCATTCAAGAGAACAATGAGAAGATAGCCGATTCGAGAACGTCTGTTGACAGCTCAAAGTCGCCGTAAGAGCTATGCTAACAGGAGGCGTGGGCCTCTGGAATTCCAAGAAGGCGACTTTGTGTTGCTAAAGGTTTCCCCATGTAAGGGAGTTACTCGGTTTGGTGTGAAAGGAAAACTCGCACCAAGGTATGTGAGACCATTCCCGATCGTTACAACGAGTCGGAGTGGTGGCGCATCGCTTGGCTTTTACCGCTGAGCTATCTCACGTGCATGACGTGTTTCATGTCTCCATGCTTGAAGTGTCAACCTGAGCCGGAAGCGTGAGTGCGGTGGTTTGACGTTCCGATCTGGGTATGACGCGTCTTACGAGGAGGCACCAGTTCAGATTCTTGACAGGAAGATGAAGAGTCTGCGTCATCGTGAGATTCCGCTAGTGAAAGTGCTGTGGCAGCACCATGGTGTTGAGGAAGCAACATGGAAGCTTGAAACGACGATGCAGGAACGTTATCCGCATCTGTTTGCACTTTGAGGTGAGTTTTAATTTCGAGGACGAAATTGCCTAAGGGGGGTGGAGCTGTAACACCCTGACGAATTAATTGAGATTAATTAAGGTAATTAAGATTATTAGTGTGCCTAATCTGATTTAATTAATTGAGTTTAAGGCCTTGTTCACTTCGCTTATTCGAGTTTAGAATTCAAGTTTTGCTACAGTAAAAAGCTCTCACAAACAATCACATCTAACTTTTTTGCTACAGTAAAAAGCTCTCACATAAAATCAAATCTCAACTCGAATTAAAAACTCGAATCAGCGAAATGAACGGGCCCTAAATAATTCCAAGGTATTTAAATTATTTACAGTAATTTATTTAATCCAGAAGTGTGTATGGGCGCATTTCTGGACTGTTATATTTTACACGTCATTTTCTTTTCTTTTTCCTTTTCTTTTTCTTTTTCTTTTTCTTTCTTTTCTTTTCCTTCCTTTTCTTTTTTTCCCGTATGTTTTCCTTTTTCTCTCTCTCCTTCACTCTCCCGCTCACTCTCTCCCTCTCTCTCTCTCTTTTTCCATCCCAAATCGAACGCAGTTTTGAGCCAAAGAGTGATTTCAAAGAGTTTTCAACATCAAGAGAAGGATTCAAGGTAAGATTACTTGAAAGAACCTCTCTTGAATCTATGTTTTTTCGGATTTTAAAACTTATTTTGGTTCAAAACGGATTTTGATGATTTTCGAGTAAAACTAGAGTAAAATTGGAGATCTTGGGTTCTTTGGACTTGTTTTAGGACCTAGAACCCGGATCTAGTGTTTTCCCTTTGAAAAATCTGGATTTGGGACTGGATTTGCAGGTTTTGGACCGATTTCCATGAGTTCTCTCGCTGGCGGTTGATTTCACCGGTCGACCGCATGCGGTCGACCGGATTGATTGTGTGACCGGTCGACCGTCCGGTCGACCGGTGTGCACTCTACCGGTCGACCCGGTAGAGTTGCACTGCTCTGTCACCGGTCGACCGGTGTACACGGGGTTTGACCCTGTTTGGCCTGAAATTGTCGTTTTGACCCATGTTTTCGGGGAGAACCCAAATTAGCTTCATTTGGGGACTTGGGATGAAAGGATTAGTATCCTAAATCCCTGATTTGATATTTAAAACCCTTGGAATGGAATTTGAACATGAAAATGGATTAGGGCACACTAATTGAGAATCTTGGTATATGGTTGAAATTGGATTACTTTAGGACTGAGGATTGATCCTAAAGTGGTGTTTTGTATCAGTGCTCGCTGTGGATTCAGACTGAAGGGGCTTGAGGAAGCGGAAGCCGGATAGGGCAACGCTAGTCCCAGGTTTGATTGTGCGAGGTAGGATTTCTATCCCTTTTCCTTGTGAGCCTGTTTTCAAAAAGGATTTTGGCATTGAAAATGTTTTAAAGAAAGGGATTGGTTTGCGAAAGAAAAATGTTTTAAAAACCATGACTTGTTAGTTTATGGAAATCCTTGGCTTGTCCTGTCCATGGAATCCATAGCTTGTCTAGTCATGGAACCTCATGGCTTGTCCAGTCATGGGGCCCGCGGCTTGAGTAGTTCGTGGGGTCTTATGAACGATTTCATAATGTTAAACGGATGATTTCTTAAGATAAGAGATCTTGTGAACTGGTAATAGAGTCTATTGTCAGAAGCCTAGATAGGATGCGGAGAGTGCATCCTCGGGGCGAACCCGAAACCGGTCCGGTGGGCGCGGGCACTTGGTGAGGTGAGTAATTTGTACTAATTACTCACTGCCGTAAATACTGATTAGTTTCTGTTATATTTCCTTTGAGAAAAAGGATGTGAGGTTCCTACTGCTTACTTCGGGCTGAATGTCTATTTACTTTATTTACGCACTTATTTATTTACTCGTTTATTTAAATTATTTCAAATTATATCCTACTGGGCCTTTCGCTCATGTTTCAAATGTTTAAACCCCTCCCAGGAGATTCGAGGAGCGGTGCATCGTAGCTGAGTGGTGCTACGGATCGAGCAAGCGAGGATTGTGTTATCCTCTTGAGCAAATGTAAGGAATTTGAGAAATTCTGTAAACTTAAATAAATATTTGGATTTACTAGACTGTGGATGATGTCTGTTGTAATGATTATTTACGTAAGCATGTATGTACGATACTGTATGTCCTGTGGGGTGGAGCCCTGTGTGTCAGAGGCTCCTGGATTATATTGTTTATTTATTTATTTTAATGCGATCAAAAGGGGCCCGGTTGGGGATTCCGCCTTATTAATCCCTAATTGAGCTCCACGTCACCCACCCCGTTTGGGGGCGTGACAGAGTGGTATCGAGCATTAGGTTAAGAACCCCGGGATTGTACATACATGTGTGACATCCGTTATCCACTGAATAGTCTAGTTTGATTTCGATTGAAGGAAATGGCGCCTCGCCCATGATCAGGTAACCAGCCGGAACAACCGAATCAAGGATTCTTCGATGCCATGTTTATCGCCTTTCAAGGCATGGCCACTAGAGCTCGGAATGAGCGACCGGGGAGATCGGAATGAAATATTTCCGAGAATTCAGCGAGCCTATCCCCTCGTTTAATAGTGAGGGAGGACCCCGTGAAGCGAGTTTTGGATTGACTCCATAGTTAAGCATTTGAGTACTATGGGAGTTCCAAATGAATCTTGGGTGGAATTTGCGGTGTACAAGATGGAAGGATTGGCAAACACTTGGTGGAAACAGGTCAAGAGGAGGATGAATGTCACAGGGGATGACCTGGGAACACAATTCGAGGTGATGTTCAATGATCGATTTCCCTCCGAGTTACAGGGAAGAAAAGGCACTGGAATTCATGTCGCTGCAAGGCAAGGCGACATGTCCGTAAGGGAATATGAGGCTAGGTTTAATGACCTATCCCGGTTTGCGCCATCTTTAGTGGAGTCTCAAGACATGAAATGTCTTAAGTTTGAGGGGGCCTCAAGAACTCTGTGAGGAGATCCTTGGTGGCTCTAAGACTTGGAACTTCCGGGATTTAGTAGCTGCGCTATGAGGGTGGAACAGATAACCTGGCCTATCGCCAAAGTAAAGAAGAAGAAGCAGGTCGGGTCTCTGTCTCCTCGTAGACCCTCTGTTTCTGGGCAGCCTTCTTTCGGGTGGACCACAGCGAGTGGTAGAAGAAACCGCAATCAAGAAATGACAAGTGGTGGCGTGTAGTTCTTCCGGGAGTGATGAAATGCTCGTCACAGGCCCAAGTGTCACCATTGTGGGCAGGTGGGCCATATTAGGAGGAATTGTCCTAATCGGCCGCCGGCTCAACAAGCCCAAAGTGACGCTTCCTATAGCCAAGAAGGGCCGCCACAGTACATGCCGCCATATCAGCCGCAACATATGCCATACCCTCCTGCGCCGACCTATCAGCCGCCTCAGTATACACAGTTCCGGCCTCAAGCGCCGAGACCGGTACAACCACCTCCGCCACAACAGTATAGGCCTCCGGCTCAGCGGCCTAATGTTGGTGACAGAGGGAAGGGGAGAGTACAGGGACAAGCTTATACCCTGGCAGGAGGCAGCTCTGGAGGTCAGACCAGCAACGCGGTGGTTGAGGGTATGATTCTAATCTCTCATTCTTTTGCTCACGTGTTGTTTGATACAGGTGCCACACACTCGTTTATATCAAGTTCTTTTGTTCGGACTTTGAAACTGAAATCTGAAAACTTAGAAGTCCCGATGACTTTGAACTCCCCACTGGGATGTGTGGAGGTGATGAGTGTGTGTAAGTCGTGTGAAATCACGATTGGTGGTGAGCGATTGAGAGCGGACTTGATTATCCTTCCGATGACCCTGTTTGATGTGGTGCTCGGAATGGATTGGTTGTCAAGGCACGGTGCAATTGTTGATTGCTACCGTAGAAAAGTGACATTGGTGACGGATTCCGGAGCAGTGATTGCTTATCAGGCAGAGATGAACCCAGTCCTTGGGGAACGACTGTTGAAGTACAGCGTTGGGGGACGGAAGAATCTAGCCTGTTTCTTTTCCCTTCTTGCCATAGAAGGTGAACCTGAAGTGAGCGGAGATAGTGTGGGAATCCCTGTGGTGGATGAGTTTGCAGATGTATTTCCTGAGGATCTACCGGGTTTACCGCCAGATCGGGAAGTTGAATTCTGCATTGATTTGGTTCCGGGAACGGCACCTATTTCCATTCCTCCATACCGGATGGCTCCGGCGGAGATGAAGGAATTAAGAACGCAGCTTGAAGAGCTGGCAGAGAAGGGATATATCCAGAATAGTACTTCCACAGGGTGCACGGTGCTATTTGTGAAGAAGCACGACGGATCTCTTCGGTTGTGCATTGACTACCGACAATTGAACAGGGTAAATCGTGAAGAACAAGTACCCACTGCCGAGGATCGATGAATTGTTCGATCGGTTGGGTGGATCACAGTTCTACTCTAAGATTGATTTGAGGTCCGGTACCACCAATTGAAAATCGGGAGGAGGATATTTCAAGATCGCTTTAAA
This sequence comes from Morus alba, assembly GCA_012066045.3. Taxonomy (NCBI): domain Eukaryota; kingdom Viridiplantae; phylum Streptophyta; class Magnoliopsida; order Rosales; family Moraceae; genus Morus; species Morus alba. The sequence goes on from CP050224.2 coordinate 59,574,499, forward strand.
CTCGGTATGGGCACTTGAGTTTCGGTAATGCCGTTTGGTTGACAAATGCCCCCGCTGCATTCATGGATTTGATGAACCGTGTTTTCCGACCGTATTTGGATCGGTTCGTTATTGTCTTTATTGATGACATCTTGGTGTATTCAAGACTTGGGAAGAACATGCGCAAAGACCTTAGGATTGTTCTTCTTCAGACCCTTCGAGAACACCAAATTGTATCTTGAAGAAGGAGAAGTGTGACTTCTGGTCGACAGAGGTGAAGTTCCTTGGCCATGTGATTTCGGACAAGGAATTTCTGTCGATCCTTCTAAGATTGAGACGTGCTACATGGGGAAAGGCGAAGAATGTGGCAGAGATTCGAAGCTTTCTCGGACTCGCGGGGTATTACCGGCGTTTTGTAAAGGACTTCTCGAGTATAGCTGCACCGATGACTCGGTTGACCAAGAAAGAAGTCAGATTCGAGTGGGATGCTGAATGTGAACGTGCCTTTCAGGAATTGAAGGTAAGGTTGACAAGTGCACCGATTCTGACGATTCCTAATACCGAGGAGCCATACGAGGTGTACTCTGACGCCTCGGGGGTTGGGCTTGGTTGTGTCTTGATGCAAGGCGGACACGTAGTAGCTTATGCATCTCGCCAACTGAGACCGCATGAGCGGAACTACCCCGCATGACTTGGAGTTAGCGGTAATATTTGCTCGAAGATATGGAGATGTTATCTTTATGGAGCAAGATTTCAGGTCTTCTCGATCATAAGAGTCTGAAGTACTTGTTTACTCGGAAAGATCTGAACCTCGAGACAGAGGAGATGGGTAGAGTACATGGAAGATTATGACTTCACCCTGCAAAGATCATCCCGGAAAAGCTAATGTGGTGGCTGATGCCCTTAGCGGGAAAAACGTCGGGACTCTGGCGTCCATTAGCTTTGGAGGATTGGAAGAGGACTGAAGTGGTAAGTGAGTATGATCTTCATTACCATGAGGATTATAACCAGGTTGTGGTGTATAATCGATTTCCGCACCAACTCTTGTGCAACAAGTCAAGCGAAATCAATGGCGGGATCCACACCTCCGAGGAATTTGGATTCGAATCCGTAATGGAGAACAATTTGAAGATTGGAGAATTCGGGAGGATGGAGCCTTGTATTTCCGAAACCGCCTCATTGCTCCTAAAGGCGGGTGAGATAAAGAAGATGATTCTGCATGAAGCTCACAAATCGAGGTACGCCATTCATCCGGGTAGTACCAAGATGTACCAGGACTTGAAGAGACAAGACTTGGTGGAGAGGCATGAAGAGAGATGTTTGTGAGTACGCCTCGGAATGCGTGACTTGCCTCCAAGTTAAAGCCGAGCACCGTGGCCAGCGGAGAGTTGCAACCTCTTCCCCGTCCCCGAATGGAAATGGGAGCACATCACGATGGATTTTCCGATGGGACTACCGAGAACCGAGTTGAGGCACGATGCCATCCGGGTGGTGGTTGACAGGTTGACGGTTCTCAAGCACTTCATACCGCCGTGCGCACGTATTCTCGGAAGGTTCTCGCCGGTTGTACCGGAGCACATCGTGAGGTTACACGGGTGCCACCGCTCATCACGCCCGATCGTGACACGCGCTTTCAATGCAAGGTATTGGAGAAGTTTCCGAAGCCATGGGAACAGAATGAACTTCAAGACCTGACATTTCATCCTCAGACGGATGGACAATCTGAAAGAGTTATTCAGATTCTGGAGGATATGCTTTCGTGCTTGTATTCGGATTTTGGCGGAACTCAAGAAATACCGCATCTAGGCGAGTTTGCATACAACAACAACTATCGAGGCCAGATATCGGTATGGCACCGTTTGAGGCGTTGTATGGTCGTCCTTGTAGGTCACCTGTTTGTTGGTTGGAACCAGAGGATAGACTTACAACTGGACCGGATGTCATTCAAGAGAACAATGAGAAGATAGGCGTGATTCGAGAACGTCTGCTGACACTCAAAGTCGTCGGAAGAGCTATGCTAACGGAGGCGTGGCCTCGGAATTCAAGAAAAAGCGACTTTGTGTTGCTAAAGGTTTCCCCGTAAGGGAGTTACTCGGTTTGGTGTGAAAGGAAAACTCGCACCAAGGTATGTGAGACCATTCCCGATCGTTACAACGAGTCGGAGTGGTGGCGTGCGGTTGGCTTTACCGCTGAGCTATCTCACGTGCATGGCGTGTTTCATGTCTCCATGCTTCGGAAGTGTCAACCTGAGCCGGAAGCGGTAGTGCGATGGTTTGACGTTCCGATACAAATGACGCTGGCGTCTTCTGAGGAGGCACCGGTTGATTCTTGACGGGAAGATGAAGAGTCTGCGTCATCGTGAGATTCCGCTAGTGAAAGTTTGTGGCAGCACCATGGTGTTGAGGAAGCAACATGGAAGCTTGAAACGACGATGCGAGGAACGTTATCCGCATCTGTTTGCACTTTGAGGTGAGTTTTAATTTCGAGGACGAAATTGCCTAAGGGGGTGGAGCTGTAACACCACGGCCGATAATTTAATTGAGATTAATTAAGGTAATTAAGATTATTAGTGTGCCTAATCTGATTTAATTAATTGAGTTTAAATAATTCCAAGGTATTTAAATTATTCTGATAATTTATTTAATCCAGAAGTGTGTATGGGCGCATTTCTGGACTGTTATATTTTACACGTCATTTTCTTTTCTTTTTCCTTTTCTTTTTCTTTTTCTTTTTCTTTCTTTTCTTTTCCTTCCTTTTCTTTTTCTCCCGTGCGTTTTCCTTTCTCTCTCTCCTTCACTCTCCCGCTCACTCTCTCCCTCTCTCTCTCTCTCATTTCCATCCCAAATCGAACGAGTTTTGAGCCAAAGAGTGATTTCAAAGAGTTTTCAACATCAAGAGAAGGATTCAAGGTAAGATTACTGAAAGAACCTCTCTTGAATCTATGTTTTTTTCGGATTTTAAAACTTATTTTGGTTCAAAACGGATTTTGATGATTTTCGAGTAAAACTAGAGTAGAAATTGGAGATCTTGGGTTCTTTGGACTTGTTTTAGGACCTAGAACCCGGATCTAGTGTTTGGGACTGGATTTGGGACTGGATTTGCAGGTTTTGGACCGATTTCCTTGAGTTCTCTCGCTGTCGATCGATTCACCGGTCGACCATGCGGTCGACCGGATTGCGGTGACCGGTCGACTGTCCGGTCGACCGGTGTGCACTCTACCGGTCGACCGGTAGAGTTGCATTTTCTTTCTGTCACCGGTCGACCGGTGTACACGGGTTTGACCCTGTTTGGCCTGAAATTGTCGTTTTGACCCATGTTTTGGGGAGAACCCAAATTAGCTTCATTTGGGGACTTGGGATGAAAGGATTAGTATCCTAAATCCCTGATTTGATATTTAAAACCCTTGGAATGGAATTTGAACATGAAAATGGATTAGGGCACACTAATTGAGAATCTTGGTATATGGTTGAAATTGGATTACTTTAGGACCGAGGATTGATCCTAAAGTGGTGTTTTGTATCGATGCTCATTGTGGATTCAGATCAAGGGGCTTGAGGAAGCGGAAGCCGGATAGGGCAACGCTAGTCCCAGGTTTGATTGTGCGAGGTAGGATTTCTATCCCTTTTCCTTGTGAGCTGTTTTTTCAAAAAGGATTTTGGCATTGAAAATGTTTTAAAGAAAGGGATTGGTTTGCGAAAAGAAAAATGTTTTAAAAACCATGACTTGTTAGTTTATGGAAATCCTTGGCTTGTCCTGTCCATGGAATCCATAGCTTGTCTAGTCATGGAACCTCATGGCTTGTCCAACATGGGGCCCAACTTGAGTAGTTCGTGGGGTCTTATGAACGATTTCATAATGTTAAACGGATGATTTCTTAAGATAAGAGATCTTGTGAACTGGTAATAGAGTCTATTGCTGTAAGCCTAGATAGGATGCGGAGAGTGCATCCTCGGGGGCAGAACCCGAAACCGGTCCGGTAGGCGAGGCACTTGGTGAGGTGAGTAATTTGTACTAATTACTCGCTGAAGCTGTAATACCGGTTAGTTTCTTTATATTTCCTTTGAGAAAAAGGATGTGAGGTTCCTACTGTTCAGCTCGGGGCTGAATGTCTATTTACTTTATTTACGCACTTATTTATTTACTCGTTTATTTAAATTATTTCAAATTATATCCCACTTGGGCCTTTCGCTCATGTTTCAAATGTTTAAACCCCTCCCGTGAGATTCGAGGAGGTGTGCATCGTGAATGAGTGGTGCTACGGATCGAGCAAGCGAGGATTGTGTTATCCTCTTGAGCAAATGTAAGGAATTTGAGAAATTCTCAGAAACTTTAATAAATATTTGGATTTACTAGACTGTGGATGATGTCTGTTGTAATGATTATTTACGTAAGCATGTATGTACGATCTTGTATGTCTGTGGGGTGGAGCCCCATGTGTCGAGGCTCTGGATTATATTGTTTATTTATTTATTTTAATGCAGTCAGGTGGGGCCCGGTTGGGGAATTCCGCCTTATTAATCCCTAATTGAGCTCCACGTCACCCACCCCGTTTGGGGGGCGTGACAGGAACCATTTGGTGGAACTAGCTAAGTTGTGTCCCTCACAAAATGAAGACTTGTTTAGTTCGCTGATTTAAATTTTTAATTTGAATTAAAATATAAATTTATTTGAGAACTTTTTATTATAGTAAAAAAGTTAGATGTGATTGTTTCTGAGAGTTTTTTACTGTAGCAAAACTCGAATTCTAAACTCAAATCAGTAAAATGAATGAGACCTTAAACTGCACATTTAGCGGTTTTTTTTTAATACAATATGGGATTGAATCCGTAAATTTTTTTCAAAACTCATCTCATTCAAATTCCCTGGTGCCATTACACCATGCAGTTTAGACATGTTTGGCGGGCTTTCAATGGGCCCAACAAGACCGTGGTTTTTTAAAAAAATTGTAAAAACTGACCTTTAAACACACTTTTCTAGAGTTTTACCTTTTTACTGTGATAGACTATCATTTGATAATAATATGTCAAATTATAAATAATAATTTGTTAAATTTTAGACAATAATATGTTAAATTATGCCCGCCGCCGGCGATATCTGTCAAATTATCGATAATCATCTGTCAAATAACTTACTCTAAAGGGACAAAATTCAATAGGCCAATGTTGAAACCTGAAAATCTTAATGGTACTATTTTAAAGGTATTTGTCAAAATTACTCATGGTAATTCTTGTTAATTAGCCCACCACTGATGTTAATTATGCTCACACACGTATATATATGATGTATTTTTAGGGGTTTTCATGATGTTATGTGTGCTTTTGCTCTAAAACATTCTCCTTTAATATCCCTCTTTGATATAGTGAATTTTTCTTCTCCTCTACACGTGGTTTTTCTTGTTTAGGGTTTTCCACATAAATCAGTGTGTTATTGTTCTGTTTATTGCTTATTCTCGTTATTTTATAACTCTCCTCTAAAACATTCTCCTTTAATATCCCTCTTTGATATAGTGAATTTTTCTTCTCCTCTACACGTGGTTTTTCCTTTAGGGTTTTTCACGTAAATCTGTGTGCTCTTGTTCTATTTATTGCTTATTCTCGTTATTTTATAACACTCTCCTCTAAAACATTCCCCTTTAAGATCCCTCTTTGATATAGTGAATTTTTCTTCTCCTCTACACGTGGTTTTTCCTATTTAGGGTTTTCCACGTAAATCTGTGTGTTCTTGTTCTGTTTATTACCTATTCTCGTTATTTTATAACACTCTCCTTTATAGGCTTGCTTTTGATGGAACATATTGTTGGTTGCCGAATCGAATTCGGCGGTGGAAACGCAGCGGAATAGCGGATCGTGTATAACAAAAATTTTCATAAAACTTTTGAGATACTCTATAGATTATATTAATTTATGCACCAATAAATTAATCTCATTAATTTATAAGATTCAAGGATCAACCGAAAAAATACCTTGTAGCCGATTCGGATGATATCTTGATTTTCTTTGACCACGAACAGTCCTAGCTCCAAGCTTTGTGTTTAGAACACCAAAGTCTTCCACGTCAATTCCTTGATTCCACGTAGACGTGTGTGTGGGCACACATGAGACAAAACGGTTTCTTAAACACTCGAATTTCCACAAACACCAACGCATGCACGATGTGGAATTTTTGGAGAAAAATATTTTTCACTCTTATGAGAATTTCGGCCACAACCTTTCTTAGGGCTGAAAAATATGTCAAAAATTGTTGTTACAATTTTCTATCTATCTCATATTTAAAGAGTAGAAGTCAAACTTCAAAATAGGATCAAATCCTTATCTCTATGTCAAAAATTGTTGTTACAATTTTTTATCTATCTCATATTTAAAGAGTAGAAGTCAAACTTCAAAATAGGATCAAATCCTTATCTCCAATTTTGAATTTGGAACAAAAAAAATCCCTTTCCCTTATCCTCTTAATGGCCGGCCACCCTAGGGATTTATCCCTTTGTGTGTGGCACCTAAATAAGATATGGAAGGAAGATATTTTATCCATTATCCAGTAGTCCAATTTTAATTCAGATTCAAATTCGAATTTAAGTCAAACTTAAATTAATTTGAATTCTAAATTAAACAACTTATCAAATAAGTTTAAATGGATAAATCTAGATATGTTTAAATTCAAATTTAAATAATCTCATTATTTAAATAATAATTAATTCTCAATTAATTATTCTTCGAGTAGTAATTTTAGAATTCCGTAATTCTAAAATTCCCATTTTGCCCTTTGTGTCTGGTAGAATTACAAGGACGACGCGGGGACTAATGGACCTATAATTATGAGCTCCAATAAAATTAATAATTAATTAAACACTTTAATTAATTAATTAATTATATTAATTCCAATAGTTACTCCACTATAAACTTGGAATTGCACTCTCAAAATTATAGACATTAATTACTTCTAAACTGTGAAGTGTCCATTTGATATAGTCATTGCATATAGATCGATCCTCCATAAATAATTCATAATTAGAGTCAGGCAGAATCCGTTAACCTCTCTAATTACATCTTTTTCCTTGAGTATCATTGATTCTCTAATGGATAGTGATTCATAAAACACATTCATGAACCAGAGAGCTCTTACTAATCCAAGTACCGAATCAACACTCAAGAGAATTATTTATCTGCTTCTCTCTCAAGAAGGAATGGATTCCATCTCGTATAATAACATTCCCAGCTACCTATTTCATTATGTCTCCAAAATACAAGGAATAGGATTCAGGGTCTCGGAATCCGTCTTGAGTAAATCAAAAGACATAAATCCATAAATAGGAGTTTGTTAAGAACTCGGGATTAAGATCATTCTATATATGACCATCAGTAGACTCAATTAGAATTTCTATGCTTAACGAAAATTATTAGAAATTCATATTGTGTCTGCATCCATGTTCCACATAATCTCATTATGCGAAATACACTCATTCAATATCTTACCATATTAACAGTGCGGATAACACCGTTCTATTCTAAATGGGAATGACATGTATTAATAATGTTTTAATTAAAGATTCCGAACTTTAATTAAATTCATTATGAACAGTTACTTTTGATTATTATCCTTAAACATTATCCTCATGTATATAACACTTATATACAATGTTTAAGGTTACATAAATAATCAAGGAATTTTATTTGATATTAATAAAATATTCATAAATATATGCACATAAAATGATGAATAATCTATTTTATTAAATAAATAATAAATATCCTTTTACATCTCATGCTTTCAGAACATTATTCCCAACACATATTTGCTAGGAACATTCCTAAAAACGGTAACATTATCAATTTATTTGGATTTCAGTCACTAGTTTCTTGTGGTCTAGTGCCACTGGACTTACTCCCCGCCCGAGTAATTTGGTAGACGAGAGGTCTCGTGTTTAAGTCTTATGAAAAGCGCTTGAAACTATTTCCAAACGCAACTATTCATTATCCTTTGGTGGGGTCGAGGTGACAATTTTTATCGAGATAGTTTGCACCAATTTCATGTGGGGACTTAGCTGAGAAGATCCCCTTTTTCTACTCCTTGGTGGATCATTCCTCCTCATGAAGCTCTTATTAAAGTTTACACTGATAGTTCTGTTATTGGAGCTCCTAGATTTGCAACTTATTTATAAAAAGATTGTTTCAGCTATTAAATTGGAGAAGACGGTTTAGCGATAGCGTGATAGAAGGAATGGCCACAGCCGTGATTTGCAGCTAAATTTGAGGATTACATTGAGCCACCAACTATATCTGTATATTGAAGCGCCTCATAAGAGAGCTCTTCCAAATTTTCGCCACAAAATGTGAAAATTAGACTGCTAATAAACATTAAGGCCTCGTTCACTTTACTGATTCGAGTTTTCAGTTTTAAGTTTCTATAGTAAAAAGCTCTTAGAAAATGTCACATTTAACTTTTTCTGCTACAGTGAAAAGTTCTCAAAAAATGTCACATCTCAATTCGAATTGAAAACTCGAATCCGCGAAGTGAACAGGACCTAAAATGTTTTAAATACCAACTAGGCTTCTGCATATGTATATTCTTCCTTTCTCTTTATTGACTTAAACTGAAAATAAAACAGACAAAAAGAGGTCCCTTCTCAGCATCAGTTTAGATTTCCCATGTACATAGAACAAACTAAAGACTCAAAGTTCTAAACATTGGTATGGTACTAGTAGATGTTTTCCATTTGATCAATTTTTCTAACATACACTCTCAATCTTGTGAATTATTTTCTTAATTCACTATTTCAAAATCATGTCCTCTAACTAGCTTATAACAGATTGGCCCCGAAACTTGGTCTTCCTAGGTTCATCAAACCTTAGAAATTGCACTTCTTTCGACGCGATATTGGAGAAATCGAACAGTCTCCACAACTTTTTAAGTTTTAAATATTCCAATGAATCGAAGAACAAGTCTGCTCTATAGAGAAAACATTTTGGGAACACAAAGAATGAACGATAAACAACCTGCATACGGTCAAACATGGTCATGAAATCCGTACAACAACCTTGTTCTTCTTGCCGGCAGACAAGAGCAGGACTTTACCGTCGACAATGTCCTCGGCTTCAACTCTCTTGCTCTCACTATCAACTCTGGCATTGTTCAAGTAAAGCCCGCCTTGCTTCAACAGGCGACGGGCAGCTGACTTACTCTCGAGCAAACCAGCTGAAACCGAAAGATCAACCAGGGACAGATCAATGACCTCATCATAAGCCAAAGAGCAAGAAGGCACATCCTCAGCAATCCCCTCAATAGTCTTCCAATCCAATTTAGTCTCCGCCCCGGGCCTCAATGCCTCCGTCGCCTTAAGAGCCTCTCTCAAACCCTCCTCACCGTGAACAAACCGGGTAACTTCCTCTGCAAGTCTTTGCTGCGCCGTGTTGGGGGCGTAACCTGGCAACCCCATTTCCCTCTCCAACGCCATTATCTCCTCCATGTCAATGAAAGTCAAGAGCTTCAAAAACCGCACGACATCCGAATCAGGAACTGAGAAAAAGTATTGGTAGAACTTGTATGGAGACAGCATTTTCGGGTTGAGCCAGATTGCTCCATCCTCGGATTTCCCAAACTTAGTCCCATCACTCTTCAACAAAAGCGGAAATGTCAATCCGTAAGCTCCGTCGGCCTGCAGAATCTTCCGAATCAGCTCGGTCCCGGCGGTGATATTCCCCCATTGATCACTCCCACCAATCTGAACATTCACACGCATTTTATCAAACAGGTGGAGGAAGTCATAACCTTGAAGAAGTTGATACGTGAACTCAGTATAACTCATCCCCTGCTCCGATTCAAGCCTCTTTTTCACGCTTTCCTTCGCAATCATCGTCCCGACTCTCGCGAATTTCCCGACGTCTCTGAGAAAATCGAGCAGTTTAAAGTCCTTCCACCAATCGTAATTGTTGAGAATGAGGACGGAATCGGAGTTTCCGAGGATGTTGGAGACGGTATTGGTGATTTCGGAGGAGTTGGCGGCTAGGGTTTGGGGGTCGAGGTCGGGGCGTTCGGTGGATTTGCCGGAGGGGTCGCCGACGCGGGCGGTGGCGCCGCCGATTAAGGCGATAGTGCGGTGGCCGCAGCGGCGGAACCAGGAGAGGACGATGAGGGCGAGGAGGTTGCCGAGGTGAAGGGAGGGGGCGGTGGGGTCGAAGCCGCAGTAGGCGGTGAGAGGGGAGGAGGTGGTGCGGAGGTTGTCGGAGGTGAGGGAGCCGAGGAGGCCGCGTTGCTCGAGGACCGAGACCACGTTGGAGGAGGAAGACGAGGAGGCGGAGGATTTAATGGAGGAGAGGAAGCGGCGGGAGGAGGAGGAAGAAGGAGAATTTGGGTGTCGATATTTGAAGGGGAAGTGGAGGAGGAGGCGGTGGTGGTGGTGGTGGTGATGGGGGCGGAAGAATGCCCTTGATGCTGCGGCGGCGGTGGCGGCGGCGGCGGCCATTGATGAAGTTTTGAGTTGCGGACAAACCCAATCCGGAACGGAACTGGAGAGTGGAGAGTCTGTTGGGGGTGATCCTCATTCCATTTGAGGACCGTTAGATTTCTTTTGTCGTTTGTTGAAGAAGAGTTTTTTAAAATAAAAAATAATAAAAAAAAAATTAACGAGTCGTTTTTCAGTTTGGGAATTTTTTTTTTTATTTTATTTTTAACGATTCGTTTTTCAGTTTGGGAAAATCTGTACTTTTTAACAATACTTGTTAGATCGATTATTTTAATGATCGGATTTGTTTGCGCACTCTTAGGTGTGCGTGATTTTATTTGTGAATTTTTTATTATAATAAAAAATTAAATATAATTATTTTAAAATTTTTTTACAGTAATAAAATTTAAATTTTAAACTTAAATTAGTAAAATGAAAGAATCTTAAAAATAGGAATACTTTAATATGAAATCGTTAAGTAATAGAGGGTAAAAGAGAAATTTCTATAGGAGAAAATTTCTTTGTTTTTTTTTTTTTTTTTTTTTTTTTTTTGGGAAAGTAGAAATTTCTTTTTAATTTCTATTTGTTTGTGATAGTGTAAGTTTTTTCTTTTTTCTTTTTTCCTTTTACAATCAGAAAAATAAGATGTCTGAATTATTATTGTCCTTTTTCTTATTATTTTTAGTTTTGTTATTTTTTTTGTTTTGTTTTTTTCATAACTCTAAGTCACAATTTAAAATTTGTTGCTACAGTATTTTTTTTTTAATAAAAATTTAAAATTTAACTTTTTAATATAGTATTTTTTCCCCACATACATCACTCAAATTCTTCAGTTGTGAAATAAACCTACCTTTTGTGTTTGTGCATTTTTTTAACCTTTTATTTTCCTCTCACAAATTAGAGCCTAAGATGTCGTTGAGAGTTATCATTCTTTTTCTTAAACATTTTGTCGTTTTATGAGGAAGATGCCGTTGTCGGAATTTTTCAACTATAAATATAAAGAGAGTTGTAGTTAGGGCTGGTAATTTTAAACATGATACGGTAACATAAGACGGAAACAATACGAGATAAATAAATTTATATTGCATGTTAGTTAATTGAACCGTTAATAGACTGATACAGATAACACAAAAATAAATATGTTAAATTTGTGTCAACCCGCTTAACATGCTTAACACATTTATATATGATGGTAATCTACTAGTATCATATATGTGTGTGTTAGTTATTATGGAGATTTGAAAATTTTATGTTTTTGCCATCACTTGCTTGCTAAATTTAACTATAAATTATATTTAGTAGTCAATTAATAACAATTTTGAATATAAACTAAAATTCCACCGTTTTTTGTTCATAAAAAAAAATAAAAAATAAAAACCTACCATTTTTAATAGTTAAGTCATAAACATATTCTATTTGTGTCAATCTGTCATGACCCGCTTAATAAATATATCAATATGTCATGTCGTGTTACCCATACAATAAACATTCGGTGTTCATATTTAAATTTTTGGCACGTTTATTAATTGTGTCGTACCATAATCGTATCAGCCGAACATGATAGACGAACATGAATTGCTAGTCCTAGTTGTAGTAGACAACCCAAGTTATTTATTAGTTACACATTAAAAACTTAGGAAGTGGAGTAGCAATTAATAAGTCACTATACTATTGAGTAAGTTGATAAAGTGGTAATAAGAGATGGCTCGCATGCGTGCGTGAGTGGATAATTGGTTATTTATGTTTTTAATAATATTAAAATAGTACAATTATTTTTTAGTATCTTGAGACCGATCTTTGGACATAAAATGTCTATTTTATCTTTTTCACTAATTAACAACACTTCAAAACTTTTGAAAATTAAAAAAATTAAAATAAGTTGAAATGTTTTCATAAAATAAATATAAAGTTATTAGTTTCTATTTAATTAATAAAAAAGACAGCTTGAATATTGTATGTTTTAAAAACAATCTCATAATATTAAGAAAAATGTTTTTTTAAAAATGAATGTACCGTTTTAATATTATTAAAAACACAAAATACTAGTGAGATGTTTCACTATAACATAAGGTATCAAAATAATTTTACACTTAAAAAATAATTATACATAATTCACTATAAACTATTTCAAGGAAATACACACCCCAAACATGGTTAATTGATTTGTTATTTTATTGTCCATTAATTTTTGGTCTCAAACTCATCAATAAGTCTCTCTAGCTAGCTAAACGACATCATTATAGAAGTGCTTCTTGAAGGACTCCATATGATCAGCTTGCAAACACAAAGCCACAACCACTGATCCATCACCACTGGGACAAGGAACAAGAAAAGCCGTCTCTCCATCAACGTCTCCAGGACCAATGTAAGCCTCCTTTCCCCACCCAAAATCAACCCCATACATTGGCAACGACAACCAACTAACAACTCCCAAATTAGGGTTCTTATAGAAAGGAAACCTTTCCCCTTTCAACCTCGCACCAAGATCCTGAAAGTCCCTCAAATCCTCATGAACCTTGAGGTACTCAATTGCCCCCCAAACGTACACGCCGTTTGCCATCTCGACCACCTCCTGGATCCTTCTAGCCGCGTATCCCAACGGGTTAGACGTCAATTCTCCGGCAGCACTCGTCGCCGTCACGTCGATTATCGCGTTGCCAAAGTAGCCCCACGGCAGCGGGGGCGTCATGCGGCGGCGTGTGTCTACACACACGCCTAACGCAGTCTGCTGCTCGGGTTTGTGGCCCCTTGCCTTGCATGCGCACCTCCACACGTAACCCGCCAGTGTCTCGAAACGAGTATAGGCCCGGTTTTTGGTATCAGTGTTATTTTCTAGGCCCTGATTTGCAATTCTCTTTAGGTTCTCAACTTGGTCTTTGCTAAGCCTTAGAATAGCCAAACTTGCTTCTTTTTCTTTTTCCTTTTCCTCTTCTTGTTCCGTTATGAGGGTTGGGAGATTGAATGAGGGCTTTTCGAGAGAATACGATTCAATGGCCGCGGGAAATCCGGCACGGAGAGCTTTTCGATCGAGAAACGGTGGAAACATTAGCGGCTCGCCACGGGTTAGAGCGGCCCACTCAAAGATGAAGTGTAGTAAACTTTGGCCGTCAACCACGGCGTGTGATATGCACAAGCTTATGCTTACACCCCCACAAGAGAATCTAGTGAGTTGGACTAAAACTATAGGCAATTCATGGATTGCGAGTGTGTAGTCTATCTTTGGGATGAGATGATGATATTCTCTCAATTCTCCAATGAATTCACCGATTTTCGATTCAGTTTCAGCCTCTATGACCCGAGCCCCCATTGCGTTGCAGTCAAGCTCAAGATGGTCTTTGTTTATCCAACGAAGGCGGCCTGCAAGTGGATAGAAAGGCACCAGGACTCGGCTGAGTGATTCTCGCGCGGTGTTGATGAGAGTTTCGGGTTGTAATTGACAGTTTTGCGGACGCCGGTAGAAGGAGATTGTCGGAATGTGGGTTATGCAGCCAATTTGATCCAATTCCGAGAGAGGTTGTCGACCTTCCCATGTTGGCTCTGCTGGCTTCACCGTGTAGCTGCCCTTCAACTTCACCGCCATTCTTTTCGCCTTCTTTTAATAGATTGAGAGTTGCAGGAGGGGATTTATTTGTATATGGATTGATGTTTTCTACAATTGGTTTTTATAGGCTAAATTGATTCTGGTCCCTGCCGGCGTCCAAATAGCAATCAGACGGCACTTGAACTTGGAAGATAGGTACAGAAATATCATTTTGCCTATGAATTTCCGCCTAGAAGGGTAACCCATTTTGGCATTTTTTGGATTTCTTCAAGCTTTACATAGTAATGGATATAAGGCCAAGATTTGTGAAATCTGAAGAGCTATGTGACAAAAAGAAAAGTTCAGGTTTTTTAAGCATGAGTGCTGGCTGGCTGGCCAGCTTTTTCATAGGACAAAATTAGCTTTTTGTTTGGGAATGTGGTTTAAAAAAAGATTTATCCAAGAATTTTGATCCATGTGGATTTTTGACTAAGATGAGGTAACAAAAGAAGCAACTAAAAGCTTCTGAGTTTAGCTAATATATAGAAGCGCATTACAAAGTTTATTAAACCTCAGAATCCTAATTTTGTGTACAACAAGAAGGATTAACTTCCACAAGCAGAGCAGCAAAGATCAGAGATATAAAAATAGGAGAGAACTTTCAAGAGCTGAGCTCAAGAAACCTTAGTGCCATCGGATGCTTGGCTTCGGAGAGCTCGTCGGGTTTAAGAACCTCAACAATCTCCCCATTCACGAGAAGGCAAACTACATCAGCAACCCTCTGAATTTGTTTGATGCTGTGCGAAACCATTAAAATCGTCATCCCCCGTTTCTTCTTCAGCTTCACTATGACATCTTCTATGTTCTCAGTCGATATCGGATCCAAGGAGCTTGTCGGTTCGTCCAGTAGCAAAACCTTAATTTTGCGGACAACGAATGTTAGTTTAACTATTCATTTTAAAAGCTTAACACGTGAATATTTAAATTCGAGATATATTAAAAACTCAACACATTATAATAATTTTAAATGGGAATAAATAGTGTAATTACAAGAGTTTAAACTCAGAATCTCCCACCTGATACCATGTTAATTTACCAATCTATTTTAAAAACTTAAGCTGTTAAAAGGTGGGTCAATAATAGTTTTATACTTTAATAACGAACAAGACAAAATTGATAAACCAACTAGGTCACGATGTTAAAATTTCGGATTTGTCTGGTTAAACATCGACTGTTTACCTCGGGTTCATTGGCCAAGGTTCTAGCAAGCGCAACTCGTTGTGCTTGACCCACAGAAAGTTCCGAACCGGTCTTAGTGTAGAAGGAGGAATCTAGATCTGCAAGAGTAAGCAATTTGTGTACTTCATGATCACTTAGCTTCTTCCCTGTTAGCTGTGGTCCATACCTTATGTTATCTGCAACTGTGCCTGAAGAAATGGCATTCATGTTGAAGTGATTATTTAAAAAACAAATAAAAAAATGGTGTAAATACAAATAGCATATTTCTAAATAGGTTATCTTCTTTGCCCCTCCTATTACACTTTGGTTCTAGTTAGTTTAACCATGAAAAATAACTGTAAGGAGCCATTAATGAAGTTTAACCGCTAAAATCTCATTAAAAACATAAAGTCTAATCCTATCTTTGCTTAAAGTTGGGATCTAAATGGAAAGATTGACACTGTAAAAAATCATAGGTACCCCTGTTTCTGTTTGTGCATAATATTATTCGTTAGTTAAAAAAAAATGGACAGAAAAAAAATAAAACATACTTAAAATTTCCCTTCAAACCCCACCCCACTAGAACTCCAATGTCATTAGATTAGGACCCGTTCACTTTGCTGATTCGAGTTTATAATTTGAATTAAAATGTGATTTTATGTGAGAGTTTTTTACTGTAATAAAAAAGTTAAATATAATTATTTCTAAGAGTTTTTTACTATAGCAAAATTTAAATTCTAAATTCGAATCGATAAAGTGAACGAGAATTTTAGACTAATTAAGTTTAAATTAAGTTTTAATTTGAGTTTTTAATTTTAATTTTATTATAATTATAAAATCTCACAAAAAATTATATTAATTTTTTTATTATGATAAAATTTCTCGTATAAAATTATAAATTAGTTTTAACTATCTTAATATACTGTCATTTTACTGACTTAAGTTTAGAAGTTAAGTTTTATTATAATAAAAAATTTAAAAATAATCACATTTAATTTTTTTTATTATAATAAAATATTTTCATATAAAATTACATCTCAACTCAAATTAAAAATTCGAATTACAGAATTAAACGGACTTAAATTTTATAAAACCAAAAATAATAATGATAGACTAATAATTAAAAAAAAAAAAAAAAAAAAAAAGTTACCGGACCTTCAAAGAGAACAGGAAGCTGAAAAAGCATGCCGACCTTACGGCGAAGAGCGAGAACATCGATCTCGCAAATGTCACGGCCGTCCAAGAGGACCGATCCCGGCAGCGGCTCCCAGAGGCGGTTGAGCGCTCTCAGCAGCGTCGACTTGCCGCTGCCGCTCGGCCCGATGATTCCGAAGATCACGCCCTTCGGAACGTCGACGCTCACGCCGTTCAGTATCGGATCTCCGCTCTCCGACCACTTCCTCAGCTCTCGGATCCGGAATTTCACCTCCGATCCCTCGTTCTCCCCGACGGCGCCGTCGCCGTCGCCGTCTACCACCAGTAGATGTTCTCGTACGTCCTGGTCTGCCAAACAAAGGAAAAAAAAAACGGAATTGGAATCAGCATATACTGAATTGCGAGACCGAATTCGAAAAAAAAAATGAATGATAGCAGAGAAAGTACCTGAATCCATGGACGTGGCGAGGTTGTGTTAGAGAGAGAAAGAGAGAGAGAGAGCGCGTGCTATGTAGCAGTGGAAGTGTGAAAGGGAAGAATGAAGCTTTCCTCAGAATCAACTCCACCAGATGGAGTCTGATGACGATGGGCTGATTCGTTCTTGAGTGCGACCGTCCCCATTAGAGAGAGAGAGAGAGAGAGAGAGAGAGAGAGAGTAATTCAAACAATAATAATAGCAATGATACTTTGTACGGATTAGGACATTAAACTTGTTATTATCAAACAATTATTAAGGAATTGGCACTTTTACGGGAGTATAAGCTATTTCACTCGATAAATATAAGATCAGTGTTTTATTATTAGATTAATTAATGAGAGTAATTTTATTTTATTGGCGTGCTATAAATTTTTATTATGAATTTAAATAAATTTAATAGTTAAAAAAATAACTTAATAATTAAAACTATTTGTCTTATTGATAAGAAAAATAGCTTATTTACTGTAAAAATTTCTATTCTTTCAGAGGAAAAAGAAAAGAAAAAAAAAAAAGAATTGTGGAAGCATTGACATGAATAGATATTATTATATATTATTAAAGGAGAGCATTTTTTTACTGTTCATTAAGAGATAAAACACTGTTTTTTGTATAGTAATTTTTTTGGTCCCTTTTTTACCTATGGTTTACTTTCTCCGTGTGTTTTAGTGTGTGGTTTTTTAGTCTTTTTAGCTGGTTTACTCTCTCCGTGTGCTTTAGTGTGTGGTTTTTTGGTCTTTTTGGCTGCCTATTGTGTGAGTTCTGACTTTATTGTTTCATTTTTTTAGTTTCTTTTTTGCCTTTGGTTTTTTCTCTTCGGTATGTTTTAGCGTGTGGTTTTTTTTTTTTTTTTTTTTTTTTTTTTGCTGCCTATTGCGTGGTTTTAGATTTCAATGTTTTCGTATTTGTCCGTTCTCTCATTCTTTCTCCTTTCTTTCATTTGGCTTCCGCCTCTGGTTATTAGGGTTTCTTCTCTCTCTCTCTCTCTCTCTCTCTCTCTCTCTCTCTCTCTCTCTCTCTCTCTCTCTCTCTCTCTCTCTCTCTCTCTCTTTGGCTGCCTATTGCGTGGTTTCAGATTTCAATGTTTTCGTGTTTGTCCGTTCTCTCATTCTTTCTTCTTTCTTTCATTTGGCTTCCGCCTCTGGTTATTAGGGTTTCTTTTCTCTCTCTCTCTCTCTCTCTCTCTCTCTCTCTCTCTCTCTCTCTTTTTTGTGCTTTTGTTTTCTTCAGCTTTGGGTCTTCGGTTGGTTTCTTCTTTAGCTGATGATTTTACTTTGGCTGCTTCATCCATTCTTTGTTCTGTCGAAGGTTTGTCTCTTATTCGTTGCTTTATTTATTTTGGGTTTTACATGTTCTTGATTCATGCCTTCTGTTGATGGTTTTTCTTATGTATTTAGCTTGCGGTTTTTTTTTCGGCGTTTAGATTTCCTTTTTTTTTTCTCTTTCGTTTCTTGGTTTTTTCCTCTTTTTTTGTCCGTGTTGTTCTTTTTTTTTTTAATCACTTTGTTCTTCTACTGTTGGTTTTTTTCCCTCTTACTTTTCTATTGTTTTTTTTTTCCTTCACTTAACTGATGATTCAGGAATGTTCTTGGAAATTTTCCCTCTATTTAGTAGCTGATCCATTTGTTCACACAGTGGTTTACGTGGTGCTTGATTCGTGCAGGTAAATCATTTGATTGAAGATTTTTTTACTTGTTGATTTTGTATCTGCCATTTGTCTCAATCGATTTCCTTTGCATTTATTAATTTGCTGATGCATGTTGATGATCTGTAATCCATAGGCTATTAATTTGTACTTTTGCATTGATTTGTGTTTTTTTTAGGCTTATTAATGACTTGGAGATTTTTTTGTACGAAATTTTTCTTGGAAAAAAGGGAAAAAAAGTTTTCTTTTTATTTTATTTTATTTTATTTTATGTCCTTACTTTTCTATGCTTTTTATTTTTTTTTTTTTTTTCCCATCATTTTACTGATGATTCTCGAATGTTCTTGAAAATTTTCCCTTTATGCTTTTCATTTACATTTTTCATGCACCGCCTTATAACCAGAACGTGTAACATTGCTATTGGTTATCTTATTCTTTATATACATAAAAAGTTGTTGTTATATATTTTAATAAATTCTCTCCGTTTTCTCCTTCACAAAGAAACATCCTTCCTTCTCTATTTCATCGTTCATCATTTATTGCTCTGCTTTACCTTGGTTTATTTATTACCCCATTGTGTTAGTTCTGTTTCTTTGGTTTTGACTTGGCTGGTCGATATAGGCTGATTAACGCAAGACTGAAAATATTCCAGGTATTATTAAGTATGTTTGTCTTATTTTTACCTATAATCCTTACTAAGTGTATAGTAGATAGAATGTTTAAATATTTACTTTTTTTCTTACTTTTTACTTACTCTAACGTTCTTCACTTTTTATTTCCCTGAACTTATTTTGATCTATTTATTGCTCAGCCCTTCAACTTATTTCTGTTTCATCTGTATTTGGCTCGCTTTGTAGTACGTGTTTAAGGCCATATTCAGAACATTACAGGTACTTTTACTACTTATTTCCTATGTGTTGCTTATTTATTCTACAGTCATAAAATCTTTACTCTTTACATTCTTGATTCTTCTTCTTTTTTAGTACGTGGCGATGATGACTATTTTCAATTTTGGCCAATTAAATTTGATCTAATCTGTCCAAAGATTGTCGTGAACATCTCCGTGTGTTTTAGTGTGTGGTTTTCTGGTCTTATCAGCTGCTTATTGTCTGAGTTCTGACTTTATTGTTTCATTTGTTTAGTTCCTCTTTTGCCTTTGGTTTTTTTTTTTTTTTTTTGCCATCTCTTTTAGTTCACCTGGTAGTCTTTGGACAGATCTTTACCTTGCTATGGCCATTTTAATTTGTGTGGCAAATGTGATATTTGACTAATTTTTGTGCCTTTATGCAGTTGTCATAGTTATTACTATCAGGTAGCCATAAAATGGTCATAAAAATATAAGTCAGATTATTTGCCACACATTGCTGACAATACCTAATGTATGAGCCATATTTCCTCAGAAATTACATTCAATGTATCTCTAGCTATCTAAAATTTTATTTTAAATTATAGTATATTTCATAATTATTGAATACAATTGTTCAAATATTTGCTTTCTTAACCTCTCTTACTTGCTCTAACATTGTTGAGTTTTTCGTTGTTTCATCTTACTTTGGGCTATATGCTGCTCAATCCTTTAATTTATCTATCTTCATCTGTATTTGGCTGGCTTATAGTATGTATTTAAGACAATATTCAAAGCGTTACAGGTACGTTTACTACTTATTGACTGCTTTTTTCTACCTCATTGGTATGTAGTAATGAAATTTTTACTCTTTATTGATCCTTTTGATAATGATATATGTATATATGTATATTCATTCTTTGATTACGTATTTGATCCTTACTTGCCATTTGTGCATGCGAATGGAATAAATATTTACTGCTGCTTTTGTCAACTTCTTACTACTCTTTTTTTTTAGTCTGTTCAATTTTAATGTTGTGTTTTGTATTCATTTTATTGTGATTACGTGTTTGCAACTTTGCATTGAAGGAAAGTTTTACATTTTTTTGTACTTGCGGGTCAAAAATGCAATTAAAGATGCTGGTAACCTGATGGTTAACTGAGCTCATCTTCCTGATTACTAAAACTGAAAACCGATTAAAACCGACCGAAATCAAAATTCGGTTAACCGAACTGAAACTGTTAGGTGCGGTTCAGTTTTGATTTCAACTTTTAAAAAACTGACATTGTTGGTTCAGCCACCGAACCTACCAAAACCGACGGAAACCGAACCGACGAACACCCCTGAGATCATTCCTAAATTTTTATGTTAACACAGTTAAAAAATATATAAAAATTAATGATATTTTCTTTTATGTTACTTTCATGTTTGATTCTTTTAGTAATTATCTATAGTCATGATAGTAGATTCTATAATTACTTGCGGTATTTTCTTTTTAAAAAAAATTATCATATATTATAGCATGTGTCATCTGTTAATAAGAAATAAAGACTACAAGTGAGATTGAACTCACAAAATACCCAAAATACTCTTAAAAAAAAAAAAAAATTGAAACATTTTTAAAAAAGTCAAACAAATAATCTGAATTTAAACTTTTCTTTCAAAAAAAAAATCTTTTTTTCACGAACTTCTAGTATTATTTTCTTTTTTTTTTCTTTTTATTCTTTTCAAGGTTATTTTTTGCATTTTAAAGTTTGAAACGGAGCGTTGAGTAAGAAAATGTATAAATTTGTACATTAAATGTAACATGATAATACGAAATGTAAGACTTCAAAATACATGATTTATTTTCTAAACAATAACAATATCCATGATGATAAATAACTAAAAATAACAAGGTATTCTGATAGAACATAAAAAAAAAAAAAAAAAAAAAAAAAAAAAACTCATTTCTCACACACAAAAGAACAAATATATACACACCCAAATTTAATGATTACGTTTCCACCCATAAATACTCATTAAATATAAATATTTAATGTGTGAAGTGATAAAAATTCATTCTCATTAATTACCATACATATTTTTATTAATGATTTAATTTCTTACAACCTTCGAATAAATATCTCATGGTTAAAACCACATACATATATAGTAGGCACTACATAATTTATGTTGGAGCAAAATTTCGTCAAACACTTATCCAATGTCCCTAGATTAATAATTCGGATTAAAAAAATAAATTATCTAGGAAATTAAAAAAGCACTCCAAGAACACAAAAAACCTCTGAAGGAGTAATAAAAACAAAATGAAGACAATCACAAGACAATTGTATTAAAAAATGAGTGTATGTATTTTCCTCTCAAATTGAGAGAATTTATAGTACATTAAGATTGAGGGAGTTTAATTCTCCTATTAATTTGAGAGTTTATTCTCTCTTAATTACAATGATGCTCTTCACCTTTGTGAGTTAAAATTGATAATAATCAATGCGAATTAATTTTCAATCATTCAATGTATTCAATTAGCGTCAGTTACTTTATTTGATAATATTATGCGACCTTTGAACTTTCAGCTTAGGAGAACTTGGGCTCTGGTGACCCTGAGCTTAGGCAAGCTTAGGCTCGAGAGAGTTTGGTCTCCGGCAAGCTTGAGCTCAGGCGAGCTTGGGCTCGGGAGAAATTGACCTCAGATGAGATTGGCCTTAAGCGAGCTTGAGCTCAGAAAAGCTTGGACTCCGATGAATTTAGGCTCCAACAAACTTGGGCTCAAGAGAACTTTTAAATGTATTACGTATTTAATGCTTCTGAAAATGCCTGCCAACAGTTTATATAGATGTTTTCTCAAATATTTTCTCTTGTTTTTTTTCTTATATAGAATTATTATTCCCAAATATTTTCTTAATAGATGGTCCAAATCTCTGCGGGTAAATTAGTCTTTTCACAAACAGTCGGGATAGACTAGGGTTTTGCTTACCTCTCACTATATTTAGTTTACTCAGTGCCCACATCGAAAAACCAGAGAGACTGCTGTGCCGTTGTTTCTAGGGTTAGGGTTTCGATATACCAGAGAAGAAGAAGAAGAAGAATCTAGACGGATATGGGAGTTTTCACGTTCGTGTTGAGAAGCTCCGGCGGCGAGTGGACCGCGAAGCAGCACCAGGGCGACCTCGAGGCCTCGGCTGCGTCCACCTACGACCTGCAGAGGAAGCTCGTCCAGTCCGCTCTCTCCCAAGACTCCTCCGGCGGCGTTCAGACCTCTTTCTCTGTCATCACGCCTTCCTCCGCCGTTTTCCAGGTCCGATCTCTCTCCGATCTCAACCATTTTCATTTGTGTTTTGCTTTCTCTCAGCATTTGGTTGTTCACCAGAAAAAAGATTAATCTGTGTTGGTGGAATCCAGAAATTATCGGTTTTGATTTGTGTTTCAAGTCTGATAATCGAAAATTTTTTAGTGCAAATAATAGTAATTTGTTGATTTGGTGAACACCTAGATTTTGAAATACTTGGGATTTCTATTGCAAGTAAATACTGATGATTTTGATTTAAACTAGAAAGTATTGGTTTTGATTTGAACTGATAATCGATAATGCTAGAAAGTATTGAAAATCTAGATTTGGAATGAGGAAGATTTGTTTTTCAGAAATTTATAGAGAAAATCGGCCTCAATTTGTTAAAGATCGGAATTTTGTGTCAAATCTTATCATTGGCTTGGGATTTTGTATTGTAAGTTGTAACTGAATGCTGACAATTTTATTGATGAATTTGATTTATACTAACATTGATCAATGTTATTATTGATATTAGTGAACGATAACATATTTCTACAAATTCTTTCTTCAAATTGTTTGTTGATACGTGATACTGATATTTTCATATTTGATTGATAGTAACTAGATTTTTGACTTAAAAAGAAGCCTTTTCCATTCGTTTGGGCAGGTTATTATTGGTGGTGGCGGCGGCGGTGGTTTCATTGCTGGTGGAGGTGCCGCCGCAGCTCCAGCAGGAGCTGCGGGAGCAGCCGCTGAAGCTCCTCCGGCTGAGGAGAAGAAGGAAGAGAAGGAAGAGAGTGACGAAGATATGGGATTCTCACTCTTCGATTAGACTCCTCACTTGTTTATCATATGTTTCGCACTGTGAGCATTTTGCAACTTGAATTGGACTAGAATTTAGATATGGATATGTGAGTTTTAGAAATTTTGTTTTGTTAAAGTTCAAATATTGTTGGACAATTTACTTCCTTTTTTTAGTGTTCTAAATGATTGTTGAAATATTCTACTCATCTATCTTTTTGGCCATGACATCATGCTAAACTAGCAAATCTTATATACTACCATGTTTGATACCGTGGTTGCTGAACCTGAAACGTGTCCCGTTCTTTTCACAATTCCATTTTTTTATTACAGTATTTTGTCTCACAAGAATTTAAATTTTGGCATTTTCCACTCGAACCCATGAAAAGAACGAGGGGCAATAATGGCTGAATCTGAGAGCATAATTTGCTATTCTAAATTGGCTTATTGTTTTGTATTCTATTTTCATTAGGACTGGTAATATGGGTGACAATACGACAACACGATTCGAAAACGATATGAATTTTGCGAGTTAAAATTAAGAAAAAAGAGGTTCAGGTCAGAATTAAGTTGACTTAAAATTAACACGAAAAATACAGGTCAATTTTAAGTTGGATCCGGCTAACTCGAATACGATACGAAATTTGTAAAAAATTAAAAAATACATATATTTTTCATTATATATTTTTTATTTTATTATGAACTTGTGATATCATAGTAGTTATATTCAAAATTTTATACTATTATTTGTTTAATTTCAATAGATGTTATTGTATTTTAGTATGTTATGATATTTAAGTGATTTTTAATATGTAAAAAATTAAATAAAAGTATACAATTTTCGTGTTAATTTCGGATTTACGGGTTAAGTTTGTGTCACGAGTTTTTTTTGTGTCGTGTTGTGTCAATTCGTAAAGTGGTAGTGTCATGTTTGTGTTGAGATTTTTAAAAAATTTCGTATCACGGGTCGTGTTTAGATTGACTGTAAATTTAAAAAGAAACGATTAAAATACGACACGAACACAACACGTAATACGAATTGTCATCCTTAATTTTTATGTTGCAATTTGGGGAACAATCACCAGAAGATCTGTATCACATTCGCATCTGAAACCGAGGGACATAATATGTGATTCCAACTTTCCAACTTGGTTTGTATTGCATGATCAATCATCAGAAGTTACAATGTGCATGAGATTGGAAAGTCAAGAGTTTATGCAAATCTTGTCTGTTATAAAATCAAACCTTCTAAAGTCGTTTAGCAATAATGAATTTGATTTGCGATGACTCTTCAATCAAAGAGAGAACAGTAAATTCGATGAAAATTGCGCCTTCATTGTTCAACATTGAATTCCAATGTTACTGAGTTCTCAAGCAAGAACGAGCCATGTTTTAAAATTGAGGTCTAATTTGGAACAATTTCATATATTGGGACTAAAAATTACTTTTCAAAAGTTGGTTACCAAAAATGCAATTTGGCCTATTTTTCCGGACTGTTAATGGGATTAAAGCAAAGCAACTGTAATATTAACGAACTTCGATGCTGGCTTATAGGACGCACTACAAAATTTCAATAAAATAAATTCTGATTTTTTAAAAAAAAAATATTGAAATGAAAAATAAACAAAACTCTTATTTAAAATTTTTAATCCGAGAGATGATAAGTAAAAAATATCGGTGTTTTTTAAAAAAAGAGAACACTAAGATAAATTTATTTATTTATTTATTTTATGAGATTGGGTGAAACCCATTATCATTTTAGAAAGTTTGTAAAAACTACACTAACACATTCATTAGAGTTGAGTTGAAACATAACAATATTTTTGAAATACTTTAAGATAAAAAAAATTAAATAATAATTATATTAATAATACTGATGTTTATACTAAAAATGACAATAATTATTTAATACTATTAAATTGACTATTTGTAAAAAAAAAAAAAAAAAAAAAAAAAAAAACATTTGAAATACTTCAAAAGTATTCGAAATCTTATGATGTATTTCAAAATGACAAAAAATTCGAAAAAATATCCTTAATTCATGTTTATGCTACAAGCCTTTAAATCCAAACACCCATAAAATCCGATAAGTATATATATTTTTTTATTTTCATATAACATCGTTCATTCATAGATGCAACATTTAATTTATTTAATTGTAATACTTAATATTACATACACTTGATTATAATATTTAAATTTTAAATGTAAATAAGTACATAAGCGTTACACACGCGAATGGACAATATTCAACAAAAATATGAAAAAAATATACATTTATCTAACCGGTAAGCCATATGAGTAAATATTTTACAAAAAGTTCAAACATGTTCTCAATATAATTTTTGACTATAAAGAATAAAAAAATTTAAATTTATACACTTAAAAAAATATATTTCTTTTATTTTTTATTTATAATTTTTTTTGATATAATTAAAATATTAAAAAATTAAATTTTTTTAACAGATAAATTTATATATTTTTTAATTTTTACTAACGAATAAAAAAGATTACGTGCGAATAAGTCACCGGCTTATATGTCCAAAAAGCCCATCTCAGAAATTTTCGGTGAAAACGATATCATTTTCCGAGAGTTTTTCTCCTTTTTCTTGTTTCATCGTCACTTTAGACTTTTAGAGTTTTGATTTTAGAGAGCATTACCAGCCCCCACCAGTCCCTCCGCCGTCGCCAACACCAGCCGCCGGCGAACTTCCGGTCCCAGCCCGCTGCCTCGAACGTCGTGATCGAAGGCGACGCCATGGCCTTGAGAACGGTGACGAGGAAGCTTTGTTCTAGACTTCCATTGCCCATGTTTTCTTCCGCCAATGCTCTTCATTCCCATGCCACAAGTTTTGGTCGGTGCAACTCTCTCGACAATTTTAATTCATTTTTGGTTTACAGGACTCGTTGTTAATTTACTAACTTTTGGCGATGAAGGAAAAACATGAAAATTAGGGTAAAAAAATGAAGAATTTTTTTCATTTGATGGTAGCTTATGAGCAATTTTCTCTTAAAAACCATTATGCAGATACATTTGTTCCCCTATTTACTTGAAAAGTACAATTTATGCACTATCTAAACTTTTTTTTTTTTTTTTTTTTTAATTTTCTAGTTGAAAAAAAGAAATGCATTTAGCTTCTAACCATAACTATCTTGTTTGAAATATTAGATAAATACATAATTCACAAGTAGTACTGTATCTGCAGGATTTAAAGAAGTAAAGGAAGATGAAAAAAGCCAAATGGTTGGTAATGTGTTCAGCAATGTTGCTTCAAACTATGATCTTATGAATGATTTAATGAGTGCTGGATTACACAGATTATGGAAGGATAGGTTAGCCTCTTGTAATGGAGCCTTTTTTTTTTTAACAATTGCTCTTTATTTATCATGTTTAGCTGAATTTCTTATTTCTATTTTCTCTCTTTTTTTCCCCTTTATGTGCCTAATTTTCAGATTGGTTTCTGAATTGAATCCATTTCCTGGTATGAAGCATCTTGATGTGGCCGGTGGGACAGGTCAGTGTATACCATAACGACATAGATGCAACATGTTTTTGTTGTGTAGGGACATCAGAGATTGTTTCAATAACTGCAATTAAAACATTAGAGATTGTTTGGTTGGAGGGAAAAGTAAAAAGACTAGGGAGGGACAGGGGTGAGGGTATTAGTGGAAAAGATTTTTGGATCCGTGGTTGTTTGGTAGAGAGGAAGGAGAAGGGAATGGCTTCAAATTCACAATAGAAAGGGATTAGAGGAGCGAATCCATACCAAACACAATAAGAGAAAGGTCCTCCCCTTTCTGTCCATTTTCCGCACTCATGTTCCATACCTTTCTTTCCCTGTTACCAAACACAGCCTTAGGGAAAGGAAATTGGGCGATTTTAAGGGATAAAAATAAGAAGACAAGGCTGTTTATGAGGAGTTCTGTAGGAAAGGGTCAAGTGTTTTGTGGTCCTTTTAAGTTCAAAGAATCCTTTCAATAAATATTTTGATTTTTTTTTTTTTTATGTTATTCTTCTTTTCTTATATATAGAGAGAACTTAAGTTTATGGATGAAGAAAGAATTTATAATGATAATGACTTGAGGCAAAATTAGACAAACAAATAGATATTTTGTAGAATGTAATCTTTAGTCATCAACTATCATATAAATAAATATTCAAATTTGATGATATATGTACATATCTTAGCATGCTAGTAAGTAATAATGCTCTTAGGTCCAGATTATTGTAACTTGTTGATGTATTCTGTTTAATGTTCATTCTTCAGTTTGAAGGTCTTTTAGTTGAACATAGCTGATGCCTGTATGCCTGATAATATCTTCCCTATGAAGAGAATGAAATGAATTGCTTTGATGTAACCGCAGTACATTGTCATTTAAAAATTTATGTTCTAGTCCGAACTTATAATTTCTATCTCATAAAATTCCAACTCTTTCTATTTTCTGCTTTCTAGGTGATGTCGCTTTCAGGATTCTAGAATCAATCAACAGCACTAGGCGTAGAGCATTGCAAGATGTTAGTGAAGACGTTTTACAAGAAGAGACTCAGATTTATGTTTGTGATATCAACCCTAACATGTTGAATGTAGGTAAAAAACGAGCCATGGAAAGAGGTAATGTTCAAAAATCTCAATTTGAATGGTTATTCTTCCTATATGTTGGCAAGATATTGTTTTATTTCATTTCATCCTTTGTTATTAGAAATGAAATTGTGTTAACGTTGATAGGTCTTGGAGAAAACCAGTCACTTATGTGGGTGGAGGGAGATGCAGAGGCCTTGACTTTTGATAACAATTCAATGGATGGTTACACTATTGCATTTGGGATAAGGAACGTTACACATATAGAGAAAGCACTTGCTGAAGCCTATAGGTGAATTCTTGACTCATGGCATGTTTAATCATAAATAGTGGGTAGATTCATCTTAAGCATGCTGGCTTGTGCGCTCGATAGGTGTGAAACAGTTATATCTCATGTATCTGTCAAAATTTGGAATGGAAAAGAATTTAAATCCCAATGCAAAATATGAAACATTTCTGAGCAAGACTGTGAGAAAAAGATTTATTTATTAATTATATCTAAAAAAAAACACCAAGAGCAGATCAAATATGAAGTCAATATGCATCAGCTCTTATTCCATTGCCATAATGTAACACTGCTCGATTGTCATTTTAGTACTTTGAAAATGTATGAGAAGAGGCCCATGTCTAATCTCTCACCATCTCCAAAATTCTGACACATTCTATGCGACCTATAGGTTACATGTCTTATCATATTGTTGTCCTTTTATTGCTATTTCTTCTGCATGTTAACTGATAAAGCTTTTCGTTGTTTTCTTTGTTTTGCATTATACGTGGATTTAGATATTTACTAGTTAGGAATACCTCTGGTGGTCATGGATTTCCTGCTGGGAAATTCGTGACATGTGCTTCTTTCTCGTCATGTCTGATGTACTAATAGTACTATCGTCCTGGTTTCAGAAGCAAGATTTTTGTAGTATCTAGAACCTGGAAACTATTGAGCGAACAAAAGTAAACGAAAATAGAAAAAGGAAAAGAAAAAGAAGTTAATTCAAGAGTTTTTATTTTATTTACACACAAAACATTTCAGATGATATAATTTGTCCAGCCCAAACTGATCTCTTGCTCTTATATTCAGGTAAGCCGTTAGCCAAATGTAGCATAAAACATTTTCTATGTTCAAATGGGTTTGAAGCAATACTTTTTCTGGATCAAGCAACTGAAAGTCTTCCAGTTTGTTTATTTATTTTCTCACAAGGCTTTAGAGGCATCCCCGTATTCAAGGAATTGCAAGTATCCTTGACATTTTGTTGTTGTAGCTTTTTACCTGACATATTTATGATGTTAACCTTTAATATATGATTCTTTTATAGGGTGCTAAAACATGGTGGAAGGTTCCTTTGTCTTGAGTTGAGTCATGTGGACATTCCGGTGTTTAAGGACTTGTAAGTATTCTTTATTCGTTTAGCTTGGAGAAAGTTGAAGTTGACACTATTTAGAGTCTTAGCTTTGTTCTAATTAAGTGTGACCGACAATCATTGATCATTAATTGTCTTACAGGTATGATTATTATTCATTCTCAATAATTCCTGCCGTAGGAGAGCTAGTTGCAGGTGATCGGGAATCATATCAGTACTTAGTTGAGAGCATTCGCCGTTTCCCCCCTCAGGTTTTAGTTCTTCCTCCATACATATGCAATCTATTGGAACATTAATTGCGTTTTGGTTGAAGGATTCTGGTAACAGGCTTTGCTGAAGTAACTATACAGCAAAGCTTTGAGGACACATTTTTCCTTTCTAAAAGAATAAATAAAACTTTGAAACCTTTTGAGTGACAATGTGGACGCTGTCTTATTTGCTCTGTGCTTTCCCATCAAGAGCAGGCATGATCTGAAACTATGGTAGACAAGCTAACATATAGGAGCAACATCTGATGTTTTCAATGTTAGTGTATAAGAAGTACATTGTCTACGATAGATGCATTGGTGGCTTCTTTTTAGCTACTCCACAACTGACATTGGAATACTAGACTAATATATAGTTCTTTGATTTCCAACTACTTGTATCTTTTGGTAAAAGACCGCTATTTTCCTTTCTTGTAGATGAAATCTCTTGGTAGAATAGTATCTGGGCTTCAAAGCATTAAGATAATCTAGAGATCCATTTGGAGCTTCGATGCATTTTACAACTGCTCGAGTCATATATATGAACGAGGATTACATTTTTTAAACCTTATTGAAAAACTTTTCACTGAGCCCTATAACCGATTTCTTAAGTTTGTTTTTTTCCTTTCCTGTTGCTTAAAACCTGATGGTGTAATTGATATTTCTCTTAATTGATATAATATATATATATATATTTAAATTAATGCTCTGCATTGGAATTACCATTGGTGGCTCATTCTTTGAATTGATGAATGCGGATGCAGGATTTCATGCAGGATTTCAGAAAGTAGAGTATGAAAATCTTGTTGGAGGAGTGGTTGCAATCCATTCAGGCTTAAAACTGTAGCTGGATGGTGAAAATTGGGCCAAAACATGTCAACAGAATGTACGTTACACAATTTTGGGATAGAGTTTTTAATTTTTCTGGATATTGAGTTTTAAGTTTTTCTTGTATGGCTTCAATTCCCAATTTCCTATACCAGATATTAGAGTAGGTCCAAATTTGTTTCTTTTGGTTGATCAAAATAAAAAAGGTGTCAAACATGTTTCGTTTATGAAATCTTTCGGTAAGCCATAAAAAGTAAACCATATTGTACCAAAGAAATGTGTAGCATTTTTTGTTTTCCTCTTCCCATGCATGTTGGATTTGGATGTTGTCTAGTTTATATGTGAATTTCAATTTTATACTAAATCTACAATTTTTTGGTCAATTATTAGTTTTTACAACATTGGTGAATGTTCGGCTTGTGGCTCTAAAAGGTAGCAGTCTTAAAAGTCTGATGGGTTTAGTTGGCCCTTTTGAAATTTTATAAGGTGTTTAAAAAAAAAATGAAAAATAGTAGAAAATAGGCTAATATAAAAAATTTAAGAAAGTATATAGGTCAATTTTTAATTATAGAAATTAATAGGTCATAACTTGAAATTTTAACTAATAAGGAACAAACTTATCAAGTTTAAAGAAAAAAAAATTAAAAACTTGTTAAGTTATAGTTTATAATCAGACAAATTATAGACAAAAACAGTAATTTAGCTTATTTATTAACTTATGTAAACTATTGACCTATTAATTTTAATTCATTTCAAGTCTTAGTCTATTTTTTTCTTTCTCCCAAAAAAATTAAGAAGTGTTTGGGCCGGTCATGCTAGAAATAAGTTTTTGAGCTCGAAACCGTAGCCCGGTCCGGTTAAAACTTACAGTTATAGTCTATAACTTAAATGACGTTATCAAACGGACGATATATATATATAAACTAAAAAGGACTAATTCTACGTTTTTGAAATAACAAATTTAAACAACATTGAACCACATAAATATCAAAACAATTTACGTAGTTTTATGTGCGAAAACTTATGTTTGTTGTGTGCATGTTATGGCAAAGGTGCAAAATGCCATTTAAGTTTTCAAATGGCAACTTAATACAAAATTTAAATTTAGATTGGGAAAAATGCAAACCTAGACCCTTTAAAATTTTCACTTTTTTAAAAGGAAAATTTTCACCTCTTTTAATGACCTACTTAATCATAATTGTATTTGTTACGTCAAAGTTGAATTGATCATTCCTTTGATTGTCAAGCGCCGAGGTATCCTCAGTTGAGTGTTGGTCGTTGACATCGAGAAAAAGGTCGTACGTAGGATGCCCTCAAGACGACGGAGTTCATGCAGGAAGGAGGGTATGCGTCGAGAACTCCACCCAAGCCGTGAAGTTCACGACGTCAAGAGAGCATCCTAGTCAAATCTAAACCAAACCCCGTCAACTCAAGACAAGATACACTGTTACCATTGCCACAATCCGGGTCAGGAAATCAGACAATCGATAAAGGTGATTGGCCTGATTTTGTAGCTAAAATCGTGGATGTACAACTCTTAGATCCCAAGATTTAGGGGAAAGGGGATGATCTCCTTGAAAAATGTAGAGGAGATTTCTAATATGTGAAAGGCCTATAAATAGCGCCGACTTGATTCATTAAGTTTTTGACACACTATCCTACTACTCAAAGAGATTGTAATCAATAAAATATTAGTACATCCACAAGTGGACTTAGGTAAGGAATTTTTGCCGAACCACTATAAATTTATGTGTTCTTTATTTTTCTTTACAATGATAATTTCTAATTAATCCGTGAGAGACGTCTGACATGTGTTCTTAAAGAGTTAATCTTTAGTTAACTAAATTTTACTATCAACAATATCTTTGTTAAAATAAATCAACTTAAACAACTTAAACAAAAAGGATAAATGCTGAACGAAGAAGTCAATATTATTGATTTCACATTAAAAGGGTCAATTTTAGAATTTTTTTTTTTTTTTTTAATTTCTTAAATTTAAGGGTACAATATATGCCATAATTCTCAATATAGCTTTAGCGCAGGGTTACAAAAGAATATGATCCTGAAATCAAAATACAAAGTTCCTTTAAAAAAAAAAAATCAAATTAAAAAGGGCACAATTCTATTTCTATTACAAAAATCAAGGGCATAAAACTGAGAAAGGGACTAAGTAGGGCAGAAGCCCTAAATTTCTCAAAGTAGAAGGGTGCGTACTCATAGCTTTTAGGGTTTAAGCAAGAGAGGTTCTGTTCTCTCTCTCTCTCTCTCTCTCTCTCTCTCCTCTGGTGAAGCAATACGACATGTCGTCTCGGCCGGAGCTTAAGGCGCCGCCGGAGATATTCTACGATGACGAGGAGGCTCGGAAGTACACGTCGTCTTCTCGCATCATCAAAATCCAGTCGGAGCTCACCGAGAGAGCCCTCGAGCTTCTCGCTTTGCCCGAAGATGGCGTCCCTAGGTTGCTTCTCGACATTGGTAAATAAATTCATCGGATTTCTCAAAGATTTGTGTATTTTTGAGTTGTTAAAGTTTCGATTTTGATTTCAAAAGCTCAATTTATTATTATTTTTTGGAATTGTTGAAATACAGGTTGTGGGTCGGGGCTTAGTGGGGAGACTTTGTCGGAAAATGGTCACGAATGGATTGGTTTGGATATTTCGGCTTCAATGCTTAGTATGTGAATCATGTAATTGTTATTTTGATTTGTAGTTTTTCTCTTTGTTTTTAAATTTATTAATCTAATTATATATATGTTTGTGTATATACATACATATACATATACATACATACATATATATATATATATATATATATATATATATTGTGTTCTGAATTGTAGATGTTGCGTTGGAGAGGGAGGTTGAAGGTGATCTTTTACTTGGCGACATGGGTCAGGTAAGCTTCTTTGATTGAGCTATTTGTGTTTTCCACTTGAGATTTTCCTTGTTATTCTACATGGATTTCAACTTTATTATGAGAAAAATTATTATTTGTTACCTTCAGAGTTCAGGATTTGTGGCTACTAATTTGTAATGTGAAAAAGGAAGGGTTTTGGAATGGAAGATGTAAGAAATAAGAACGGCATTTTTGTGGTAGAGTATGAAAAGGGCTCTGTTTTGAACCGTAATTGTATCCAGTTCTGTCAGTTTTGTATGCTTTTGATGTAATTTTGACCGAATCTAATTTCAAAAACATGCGCCATATGCTACCGTTGGAAGCTGCAAATAAGAAAGGATTTAATCCTAATAGTTTTAAGTATGAAATGTCCTTGTGCATTTAACAGCTCTTGGTTAAAAGTCTAGTAAGGTTCCAAAAGTAATTTTGTGATTTATTTCAATGCAAAGGAATAGAAGATCAGGGGTAGCTTAGGATTGGGCTTTTCTTTTTATCATTTTCTACATCGCGTGGTCCCTGCCAAATCAGCAATCTTGATTTTGTTAAAATGAACAGTAGGTGGGAAAGGGAAATAATTCTTTCTTTTCTTCCTTTCCATTCATGATAAGTAAACATGTGCTAGAAGTTCGGTTTAGTCTTGCTTTTGAGAGATTGTAAGGTTTGGCAAGTTTTGAACTTGAACGTGCTAAGCGGTTTTGGGTGTATGGGACCTCTGGGTTATAAAGCATTGTGACACTAGTTAAAAGATAGATCATTCATGCAATTCAACTATTGAATTGTGTCGTTATCAAGTTGAATTGATTGAAGATGACAAATTTGGTTCTTGTTTCAGGGATTAGGGCTTCGTCCTGGAGTTATTGATGGAGCCATAAGTATCTCGGCTGTTCAGGTTTGCTTTCTTTGGCTTCACTGCTCTAAACCTGAACATTCTTACCATTTCTTTTTATATGAGATGAGTTAGTCATTAGCGCTCCAGAATTTCTCTTGTAAAATGCAAATTGTTGTCTTGTTGCATTCTCCCATTAGTTTAGCTACTTCAATCATTTTTTCTTGTTCAGTATTGCCTTGAGTTTAGCTACTTCAATGCAATAATCGTACACTCTTTATTTTTGGATATGGAAAATGCAGTGGTTATGCAATGCTGATAAATCCTCACATGAGCCGCGACTAAGATTAAAGTATGACCAGCACACTTAAGATTGTAATGCAAGTACTTTTTCTTCTCTTTCATCATTTTTTGGTTTGAACATTATTTTTTTCTTTGTGCTGAATTTCTTTTCAGGGCTTTTTTCGGATCGTTGTACAGATGCTTAGCAAGGGGAGCAAGAGCAGTATTTCAAGTGTATCCCGAAAATCTAGATCAGCGTGAGTTGATTTTGCGTATGGCAATGCAAGCTGGATTTTCCGGTGGTGTGGTTGTCGATTTCCCCCACAGGTAATGCATGAAATCGATCAAAAGAAACCTTATTATGATGTACGGAAGCTTTTGATTTGACTTACTAACTTCAGGAAATTTCTCTTAGCTCCAAGAAAAGAAAGGAATACCTTGTCCTCACTTGTGGTCCCTCTGCACCTGTTTCAAAGGCGAAAGACGGAGATGGTGAGAGTTGTTCCGATGATGAGGTTAGCGAAGATGAAGAAAGTAAGACGGTAAGTTTTTTCATGGACACAAATATTTCTTCTTGTCCTCAGATGTATTTTCATTCGACAAAGGCTGATTTCAACCCGAAAGGTGAGAGGACTAAATGTTGTTTGTATCTTGTCATACAGGTTTGCGTTTCCGACAGGCACAGACCAAGGAAAAAGCAGAGAATAACTAAAAAAGGCAAGGGAAGAGAATGGATTATGAAGAAGAAGGAACAGATGAGAAGAAGAGGAAATGTCGTACCTCTGGATACAAAGTACACTGGCAGAAAACGAAAGGCTCGATTTTGAAAGGCATCGTTGCTTGTATGTTGGTTGTGCTTTTAGTTCCTTTTAACCCTCCAACCATAATATTTGGAGGTTTAAGAGGACCAATGTGAGATTTATTATTTGTTTTATTTTGGGAAAATTTTTTTGACAAAAGAGACTTGATATTAGTTGGCCTTTCCAAGGATTGGCTAATTGGTTTTGGTAATACTATACAAGGCATAGAGTTTCATCATCTTGGACGCGGCTTTGTAGTATTCTGTACGCTAAATTCTTTATAGTTCTCCCGAGAACATTCATAACTGTGATGACTTCCGCGAATTTTCTCTTAATAGCATCTGTTTTCCTCAAACTTTGAAACCGTATAAAAGACCCTCCTGTTAACTTCGGAAATGCAACTTTTCATGTTGGAAGTGTACAACTCCTGAGAAGGCTATTTTTTCCCTCCCTCAAAACTAAGAAAATGTGGAGATTTGGTGGTCATTTTTGGGCATCTTCTCCTTCCCGTTACTCTCGTTTAATGGCAGCAAGCAGCTCGATGAAGTTGAAACGATTTGAGCTTAGCTTGCTAGTCATGGGCACAGCAAGAGCAATGTTGAAGAGAACTAGGATTCTGTTCATTTCGCTTATTCAAGTTTAGAATTTGAGTTTTGCTACAGTAAAAAGTTCTCACAAACAATCACATATAACTTTTTTGTTACAGTAAAAAATTCTTACATAAAATCACATCTCAACTTGAATTAAAAACTCGAATCAGCGAATTAAACAGGCCCTAGGTTCCTGTGAAATTTTGCCTCAATAGTCGAAGAGGTTTGATCAAAGTGATGAATAAATAAAAAATTGGAGTCTGAAATTCAGAGTTGACGACTATATATTTCTTTTGTAGAAAGAGATGAAGAATTAAGTTTAGGATGTTGAAATTAAAAGGTTGTGATGAAGGGGAAAAGTTTCAAAGGGTTACAACTTTATTTACTGTAGCAACTGTAATGGGCCTTTTTTCCTTAAAAAAAAAAAAAGTATGCTAGGCTATAATTTGTGCTCTTTTTTAATTAGAGAGAAAGAGAAAAATAAGTTAAG
Organism: Morus alba; assembly: GCA_012066045.3. Lineage (NCBI taxonomy): Eukaryota > Viridiplantae > Streptophyta > Magnoliopsida > Rosales > Moraceae > Morus > Morus alba. The sequence goes on from CP050224.2 coordinate 59,610,737, forward strand.
ATTTGAGATGAATTAAAATTAATATGTCAATAATTTACATAAGTTAATAAATAGGTTAAATTACTGTTTTTGTCCATAACTTGTCTGGTTATGAACTATAACTTGTCTGGCTATGAATTATAATTTAACAAGTTTGTCCATAACTTATCTGATTATGAACCATAACTTGACAAGTTATGACCTATTAATTTCTATAACTAAAAATTAGCTTATATATTTTCTTAAGCTTTTCATATTGATCTATTTTCTACTATTTCCCTTTTAATTATTATTTTGGATATTTGAATATTTGTTAATGTTTTGCGTGTGCAAATGTGCTATGTTTGTTGTTTAGAAAATCAGTTTACACAGCATAAAACATGAAAATCATTATAGTAATATTTTAGGGTAATTTGTACAAATGGTACTCAACCTTTTTAAAAGGTGACAGTTTGGTTCTTAACTTTTTTGACAAAACAACCATAACCTATTTAAAAAGGTACAGTCTCGTCATTTCTGTCAATTACTGTCCAAAAGATAATGGTACAGTGCACGTGAGAACCCACGTGACCCATGTTGTTGGGGTATATGTGTAAAAACACATCTTGGGAGAATTGGGGTTGATTTATACGTAACAAGTTAGGGTTTTGTGAAATTTTTCTTTGATTTGGGGCTACTGGGCTACAATGGATCGCGAAATCATATTCACAACCAGCACTGAATCAGCCCCAAATAATAATATTGCGGAAACAACACATCCCTAAAACAAAATGCCCAAACTAAACCGTATACACTAACATTACTTCCCTAAAAAAAAAAATCTGTAAAAAAACGTCTCATTTAGGTTATTCATTTTACCAAGAAATAGGAATAAAATTTCAGTTGAGAAATTAAGAAACTTAAAATAAATAGGTGGCTTTTCTCCTTTTTTCCACCGAACTACCATCTTCAACCTAAATTCAGACTTTCCCTTTCGCCGTCGCCAATTGAAGACTAGTCCAAAATCAGAAGTGTCCCACATATTCAACACCCTCGAAAATGCTATCCCCAAAATTTGTCTAAAGCCCTAAATCATTCTCCCCAAATGAAGAAGATGAACCGAATGGGCGAGTAGAAGTCATACCGGAAACTTCTCTCTAAAAAAAAATTGAATAACATAATTGTAATTAAGGGCATTTTCGTCTTTCCAGCAACATGGGGCATGTGAGTTCTCATGTGCACTATATCGTTACCTTTTGGACGTTAATTGACAGAAATGACGAGATTGCACCTTTTTAAATAGGTTAGGGGTCATTTTGTTAAAAAAAAAAAAAAAAATTAGGGACCAAACTATCACTTTTTTAAAAAAATTGAGAACCATTTGTGTAAATTATCCTAATAATTAATACGTAATCTTATTATTCTTAATTTATTTTTGAAACATAATATTTATTTCACTTTTTTTTTTATGGAATATGTATTTCAATTTTACTATGCTCTCATATGGTTTGTTGATTTCAATTTGTTAATTTAAACTTTTTAATTTGAACAGAAAAATTCAAACTGTGTGGTTTAAATTGTAGTTTAAATTGACATTTAGATGTGTAGTTAAAGTTTTAATTTTAGCAAAGAATACGTGTGGAAAGCAAAAATAGTTGGCAATTTTTACTCTTCAAAAATGGTTTAAACCATTGAACTTAAGAAGAAACTAAACTATAAACGTGACTATTTAACTCAATTTAAATGAGAAATATAATTTAAACTGTATGCTTATTAAATGCCAATTTAAATTGTGCTCACTGCTCAAATTAAGTTAAACTGAATTAAACTAGAGAGAGTCAGGATCCATTTAGTGTAATTTCATTTTGACAAAAAAAAAAAAAGGTAACAACTTCATTAGAATATCAGTTCTCTCTAAACAAGTCAAATTACCCTTAAAAACTACCACACGTGCCATACACGTGATCATTTCCAGCAAACTGTTGGCGCTAAAATTCAGGAGAAATTGTAAAATTTGTTCTGTTTCAACATATATAAAGCCCCTCACAGGATTTCAACCAAAAAAAAAAAAGGCAGCCCATCACAGGAGGCAGAGAGATGTCGTAGGAAGTAATATAGTATGCTGTAAGTGTAAACATGAAGAACAAGGCACCGAAGACGTAAAACGTTTCTAAGTAAGCGATCATCAATTTCCAATAAAAACCACGCATGTGCAAGTTTGCAGTGTAAATCTAGTCCATTAATTTACATTACCAGGAAGGGTTTCCTTCCAAATATTCCCATGTAGTTATTACAAACCAATAATCCTAGCGTGTAAATGTAAAAATATTTACCAACTTATACACACACCAATCCTCCAGTGATTGGCACTTCCAACCCTTTTAAGTGTTCAGATTGCAGACATGCACAACACGGCTTGCAGTGTTGGCCAGGTGGGCCGCGTGACAACGTTCGTAGAAATAGGCCCTCGGGTTCCCAACCAAATAACAGAACAGGTTTTCGTGATTATCGCTTCCTGTATTGCAGGCGCAGACTTGCAGAAGGCCCCAGGAAATTGTGTGCGCAATGTTTATGCCGACGGCTGATTTTCTGCACACGTGAGAAAATATTTACGGTTAAAAAATGGCGATGCAAGAGTAATATCTGCAGATATGAAAGCTTAGTCGGATAATTGTCTCGTTCAAGAATCAAAAGTGAGTTTCCTTGGACGAGGCAGGCGTATGTCTGAACATTAAACTTGTGAACAAACACTGTTTCTCAGTAAAATAACGGTACGTCGCCATATCTGCAGTAATTAAAAGATACCTTCTCCAAAAACCTGTTCAAATCGAGCAACAATGTGTTTCCCATAGGTGTACTTCTTCAACGCATGAGCATGAGCTCTTATACGGTTAAGCAATATTATCCGTTGATTCTCTGTACAAATTTCAAGGGTCTTCTGGACCACATAATTTGCAAATTGATCCTTCATCATTGCCTAGAACGAAATCAAACATGTAGTCAAGTATATGACAAGTTTCGACATTAAAAAAGAATACAATAACAACAAAAATGTACACTTTTGCTTAAAAATTTCAATCCTATAATTGCAATGTATCAAATGCTTTTCAACTATGGCAACCTTCATAAGTCGGAAAGCCAAACAAATGAAGAAAATGGTGACAACAAAGGCTGCAGTTTGGTGTAAGATTTCTTGTCAAGTTCAACTGTAATTTCCCCAGCCAAACGAGTAAATTTAAGTGGGGAAAAAGTTCCGAAACAAGAGAAGGGCCTTATGCTTTTTTTGGATACTTCGGTCAAATGGACAATCAAAAGATTTGAAGATAAAGAACACAAGGATAATTGATTTTTCCTCTGTACAAAAGAATTAAAAAGTCACTCCTACTTACCAGCAAATTATCATTTCCCTCATTATGCCCAACAATCTCACCAATTAAGAGTTCCCGTTCTGCAGGACCACCGTACTCCAAACATTTTTCAACAACATTTGATGCAAACTTATGCTGGCTCAACTGTACAACATGCCCTGACAACTTGCTGATAATTTGGCGTCTTTCATGAGGTTTTCCCCTCTCTAACACATGCTGTGAACCGATTAAAACAATACATCAGTATCCAAAGAAACACAGTAGGAGGAAAAACGTATCACAGAAAATTAAAGGAAAAATAGGACAATAGAAATCATAGATGCTACAACAGGCAGCAAGAATAATTTGATTAACAATCAAATAGCGTTCACCGATCCAAGTCCCATATAATGGTACGCCAAGTATAGTATGGTGTATTCCTTGCAGGAATGGATTATGAAATAATGTAAAAACGAGAAGAAAAATACAGATAACGACTTGTCCATAGAGGAAGGCAAATCGAGATCAACGATCCCTTATGGCCTTCAAATATTATTCTCTCCAAACATGGATGGCACTGAAAGGTGAGATTGAAAGACATACGATCATTGACAGTTGAAATTAGTTTGACACCCAACCCATACCATTCATTCAAGCTGGTCAATAGTAAGTGCTCACTTTTTCGTTATGTGCTAGTGTGTGTGTGTATGAGAGAGAGAGAGAGAGAGAGACCTAAGTGACATAATTTCCATACTAATCCTGAGCCAGAGCACATACAGACGCGAGAGAGAGAGAGAGAGAGAGAGAGAGAGAGAGAGAGAGAGAGAGAGAGAGAGAGAGAGAGAGACCTGAGTGACATAATTTCCATACTGATCCTGAGCCAGAGCACATACAGACTCCAAGATTTCATCAACTATAAATTGGCATTGCAGCTCATCTGTGCAATGCTCCAGAACTCTCTACAAGAAACAAAAATCTTCAAGCACCCATATTGGGAGGAAGAGGAGAACCTCACCATCACTCAAGTTTTACTATTTACCTGTATAACACGACAACCATAAGGATGCATAGAAAGCGTTGCAACTTGACCACGGAAAGCCGATATTATAAACCCTATCTTCTCTGTTGGAATGCTCTCGATGCATTTTTGTATCACATGGTTTCCATTTTGGTCCCGGACACATCTCATAACATGTCCATCAAGTTCACGGACAAGCTGTGCTTTTTGTTCAAGCTCGATGACCTCTAGTGCCTGTCCCAGCATAAGATTAAAGACTCTTATTATTAGCCCAAAGGAGAAAAGGCATAACAAAACTGCAAAAACCATCAGCCACCAACTGGCTTCAGCTCTTTTCTTGAATGCCAGAAAGGAGCAAAACAAAACTGCATTTGAATGCCAAATTTCACAAGAAAGAAACAGATATTCACAGCCTCCACAAGAAAAATGAATAAGTAGAAGGATGAGGGCATGTTATAATGCAAGGAAGTTAAAGGAAACGGTAGAAATAATGGAAGGACTGCAATAAGTGCTGATCACATCACTCAAACAATTGCACTCAAATCAATATGATCACTACGTGCCAAGCTGCAAAAATGTGTCTCTATCTAAGTATATATATATAAAAAGATTAATTCTTTGGTCGCTCTACAAAACCATGGTGAATTTTTGAACGACTTCAGAAACTAGTACTTCTTGAACCAAAAATTTGGGGACTAAAGTGAGATTTTGCCCTAGTTCAGGAACCAACCAAAAGAGTAATTCTAAAACAAAAGAAACAAAAAGAATTATAAGAGAAGTACAGAGGAGAGATAGCCAGAAACAGCTGGCTTAGAAACTGCAGGAAAGAATAGTGACCCACTAAAAAACTGCACCACCAAAAGATAAACCAACCAGAAAATCACGTCTTTCAACAGTGGAACCAATAGGATTAAAAAACTCTCAAGAAACATTCACCCCGTTCTGTTATACTTAATATTATGAGAAACACTTGGAACGAAAACAGACATGATTAAAAGCTGAAAATTCTTCTCCTCTTTTTGGAGTCTTTTAAACTTGTCAAAGTCCACTCTTCAAATAACCATTTTCGTCTACTATGCTTTTATGTCCGTTAGTTACAATCTTTCTAAATTCTTAAAAAATAATGGATTAATTACAAAAATTCCCTCCAAACTATTATCCTTGTAACATTTTGCCTCCCGAATTATAAAACATAACATCCGTTCCCCCCGAACTATGAAATCATAACAAACAACTTCCTTCCGTTAAGGTTTTGGACAGAAATTACACATGGCATATAATCAGTGCTGCTTTCTAAACATTTGGTGCATATTGACTATTCTGCCCACGCTTCACTAATTTGCATTGAAATAACAAATTTACATTTAATATAAACAAACAGAATATCAATTCATCTTCTTCATCAAAATTCCAAATTTGAATTAGGTTAACAAGGTTTTTATTGAAATAAAACAAATAGACTTTATACAAGAGTAAATGACCAAAATAACCCCAAATTATGTACCAAAAATCAATTACATTTCAATTTCCATCCAAAATTCTAATGGAAGGAGGTTATTTGTTACGATTTTACATTCGGGGGAATGGATGTTACGTTTTAAAATTCGGGGACCAAAGTGTTAAAAGGGTCATAGTTCAGGAGGAATTTTTGCAATTAATCCAAAAAGAAATTAAGTGCTTGTTGAAGAAATATATGTATATTTAATAATAAAAAAAGGTACAACTTTGTAAAGAGCAGGGTTTCCAGCCTCAATCTAAAATAGAAGAAATCCTAAAGAGGCAGAAGGATAGTAGGTAAGGTACTTTCTATTTATTGTAATTGGAGTTAGGCTAATGTTGTCTAAATTCTCCTTCTATTGTTGCTGGTTTTGATAGATTGTTGGAATGTTGATCCTCTGTTCTTCCTAGTTTATTAGGCCTTTTAATAATGTCTTTCATGTCTTGTCAAAATAACTTCCCAATCTACCTAAAAGTTTCAAGTTCACTTTCACACAAAAGATGGCTAATATCTTTTATCATAGTTCCCTTCAATATAAGGAACAAAACATATATATTAAACAGCAGGATAAGACAAACAAACAAATGATGAATAATGAATGAAAGAGAGACAACCTGCAGAAGAAAGCCACACCACGTAACTCTTTCTTGGATCTTGGCAACTATTTCAACTTGTTAAATTATTGCTAAAGTCTAAGCTAACTTATAACTTTAGTTCCAAGTTAACAAAATTTCAGGTTTTTCCTTAATATCTTGGGAGTTTGACAACATTTAACAGTGTTCCGTACTGAATACAGTTGGCTAGAGATACTTTGCACGAAGCATCAACAAGCAGTCTAGGGAGAATCCCTATGATGCCACCTGTTGTTCGTAGATGAGAACGAATAAAAGAACATTTGATGGAGAGAAATGAAGAAGCATTGAACTTTTGATGGGAAAAATGGAGACGCATTTCATTGTCAGAGATCAAAGGTCCATGTTGCATGCATCTACTACCACTAAAAGCATTCATTCAGCTCAAAAATCCCTTGTGCATTTAGAATGGTCTATCCCACTAAAATGGCCGACATCTATGATTTCTTTTAATATGATGTGGCGCCTAAGACTGCCACTCTATTAAGAAGAAATGAAACTACCAGCACTCTTACCCTGGATCACACAGTCACACGCTCATGAATCCAATCACTTGAGCTAGCCTCAAGTATTCCCTACATCTATAATAATAGACGTATAGTTGTACTTTGGACAAAAAGCAATTGAAATAGGTATACAAATAGAGAAGGAAACAGACAAAACTCCAGAATCTTAAATACAAAAACAATACGTATACAGATTACAGAACATAAGAAATCTTTGCAATTTTGAAAGAGAGAGATTTGTATGGCGCATAAAAATGTACTTTGGACAAAAAGCATTACCTAAATCTATAATAATAGACGTATAGCTGTACTTTGGACAAAAAGCAATTGAAATAGGTATACAAATAGAGAAGGAAACAGACAAACTCCAGAATCTTAAATACAAAAACTATACGTATACAGAGAGAGAGAGAGAGAGATTTGTATGGCGCATAAAAATGTACTTGTATGGAAATTGCAAAAACAAATAGACTAAATGAAATCAGGAATCACATATACCTTTTGAATTACACGACAGCCATACATTTGAAGACTTAAAGTCAATATTTGACCTGTCAGTTGATTTGCAAGTTCCTTCCTCTGATCAGGGCTGCCATACTCAAAAAACTGCAAAATAGAGACCAAAAGAAATTTACGAAGCAGACAAATTAATATGGGATAAGAAATGTAAATCTATACGAAAGAAATGAAAGGGAAAAAAAATGTTCATAAGTATACCTTTTGAATGACATAGTTACCAAAAACATCGGTCATCAATCTGGATGCATGTGGAAGAACTTCTTTGAACACAGATGCCTTCTCTTCCCCACTAAAATTTTCCAACTTCTGCTGAATAAATCGGCTCCCATGTTGATCAGAACTGAAATCCAAAATTCACAATGGTTTACACTCACCTATGGAAAGACATATAGACATGTTGAATAAAATAAACTAAAGCATACTAGAATGTACCTGAATTCGACAATATGTCCTGTGATATCAGATAGCTCAAATCTGCGGCCCTTGCCAGATTTCAACTCCTCAAGGAAATTATATATCTTGGGGTCGTCAAAACTTTCGAAACCTCTTTGTCCTGGCCATCCAGAATATACGTTTGTATTTCTACCAGAAGTTGGTGGAAATCTCATATCAGTTCTCCCCCGAGGAAGAGCAGTTCCACCTGCAGGCGATCCCGGCAAAACTGGACTTGCAAGGGGAGAGGTTGGGTACTGCATCAAAATACCAGCATTTGGTGGATTCCCAAAATAAGTTGAGCCCATTGGCCCTCCTCTTCGTGGAGTCATAGCAGGTGAAGGATGTCTCTGATGCTGAATTTTGTGCTCATCCATATAAGGAGCATTATCCAATACTTTCTTTGGATCAGGAACATTAACCTGACCTCCAATAACACCACCCCTTGCCACCATCGGATCAAACGGACCGGGAATACCATATGGTTCTCCAAACGGCTGCTGAGGATATTGCATATACATAGGGTCAACAAAAGAAGGCTGCATTGGAAAGCCAAGTTGTCCATAAAATTTATTTAAGTTCTGCACGTCCACCCCATGAGGAATAGTACCACCAGCTGAAACACCAGGTGTTCGAGTGTTGAAGCTTGGACCTCCATTTCCATCAACAACCAATGGAACAGCTCCAGGAGGAGGGTATCCAGCCATGTATGGAGGAAATGCATTGAGATTCAAAGTATATCCACCAACATATTGTGTAGGGAAAAGGCCAGGAGCCTGCATATTTGAATAAAATGGATTTGCTGAAGCCATGTAAGCTGCTGCATTAGCATAAAGCGGAGGTGTGAACCCTGACGACTGTAGTACAGGCTGTACCTCAGTTGAGAACTTAGAGGGGCCATGGAGAAATTGATCCACACCGGCATATGTGGAGTTAACTCCTTGGTTAGCTACTTGAGATTTGGCACTTTGGGCTTGACTTAAATTGCTTTGTTGTTGGTGTATCTTGTTTTGCACAAAATTATTCTGGCATTTGTGCTGCCATTGTTCTTGATTTACTTGATTCCCAGAATTTCGAAGGTTAGAGATATTAAGAGCCTTCATTTCGGAAGCAATAACATTAATACTTGAGTCATTACCACTCATGCTTCTAGTACAATCAAGAGACAATGAACTGGGACCAGGAGCAGATGAGAGATCGACATTTGATGATGCTCCATCATCCATTCCCACATTGGAAATAATATTATTGGGTGTGTTAATAGGAGAATCATACAAGGAGCTGGAACCAGTATCATGATCAGCAGATTCCTGAGCTATTTCGTCGCTTAAAACATGACGTTGATTATATACAGGCGATGGGGAGCCACGAAAATCTTCCTGAAAAAATTGCAATAAAAAAAAAATAAGTCTTCATTTATGGCCAACCAACTTGATCAAACCCTAAAGTAAACAAAGCCAACTAACTATAGGTTTTATCTACAAAAAGAACTTGTACTTTTGCATCATGGTAGTAAACATATAAATTATAAACATCTTGAAAGTTGTTCCGAAAAAGAAGAGGGGATTTATTTGTATGACATCAATTTATAAAACTTCATAAAACAGATAAATAAACAAATATAGGAGTGAACATATTAACATGAACAAAATGTCTAAACAAAATCTTTACCCGTAATAAGTCAACAGCAACTTTGTGTTGGTCTGCTGATGTATTGTTGTCCTCTCCAGGCCAAATTTCACTTGTCCCATCTACCCAACTGTTAGAAGGCTGCTGGGATGACTGCTCATCCTCGGATTCTTCCTTGTGTGTAGGAAGGGATCCTTGAGAAAAGTGCAAGGAAACATTACCACAGTCGTCTACAGAAGTCAATCCCCAATTATTCCCAAAACTACCAATATGGCGTACTAACCGGCGATTCTCCCATGAGATAAGTGGGGGAGGAAGTCTAGGGTTCAGATTCACATTGGAGCAGTAATAGGTCAAATAAGCTGGATCAGCACGCATTTGTTCCTCAGACTCATAATTCCCAATAGCAATATTAAGAGTTTCCAAGCTTTCACTTGCTTCAGCATTCTGCTGGGACAATAGATTATCAATGGCCAAAAACGAACCCTCCATGCTAGGGGGCGCGCTCCCGCTTCTGTTAGGAGCAACATCCTTTCCGCTGCCAGTAAAGCTGTGGCCTTTCAGTAGTAGTTTCAATTCCTCTGCTGCCATACTAGCAGATGATGGAACAAAGGTTGAGGCCTTCTTATGGGATACCCACTTCCCACTAGTTTCTGGCATTCTAATTGGACTTTCAGTTGCCATTATATCCGGATATCAGTGTCCTCCTCGTGTTTTCTGGTTGTGGATAAAAAAGTCACATAATAACCTAGAAAAACAGCCAAAACGCAGAACACATGTTCAATCACTATGTACTGAGGACTTGCAAGTCTACATAAGAGAATACACTAAAGACGAAATTGAGGGGGAAAATTAAACACCAATCATAAATTGGTCTACTTTAACCGTATGCTGAGTCTAGAAAAGCAGAGGCAGTAAAAGAAAAAATAGGGTATAAAAAAAATCCTTAGAATAAAATTTGCATTGCACGGACAGGCTGTACAACAAAAATGATCCTACAAAGCGATGTTCAGCTTCATAAAGGGGCAGAAATGATCACAAAAGGAGAAACTAATTCATAACTGTAAAGAACACAAAAATCCCGACTTGAAAAGAGAAATATTAAAAATAAAAAAATAAAAAACCTTTATTTACCAAAATTTGCAAGAGACTAACAGTAAAAGTAGGGCCAAAATTTGGAAGTCAACTCTTTGGTAAGTAAGCTAGGGGAAAGGAAAAAAAAAAAAAAAAAAAAAGAACTTTCCGTTTAATCAAGCAAAAACGACTTCCTCAGGTATGGAGAAAAGCTCAAACAACATACACAACACAAAATCCACTCATTTTTCCTTCCTTAGCAACCAAATAAACAAAAAGACAGAAACTTTATAAGATAATTTATAAGCTCACAAAACACAAACTATCGCAAGAACAGTATGAAAAGAACAATTACACAAATTTCGCGCACTTATATAGCTAAAACCATGAAAATATCACTTTCCATACTAACAAAATGAGCAATTCAAGCTCAGAAAAATGGAAAGAGAAAAAAAAAATAAAAGCAAAAGCAGCGAAGAAAAACAAAAGACAAAACCCTAGAAGGATTTTCTCTACAGCAACAAACGAAGTCTGGAGGAAAAATGTTTGAGGAGAAATTACTTACCAGAAGCAGTGGAGCTCAATAGCGAAGAAGATTCACTGTTCGGAACAAACCCTAGATTCTTTCTTTCTAGAGAGAGAAAAAGTGAGGAGAGAGAGAGAGAGGGATTTCTAAAAAATGAAATTTTTGGCTTCAAGCAGAGGATATTTAAAGCTCTGTTTGCTCCGAGGAGAAAAAGAACTATTTCCAGATAACGTTTTTGCTTACTTTCAGTTCCAAAGTATTTTATTTGGAGTTTTGCAAGTTTTTCTTCTTTTTTTTTTTTTTTTTTTTTTTTTTTTTTTTTTTTTTTGGGAATATTAGTATAGATAAAATAAGATATTAAGAAACAAAAGAACACTTTATCCGTATTGTGTAATTTCAGATTATCATATAAAAATAAATAAAAAAATATATTTAGGGAAAATTTGAGAATCTAATAAATGTACATGCTAATGCCAAATTTAACAAAAAAAAAAAAAAAAAAACTAAAATGTTCTGTTTAGATCTATTTTAATTATGTTATAATTAATGTGTTAATTTTTATATTTTCAAATTATTTTAAAAATAAATGTCAACTTTTACAATTATCCAAAATAAATGATTATAAAAAAAAAAAATTTAATATTTTAAATAGTATATGCATTAGAATAAAAAAAATAAAAATAACATAGTATAAAACTTTTTAATACTAAATATACAATTAATATTAATATTTACATTAGAGAAATTAACTGGTGATTATATATTTCTTACAAATTTAAAAATTATTTTGTACTAAATGTTGATGCTATTATAAAATTCTCATCTTAATTCGATTTTAACTCATGATTATGATTATGTTCTCTTATAAAAAAGAAAATATGAATTACAAAAGTTATTGTCAACGAGTTTTCTTATAAAATTTAAATTTAAAATTAAAATTATTGACATGAACCTACGTATAAACACACATTGAAAGACTAGATATAATATTAATTAAATATAACAAACAAAACAGTTCATTTTAAAATTAATGCATTAATTTGAGATCCGTTTAGTTCACTGATTCGAGTTTTTAATTCGAATTGAGATATAATTTTATGTGAGAGCTTTTTACTGTAATAAAAGAGTTAGATATAATTATTTATAAGAATTTTTTACTATAATAAAACTCAAATCAGTGAAATAAACGGTGTCTTGATATTTTATTGAAGAAGGTGCTCTAAACTCTCTAGTAAAAATAAAAATAAATAAAAAAAAAAACGACATTTTATTTTGTTGCACTTTTGTCCTTTTATGAAGCCGTGGACTTGGTGTGTTGAGAATGGACAAAGAATAGTCTCCAAGTGGGCACGAGGAAGAAGGCTCATCATGTAAATAGTTGTTGACCGTTCCAGCAAACACGTATCAGATTGACACGTGTATGCTTATAGTCTAATTATTTGGTTAAACAACTTTGAATATTATATTAGATATATTTAATTTATCAAAAACTTTTGTATATTTTATTTCAGATATGCGCAAGAGGATTTATTTTAGTCAGCCGCAATTTACTCGCGTGTTTCTTGAATTATTGGAGTGACAGCAATTAAGGGCATGTTTTTTTACACATAAAATTTTAAAAAAAATAATTTAAGTTTTAATTTTATTTAAGTTTATATTTTTTTAAGTTTTAATTTTATTTAATTTTACTCAGTTTTATTCAAGTTCTAACTTCAACTCAAGTTATAACTCAAATTTAATTCAAAAACTACACTCAAGTTACACTCCAAAAGAATAACGAGATCGCTCGTTTAATTCGTTGATTTTAATTTTTAATTTAAATTAAAATATAATTATTTTTTAAAATTTTTTATTATAATAAAATTTAAATTGATAAAATAAATAGATAAATAAAGATAAAATATTAGTATAACAAGAAGGATTATTTTCATAATTATCCTCCGAATTATGTGTTATTGTCACCGATTTTTTAAAATAATTTGAAACACTTTTTAATGCGTAGAAAATCATTCAAAACGCCTTTTTTTTTCCATTTTCATCCATATGTTAACGGATTTACTGAGGCGGCATGTTATCAAAATGCACAATAAAAAAAAAAAAAATCAAGGAACACATTGAAAATTGGTCAACAAATCAGGGGCATTTATGAATTGAATCTTACGATTATGAAAAATAATTATTAAATAATAGTAATATGATTATGACATATTTCTCAATTATAATTAACAAAAAATTCAATCTTTAATTTTAATTGCATTAAATTAAGATGTTTCTGTCAAAAATTTATATATTGAAAATAATTTCAATTTAAATCTAATATTTGTAAAATATTTATTCTAAAATATTTCAAAATATTCCAAGCAGGCCAAATAATTTCAAAATACTGTATCCAAGATGTTGTTTGCCGAAAATGACCTCAACTTAATAGATTGACGACGACAACACACTCTACAATGACAACGATGATCCGCTCCATGGTGACAAAACAATATCTTGGATGCAATTGTTTGAGATTTATTTAGATGGCTAGAAAGATCAAGAGGTGATGGGCCCGTTTAAAATTTATTTAAAAATAAATTTATTTTTATATAAAATAAAAATAAAAATATTTTTAATTTTTAAATAAAAATTATTTTTAAAAATGTGTTTGATAATTTTATTAAAAAATTATTTTTAATATAAAAAAATTAATTAATGTTTTTTTTTTTATTTTTCTATTTGAGAAAGGAGAAAATAAAAATAAAAAATGAAAAATGATTAAAATTTATTTTTTATTTTTTTTTTCATTTTACACTAACCTAAAAAATTGTTTTCATTTCTGTTTTTTGTCTTTATTGTGTCAAATGTTGTTTTTGAAACATTTTCATTTTTTCTTTCTTGACAAAGGTAAAAAATAAAAATAAGATCAATTCCAAATATAGTCGATGAGTTTATGCCATTTTTAAAATTTTGGACAATTTCAAATGGGCATTTATAATATGGATTTTATAGAAATTAAGTTTTAAAATAAAGATATCATAAAAATTCATAATTTGAGTGAACCTTCAATATATATAGTTTTTGGCAGAAGTATGTTAATTTTAAAATAAAAAAATTGAAATTTTTTTGTTAATTATATTTGAAAAATATGTCATAATCATATTATATTTTTTAATAAGTATTTTCTATATTTAAAAGATTCATTTCATAAATACTTCTGATTTATTGACAAATTTTCAATTTGTCCCTTGATGTTTTTAATTGTGCTCCCTGATAACACACCATGTTATTAAAATTCATTAGATATATGATGTGATTTTTTACAAGCATACGAAAAAAAAAGTAGAAAATAAAACCGCTCTCTCGAAAACTAGTTTAATAATTACCAAAATTATAATATTTTTTTTTAAACAATTAATACTTTAATATATTTTGAAATTAAAAAGACGAAATAAATAAAATGACAAGAAAAAGGCAAAATAATTTTTAAGAGAAATTCAATAATATAAGAACACTAGAGCATACAAATTTCACCAAGGCAATTCCTATTCAATTCCAATTATACACTAACACCGTCATACATCATGTAGTAAAACGAAAAATCCTAGTGTATCTAATAGTCCTTTTGAGGATGCTATTAAACATATTTCTAACATGTAAGTTCACTATCGCTAAATGTGAACTCCAATATCCTAGAAATTCATTGAGCTCTCTAGTTTTTCTAAATTATTCTTGCAAGTCATATTATTATCTCTCGATGTTCTATGCACCTTATAGTTTCTTTTATTAGAAGTTATTTCTAAAAATCTCCTTCTGGAGGTTTCAATTTAGGTCTTCAATTCAATTCAATAATTGATCAGGTTATTAAAAGTATTAAGAACAATAAAAGAAACACATACATGAATGAAAAACTCTTAGGCTATGTTTGGTTGGAAGGAATGGAATGGAAAGGAAAAGTCATTCCACCAAATTCCATTGTTTGCTTTCATTTTTGGGTTAGAAAGGGCTTTCCGTATATGTCACATTCAATTTTAAAATGGCCATTCATGGTGGGCTGTGGAATGGCTTTTCCATTCAAGTGATTCATGCTCCAAAAATCCCATTCACATTTAATATATTATTATTTAATATATTTAATATTACTATTTATTTAATATATTTAATATTATTATTTATTAATTTATTTAATATATTATTATTTAATATATTTAATAATATTATTTAATTAATATATTTAATATTATTTATTTAATATATTTAATATTATTATTTATTTAATTTATTTAATATATTATTTATTTAATATATTTAATATTATTATTTATTTAATTTATTTAATATATTATTATTTAATATATTTAATATTATTATAATAAAAATATTATTTTTTTTACAATTGAAATATAGTTTTTAAATTATTATTCTTCAAATAAAAAGTTTTTAATAATTAAATTATTTTGTTTACTATTTTAATCAATAAAATATTAAATTATTTTAGATTATTAATCAAGGGTATTTTTGTCAAAATACAGTTTATTTTCATTCTATTTCGTTGTCAACCAAACAACATAATTATCATTTAGGTATTGATTCCATAACTCCAATCAAACAAAAGAATCAGTTTATGATTCCAGCACATTCCAATTCCATTACATTACTATTCCCATTACCATTCCTATTACCATTCCGTCACTGTAACCAAACGCACCCTTATTGAATGAACTTCATTGAAAGAAAATAACTTAAATTAAATATTCATGTCTTAGCTACACTTGTAGCCCTAGTCAAGAAATTTAGAACATAATTCAAATTAAAAACATGCTAACAATAATATTCAACATAAGAAATTAAGAAAAGGAAAAAACTATTTGTCGAATTTAAAATTGAACTCCGTTCTTGAACAAATATTCTTCTCCTTCGTCAAGCTGTAATCTCTCCCTCTTTTCCTAGCCAAAAGATGTAAAAAATACCACTAAAAATCTTATTTATAATATTTGGAATCGTAATAGCATTTGTGTAAATTTTTGGAACTCAAATAAGTTCAAGTCCCCAAAATTCTCGAAATAGCGTTATGACCCTGTTGTTGGGTGCCACAACACCATATAGAAATGTTGCGCAGGGCTGCAGCGCTTTGAAGTAGTGTCACGACACTGACCTTGATGAGCATCACAGTGCTGACCTTGATAAGCGACGTGGCACTGATCTTCTCCTAGTATGTTTTCTTATTTTCTTCACGATAACCTTCCTAGTCATTTATCTCTTTTGCTCTTCCCTTTCTCCTCTTCACAGGAACCAACCTGCTATCCCCGACACCATTGATGAATGCCTATTGAGGAGATTGGTATTGTCGTTCATCTTTGATCTACAACCCATGGTGCATTCACTTTGCCGATCTACGACCCACTTAGTTGTTGAGGTCTTGATCCGAGTAAGCAAATAGTTGTTCCCGTATATCCAGATCTAATGCCCATGCCAATACTGACGCCTCCATGCCAGCACGAGCATGGCAAAGGTAACTAGTGACGACGCTTCAATGCCAACACCAGTACGACGAAGACTTTCATCCTAATCGTCATCGCCTTTGAAGCTTCTGTAACGTCGGATTTGATCTCACGGGAGTGACGCCGATGAAGATCGATGGCTGAAAATTTTTCTCCTTTTCTTTAAAAATTTTTTGAATGGATTTTCTGATTTTGTGAGTTTTTTGTGCTATATTATTTGTGATTTTGGTGATTTTTCTCAATTTTAAATATTCTAGCAGCAAACATGTCTAAACTGCCACCAATTTTGATGGTTGTCGGTTTGTATCGAGGCTAGGTGCCGGTGTTATGGTTAGATACCGGTCAGTATCTCGGTTGAATACCAGATGACGCGCTGTCACGATGAAAAGATTCGGCCTTCGTCACCTCTTAATTTGCATCGCGCCACGTTAATCCACAACACTGCACCGCCGACATCAAAGGTCCGTAAGAGATCTCTTTTTTTGTTTCTCGATCTGCTTGTGTTTGTTTTTTGTATTCTAACGACTGTGATGGCTAGATTATCGTCAACACTGGCAGCACTTGGCCGGATACCGACGGTATCTCGGCGAGATACTGGTATTGTGGTCGGATATCAATCAATATCTCAGTCGGATACTAGCATCGTGGCTTGAGATCTAGTGGTATTCAAAGGGTCAATTTAGTATTTCAAATATAGTTAATAACGTGGCTGTGATATTATTTGTAATAGTTTATGTCTCTTAGTATATGTCAATCTAAGTCTAAAGCCTATGGTGTTTCTGTAAAGTGCTACTCTTCAAGTGCTTCATGATCAAAAATCACATCAAGCCCAGCCTATTTAATAAATGTGCTAGATCTGGGCCTAGCTCACTTCTTTATCATACTATATGTGTGTTAACTTGTTAGGCCCAATTTGTTTTGACATTTATAATACACATTCAAAATTTAAGGCCAATTTTGAATTAACCATAGAGAAAATTAAGATTCTATCTCTTCAAGTACTTGATTTATTGAAAATATTATTTTTAAAAAGTTCTATCTCTTAACTAGTTCTAATTTAAAAGTTAGTTGTTAAGGGATATAAATAAAATGAGGCTCTATTTTAAGTGATATTTTTAAAAATTGCCCTTAACCAAATGTATAACACGTTTCGCTTCAATCCATAATATATGATTAACATAAACAATTTAGGCATTAATTTTTTCAATTCATTTATCATATTTTACTATGTGAAATTTAGCTACAAACCCTGTATCGTATTTTATTTAAACTAAACTATTTTTTTAAAAAAGAATTTATACATATTCTTAAAAAAAAAATTATACATTTTTTAATAAAAAAGTTTACCTTGTCTAAGAAATAGGGTTGGCAATTCGTGTTCGCGGGTCGTGTTCGGGCCGACACGATTACGGCATGACACGATTATAGTGAGCACGAATACGACACGATTAATAAACGTGTCAGAAACCCAAACACGAACACGACACGCTAATAACACGGTTAACACGACACGACACGCGAACACGATTATTAAATGTGCCGTGACGGACCGACACGAAAAAAACATGTTTATGACCCGTTTATGACCTAACTAGCAAAAATAGTGAATTTTATATTGTATTCAAAACTATATTAATTGCCTACTTACTATCACTTATAATTAAAATCATGTATAATAACCAACACACATTAAAATATCTAAAACAACACTTATGACATATGTTTCAAAACATACTAATTACTAAACATCTAAAGAAGTTTAAAAACATAACCAAATATTTGAAAATTTAAGTGCATAAAACATAATCAACCATCTACAAGTCCATTGGCATATTTAAGTGCATAAAGCATAAAACATATTTAAAGTTTATGTTTATCCATTAAAAATCATCCATTGGCATTTTGTAATCAACCATCGACAAGTCCATCCACAAATCATCCATCTATAAGTCCATTGGCATTTTGTAATTTTATCAACATGTCATAACTTATTTAAAAGTTAGAGTGTTAAATTAAGTTAACCCTTTTATCAAACACCCTTTATGCAAATGAGAGAATATAAA
The DNA here is from genome assembly GCA_012066045.3 of Morus alba. Lineage (NCBI taxonomy): Eukaryota > Viridiplantae > Streptophyta > Magnoliopsida > Rosales > Moraceae > Morus > Morus alba. The sequence continues at coordinate 59,629,419 of CP050224.2, forward strand.
TAAAACGGTCTATGAGAGAATGAGAGAATGAGAGAAAGAGAATTAGAGAAGCTAGGCAGGTCAAGCGCCCTCCAAAAAAGCATTCGATGCATTTGTGAAGGAAGAATGAAAAAGGGAAAGAAAAGACCAGCCATTTTATCTTAATAAAAATATAAAAAATATATATATATATATAGATTAATAAACCAAAGTCGGACCCTTAATTAATAATTATGGTTCGTAAACTAAAACGGGTTAAGTGTTTAAAACGGGTTATATCATTTTTAACCCGTTTATTTTCGTTTATTCGTGTCAAATCCGTTAATGACGAATTAATAATAATCGTCGGTCTAAACTTATTTATCTCATATTATTTAAATTGCCCTTAATGTGTAACCCCCGAGCCACTTTTGTTTTATTCGTCCGTTCGGATCCGGAGAATACAATCGGATCTCACCGACCCGTTGACGAAAACCCGAAACACCCAAAACCCACAAGAAATCCCTCCCGTCTTTTTTTCTTCTTCTTGTTCTTCTGTTCTTCCAAAATCAGCAGAGCAAAACGCCATTTCCGAAGCTTTTTTACACAAAACCCTAAAAGGGGTTTTCATGGTTTTTTCACTTCTGCGTTCTCTGCAGAAACCGAGTTGAGCTTCGAAGAGCAACAATGGAGGGCGAGAGAGCGAGAGAGAGTTATACTCTGGTGGTGAGAAGGCCCTGCTATGGCCTCCCCACCGCTTGCCCCGAATGCTTGCCTCTTTACTTGTACCTCCGATTCGCCAATGTTCCTTTTCACTTGGATTTCAATCTTGTTTATCCAGATTCTGGTAAAATACAAAACATTGAATCTTCGTTTCTTTATATATGCGTGTGTGTGTGTTTTCGGAATTTAATGCTGTTTCTCTGTTTTTCATGTTTGGATTTTTGTTGGTAAATTTTTGTTGAACTCAAAATGACATGTTGAATTTTGTGGATGCAATCATGTTCTTTCTTTTCTTTTAATTCTCTTGGATATAATTTTGGTTAATTTGGAAGAAACGAATAGAAATATTGAATCTTTTGTATGACTTGCACTTGGGATGTTATCAATCTAACCTAGCTTGTTGAACTTGGAATAGTGATAATTGGTTTCACAATGATATATATATATATATATATATATATATATATATATATATTTATATTTGCTTGAAGTTTCACAATAATATTTACTTTAGAAAAGAGATCTTGGTTAAAAATTGTGTCCCCATGATCAATTTGTGTTACTCTACTAAAGAACTACTTGAATTTATTATCTTATGAACATGGAATGGCAAATGCTTGCACATGGTTTTAGCTCATGATAGAATTTGGCACCCTTATGAGTTATAAGCACATAGTTGGGAAAAATTGGGAAAAGTTTTTTGTTTGTTTGATGAAAAAGGTGACTTCCTTCAATGCCTTTAATGAAAGTGCACTTCTGAGAACTTTCTAGGATTTATCCAATTCCGTTGTGTGAATCTTCTTTCCCTTTTGTAAAGTTTTTTGGGTGTAGAGGTTGTAAAAAATGCCATGGAGAAGCTTTTCTGGAGAACTCGAGAATATGGATATTTTGCACACTTGACTTGATTCTATTGTTCTCTATATGTTTAGCATAAAGTTTTTTCTTTGTTGATGGAATGTGTGTAGATGAGCATAATTATAAAAGAAAAAAGGTATATAGATAAGAATATTGATCACTAATATTTGGATTTGTTTCTCTGTTAGATCAAATTCCTTACATTGAGTCTGGTGATTATGTGGCCTACAATAATGAGAAGGGTGGAGTCATTGAGAGAATTAAAAACGATGGAATTATTGATTTGGATAATGAGCTCTACTCAGTTCCAGATTGGATATCTACAAAGGCGATGCTCACCTCGTGGCTTGCTGATGCAATTAAGTATGAACTCTGGGTGGCAAGTGATGGTAGTTCCGCTCAAAAGATATATTGTTCCGATCTCCCATGGCCAATAGGAAAGGTCCTCTTCTTGAAGCAAGTTTATAATGTAAAGCAGCAACTTGGAATTTGTAAAGACAATGCTGAGCAAAAGGAAGAAGAGGTCTCATCCTTTCCAATTATCCTCTTATTTTACTTATTTTTGCTCCCTGTATCTCTCTCTCTCTCTCTCTCTCTCTCTCTCTCTCTCTAGAGACACACACGTGTGTCTATATCTGTCTCTATGTATGTATATATCAGAGAAAAAAAAGAAAAAAACCTCTCCACTTATTTGCAAATATTTAGTGGCAAGCACAAGAGGGATGATAGTAAATTTTTCTCCTTTTGTTATATGTTTGACATAATGTATAAATTTCTCGTCTTTTACCACTGTTATAATAGACATTTTATTGATGGGCAGATTTACAGGAAAGCAAGCATTGCATATGGAGCTTTGTCAACTAAGCTAGGAGATCAGAACTTTTTGTTTGAGAACAGGTGTTGTTCTGGATATACTCCCTTTCGTTTTCAATGAAGTGAAAAGAGTCTCACCTTTACACCTGCAATGGTTTTCTGTGCAGGCCATCAAGTTTGGACGCTATCATTCTGGGGCAGGCACTCATCACTGTTCACGCATTACCAGTGAGTCATTTTAAGTTTAACTGTTAATTAACTTGTTAGTTGTTAAATTATGCAACTTGTTTCTGCTCTTGGACTTGGATTCAAATATAATATGCAGTTGAGCTGAAAAGTTTTGTGTCGTTTTTGTTAGTCAATTACTACGGGAAATTAACTTCTGCCCTTGAAACACTTCAAAAAAATGCAATTGTTTGTGGGTCAGAATTCTATTGTGAATAAAAAGGCCCAAGGACGAATCTCTCGTATACAATCTATACACCACATTTTAAAGATTTATTTCCGTCACGGTACTATTTTGTGTATGTTCGAATTCTATTAGGGTGAATTATACTTCCACGGGATTATATATGTCGAAAAATGCATGCCCTCCTATAATGTCCTCTTTCTTTTTTTTTTTTTTTTTTTTTTTTTTTTTTTTTTTTTTTTTTTGGATTTGAAAACTAAAATATTAGGTCTCAGTAATTATGACAGTGACTTTTATCTGCTAATATTAAGAATGACTTACGTAATTAGATTGTTGGCGGGAATGCAGTAGCAGAGACCTATATGGTTCACTCAATGATGTAGTCCTTTTTGGATTTCTCTTTTCTTTGTTGTACTGGAAAAACGAGCCTGGTTATTCTTGTTGTAAGCTTTAAAATTTTCTCTTACTTTTGGTTTCTCTTTGTTTCCTTTTCTTCCTTTTTAGACGTGGCATGCGTTGTGGGAAAATATTAACTCAAAATGGATCTTTTCTATGAGGTCTCATCATTTATTTATTTATTTTTTGCAACCATGAATAGCTATTACTTCATTGTTGCATGTTGGTCCATTGGAAAATTTTTGTATATTCAAACATCATTTTTGTTTTATTAAATGAATCTATCTAAGATATTGGGCAAATTTGTGGACTAAAAATATTTCAGCATTGATTTTAGGAAATCTTCTAACCATCCATGCTCTATGTACTTTTAGGAGACTTCGGTGCTGCGGAGCAAACTCTTAGAACATGATAACCTTGTAAGATATGCTGAAAGGATTAAGACAGAGTTTGTGGATACTGGCCCTTCTTTTTCAGTCCCACATTTACATGCAGAGTCATCATCATCAACTTCAAGAAAAGGTCAAAGTCAAAGTAAGATGCTTAAATTTTTTTATTTCTTAATCTATGCATATATAGTTTAAGGATCAAATTCTACATCTATGACGACCTTGATTGCCTTACTAAGTCTTCTTTGAGATTGGGTATTGATCTGAAGACTTCTTTTCCAAGTCAGAATACTTTCAAAGACTTGTGTATTGCTCAATGTTCTTATTTCGATTTTTTTGGGTGCTGTTTTAATTTTTGTGCAAGTGAAAAATTATTCTCTTTTGTTATGCTTAACATTTGGTTCTGCTGTATCCTAGCACCTCATAACTATTTTGGAGTATCCAAAAATTTGGATATTTCTTCTAAAAATTGAAACCTGTTGTGGAAGACTAGTAATTAAATCCTTTCTATGTTGTTGCATCACCACATTTGGTGTCTATAAACTTGTTTCATACATTTTTGGTTTTGGTCATTCTCATTCGTATTCACCGTGATCTAATTTGTTTTAGGGTCAAAGCCCAAAAGCAAACCCAAAAGAGAAAAAACCCAGGAAGAGATAACTTTTAGAAGAAGAGCCAAATACTTTCTGGTGACACAGCTGGTTGCAGTTTTGCTTTTCCTTACTCTTATGGGAAGACCTGAGGATGCCGATATTGAGCTTGATGATGACGATGAAGGCTTTATGAATGACTGAGAAGCAATCACATCAACTCTATTGGCACTCTCATTCCTGCATGTTGTTTGATTAAACCAGCCAAGGTTAGCAGCAGCCTGATGAGTGTCGTTACTCCATCTGTTCGTTAATTTTTGTAACGCAAATCAAAATTTTGCAAATTTTGAAAATCTTAGGAAATAAAAAGGTTCACATGAATTTGATTTGTTCAATTCATCAAGCTACATTTTTGGTGGCTCAGAGATGTTCTTAATTCATCAGATTTGATGTACACTTCTTACAGTTTGTATTTTAGTTGTCCGCAAAATCTTTCTTTGGTTAGGCTGCACTGTGAGGGTGCTACCGGATACAACCTTATTTCTCTGGGATTGTCTCAAATTGTCAGATGTGTGCTTGGAAATGAGTGTTGCTCCATTTTTGTAATGCAAATGAAAATTTTGGAAAGTTTTTGAGAATCCTAGGAAATAAAAAAGTTATCGTGAAGCGACAAGACTTGTGCAATACATCAAGCTACATTTTTGGTTGCTCAGAAGAGATGTTCTTAATTCATCGGATTCGATGTTTAATTTTTGAAGCAATTCTTGCAGTTCTTACAGAAAACGAATACTATGATGTATTCATGCTGCTATTCAAGTGAGACCCTTTTTCCTTGTTCTTTTGATATCCCAGAAACCCTCCATGCTCTAAACCTGCCATGCAGATTTGAGTTTGATACTGGAGCTCCCACCGTATCCGAAAGCATGAAACTGGACGTTATTCACTAAATGGCCACGAAGAAACGAACCCTGAGTCACCTAGGAGTCCCAGCCAGACCTTCTAACATTTTTAAGTTTGCCGCAGTCCGCAGCAACTTGCAGATGCTGATTTCTACTCTCTCTGGGGAGGCCAAATAGTGATGATAAATCTCCACTTCTTCGAAACTTGACTTCATTGACATGTTATAACTTGTGTCCCAAACCACTAGAGTATGTGATTGAATTGTCACGGATTTTCATGTTACTGATGAATGAAATCGCTCGTATATCTTACATTCGAGATGGATTGATGTCTAAATTTGCAATGAAATTCATCTCAATCCCAGTGCAAACAAGTACAATATCCCCATTAGTTAATCGCTACAAGTCCTTGTGTAGCAGCTTTGGAGCAATTGGACTTTTGAAATGAAAATGATTAGATATCCAAAAAGGCTTAGGGATTCAGCATCTAATAAATAATATATATATATATATATATATATATATATATATATCCTACACCTGAAAGTTTTTCACGGTGTGAAACCATTTTCCTACACCAGAAAGTTTTTTTTTTTTTTTTTTTCTGTTTCCATGTTTCTTTCTACTACTACTCTATCCTTTTTCTTTTTTAATATATGGAGACTATCCACCCATTTTCCACTTGCGTCAAAGTAAACATTAAAGTTAGGGACCAAAAAACTCTATGCTACCTTCTTTGTAAATAAGTTAAACTCCTGTGTAATTACATTGATACCCCATTTCTAAACTACTCCAGATGAAGTGTAAAAGACTACACCCCAGCCGTTGCCCCAGCCCCGCCCGAGTCGCTTGGCCACTTGGCGCTTTCCCATTGGCTAACAAGCTCTGCGTACCCCTTGGCAGAACTAAAACAAAACTCAGTCAGTGAGCTCATGGCAACTGACATTCCGGCACAAAGCACCCGTATGGCAACCTCAGCCATTTTCTCCGCGGTCATGACATCTTCCACTTCTCTTCCAACCTCCACAACTTCCATGCCATTCCCTCTGCCTTCCTCAACCATTCCCACAGTAAATCTTTTGGAGTCTTCTCTCTGCTGCTGTGCATAGAGTGACCCCATCCCAGCTGCAAAGAAGTCCAACCCATCTAGCACGGGTACTTCCCTCATTGCGTCTAGGGACCTAGACCACTGTATGCAGAGCCCAAATATGGGAGGCGCTCCAGATGACCTCCGGGGGGAGAATGGAAGCTTGGAGACGTCTGGGTCAGACCGGACACACCGGAGGAGCCAGCCTGAGAGTGCGTGAACATAGGATCGTTGAGAAGTGATCCATGTCTCAAAGCAAGCTTTCCAGTTCCTGAGCTCGGACTCCAAGATTGGCAGCTGAACGGGCCACCCTTTGTGGCTCAGAGACCGACATGAAAGAGTGCTTCCTTGCGTCGAGTTTTGATGGTGTGCCTGCTAGTAAAAGTTTGGCCTCGTCTAATGTCCGCTTCTGTGACTGATGACACTCCGCCATTACTTTCCACATTCTTGATAACCTGAAGTTGATCAATGGAAGAACAAGTTAAAACTTAAATTACTTATCAAAGACTTGAAGAGAGATCTTGCTAGAGATGCGAAGAGGGCTAAAAGCCTCACTAAGTGGAAAAAAAAGGTGCCATAAAATCAATTACTACATTGTTAGAACATTTTAATACTAGGGATTAAAAAACTGGTTTAGATTGGAGAGGTGAAAAGTGTATCAAAGAAGTTGACTGAGAGGTCCCTTTATATGAAATCATGAATAGTTCTAGAAATGGGGCCATCCAAATGAAATTCTTTGCCGGAAAGATATTAGTAATTTCTATATGCATATGTATAAAAGAAATGATATCATGTGGATGTGAATGACATACCCTTTTACCAATTCTAAAAGTTGAGGCTGCAACTCCTCATCTCTCAAAGTCTCGATCCTCTTCGAAATGGCTTCAACCGAGTGTATCGAAACCTTTATCTGAGTATGCAGATCTCGTATGGCTGCCCCCGTTTTCTCCACAGAAGAAGGGTCGTCTCCCTTCACATCATGGCTCCTCAGTTGCGTACATTTTTTCTCATACGCGATTCTAACCCTTTCTCCAGACTGTAGTCAAGTAAAGAAATTTAATTGATCATTAATGAAGACTCCAAAAGAATTAAGAAAAATAAAAAAGCAGCATGGAGTTTCCGATTATCCATTTCTTCCATCTCTTTTCTTTATTAACCTATGCAATTCCACTGGTTCATGTATAATGTTGAATTACATTGTAGGTGTTCTTATTTTAGTACCCGAACTTCATCATAGAGTTTCTTCTCCCAGGCGTACAATCTGTCCAATGTTGACTGGTGACTGCCTGAAAACATGCATTCCTCCGAGACATCGCTACTGCTTTCTTCACGTTCCTCTTTGAAGGAGCTTGAAGAAATAGCTAAGAATCTTGATGAGGACGATCGAGATGAAGCTGAGCGAATCAGAGCCACTGGGTTCAAAATTTTCTTCACTACAAAATGATTAAAGAATAGAATTAAATTCAACATACATGAAGATCATACCAGATAATTAAGGAAAGAAGCTACAACAAATAAAGATTTGAATGAAATATTGACTTTCATGGAACCATTTTTGCCAAGTGATATAGTGAGTAGTGCAAGAGATATATATTATCAGTAAGGAATGCTAGTTATGCACTGTTCTAAACTTCATCAATCTGTTAAAAAGCATGAAGCACTTTGTTAAATGAATGTCCAATTTCAGCTACTCAAATCTTAAGCTTTAATCGTCTTATGGATAGAGTATCAAACGACAAGATAAAAACATACGAGAAAATGGTAGAAAAAACCTGTGAGTTCAGTGGAGTGTGCGGAGTACTGAGCTTTGCTAGCCTCTAACATAGCTGAGACCTCACTAGCTGCACTGCAAACAACCATGAACTGATCATCTAGCTCCTTTATTACTTCTGCCATGCTAGTAGGCCTTCGGTTGACATAAACGGTGAATCCCGGTGTCTCATCCCTAGCTTCTTTATCACCAACAGCCATTTCTTTAGTATTAGTGGCTTCAACTTGTCTCGCTGTTTGAGACCGCGATACCTCAATGGTTGTACTTTCATGGGATTGATGAAATCCTCTAGTTTCATTTTCGGTGACTTCCTCTTCTCCTTCTTCTCTTCCTCTTCCCCATCCTCGTCTTCCTCATCGTCTTCATCAACATCCTCAACAATAACTTCTTCTCTATTGCAGCAATCCACATCAACTTTAGCTCTTTCATGCGTTACATTACTCATTTTGATATCGGATTCGTCTATTTCAATATCATCTTCTAAGTCAGGAATACCTTCCTCTTCTCTGAGCTGCCTTAGTCCTCGAATGTCATCATCCATCACCGTCTCTTCGAGACTAGCTCGATTCGGATAGCCATAGTTGTCCAATGAAGAAAAGGGGTTCCAAAAAAAATCCCATTGAGAGGTTTGGGGTGAAGGGGGTGGTATATTAGCACTAGGTCTGTTTGGGGAGTTAGAAAAAAAAGAAGAAGGATACATTGGTGAGGAATGCATCGGAAAATACCCATCAAAACCATATTGGTATTGCATTGGGGGAGAGTAAGCTTCGAGTCTAACTGTTTCTGGTGATTGAGGCCTTTCTTCGACAGAAACCGCGGGGTTTCCACCCGATCTTAGGTAGTTCACTTTAAGAGTCGAACTCGGGGTTTGGGATTGGATTTGAGCCGGGCGGGAAAAAGACTTTGGTGAAATTGAGATAAAACCAGGACTTGTTTTCTTTATAGGGGGTGTAAAAGGTGGTGTTATGAAGGAGTCTAATAAGAAATCATGAGGCTCACGATCTCCTTCAATGTACTCACGTAGAGCAGCTGAGACCTTTTTTAGAGACTGAATATAAGCTAAATGTCCTGAGGCAAACCTAGCTCTTTGCTCAACAGCTTGCTTGATGAATCTCTTCCTATCTTTACAAAGTTGAACCGCTTCTTCGTCGTCGAGTTTCGATGTAGAACATCCCATTATTCGCCCCACAAACTCTTCAACCTTTTGCTGATTTCTTCTATGAATTTCTCAGACTCAAGTCAAAATCAAAATCACAAGGGCACTCTTGTGTGTTTCTCAGCAGATTCATAAGGAAAATAATGAGGCTGATCAAGAAAGAAAGGGAGGAAAAAAAAAAAAAAACGTTAGATAATAACTTCAGTCCAAGTTTTAGAATTAGGAAACATGAGCAGTGCAAGAAATATTAAAGGAAGCAGTAAAGAATCTTTAAAAATCAATATCATGAAATAGTTGAATTTTTAAAATTCTTGAAACCCTTTTCTTTTCCTAGATTTTCATATAAGAAAATGTTGTTTTAAAATGTTTTGGGGTGCTTTTCTTCAAGTCAAAGAAAACGTTATAGGAAACAGCTCTTGTTCACATAGGAGGAAATAGAATTGAACAACTTGAAAAAGGAAAAAAAAAAAAAAAAAAAAACAGAGAGAGAGAGAAAAAAAAAAAGAAAAAAGACTGTTCACATAGGAGAAATAGAGAACAACTTGAAAAGGAAAAAAAAAAAAAAAGAGAGAGAGAGAGAGAGAGAGAGAAGGAGAGAGAGAAGAATAAAAGAATACAACTTCGGAATAAGGTATAACCGGCAAGCCTCCCACGAACCCACAAAAGGTAAAGAATAATTCTTTCATATTGTTTGTACTACAATCATTTTTAGGCAGTGAACTGCATCAAACTTGTAGAAATATTATAGGATCAGTTTAATATATGATAATTCTCATCTTGTGTAACTTTCAAGGTAGAGAGAGAGAGAGAGAGAGAGAGAGAGAGAGAGAGAGAGAGAGAGAGAGAGAGAACAAGCCAAAAGAATATTAAAGGTTAAAAGAAGATTGTTAAAGTAAACGAGGAAGAGAAATAGTTAGAGAGACAATAGGGTAAGTAAAATCTGACATATGGGAATTTTTCTCTTGAAAATTTCAAAAAGGATAAAAGACCAGCCATAAAAAAACATAAAACCATGCCAAAGCGAATGAGAAAAGGACTTTCACTACCTCTAACTAAAGCAACAGTCTAAGAAAAATAAAGGAAATGAATTTACAAAAAAAAAAAAAAAAAAAAAAGGAAATGAGAGAGAAAAATAAGATTGAGAGTGAAGTAGAATTTTGTGGATGATAAAAGCTAAAATAAAGACAATTGATAATAATATTAATAATAATAATAGTAATAGTAAAAATAATAATATGAAAAAAATGAAGTTATTTACTGAAAGAAGAACAGAAGAGGAGGAAGAAGAAGAAGAAACAACAACCCATTTGAGAATCAATGTCCGGCAAACAGAGAAAACAAAAAATGATCATTCACTAGAAAGAGAGCAACTTAAGAAAAACCATAATGGAAATTAAGGAATATCATAATATTTAATAATTCTGATCAATTCTTTACAGACTAAACCGACAGAAAATAGAATTAAATAAAAACACTAAAAAAAATTCAAATGAAGAAAAAAGCAGAGCAAGAGCAACCATTTTGGAAAAGGAAAAAAAAAAAAAAAAAAAAACAAACAGCACGGAAATGTTCGAAAATATTAACATGTTATTTTATATACAGCGTTATAGCTTGAATAAAAATCAAAACTTTTTGAAACCCCATTTCGAATTTTACGTCAAAATGGACACAGAAAACAAAAGGTATTAAAATGTGATGCAAAGAAGAAGAACATGTAAAACAAAGTGAAGTTCAAGTTCAAACAACAATCTATATCTGTAATGATTGTTGTGAAAATGTTCAAAGAAACAAAAAATGGAGGAGAGAGAGAGGAGAGAGGAGAGAGGAGAGAGAGAGAGAGAGGAGAGAGAGAAGCGTACCGGAAGATGGCGGGCGTGAATAAGAAATGGAGGGGAAGAGCTTGATCAGAGAGAGAGAGAGGCGGAGAGGAGAGAGAAAGAAGAGAGAGAAACAGAGCCGTTGAGGAAAAAGCAACGGTCAAAAGAAAGGATACAAAAAACAAAACAAAAAAAAAAAAGCATAAAGAAAACAAAAATTAAAGTCTCTCAGGTTGGAGAACTCAAAAAGAGATAAAGCGAGAGAACAAGATTAATGAAGCGAATATGACACGCGTTAATATTTGTCCTTCATGTTTATCGAAATTACGAATAATGCCACTATTCCCACTAGCTGAAATTATGGGATTTTATTTTTTATTTTTTATTTTTATTTTTTTAATGACGATGATACCCAAGTGAAACGAAATAAGTGCAGGACTTGCCTACAAAATTGGTACATTAACTTTTAGGTGTTGTGAAAATTAAAAAAATGTAAAATTTAAAAGAAAAATTTTAGAGAGAGAAATTAAAAAGAGAGGGTTTTATTAATCTTATAAAGGTATTAAAATGAAGAGATTTAGTGCTTATTTATAGAAAAATTTTTGATATTATTCACAATTACTATTTACACAGTACTTATTATTTATCTACGTGATTTTATATGTTGCACTACACGCTGTCAGAAGGTATGTAGACAATCCACAATAAAAGCTGTAATATTTGACTTTTTCAACACTCTTTTAGATGTTCACCTCTTATGATGCCTCATTAAAAATCTTGTTAAGAAAAACTCAGTGGAATAAAAACCATAGCAAAGGAAAAAATTGTACATCATTTATCTATACGTGTTTATGATGCATCGTTAAAAATCTTATCAGAAAAACCCAGTGGGATATAACCATAATAAGAAAAAAAGAGTACAGCCACGTAAACTCTCCCTCAAGTTGACATGTATAGGTATTCCTCATAAATCTCGCAAATGAGGCATCCCGATGCTGTGAAAATATTTTTTAAATGTTGTAGTGGGAAGTGTCCTTGTGAAAAGATCTATTTCATTGTCACTTGATCGAATGTATTGAATATCAATATTCTTATTCTTTTCGAGCTCTAGGGGTATGAGAAGAACTTTGGGGATATGTGTTTTGTTATGTCGCTTTTTACGTAACATTCCTTTATTTGAGCGATACATGTTGCATTATCTTCAAATAATACTGTTGGATCTTTACTGATACATGCCGCAAGTTTATTAGATATGTTGAATTATAAACCTCAGCCATACACATTCTTGACTTGCTTCATCAAGTGCAATAACTTTTGTATCTGCAAAACTAATCATCCATTGTTTTGATCCTTTAGGATAAAATAATTCCAAATCAAATGTTCCTTGAAGATAACAAGATATATGCTTAATCTCGTTCCAATGTCTTTGTCTAGGAGATGAGCTAAATCTTGCTAATAGATTTGTAGCAAAAGCTATATCTAGATGGGTACAATTAGCAAGATACATAAGAGCTCTAATTTCGCTCAAATATGGTACTTCAGCACCAAAGACTTCTTCATTTCCATCTCAAGGATGAAATAGATCATTTTCCTCATCAAGTGGTTGCACCATCATCAAGAAACTCAATGATGTGCCTTTTTCATATAAAATAGTCTAGAATCTTTTCTGCATTAGTTGTTTAATGGATGAAACATTCCATAAGGCAAATGCTATTTTTTGAGATCTTTAATCTTGAACTCTTTCTTTATACATGCAACAATTTCTTTAAACTTTTCAAGAGCCATAATAATATTTAAGTTATCAATATTATATACAACAATAAGAGCTAGCAAATTCAGATTTTGATCATCTCATAAAAAATGCATGGACAAATAGCCTTGTATATGAAACCTTCCTTTGAGAGATATATGCTAAGATGATTTTGTCTCATTCGTCCGGATTGCTTTAGTCTATACAAAAATCTTTATAGTTTAGTTGAACACATTTCCTGAGATATTAAATTCAATGCTCCAGGCATCTTAAATCCTTCATCAATTTCATATAAATGTCACTTTCTAGTGATCCTTATAAATATGTGGTTACCACATTTATTAGACACATATTAAGTTCTTTAGAGACAATCAGACTAATCACATACGTAAGATAATTGCATCCTTCACAAGAGGATATATTTCTTCATAAAAATCTATTTATATCCCACAAGTTTCATAGCTTCAAGCGTGACGACAATTAATCCAAATACTTTACGCTTATTAAGCAAATTTAATTTAGCCAGTATAGCGTATTTCCATTTTGGCTAATTATTTCTACATCGATACTTTTCAACATAGTTTGGTTCAAGAGCCTCTCTTTCTTTCATTATATCAAGCGCTATTTCAAATGTAAATACACTATCAATAACAATCTTATCATGGTTTTATTCTTTACACGTACTGACATAATTTATTGAAATCTCAATATTTTCAGTATTTCAGGTACCTAGATCACTTCAAGGGTCTTTATGTCAGTGATTGGTTCTCGCAATATGACCTCTTTAGGAGCGTCAATCTCTACAGGAGTGCCATTTTGTGTAACTTTTCATTTTTCTCTTCCGCGGATTTTTTTATCTTTTTAGAACCGATTAGTCTAACACGCTACAGGCGTGCCTTAGACTCATTTGCTGCTATATTTTTCAAATTTTTCCCGTCAGGGACATCAATATAAGTTGGAACATTAGTAGCCGATGTATGTGTATGTGATTTAGTCACTTTCTTTATATTAGAAAATGCATCTAGTAATTGATTCGTTGAAGTACTTTTAACTTATATTGATTAGTGCGAGGAACAGAGATGCATTCCACAAAATTTTATTTTGTGTTTCCAGTCCTTTCGTTTCTCCCTTTATGCTGAGAATACTGTTTTATATTCAAATCAACAATCCTTGCTGTAAAAATATAATCCGTTAAGGATTCAAGAAATTTAATTATGCAAAGGATTTCAAAACCTAACGTAAATTTTCAGCTTTCTTTAAGTATCCATCTTAGTGCGCTATGGTGGAGCAATTAGAACATTTACTACGCAACTAAAAACCATTAGATGGGACATCTTTTGTTTTTGACCAAATGTCAATTGTAATAGGGAGTACTTATTATAAACATTTGATTTGATGCGAATTAATACAATAGTATGTAAAGTTGCATGACCCTATACAGAAATAGGAAACTATGTTCTTATTATTAAAGATCTATCAATTTGTTGAAGGCTCTCAATCAATGATTCAACCGAACTTTTGTGAGAGCAACAAAGTGTTTAACAATAATCTCAATGGACATAACAATTACTAAAGGCTTGATATGTAAATTCACCAGCATTATCAAGTCTAACTTTCTTGATTGTATATAATAAAAAATTGTGCTCGTAATACAATTAACTGAGTACGAAATCTTGCAAATGCCAATTGCGAGTTAATAATAGATAAATACGAGACTTTTTACTAGATGCATATATCAATACCATAAAGTATCTACATAGTCTGGATGGTGGATGTATGAGTCACTTATATCACCTATTGATTATTTTTACTTTGAATATGTTTAAGAAATGTAGGTGATTCTGTCTTAATTTTAGCTGGTGAAAGCCTTATGATCAATTTACCCAGAGAATAAGCTTCATGTGGAATTTTACTGCTTTGAAAGATCTTCTAGCCTTTCAATGAATGTCCATATGGATTTTCAATTATTCTTCACATGATTATTGAACCGGAATGATCAAAATGATCATGCCATAAAATTAACGTCTGAGGTTTTTTTTTATTTTGTTATTTTTTTTAATTACCATATGCGATTCAATCACACTTGTATATGCGTAATGCAATTATGAAGAAAAGAATTGTACTTTTTTACTGTGTACTTCTTAGTAGTAAGATACATATATTCCATGCTACTTTCAATCAGGCATACAAGACATTATATTTAAGGATATTGTGGGTTGTACCACTATCTTGTATGTAAATATTCTCGTCATTAATAAAACTCAAGAATCCGAGATTAATCCACAAAGAAGTTAATTTATAATTATAAGATCACAAATAAGTATACAGCTCAATTTAAAAAGAAATGAAAACATATGCTATAATGCTATTCATAAGTATGGTACTATTCATAGGTTCTATTCACAAGTACGTTACTGTTCCTACATGTAATACTATTCTCAGGTACTATTCATCAATTTTTTCCATATCATGTTTTCACACAAAGAGATAGCAATATTATAACGTTTCGTGAAATTATTCAAAGGTCATAACACAACATTCATGAAAATCAAGTACAATATCAATACGTTCGAGCACATTTATATATATATATATGTATATCTAAATATTATCAATAATATTTTCAACAAGATCATCAGTAAGTCTGTGATGTCAAAATGAATTAAGTAATTAATAGGATCGTGATGTTCATTAAATAATAGAGTACATTTACTTACATTTCACTTGAATTAATAAGGGCACCACAAAAGAATGCCGCTCTCTTTATTAGTAAATTATTTTATCTTAATACTTAATAAGAGGCCACAGCTTACTTTGACCATAATACATTTACCAAAAAAAAAAAAAAAAAAAAAAGAAGAAGAAAAAGACCATAATGCACTAATACATGGAGTGGTAAAAGTTCTGAAATAATAATAATAAAAAAAGAAATATCAATTGCATGAGAAAAGAGATAAGTGTGTGTGTGTGTATATATATATATATATATTATAATGCTTGTACAATTAAAACAATAATAATAATTTTCAGAATAATTATCTTAACTGTGTAAGAGGTGTTGCATTCGTTTAAAAATGTAACTTCAGTTGGATCAAACTACAAAAATAAAATTTAGAGATTAATTGTATAGAAAAATATTAATAACTAATTTTAGAGAAGTAAAAAATATTTAGAGATTTCAAATAAGAGAAAAGTGTAGAATAAAATAACTTAAAAATCATAACCACCATTCAAAATTTTAACAGAGACTATTTATAAGACACATTTTTAATTGAGGGACCATTTATGAGATAAATTTAACTACATGGATTAATTTTAGATAGAAAAAAGAATTGAGGGACCTTTGATGAATTTATTCTTTTTTTTTTTTTTTTTGGTTCGTAGATGATCTTTATTTATTTTTAGTTAGCTCCTTAATTGCATGTGCCATGTTGGTATTTTTTTTTTTTTTTTTTGTAAGGGGGTAAAATGTCGATATTTTCTACATAGAGAGAGATTACAGACAAATTGGGTGTTTACATAATACGTACACATTTTTTTTTTTTTTTTTTTTTTTTAGTACAAATTGGGTGTTTACATAATACATACCCATTTTTTTTTAGTTATTTTTAATTGGTTCCTAACTTGAGTAACAATGTAAGAGATTAGGCCTTGAGGATTTAAGAATTAGAATAAAGATTGGGAAGGGGAATACTAGTAAGTTTTAAAAAAAAAAAAATTGTTTCTGAGGTGTTTTGAGTCTGTTTTTATAAACACAATAGACGTTTTGAGTATTTGTACAATAAAAATAATAAAAGTGATATTTTGACAAAACAAAATAGTATTTTGGGTATTTTTCCTCGTTGAAATAAGGAAATATTCCTTATCATGAAAATGTAACACAAATGCCAATTCATACTTTAATAATCTCCTGCTATAGAAAACACAACACTGATAGACAATTGATTACACTAATAAACTTAAATGAAATGTTCAAGATCAGTTAGTGCGTATCATGCTCTACAAAAGGACACCTAAAAAGTTACACTAAAATCAGTACACGTAATAAATCTTTATTAATAGATCCTCTAAAACCGATGAAAATACCGATGAATCGATGTCGAGAATCTCATAATGACAACGCTACACAAATATTGCCAAAAAGCAAAGCTATGTGATGAAAAACACATGCATTAGCTGAAAAACACAACCAAACACTGAACAAAGACAAAAGTAAACTAGGGTAAAAATAATCACCATTATTACTACAAACCACCAAAAAAAGGGATAAACGATCACAAATAAAAGTGATAAAGCTTCTAGCAGAGAGACAACCTTGGATGCTGAAACAACAAAAAATGATTGGGCGCCAAATTAAAGGAAAAGCATCATCAATGTTTCCAGCTTAATTACATACCTTAAGTCTTTATAGTACAGAATAATGGTTGTCAATTACTTGTGTTAATTACAAAAAGATACAAACATAAAAAAAAATATAAAAATAGAAATATGTTTTCATTTAGTGCTATTTAAAAAGAAATTAACCCTTTTATTTGATGATTGCTAGAAAAAGATCTTTTTCTCCACGAAATATTTGGTCGGAAAAAATTAAAAAGAAATCCCAATGAGAATATATAGGGCTTGTTTGGTTACATTTTTAAAAAAGTTATGACGTTTTTAAGAATAGAAAAAATATTGTTCATTAACTTGAGTTTGAGTTTAAGAACTTGAATTGAAGGGAAAATTTGAACTCAGATTTTAGCTCTAAACTCAAGTTAAAACTCGAGTTTAAACTCAAGTTTAAAGTCAAATTTTACAAACAAACATGAACTTGAAAAAAGTTGTAATTTAAATTAAATTTTTTTTTTTTTTAAGTTTTATTCTAAAAGAACAAGCTTTAGACTCGACTCTCAAATTTCTCATTGGGGTTGTGAGACATTTTTAGCAGTTGGTAACTGTACCTTTGACACTTCTAGTCAAATCATATTGTAATCAAACATATTAAAAAAAAAAATATTCACTCTCAATACAGTTATTTATTGGATAATTTTTTTTTTTTTTTTTAAGATATAAAAATACCATATCAATACTAACAGTTCTAGATTTGTTACATCTTCATCAACTTCTATTATTTTTTTAATTATGATATAATTCCAACAAGATTTAAAAAAAAAAAACATGATTCAACTGTCTAAAATTGTAATTTAAATACTTTTTTTTTTTTTTTTTTTTTTTAATTTTGATATAATTCTAACACAATTCTACGTCCAAAATCGTATCCTACTAGTAGGATATTTTCTATATCATATTACAAAATTTTCTTCTTTCTTTATCCATACCATAAATAACAACTTTTTAATATAAAAATAACAAGATTTTTCTCATAGTCCTTCCGCTTTCCTAAGGACATGGCATTCATGCATTTGTTGTGAGAAAGAAAAATACGAGAGGTGAAATATTCGTGTTATTCTTATTGTTTTTATGTTTGTTTTTTCTTTCTTTTTACAAAAAAAATTTCGAGGTGAGGTATTTTATTGATAAACGCATAGTTTTAAAACGGGAAATGACGTCAAAATTAAAATAAATACGTCAATTTAACAAAACTTAATGAAAATTTAACCGATCAAAACTATATAAAGATAATTGAGACATTTCTTTTTGAATATATGTTTTACAAAAAGTTTTATCTTTTTTCTCTTTAACTTGATACTTCCCACATGAGGTTTCGACTTTAGTAAAATGTCCTTTGTCCATGAAGTTCCTATTTCATGCCAACTCCAACTTCAACTTTAACTTCATGTTCATAATTTGTAGTCCGTTTAGCTCGTTAATTAGAGTTGAGATATGATTTTGTGTGAAAATTTTTTACTGTAGTAAAAAAATTAAATATAATTATTTATAAGAATTTTTTACTACAGTAAAACTAAAATTCTAAATTCGAATCAGTGAAATAAACGAAACAACCTTCTTTAACCAAAAGCTCTTGGTGGGGCCTACTGTCCAATTTTCCACACACTTATAACTCGAATCCCTGTACACTTGTCTTTTGCTTCTGTACCGGCGAGCAGAAAAAACCCAAAGGAGCCTTTGGTAATTCAAGAAAAAATAGGGGGAGAAATTGGACAACAAAAAAATAGGAGATTTCTAATAGATACTGAGAAAATAAGGAGTTATTCTTTTACAATAATACTAAAAAAAAATTAAAACTTAAATTATAATTTTATTTAAATTTATGTTTTTTTTAAATTTTAATTTTATTTAATTTTATTCAATTTTATTTAAATTATAATTTTAATTTAAATTATAATTTAAAATTTAAAAATTAACTTAAAAAAAAATTAATAACTTAAAAATTTACAACTTTAAATATGTAATAAAAATTATTTATTTTACAATAAGTTTTTTAATCTAACTTAATTTTAATATTAAATATGTAATAAAAATTATTTATTTTACAATAAAAATTTTTTAATCTAACTCAATTTTAATCGGTTGTAATAATAAAAGACCCCGCTGGTAAAAATATCTTACATAAAATAACCCAGAAATTATGGTAGGGAATTTTGAAAAGCAAAAGGAGATTGGCATTAAAGCAAAAGAAGGGAACCTGGAACCTGGCCCCACTATACTAAAGCCCGAAGGAGCTTTGTAATAACGTTAAATATCTCTAAGGCCCTTATAGTTACTGATAATTACAAAAGTTGCCATATCTTAAAAAAATAAAAAAAAAAATAAATGAAACACCAGAAGTTGCCATTCAAGCTTCTAGGTCTTCTTCCTATTTTTTCATGATTCATTGCAGAAAGGAAAAAAGAAAAAAAAATGTCTTAAAACTCATTTAAAGGGGGGAAAAAAAAAGAATAAAGAAAAGTCTTCTGGCTCATTTAGGATTTTCAAAATTTTGCGATATTAGAAAGTTTTAGCTTTTAGGTGTTTATAGGTCTAGCAGGAAAGTGTAAACCCGTGTTCACCAGAGGAAAAAAAAAAAAAAATGTTTACATGCCTTCAATTGTAACATTATTGTGCAGAGAGGTAGAAAAGATATTTGACGCATTTAGAACTCGTTTTAAAATAATTTTATTTTTTGTATGAAAATAAAAATGAAAACGTTTTCAATCTCAGACAGAAATTATTTTTGAAAGTGTGTTTAGTAGTTTTATCAAGAGATTATTTTCAGTATAAAAAAACCCATTAATGTCTCGCTTTTTCTCACTCGCTCGAGATAGGAGAAAACAAAAATAAAAAATAAAAAACGACTAAAAGTCATTTTTTAATTTCTCTCTCATTTTACACTAAATCAAAAAATCGTTTTTATTTTTGTTTTTTATCCTGATTGTGTCAAACGCTGTTTTAAAAACGTTTTCATTTTTTATTTCTTGAAAAACGTGAAAAATAAAAATAGGATCAATTCTAAATGTGATCATTATATAAGAGTTAATGTAGACGGTTTTCTTGTGGAATAAATGAGAAAATGAGACAACTATTTTTAGAAAATTTAAATTTTTAACTTATTTTATTAATAAAAAATTAAATAATTATATTAGTTAAAAGAGTAGTAATTAAGAGTAGGGGTGTACAACAAACTATTCAAACCAACCAAACTAAACCAAACCAAACCAATGGTTTAGTTTAAATTTTTAAAAAACTAATTAAATTGGTTTAATTTATGGTTTTACCCCAAAAAACCAAACCAAACCAATTTGTATGTATACAATTTTCTTAAGATTATATATATTTCATATGTCTATAACTTGTTTATATCTAAAAAACTCTTTTATTCTAAAATTAAATGATCATAACATTTGAAGTTTCTGTCATAACCTATACATACGGTACTAACACTACCTCTATTGTCTACCTTCAAGCTCTCTCCGCTCCTCTCCTCTCATTCTCCACTCTTTTAGGTTTTGATCGTGATTCTATCTAAAGTCTTGCCTATTTATCAATATGAATATAGCCTTTTGTAATAATAAGTGTTTCTAGTTTGCCTATATTCGTTTTCTTTTATATATTTAGAAAAGTTGAATATCATATTTAATCATGAGTCACCACTAATATTATATAAATATATATGTAGGTTGGATTCTACAATTAAATTTATTTAGAGGGCTAATGACTACTTCTGGGAGTCGATTGTGTTGGTGAGTCAATTTGAGTTGATATATCACTAGAATGAGAATGTAAAGTGCTAAAAATAAATTGACACAAGAATATATAATGGTTCCCCTAATGATTTTAGGGTATGTCTACTATAGTTCTCAAGGGTTTCACTATGTAATGAAAATAGTACAATTACAATGCTCTTGTGAGAATTGGAGAAGGAAGAGAGCGAGTCTAAGTGTAATATGAGGAGTTTGAATTGTCTTGGTTGTGATTCTCATCCCCTTTTTATAGGAGATGGCCTTATAGTTTCCTTTTCTCTTAGATTGGATTGTTTTTCTTTTCCTTTAGTTGACTTTCCTTTTCTCATTTCCATATTGGCATCTTGGGATATTTCTTCTTTATTATTGATCTGATTTGACCCTTTAATGTAGGATTTGGCTGAGATAATTTTTGTGGCCTCTAAGGAACCTCCTTCCTTAAATATTGACAGTGGTCCCTACACTCCTCTTGTCATCAGTCTTCTCCAGTCGTCTTGAATCGATCTAGTCTCCAATTAATTTTAGTCGATTCGAGTTGTTTCTCTAAATATTGTCCACGTATACAATGATGATTGTGATGCTGATTTTGACACCTACAATATCCATAATTTAATTGCTTTGACTTAATTTTGTCTTTAGAAGAAAGAGAAAAAGAGACAAAATAGCCCACAAAATATTAGTACTAGTTATTGTTGAGACTTGAGAAAATAATGTATAATATTAGTTCAAACTAATTAGAAAAACCAAACCAATTGGTTTGGTTTGGATTGGATTAGATCTCTTAATTGGTTTGGTTTGGTTTGAAAATCTCTAAACCAATTTGTAATTAGTTTAATTTACATTTCACCTAAAATAAATGGTTTGATTGGTTTACACAATTAAGAGTAAGAGATTAAAATTCAGATTCATATATTCTAAAAGTAAGTTGATCAATTTTCTCACATCGCTCGTTTAATTTACGGTTAGATTTCTAATATATGTTAGGCAAAAACAATAATGTAAGTATTGTCTATATATATATATATACATGCAAATATATGTTCTTGAGAATTATGGATCTATTCGTATTATAGCAAGAAAGAATAATGGTTTTGTCTTGTTCGTTTGTTTTTGTTTTTGTTTTTTGTTTTTTAAAGAAAGAATGATGGTTGTATGTTCTCTTTGTTTTGAATAAGATGGAAAGAAGAGGGAACTATTTGCATTTACTTGTAGAAGTACCATACATTTAATATTTTGTTAACTTTTACTGATAATATATCTTAAATATATTGGTATAAATATGTTGCATATATTTTCTTGTTTTATATATTTATAGTTTTTGTTAAATTATAACTGGTAATACCTATTTATATGAAACAGTAATTTAAATTTTTATACATTAAATACTAGCCACAAAAAATATATCATGTAAAAAAACATAAATAAAAACTAAATATGTAGAATAAGAAAAAATTTAATAAGAAAGTGCCAACAAAAAAAATAATAGGGTTAAATTATAAATAGTTGTTCTATTTACACATTTTTTTTTTTTTTTTTTTCACGTTCCCTTCTAATGCATACTACATATTATCAAATTTATTTTTTATACACTTTTATTGTTCCAAAACTACCCTTAACTATTTTTATAAGATTGTTAATTCTTCTCCATTTCATTTTTCGTTTCACACTTATTTTATTTTTTACTTTAGTATTATAATTTCTCTGCTTTTCTTTATTGAAGCTTACACATGAAGCCTTTTCTCATACAAAAAGAAATTTATTATTACATTTTTAAAAAGAAACAATGGATATTTAACGGAAAAAATTTTTAATTATAAATTTACAATTTTTTTCGTAGCTATTCAGGAATGTAATAGCATATTTTTTTTTTTATAGTAAATGTCCTTTATTTTTTTTTTGAAAAAAAATGTAACAGTAATTTTTTTTTATGTATGAGAAAACGCTTAATGCCTAAAGTTTCAAGCAGAAAAAATAAAAAAAGAGAAAAATAGAGAGATAAAGAAAAATAATATCAAGATAACAAAATAAAACGAAATGGTGGATGTAAAAATAAATATGATGTTATAAAAAAATAATTTTATGAAAATAGTTGATGGTAATTTTGGAATAAAAAGGATGTGTAAAAAGTAAATTTGATTACGTGTGATGTGTATTTAAAAGAGAGTGTAAAGGTAAAAATAAAGGCTCGTTTTTTTCACCGATTTGAATTTTTAGTTCTAGATTTCTGTGTATTTTAAAAAAGTATCAATCTAACTTTTTCTTACAAAAGAAAACTCTCAGGTGTTAAAATTAAAAACTTAAAAATCTACTGAAGTAAAAATAGAACCATCAAATTGTAAATTATTGCACATAATAATACGTTTCTCTCCCTCCAAATCCAAGCACGGGAGGATCAAAATTTGGTAGATTGCGACTCTAGCTCATTTGGTGTCCTCCTGCAATCCTCTTTAATCTTTATCAAACAAAGCATTAGTCTTCCCTCCCATCTACTTTTCTCTAGCATCTTTTTTTTTTTTTTTTTTTTTTTTTTTTTAGCAATGTTATAAGACATCAACGGTGTTTAGTAGTATCACTTAATAAAAAATAAGTCCCGCAACGTAAAATTTAATAGTGGAGTCCACCTTTTAGTAGATGGTGGTACTTAGTACCTGTGGTACTTAACACTTAGTGCTCTTGCATTATATTTTATTCTTTCCCGATTTCTCCAACCAAGCACCTCCTAAATCGGATCTTTGAGTTTTAATTTAGTAGGAAACTCATGTTTTCTTTTTCTTTTTGGATTTATTTATTTCTTTTCAAAAGGCAAGATACGGGTTGTTAAATATTGCCACCAAAACACTTTTAAATTGTTTTTCTCTAGGATCGTTAGGTAATACAACATCTAACTAATATATCTTTTATCCGATCCTCCTTTCTAATGTTATCCCTTTCTTTTTTATATATCATAAAATAAGAAGATGTGATATTATCTCCATCATTAGTTAAATATTGTGTTTGCTATCCTTACTTTATTATAACAGTAGTTTTATGGTTAATTTAATTAAGACTAGTGAAATTATTTAATAAATTATCCTTTGAGATTTTATATTTCAATGTGATTTTATATATCAATGTTTGATTTCGTGGGATCCACTCACTTGGAAGATATACAAAATATAAAAACTTTCTGGAGATGACACTTCATGACAATTATGTTAGGGTACAAAAAACCCATCAGTCTGTGTAATATAATTTTACCACCATCAAATCATGTCTGATTTACCAAAACTAAAAAAATAAGCCAAATTAATAAACTTGTTTGATTTAAAAATTTTTGGAATTACACAATCCCAATAAGCGTTTTTTTTTTTTTTTAATAAAAAAAACTCTAGCAATAAATGTACCTATAATAAATATAAACACATTCAAGGGTGGCAAAAAAACAAAGAAGATAGGAGTTTAGGGAAAAAAACTGTAAACACCAGTCAAGGTGGTAACAATTATTATTTAAGTCACTTTATTAAAAAAATATACAATTATCATTCAATTCATAATAAAGCGAATTAAAAGCTACAATAATACTTAATTAGTTAAAATGATAAAAATAATAAATTTGTACAAAACCACGACAAACCATATACTTTTCTGTTTTATCTTGTAATGCTATTCTCTCGAGATAAGTATCCTGCATTTTACTTCATCAATATATAATTGCTTTTAAATCTATTTTTACTTTATAGTAAAGATGACCATTCTTTTTTACTTAAGCAGATTAATTCACAATTCACATAATATTAATTTAAAGTTATAAAGATCCTCCAGGATTAGGCAAAATAACACCAATCTGAGAAATTAATATTATCCCAAACTTTTAATACCTAAACAGTGATGTAACGTACGGGCTGTTGCATTATATAGATACCTATATTTCTCATATAACATATAACTTTTATTTAATTACCTTTAGGTGACAAAAAAACCAAAAATAAAAAATAAAAAAAAGATACATGTAATCATGTTTTGTTTGATATTGTAAGAATTAAACAAAGGGAAATAGTAGAAAATATGTCAATATGAAAAGCTTAAGAAAGTATATAGGTCAATTTTTAGTTATAGAAATTAATAAGCCATAACTTGTCAAGTTATGGTTCATAACCAGATAAGTTATGGACAAATTTGTCAAGTTATGGTTCATAACCGGACAAGTTATGGACAATTATGAATAATAACTTGTTAAGTTATGGTTCATAACCAGACAAGTTATGGTTGTCAAGTTATGGTTCATAACCGGACAAGTTATGGATAATTATGAATAATAACTTGTTAAGTTATGGTTCATAACCAGACAAGTTATGGACGAAAATAATAATTTGACCTATTTATTAACTTATGTAAACTATTGGCCTATTAATTTTAATTCATCTTAAATTTTGGCATATTTTCCTCTTTCAAACAAATTAGCTATTAATATGAAACAAATGCAAATATATAAGTTCCCTTCAAAGATTTTCAAAACAGAGAAAGGATATAATTTTTAGATTTTGAGATGGGTAGATCACTAGCTAATAACACCTTTTTGGTTTTAGGTGTTCACTATTATGAAGCACATTTGAACCAACCCTAAATATATAGCTTTAACATGAGTAAAAATCAAAGTTTCCAAAAAAAAAAAAAAAAAAAAAAAAAAAAAAAACTAGGAAATTAACCAACAATTGATATGATGTTGGGGCTTCACTTGAATGAGGAATTATTCAATACACTGGATGTACCACGTCATATTACTTATGTGGTACACCCGTCCAATGCGATTGTACCATTTAGACATTTGTCTAAGTTAAGTCATTAAATAAAGAAATTGAGTAGAATAATAAGTGCTTTTGACTCAATAATCAATGCAAATACCTATTAGGAAAGAGATAAAAGTGAAAAGCTAACATAATGTCTAAATAGTTCAATCTCATTAGACGAGTATACCACATAAACAATATGACGTGATACACCCGGTGTACTAAATAATTCCTCCACTTGAACATAAGGGTAGGTCTAACGGCGCCACGCCTCGTAAAATGTTTGGGTCCCGACCCTAATAATCATCAAAGAAAGGCTTAAATAAGTGGTTAGAGTGCACTCTCAATCCTAACCCTAAATAATTTATATATAAGATTAGATTACGACTCTCATCGTAATTAATTAAGATTGAGGAGTGACCTACCACTAATAAAACTCACACGCATCAAGAAACAAGAAAGTCGAGCAAGAGTACTACTAAATAGGATTTGGGGTCATGCAAGTCCAATTGAGCTAAATTATTGCCTCAACTTTAGCAGACATATATAACTTTAGTCTTCCAAAAATAGTAGAATAAGACAATATTAGTAATAATTACATGACCTCCACCGAAGGGAAATGGCCTAAAATTTCCTCCCCTCACAAAGAAAAAACAAAATCGTGTTCCTAATACTTTGTCATGCTATAATTTTCATTCGTTTTACGTGAAACATGTGGATGTTCATTATCGATTTACGTGTATTTTTTTAAGAGAAAATACGATGATAAATTACGAATTATAATTTAAATTATGGCACGAATACACAAACTAAATAACAATAACATTATTATTATTATTATTATTTTGCTATTACAGGATGGGATTTTAGCTTAATTACCTAGTTCAGTGTGTCTATACTCTATGCCAAACAATAATGCAATCGGCATGTAGACATGTGAAAATAAATAAACATAAAGAAAAAAGATGGGTAAGGCAAACGATATAACAACTTTTGGTGTCTCTTTTCTCCCAACCTAATCATTTTCTACTTTTTCTTTGAAATATCATTTTCCACTTTTCTTTTCTTTTTTCCCCCCCTCCAGTTTTGTCCATTCATACATTAATTAATTGTGAACTTATCTGGGGTGCATTTTGTTGTTTTTTATTTGGTCAAAGATATTGCTCATTGCATGGTTGGTTAAGTAATGTTGTACACCTAGCTAGGATAAGAATATGAAAAAAAAACATAACGGTGTTATTTTGTAGAATTGTTACAATAAAAACTGTAATTTTATCCTGCTCTTTAAAACTGTTATTTTAACCGATAAATAGTATTTTAAGATTTATTAGTGTTCGAATTAAAAATTTATAGCATGATGTAAAATTACTCCTACTCACATATTAAATCGTTTAAAAACTAATCCAATATTTAAAACAATAATTACTATCGGTATGAAAAACAGCAATTTCTACCTTAAAAGTTCTCAAGTATAAGAGAAAATTTTGCCCTTTTTTATTGTATCATGTTAAACTGCTTTTAAAAAAAAGGTATAGGACGTATTAAAAAATTTATTATAAAAAAGTATATTGGAAAGTGTTTCCACTTATTTATGCGCTTTAAGGCAAAGCTCAATTATGATGTGGACTCCTAATATTGAGAGCTTGTTAGAATGTATAGCTCAATTCAGTTGGAGCGACCGCGCCTTGTTATGAAATATTGTCCTATTATGTAAAAAGTTAGAAATTTTTATAGTATAAGATTAATTTATATATACATATATATAGAATTAAAAGTTTTTTTTTATAATATATTATAACTTTTGTTTTCTTCTTTTTTTTTTTGTTCTTTTTAACTATAAAATACAAATTTTAAAAAAAATTAATAATAATAATTAAGGAAGTTGAAAATCTTTAATTATATGTAGTGTAGATCAAATGATTTAGAAGTAGTTATATTATATGGTTCTTGGACGTTTCAGGGTGGGTCTGTTACCCTTGCTTCAGAACTGAATTGATTAAAGATTGTAAGATATGTATTCAAAATAATAAATGTTGATTTTTATTGATAATTGATATAAATTAGTAAAGATGTCTTACCTTGTGGTCAATCTTTTTGGGTCTGGTGTTTTTGGATCTATTGTTGTGGCAGCTGATATTTGTCGCAGTGGTATTGAAAGATGGACATCTTTAAATATTTTTGAAACAACTGCAGTTATTTGTGCATCCCTTTGTTGAAAATAAACTTACAAGATTTTTTTTTTATCCTTTTAACTGAGCAATGATTGGTGGAATTACAATGGATTAGTAAAGCCTTCATTAATTGTTAATATAGAGCATGATTTTTTTTGATCAATGCTTGTGCTGCTCTTCCAATTACTGAAGTAATTTCTAGTTTAATTTATTTTGAAAATATGCGACTTTATTTTATTTTAGTGTATTTTTATTTAATTTTATTTTCATTCAAATTATTTATACTATTATCATTTGAAAGGCTTTGATAATTTAGCACAAAATGATATTGCAATAGATAATATCGGACCACAAATCAATACATTTCTTTTGTAATGTTTTTCTTTTTTAGTCTTTATTTAGTTTTAATCTCAAGCGCGCGCTACGCACACATGATTAATTTAAAATAATGGCTAATACAAATTATTTTTTTTAAAAGGAAGTAAAAAAGACGACATAAAAGAAATGAAAATAATAATAGGGGAAAATCTTAAGCAAATAGTGGGGAAAAATAATCTAACTTATTTCGTTGTGTTTTACATTAATTTTATTTTGTTTTGTTTATTTTTTTTATTTAATTTGGTGTTATTTGATTTTAATTTTGTATTTAATTTTATTATATTTTTTATGGTATTTTTATTTAACACATATAAAAAATTTGACAAAAAATGGCGTGAAACAGAAAAATATGAATTCCAAATCAATATATAATAGTAAATAACTATAATAAAGAATAAGAATTTAAAAAATAAACTGAAAATGGTTTGAAATTGTTCGATCAAAAATTTCAACGGCTGTGATTTACGAGTGAAAAGCACGCACAAAAGGAGCGTGCTTAGCAGGGGGAGGGTAGCTTCGAAGTGGTGGGTCTTGCCACTTTTTGGTTTGAAATCGTCCGATCAAAAATTTCGACGACTGTAATTCACGCAAGAGAAACGCATTTAGTAGTGGGAGGGCAGCTTCGTAGTGGTGGGCCCCGTCACTTTTTCCTTCGGCCAGCCAAATGTCGACACGTGGCAATCTTATAGCGAAAGACGCAAAAGCCCATGTGCAGAGAAGGGAAAAGAGAAGAAAAAAAGAGCAAAATTGGCAATTCACGCTCAAAGGACACGGGACAGAAGTGAAAATTTGAGAATATTACTGTATAGTGAACAGTAAATTGTGAGTGTGTGAACATTGTTCTATGGCTTTCTTTTAGTATATTTATATTAAAATGTGATACAATAGTTATTTTCTTTTTATTTAAAAGTTAAAACAGATTTATAAGGGTCTGATCCAAATATAAACTGAAAAGCACTTAGACGAGAGGAAAAAAAAATTGAAAAAGAAAAAGAAAAAATATGCTCAGGGTCCTTGAACTATGAAATTTGTCGGAATCATGATTCTCTTATTTATCGGGAATCACTTGTTTTTAGTAAATTGTGTGTAATAATAAAATCAAGTAAATATTAAGTAAATAAAACCAAGTAAATATTGAGTAAATAAAAACAAAAAAAATACTGTATATAATATAAGGAAAATTGGTAAACATTAGGTAAATGATGTATTTATCAAGTAAAGAAATTGATAGGTAAATCATATATTTTACCTCATAAAACATTTATTTATGAGCCAAAGCAATATGTAATCTTTGTAAATAAAGCATTTACTAAATAAACTTACTCTTAACTAAATGTGATATCTTTAAATTATTATGACCAATACCCCTTAATTTTAGAGTCATTTTTAGTTTATCCCCGAACTTTAAAAAACGCTCATTTTATCCCCTGAATCTGAATTGTTCCCACTTAATCATTTATGTTTGAATTTTTGTTAAAAATTGATAGAAAAAAAAGAGAGTAATATAGCCATATAGTCTTTTTATTTCAATATATGTAAAAACAAACGAATAAAAACAACATCACCACACATAATCCCTTTTTTCCTCATCCGATTTTAACAAAAATTCAATTTTATTAAAAAGAATGTACACCAGCTCTCCAAGGAAGGCAACATGAGAGTTGCAACCGAGTGTGTGATCGTTTGGAGCATACGAAACATCAGTTATACTATCACTTGTTGGGGAGATACTACATATAAAACTGATCCAAAACACTTTAAGAGTCCAACTTAATTTAAAAGGTTAACCTATTCGGATCTATATAAATCATTTCACATTCTCATCTATTTTTCATGTAGGATAATACACACATGTATTTTTCTCAATATTTTTAAGATTAAAAAACAAAATGCAATAAATTGACAAAGAATTCGTTTATTCACATAGTAAAATTTTAACCATTTTTTTTTTTAAATTTAGTAAATACACTAGTTTATTCTGTTTAGATAAATTTAAGTGAATGCTTTTATAAATAAAAGCGTTTTAGCTAAAATTTATAAATTTGTTTTATATTTAGAAGATTTTACTCGAACAAATATATATTTTTTTTTTAATCCGCAATCAGATTGCATGTGTCAACCCAAAAATTAGATCATTTGGAATGATAGAGAAGATGATTTGGAACTTAGCCCCACAATCTTCCAATGATGAGTTTCCATGAGAGAAAAATCATGATAGAGAAGATGATTTGGAATTTAATTTTTTTTACTTAATTTTTAATTTAGGAAAATCTGATTTACATCAATTAGTTTCTAAACCGATTTTTGTTATTGTTTTTTTCAAATTGGTCTCTTTTCTTGGAAATTTGTAATGCCTTTTTATTTTTTTTTTTTTTTGGGATGGGATATGGGCAATATTTTGAGAAAAGCTTAAAACTATCTTTTCATAGTATTAATATTTCTTACATTGACCTCAGTAATTATAATTGTCCCTTTATTAAAATAATTGAGTTTTTAACACATTTATCCCTTGAAGTTGTTGTGCTTCAGAATATTGTCCTCAAACTTTTAAATTTTACAATCAACATCCTTAATTTGTGAAACTGTTGCATGTTCCTCGTTTCTGAGGACATCCCCGAAGAGTGGGGGATTTCGTGATATTTTTGATTGGTTGTCTTGTGTTTCTAATAAGTTGTTTAATATTTGGCATGTTGAATCATACACATAATTAGGCTGTTTATATCGATCCTAACTAAATAATTATGAATAATTTTTATATTAATGGATTCATAAAATATTGTATTAAATCTGATACAAAGATAAAATCTTAATTATATATTTACGTGAAATCCTTTCATTTTTTTATTCAACCCACAAACTTCTTTAAAAACAAACGGATTTTGACACGTGCCACTCATATATGGTGTTTTAAGGGGACATAACCGGTATTCTATATGTCATAATTATTAAAGGTCTCGTTTATTTCACCGATTCAAGTTTTTAGTTTTAAATTTCTACAGTGAAAAGCTCTCAGAAAATGTCACATTTAACTTTTTCTGCTACAATAAAAAGCTCTTAAAAAATGTCACATCTCAACTCGAATTGAAAACTCGAAATGAACGAGGCATAAATAAAATATTAGTAAAATATCTAAATTAATTTCAACCATTTATCTCCATCCAATGGAAAATTTTTAATATTTTTTGTAAGTGAGACAAAAGAGGGATTTCAAAGATACAAAAAGGACCTTATGAAATTTCATTGCAATAATATATTTTGGCTAATCAAAGTTAAGTGTAATATTTAGGTGGTGGTATTTTATTTTCAGCTTGAGGCTCGGAAACAATGCTGAGAAGTAAATTGTCTTTGCAGGAGCCTATTTCCCGCCATCTCACTCTTCAAAAATCCCACATAAACAATCCCATAATTAACAACAACAAGAAAAACCCAAATCAACTTCTCTTTGAAAAGCTATTATCCCACTTGAAAAAATGCATTTCCATAAAACAACTTCAACAAATCCAAACCCAAATGCTCATAAACTCCATACACAAACCCAACTTCCTTCTTTCCAAAGCCATTGACCTCAAAAGCTTTGCCTACGCTTCCGCGCTCTTCGCCCACATCCCCGAACCCAACGACTACGCTTTCAATGTCATGATCCGTGGTCTATCCACGACATGGCAAAAATATGGTCTTGCTCTTGAATTCCATTGCCAAATGAAGGGTTTAGGCCTAAAGACCAACAAATTCACCTACCCTTTTGTGTTCATCGCTTGTGCGAACCTTTCGACGCTGAATCACGGGCGTACTGCTCATTCGTCGGTCTTTAAGATTGGTTTGGATGGTGATGAGCATGTCAGTAACTCGCTGATCACAATGTATGCGAGATGCGGCGAATTGGGGTCTGCCCGGAAAGCGTTCGATGAAATTACCCAAAGAGGGTTGTCGTCATGGAATTCGATGATCTCGGGGTATTCGAAGATGGGGTACGCGCGGGAGGCAGTGGAGTTGTTTGGAGAGATGAGGGATGCTGGCATTGCGCCAGTCGAGATGACGTTGGTGAGCGTTCTAGGGGCATGCGGAGACTTGGGAGATTTGAGTTTGGGAAGATGGGTGGAGGAGTTTGTTGTTGAAAAGAGTTTAGAAGTGAATTCTTATTTGGGGTCTGCATTGATTGGTATGTATGGAAAATGTGGTGATTTGTGCTCTGCAAGGAGGGTCTTTGACAGTATGACTAAGAAAGATCTTGTAACTTGGAATGCCATGATTTCAGGGTAAGTACTTCATCCTTTGTCCTTGATAAGTCCCATTTTAGTACCTTGTAGTTTGACACTTTTTCAATCTAGTATTCTCATATTTGGAAATTCCTTTTGAGATAGCCTTTATTCAAAAAAATATCACTGACATATCTGCATCCCGCTTTTGAGACATACCCTTTCAATCCAGAAAGATAATTAAATAGGAAAAACCCATAAATTCCAATGGAACATAAAATCTAAAAAAGTAAATAGAGAAACCAAAACTCAAAAATAATTTCAAATCAACCTCTTATCACCAAAAAAAAAAAAAAAAAAAAAAACCTTCCAAAGTGCAGTTTCGTCGTTTTACGCATCAGAAAAGTGTGTCTGGGTATCTAGGTGATATTTTTGTTTATTTCTTTTTTTGGAAGACATAGGTGATATGTTTTAGAACACACCTCAATGATTTTTTCTAGACACAAAGGTACTAAATTGAGAAAATGTTAACTTACGGGTGCGAAAATAACATTTCCTTAATAAAATCAACATTTTAAATATTAAAAATTTTACTGGAATATGCATGCTAAATGATTCAACTGTTGAACATACTTTTTCATTTATGCTTTACATTCATGACAGGTATGCTCAAAATGGATTGTCAGATGAAGCAATCAGGCTATTTGGTGACATGAAAGAGGCGGGCGTTAATCTGAATAAAATAACATTGGTTGGAGTCTTATCTGCTTGTGCTCAAGTTGGGGCTTTAGATATGGGGAAATGGGTTGATAACTATGCATCAGAAAGAGGTTTACAACATGACGTGTATGTGGCAACTGCATTACTAGATATGTATGCTAAGTGCGGGAGCTTAGATGATGCGCTGAGGGTTTTTGAGGAAATGCCCCAGAAGAATGAGGTCTCTTGGAATGCCATGATATCTGCGCTTGCGTTTCATGGCAGAGCCATTGAAGCGATATCCCTATTTAACCGCATGATTGAGGAGGGTGGGGCTCTTGCACGCCCAAATGACATTACTTTTGTTGCTGTACTTTCTGCTTGCGTACATGCTGGTTTGGTTGATGAAGGTCGCCGGTTGTTTAATTCGGTGAGCTCATCATTTGGCCTTGCTCCAAAAATAGAGCACTATTCTTGCATGGTTGATCTTCTGGCACGAGCAGGACATGTACATGAAGCTTGGAACTTCATTGAGAAAATGCCTGAAAAGCCAGATGAAGTTTCACTTGGGGCATTACTCGCTGCGTGTCAGAAATGCAGAAATGAAGATGTCACCAAGCGGGTAACACAACTTCTTCTGGAGTTGGAGCCTTCAAATTCTGGAAATTATGTTATATCGTCAAAGGTATACAAAAAGTTAAAAATGTGGGATGACTCGGCAAGGATGAGAGTGTTGATGAGACAAAGGGGAGTCAGTAAGACTCCTGGTTGTAGTTGGATCGAGTTCGAAAATCGACTTCATGAATTTCATGCTGGTGATCTTGTACACAACAGTTCAACTGAGGCTTACCTAGTGTTTAGATTGCTAAATGATGATATGAAGAGGGAAGGTTATGTTCCGAACCTTAGTGTTGTATAGAGACATATTGAGAAATCTGGCTTTGCATTGCGAACTCATCAACCGAACTACAAACTCAGTTTTACCTGTTCTCAGGTAGATTAGTCAAGCGAAAACCAGACTGTGGTCCTGATCTCAGTTTTCCCAGGTATAAATGTTCTTGTCTGAAAAGATTCGTTTTGGGTTTTCAAAATCTACGTGAACCCTGAATTGTACTCTACTCTTCTAGGAGCATCTTTGTGTATTCAGCCTATATGCAAGTTTTGCTGTCAGTTGCAATGAAGAAATAAATGTCATGATAGTTTATTGGTTATGAAGAATGCTTTTGCTATGGTCGAAGAAATGCATTACAA
Organism: Morus alba; assembly: GCA_012066045.3. Classification (NCBI taxonomy): domain Eukaryota; kingdom Viridiplantae; phylum Streptophyta; class Magnoliopsida; order Rosales; family Moraceae; genus Morus; species Morus alba. The sequence goes on from CP050224.2 coordinate 59,663,613, forward strand.
CATTAGTTTAAGAGCTCCCATTTTTAAAAGTACCCTTTTTTAGCTATATTGGCTTTCTTCCGTTGGCCCATCATACTTATTTATTTACGTCATTCAGAAAAACGCTGGCCATAAGCTGGAGTTCTATCACTTCGCCGAACATTTTCTTTTCGAATAGAGAGTGTGGTAACCGATTTTCTATTTACTCTTAGGAAGTTTCTTAGCTTGGTGGTGTCTTAATCATTTTACTATTTATACAGGTTTGATTGTCATTCAAGCTTTTGGCTCAGTCTCTCTCTCTCTCTCTCTCTCTCTCTCTCCAGATGCTTGCTTAGCTTTAAAGTTGACCACTTTGTTGGACAATGAGCATTAGAAACTTTATAGTTACTTTTGCAGAAGATTGGTTTGTGTCAAACGAAGAAAACAAAAGAGTCAAATTGGCTTTTATGATTACGGCATGAGTTTTGCTTTAGCTTTTCTTCGTTTGGCAGGTTGTATTGGTTGTAAATTTCCTCCTAGAAAGGACCCATATCTTGGAGGTAACAAAAGATCCGATCATTTGATTTGAAATGTTGTATGTTTTGTTTGTCTCAACTGTATACAAGCTTGGATAATGACTTGTTGATTTTTCTTGGCAGAGCCAAAAATTGGTGGTTGTTGCTGAGCTCTGTTTTATGGAAAACTCTGGTGCAGTTGCTGTAACGGTCTGTAGGACGAGAGATTGCTTTAAGAATAGGCGGGTGCAAGAAACGGACTGATTCGAGAACCTCATAGTGTTTTGCCATCAATTGAAACCTCATATCTTCAGAAGTTGAAGACAATTTTCGTGACGCAAATCAATGGTATAAGCTCACTTTTCGGAACCAATTCAGTTGAAAATATCACTGGGAGATTAATGGTACGTCTTATTGCATAGCTGAAGCAGATGACAAAGGCGGACAAGTTGTTTCAAGAGATTGTATAACGGCCTCAACACAAACAAAAAGTAAGATTATCAATTAAAACAATAGATAAAACAAAAATAAAAAGAGAACAGTTTTTCTGTTTGAATAAGTTATTTTTACTTTATACTTCCATGGGAAGGGGAAATAGTACCAGTATTGACAATGTGCTTGGAAAGGAAAATAAATTTTCTCGTGCCCGATTTTGTTGAACAACCCATTTGCAACCAACTCGTTCACTTCACAAACTGGGTTATTTGGTAGGAGAGGAATCAGAGGATTTTTGAAGATAAAGAGATGTCATTCGAGGATTTATTCAAGAAAGCAAAGTATCTAGCGTCTATTTGGGCTTCATCAGATGCAGCTGTGTCTGCCATTTTATTGAAACAAAGTGGTATCCTTGTGTTAAATAATTCAGTTTGCTATGTGACGGCATTTTCACTTTTGTGATTTAATATTTTGCAGATGATATTGTATTGGTATTTATGAACCAACAGATGGGATTAATATACACACATACACACATGCATAAATACAGTTCCTGTTCCTTGTATTTGCCGCGGGTTTTTTACTCAACACCATTTTAATATTCTAAATAAAGGAATCAGGCTAAGGGCCGTTTAGGAGAGCTTGTGCTTTTACTTTTAAATATCAGAAGAAACGAAGCATGAGTCATGGCTTTAAATTAGTGTTTGGATAGTACATGGAAAGAAGCTTTTTATTTCAGAAGAGTTTTTGAACATGTTGGTAAATAAGTCAAAAGCTCTTATTATTATAAAAGGTAATCCAAAACAAGGATATGTATAGAATTTTTTCTAAAAAGAAAAAAGCGTTTGAGGCTCGGCATTCTGAAAGAATGGAATAAAGGGCTTACTAAATAAAGAGTTTTGTAACCAAATCAAACATTAATCTTAATGAATGGAATAAATTAGCGCCTAACAAATGAAAAAAGGACTATTAAAAATAATAAAATGTTAAAAATGTAAATAGAAAAGCTTTTTATAAGTTCTTTTTTCACACGCAATTAGAAGGTGACTTATAAAGAGCTTATAAAAGCCAAAAGCATTTTCATGTTGTCCATCCAAATAGTCCCAAAAGCAATTTTTGGACTAAATAAGCCAAAACGGGGTTTTTAAGCCAATCCAAATGCACTCTAAACAAAGGAATGAGGTTAACAAAGCCTATTCAATAACAATACCCAACAAGCTTCCACCAGAACTAGAGCCAGCCTGTTGGTTATACCTACCGCAACATTTGTCACCATATTTCTTACAACACTTGACAATGTCCGACTTCAACGGATTCGTTGCTGATATGCCGTCAACTTTTCGAGAACGTTCCTTCTCTTTCGGGTTAAAACAACACTTCTCAGTTTCCCTCTTCTTTGAGCTTATGCACTCATCAACACATCCAGCACCATAATAGTTGCACTCACTAGAAGAACCTTCAATTTGCAAACAACACTCCGAACTATTGCCAATCGTTCTATCCGACGTCTCTTCCTCACAACGAATTCTCTCGACAGATTTAGAGCAGCATAGATTCTCATTTTCCCGATAAGCAGTTTGTTTTGAGCATGTACTGTTCGAGCGCATAACATTTGTGACCTCGCCACAACATTCATCAGTGTATTGCTTTGCTCCGCAACCCTCATTGCTGTCTTCACCTTGCCTACAACTTGACTCTGTGATTTTCTCTCTACTCTTAGAACTTGGGCTCGCTGTATTAAAACCGCTCAAGCTGCTTATTTGGGAGGTTGCCTTACGAGTGACTTTGTCGCAGCACTCATTTTTGCAACTTTTCGTCTCAAGGGGTGCATAACCTCCATTGTATCTGTGTTGCTTGTTGGCGCGGTTCGTGCTTTCATCTCTTTTGCATGACAATGTAGAGAAAGTCCCGTACTTGTGTCTGGAAACTCTGCCATCTTGTTTTTCCGTGTCTTTCAGAAGTAACATGCTGTTGAGAATCACTATTAAGCATGTCCCAACATCGGTAAGAACAGCTGCCCAGACAAGAGGATAGCCTGCAAAGGCTATTGCTAGTATAACGCTCTTAGTACCGACCGAGATAATTACATTCTCGACGAGTTTCCTGAAAGCTCTTTTAGCCAGTCTAATGGCGTTTGGAATCTTTCGGATATCATTTGACATGAGGATTGCGTGTCCTGTCTCCATTGCTAGTGCTGAGCCTGAAATTCCCATGGAGATGCCAATATCAGCTGTAGCTAGAGCAAGAGCGTCGTTTATTCCATCTCCGATCATTGCTACCGGACCATTCCTCTTAAACTCTTTGATGAATTGTGCTTTCTCTTCAGGTAGAAGTTCTGCATGCACAGTGTCTAGAGCACGGTCCAGCTAAACACGAAATCGAGAGAAGCATACAAAATCGAACTCATTAGAAGGCCTGAAGTAGGTTTGTAATAGCTAAATGTTTAACCAGACTAGGTGACAAAATCACCTAAAGATCTTCCTTAGCCCATAAATTCAATTTCGCTAGAAAACTTAGAAAATCTATGTTAATTTCGATAACTGGTTCTGAAAACTCAAGAGAGAAATAGATCCACACCTGATCATATGCAGTCATGGCGGCTGCATTACTGTCCCCGGTTAGCATGGCAGATCTGATGCATAATTCCTTCAACTCTTTAATTGCCTCTGCGGCCCCAGATCGACACGTATCAGAGAGGCAAAATATTCCCACCAGAGCTGCTCCACAATATATGTAGCCATTTGTTTCTCTACTCATACTTTGAACATCCAATGAATCTGAAAATTTAGCTATATCAGCACAAAAATTTGAACTTATAAACATGTTCAAATAAGACACCATAGAGTTCTAGAAAAAAAAAAAAAAAAAAAAAAACCTTTTTCACAACCAGCTCTTAGGCCAATTCTCCAGTTTCCAATGTAGATGTCTTTCCCATCAATTTTCCCGTAGACTCCTTCCCCGGGAAAATTTTGAAAGTCCTCCACATTTTCGGGATTTGGTTCGATGGATTGTGACCGTCCGTGGCCAACAAGTGCATCTGCCATTGGATGACTTGATTTACTCTCAATGCTTGAAACCCTTCACAATTTCGACTAAAGTGTTCAGTTTCAATAAGATAAAAAAAAAAAATTTTCAATATCTCTTGGCTGAGTATCTATATATTCCATACTAGAGATACAAAATTAACTCTTGTGACCAAGCTTACCAATAGAGCAATGTGTTGAAGCTGATATCATGACTAAGAGACCGAAAATCGATCACCGAAAACTCCCCCCTCGTTAAGGTGCCGGTTTTGTCGAAAGCTACGGTTTTCACCTTTGCAAGAAGCTCAAGGTAGTCGCCACCTTTGATTAGAAGGCCGGTGGTGGCAGCCCTTGAAAGAGCACAGAAAATAGTCACAGGAGTGGAGATGACAAGTGCGCATGGACATGTGCTCACAAGAACAACCAATGCTAAATGAAACCAGTAGTTTTCATTTGGAAATCTCAGCACAGCTGGAATGATAGCAAAACTGGCTGATATTATCATTACCACTGCAAAAAATCATAGCAAAAGAATGGTGAAGAAGAATTAAACAAAACACTAGCTGAAAAAAGTGTGTGTGTGTGTGTGTGTGTGTGTGTGTGTGTACATAGGTGGAGTTTGAAAAGGGTTAGAATAGTCTAGGCATATTGTGGCTTCATTTAGCTCAGAGACAATTCTGTTTGGTTCTTTAAGAAAAGTAAATTTCCATTTCTTTTGTTCTTGATGTCAAAAATTAACTACCTAGCTGAGTGTTTGTGATTCCACTAGTTTGCCAGCTTGTCGGGCTGAAAAGAATTAAAGGGAATATATCATTTTGGTACCTTGTAGTTTGTCATTTTGTTAATTTGATACCTTAGTGTTTAGAAATTTCATTGAGGTATCCTGTTGTTCTGAAAAATATACATATATATTTATATGTATATGTGTGTGTGTGTATATGTATACATATTCTGCGGGTTACGTTGGCACATTTTTATGAGACATAAAATGACGAAATGCTCTTTTGAACCCTTTTATTAAAACTTAAAGACTTTCTAAAATTGTATTTTTTAGTTTAGTTATTCTTTTTTAGATTTTGTCTTCCGGAATTTATTATTTTTCACTTAATTATTGCTTTTAGATTAGAAGGGTAGAATTATCATTTCATGTCTCGAAAAAGGGGCTCAGAATACCAAAATGACATTTTTTGAATAACATATAGTACCTCGTTGGGATTTTCCAAACATGGGACCGGAAAAAGTTTGCATCAAAATGATGTTCTCCCAAAAATAAAATGAAAGGCCTATGATGCAAGCAATGATTATTTATTTGAAACTAACATTGATTAAAGGATTGAGGAGTGACTTACAAGGAATATAGTACTTAGCACACTTGTCTATAAATCTCTCAGTTTGAGACTTCTTTTTATGTGCATCTTCAACAAGCTTAGCCATTCTTGCAACAACAGAATCTCTAGCCAAGGCAGTAGTTCTTACAGCAATATAACCTGGTAACAAGAACATAGACTCAAAACTTCAAGCAGAAAAATCTCTCGATCATCATCCGAAACCGAATAACGAGGGAAAGAAGGTTCAAAAAGCTAACCGTTCAGGTTGATTGAGCCAGCCCACACAGTCGAACCCGGCTCTTTGGCAACAGGAAATGACTCACCACTCAGCATCTTCTCATCAACTTCACATTTTCCTTCAACAACCACTCCATCAATTGGAATTGCCTCACCAGCCTTGACTGCAAGGATGGTGTCCAACTTAACAAAATCTACATCAACCTGCTCTCCGGTTTCGGAAATTGTAGCTCTCTGGGGAGCCATGCTTGTCAGGGCCGACATTGCGGCCATGGCCTGCAAAATTCATTTTTACCAAAAAGTACCATAGACAAAAATAAAGGTAAAAGAGAACACACTCATAATCAATGTTTTTCAGAGTATACCTTGTAACTTGCTCTTGTTTCAAGCCAATGAGCAATGGAAAACAGAAAGACAATTGTACCTGCTTCCCAATAATCTTGCAAAACAAGAGTGCCTACCACTGTAAAACATCAAGTCTATATTAGTAAATATAAACCTTTTTTTCTATTTTTTTTTTAATAACTATCATTAGCCACACATATTGGCAGTTTTTATCTGTTTTCATATTATTTCTATACATTATTCGTAACATGTTATTGCACACAATTTGTTCTCCTGAAAAGCAGGGTAAAAGTAAGATGTTGGACGAGGTACACCCAATAACACTGTAACGATGTAATAGTGTTTGTTAAGCTCTTTAGAAGTTGAATTTAATTTTATAAGGGAAATGACCTAAACAACGCCTTTCTAGTTTCTACACAATTTTGTTAATGCCAGATTGAATTAATCCAGATGAGTGAAAAAAAGAAGAAAGAACATATTTGTTACATAACTGAAAGAGATCAAAACTTGAGCATGTAATACCCTCTTTCATTTGTTTTTTGACCACAAAGTTCATTTATTACGGGCTAATCCTACGGGACCTATGCACCGTTTCGACGGAAGTTTCTCAACACAGATCAGGATAAGTTGCTAGTTTTTTTTGGTATTGCTTTTAGAGAACCCTAAAAGTCCTTTGCCCATAAAATAATGGACTTAAGACGTTTGGTTCACAGATTCAGAACCACTCTAAGTTTACATGTGTTTTTTGTGAGAGAAAATACTGTAGCGAGACACGAACCATGATTCGAACCATGGCATGAATCCTCATACCAAACACGCTCATGTGTGTCCCCTATTTTTTTTTTTTTTTTTTTTTTAAGGGGCAGATGAGATCCCGATGGTTGGTCAATTCTCAGAACTACCCCCATCTGGTTATGCACGTAAACAATACATAGAAACGTACTTTTTTGAGACACCAATACTATTTTTACAGTCATTCTGATCAATTAAAATTTTCTACTCATGTTTATACTTTATTTTATGACATGTTATAAGTAAGATAATAAAATTCTTCCAAAATCCCTACAAAGTCAAACTACCCCTACATCCTTTTAATTAAACGTAGATGTATATATACCTGCCAAGAGAACAAGAATGTTTATATTAAGTGTGAGGTTCCGAATGGAAGCAAAACTTCTGATGGCAATAGAGGGAGCTCCAATAACAACCGTCACAAGAGCCAACCATTGAAAGGGACGCCATACAAATTTAAGAAATGACAATGCAAGCAATACTCCACATGCCATCACAGAAGGAGCTGGCCATTTGTTTCTCGTGAAATTATCATCTCCTTTAGGCTGAACACTTGCTTCCAACCTTGCCTTGTTCAGCACCTCAACTGGCATTGATCACATTATGAAGTGCATCAATACCCTCATAGGGATAATAATAAAAACGTACTTTGTGTTTTATCGAAATATCGGATTTTACCTTAAAGGCTGAGATTATGCAATCTTTATCTAATTAGACGAAAATCTATGGCCCTAATGTTAGATTTGGTCATATTTTGCACTGCAAAAAGACACTGTTACTCTTCATAAAACAAATTATGGCTTATTGAGAGAACTCCCAAAAGTAGTAGTTTTAGTATTCTTCAAGTTTTTCGGCATTTGATAATAGGGTCTTTCTACAGCAAGGGTCCCTACTTTGAGGGAGTGTTTCTGAATGTTAAATATGATAAAAATCATATCGAAATAAAAAGTATACAAAATTGATTTAATTTTTGATGCAGATCTTATGGTTTAAAATAAAATCTTAATGATGGAGTATTTTTTCTTACTCTACCGTAGAATTTGTGAAAATAATCAACTTTCATTTTTTATTTTCTTGGGGATCAATTGCTATTGTTATTCTCTTTGATGAACTTTACATTCTTATTACTAGTTTTTCTAGCTAAAAGAAGTTGGAAGTTGACAGCCGTGGGGCTTCCAATTTCTTATTTTTTTTCTTATTTTTTTTTTAATAATATTACAAATTAATTCTCCGAAAAATAAGATTACAAAATATATCAAGTCAGCTTTGTAAATATTCACCATCATTTTTGTTTACATAATAAACGTGATTACATACGGAAAGAATTAAGAAGTGAAGATTGAATATACGCCGCAGCCAGAAATATAAAAGAATCCAATCCTAGTCTTCAGCAAAATGCAAACAAAGCACACATACATACACATTTATACATACATATACGTATACATTTATGTCTAAAAAAACAGCGGTTATCTTGTTTTAACAATATGATATGAATTAGGCGATTGTAACGAATTAAATAGTTGACATGACAATTATAAGTGAACAAGATCGCTAATATTCATACCGATTTGAGTATCAGAAAGGAGGAGGGAATCATGGACAACAATGAGTGTTTTGGTTGGGAGGATGACCGAAATCTCTTTGACCCCATTAACCTGTTCCATAATTCTCTCTAGCAGTGCAACTTCTGATGCGCAACAAATTCCCAAAACCTCAAAGTAGCTTTTCTTGATCAGTTTCTCAGGATCAGCCATGATATCTCCTTGATCACTGTTAACTTCTTGTTTTTGAGATGAGAAAAATGAAAGAGAAGACTATTCTGAAGATTAACTATTTGCAACGTCTTTTTTTTTTTGTAGGGTTGACTTTTGTCCATATGTAATGTCTTTCCTTTTCCGATCTGACATTTTCGGTTTTATGTTTATATTTATTTCTTTCTAAGATAAGATATTAAATGTTATCATTTTGAAGCTAATTACCTTCTTTTTTCTTTCATGAGCAGATTATTCTATTGCATGTTCGAACTCTCTCTCTCTCTCTCTCTCTCTCTCTCTCTCTCTCTCTCCTTTTGGTAAAACTAAGCATTTATTAATAATATCACTAAGCAATATGTTTTCTGTTGTCCATATTGTATTAGGAAAATGGCGTCTACTGTTCGATTTATTTTATTTTATTTTTTTGGGCTAAAGAGTGTTCATTGTAATTGGTTTAGAATTCATTCAGTCCAATAATTTTATTTATTTATGAATGGTGAGGATAATGATAGTTGCACTAATATTTGATATTGGTTATCATAAAATGGATAAATTTTCTGAATTTCCCTTTGCATTTTGCCCTTGAATTTGAAAAATTGCTCTCCATAAACTTCAAAATAATATTGACAGAAAAAGCTGACATGGAAGTAAATTTCGAAGAATAAGTTTTAAAAATCCCTCAAACTTAGGCTACTTTTTCACTTTGCCCCCAAACTTTATAATGTTATCAAATTTGCTTGTTCCTTAACTTAAATGGATGGAAAATATTACGTGACACTAGATTTGAAAGACTAAACCTAATTTAAAGGAAAAAAAAAGAGTAAACCTAATTTAAGCTAATGATATATTAACAAAAATTACTTCTAAAAATACAAATATTAAAGCTGGGACACAAGGGGAATTGATAGGTCGCAGCCAAATGAGTCGTGAAAGCAAGGTAGCTTACTCCCCTCTTTCGTCACTGCCGGCACACTACTTAGATGCTCCGCACAAACAAGAACAATAACTCAAGATAATAGGGTAGTCGAAAAAGTGATGTCACTACAAAAAACAAGACATTTAATGTCTCATATTTAATGACGGTGTTTATAAAAAACCGTCGTTGATCCTTCTAACTTTATACAACTAGCACAGAGGATTAGACAACGGTTTTTTTAAAAACTGTCATTAAATGTTATATCTTAGACGACAGGTTTTCTAAAAACCGTCATCTAATTGGGCGCGATTTCCTAAATTTTAAATATCAAATCCTTAACTCAAACTCCCCGAACATAAACTCTCACCACTCTCTCTTTCTCTTCTCTTTTTTCTCTCCCTTCGTAGTGATTTCACCCAAACTGCCGCTCCTCCATTGGAAAACCCGCCCCATTCCGCCTTCTCATTCTCTACCTAACGTTCTCCCTCTCTCTTTTGCTCCATTAGCCTCCTTCTCTCTCTCATTTCTGCCCCCTGTCGCATTTCCACCATCGAAGTCCGCGCGAAGTTGGAACGTTTCTCCTCCGCCACTATCAATCAACGTCATTATGGTTTCTCTCCTCCGTCAACAACTTCCGAACAAGGCATCTAGATGTATGATTTTAACGTTTTCATCAATTTATGATTAGTTGATTGTTAGATTAAATGTTCAAAGTTTATTAGACGACTCTTAAGTATAGTTCAATTAGGTGAGTCTATTAGATGATGGTGTTTATTAATTTAATTTTTTAGAAATTCATTGTTATTATTTGCTAGTTATAGATGTATAATTTGTATTATTCGGACATATAATGTTTAAAAAGTTTGAATATGAACAATATTTAATTTAGGGTTACAAACTTGAAAGACGGTTGTGATTTAATTAATTTTGTGTTAGATATAAAATAAAATGGTGGGAAAAGTAATGAGTGATTTTGAGGAAATTAAGTGCAAATCTCTTGGGAGGAAAAGAAAGAATTCAAGTGGGAGTTCTCTCCCAATTAATATGTGGCTATGTGCAAATCCCATACACTTTCCATTCTTCAGCATTGAACCTTAGAGATTTTCTTTACAAAAGAATAGAATAAATAGAAAAAGGAAGTTAGACTGATATTAAATAAGTACTTAATGACTGTTTACAAATTCACAGATGGACTTTAATTAAATAAAGAAATGGAATCTAAAGTGGTTTTACTGGTGAATATCACATAATGAAGAACTGTTGAAAATGTGGGACCAGAAACAAATACCGAAAATCTAGAAGCTGATCCATCAAATAATCTAATCATATATGACGCAGTCAAACAGATGGATTATGGAAACTGGAAGGTCCAGCTCTTGAATATCACCTACCTAACGGAGATCAGGAAGGACGGTCACCCTTCCAAGTATCACGAACCAGGAACCCCGCCTCTTTCTCCTCAAGATTGCAGCCACTGGTGCCTACCTAGAGTGCCGGACATATGGAATGAACTTCTCTGTGCCCATGTGCCGGACACATGGAGTACCAAAAATTCAAACTAATATGTATTGAAATATTTAAAGATTTTTAAATTAATATTTGATATTTTATTATATATGTATTTTTAAAAAATACAAGTATATAAATCAGTTTCAGTTTTGGTGACTAAAAAAATTTGATAGTAATAAATTAGTTATTTGCTACTAAATATTTGGTGGTTAATTATTTCAAATACCTTTCACTACTAAAATTTTGGTACTTGAATCATCATGTACTTTTTGTTATTAAATACATTTTGCTACAAAAAATTTGGTCCCTAAATCTTATATTTTTCACTACCAAATACCTTTTGTTACTGAATATTTGGTCACTAAATCTCATACATTTCACTATCAAAATACAATTTGATGCAAAATATATGGTCCTTAAATTTCATGGCTTTCGCTACTAAATACCTTTTGTTACCAAATATTTGGTGACTGAATCCTGTACATTTTGTTACTAAAATTTCAGTATCCTAAATCTCATACTTTTTGCTACCAAATATCTTTTGTTACTAAACTTTTTGGTAACCGAATATCATACATTTTGCTACCAAATACATTTTGTTACCAAAAAAATTTTGATAGCAAAAATTATTTACTACCAAAATTTTAGTAACTAATATTTTCTGCTACACACTTTTTGCTGCCAAAATTTTTTGGTAACAAAAACATTTTACTACCAAAAATACGGCTTTTAGTTAACAAAAAATTCAAATTCTTGTAGTGACAACTAAATGACTTGGTTTAGAATGGATGGCCACTCAAGTGGAGGATATGCAGATCTACATTACCATCAATGATATCAAATGGATAGTAACCTATTAAAACTTAGTATTAGATATATTATGACATATATATGGTAAAATAAATATCCTTACTACTTTTTCGTAAAGATTATAATTTATTATTAAATGTTTAACTAACTTTTTCATTTTCCATGTAGTCACTTGTGGAATGTGTTGTGAGGAGAATGTCCTAGCACATTGGGATTTCATGTCTTGGATGCTCACATCATACTTTCCAGGTCAAGTGGAGGTGGCGATAGAGACCTGAGCAAATGCCATAGCTGCATTTTTTTACCAAGCAGATTCCCTACACACTTTCTTCGTGCCATTTAATAGAGGATCCCATTGGATGTTGACTATGGTATCTCTGCAAGATAGGGCTGTTAGGTTGGATTCGTTCAGGAAAAAACCGCGCCCAAACTTCAAACGAATGATTGCTCTGTAAGTTTAGCATTATTTATTACATTAGAACAACTGATGTACATTATTCTTATAATAATTTATTATATTGTTTCATCATTTATTAGTGCGTTTTGTACTTGGAAGGCCCAAACATTCCTTGAGTTTGATCGCCATGATGATGGGTTAACAAAATTTCTCATACCAAAGGTATGTGTTCATGCATGATTCCGTTCATTAAATTACTTGAACTAAAAGAATACCTAAATGAAATAGTAAGTAATTTTAGTAGTTTTCATTAAATCTCAACACAAGAAGAGCACAAAAAATGCAACTTCTTTGTCTTACGGTATATGCATGATATAATAGAAGTAGGTGTTAATAATCTAAAATGCAAAGGCCCATATATTAATTAATGAGCATTTGGTACAAGTTATAGAAGAATGGACACAATATGTATGAGGACAAATGTTATAACTTATTGTGTTCATTTGGAATTGAAAATGTAATACATGTTTATGTTATATTTGTAATATTTTTGATGTTATATGAGTTGCGTTAAATGTTGCCAAAATGCTGATAATTAACACACGACATTAATAGGCCAACCCGTGGGAAACGAAATAAAATAACATCAGTTTTTGTGTGCATATTCCACATATAACGATAGTTTTCTAAAGAAATTGTTGTTATATACTCATTTTTAAGGACGGTTTTTGAAGAAACTTCCGCGTAATGTGCTCCTTAACCACCCAATTTGACATTTTGAGAATATCTTAGACACGGTTTTGATTATAAACTGTCATCTAATATTTTATTTAACAACGGATAAAACCGTTGTTATATCGTACAAACATTTAACGACCTGCGATTCTGCAACAGTTCTCCTAATTGTCATTTAATTTTTTAACGATAGTTATTAACAATCGTTAAATCCCAAATTTCTACTAGTGCGTGTCCAAAAAGTAGCCCAAAGTAACCATCACCCCAAACCTCAATTTGTCTCATAATGGACACGTGCCTCACAACAACAAACACTGCCCCCGCAACGATATAGCTGGAGGTGGTGTCGGAGCTCAGTCTAGTCTCAGTTGCTTTTCTTTGATACTTGGTAAATATCTCCAAGTTCAAGTTGGAATAGTGTTATGTACATTACATAAATATCTTAATTAAGAAAATCAAAAGGTAAGAATTCAAAATAAGAATCAAAATACGAATGAATATGTATAATAGTTAAGAAAAGTTTTGTTAGTGCGATCATTTGAACCCATGAAGTAAAAACTATCACCCTCCAATACAATATGCAAAATAGAGTTCTACTAAATATATAATCGCTAGTGACATTGTAATAGCCTACATTGGTACAATCTTTCTTGGTTGGATCTACAAGATCTGGTCAGGCAAAGCTCGCTCTTGGTAAATCCATGTTATTCTCTCTCTCTCTCTCTCTCTCTCTCTCTCTCTCTCTCTCTCTCTCTCTCTCTCTCTCCTAGTAGGCTATGTTGGTAACACGATAGACTACTAATGATAATAGATGAGTCTACCACCAGGCCCTGGTGCGGAAGTAGGCCAACAGTTATCTCTTGGTAACTCAACATTTGTAACTCGGTAAATTATTCGTGACACCAGTTATCGAAGTAACACCACTAGTTACCATCACGGGCAAAAAATGTTGCTAAATTCAACATTTTGGAGGTGACGAAATAATTTTTTATTGTAAGATTTTTTTTTTTTCAAAAATTTTGAAGAAATATCGACAAATATTGAACTATATAAGTTGAAATTTCAATTTTGGTGAGCTTACAATGTAATTTGAACAAAGTTTTAGAAAATATTAGAGAAATTTCAGAGAGATATCCAAAAATATCGCATATATAAAAAAAATATCAATCGTGAGATGTGTTTTTATTCTTTTACCAATATTCACAAAAAACAAAGGATTTAGTCACAGCCTTTAGTGACAATTAGTTATATGAAAATCTAAAATTTCTTCTAACATTTAGTTTATTTATTTATTATTCTCCTAATAATTGAGTTTAGTAAAAAAGAAAAAAAATTAATAGAACACATTTAAAAAGAAAAAAAAAGAAACAAAATGAGATAGTATATTATTTATAGGGCAATATAAAATGAATCATTTTAAATGGTGTAAAGTGAGATAAGAATCATAGAAGCATATATTTCATAAGAAGATTAAACTACAAAAGAGTAGTTGGCAAAATATTAAAAAAAAACACTAAAAAAGGAAGAATTGAAATAGGAAAAAGTAAAAGTAAAAATAAAACAAAAAAGAAAAATGAGAGATTGACATGTGGCAAAAAATAGAAATAAGAAAATGTAAAAATAAAAACAAAACGGAGAAATAACAGATCAACATGTGATAAAAGGAGGAGCAATCTCTTTGATTTTTTATGCATGTTAAGATTAAAATGTCTTTGTCTTGTAACTAAAACGTACAATTAGTCACAACTTGTGACTAATACAATTAATCACAACAGCTTAATTCACAGTAATTTCATTTTCTTTTTATTTTTTAAAGGGGACAGAAGGAATTCATTCATTTATTTTTCTAAAAAAGTCATGATCTCTTCCTCTCTTCCTTTCTCTTTCGTTCTCTCTCATCTGCACCTCGCAGCTCTCTCTCTCTCCCCACCTGTTCTATTCTTTCTCTCTCATCGCCTCCTCCCATCGTCCCCGCTTCTCCCCTCTTTCTCTCTCATCACCTTCTTCCGTCACGAAGGTCTAAAATAAATACCATAAAATTTGGGATAGTATAGAGATATAACTATAAGTTTTTATGTGGTCATTTTTAAATTCATTGAACTTAATAAATATTTTTATAATTTAATTCACATAGAGATATAGTGGATTTTTATGGAAATGTATATTTTACTTATAACTTGAGAAAGAGCACATGAAACAAAAAAGGATTCGACAATCAACTTAGTATGATCTCAAAATCATAGTAACGTTTAAATAAATTAAATCTGATTAATTTGGTAAAATCATGATTCCTGACATTTCCATAATTATCGTCTTATCCTTTAAATATAAACTATGTTATTTCTGCATAGCTTAGTATTTGTTTTATTACTTCGATATTTTAAATTTTGTTATTTTAATCAAAATCAATCAAAAAGAGTTCATTTTTCGTTTCCTCAAATAAAGTAAAAATTATCCAATTTTGACACTTAGTAAATTTGCTATCTCTGTGAGACGATACTCTTACTCATCATTATATTACTTGTTTGATTTTGTGCACTTCCAAATTAACGCAACACTTTGATATTTAAATCTTTAAATGATGTGTCTCATTATAATTAGTTAAACACTAATTGATACACTAAAAATTAGACAATAGATTTGAGTTCGTCTTAAAGCATGCGGAACTGTTCTTCTTCCTGAAATAAAGCCTCCTTTTATAGCTATTACCTTAAGTTTCCTGATTTACATTTGTTTCCTTATTTGAAATTTAAGTAGACTTTCATAATCTTGTATTTAATTAACTTTCCTTGTAAAATTCAAATACTTGGTAATAAGTACCCACTTGATTGCAGTTCGGTACATACCCAAGTCCTGAAATGAAAGATTCTAAGGAAGATTCTTAGAATATTCTATGGAATAGTCGACTCCATATGCAATAGAGATTCTAGGTTGATATGGGATCTAAGTCGTTTTTCTTAGCTATCTTCAGTCGATGAATCCTGTTGTAAATGCCTTGTAGCAAGTTATTCTTATGTTTAGTCAATTTGAGTCAACACGTAAATGATGGGGATTATTGGACGAATTATGATTCCAACAAAGACCAAACTCCCACCGTGGCTAGTGAAAGCACAATTAGACGACACAAACTCCATAATCATACCATTAGGACCCGGAGCCCTAAGCGGATGCATAAAGAGACATGCCCAGAGTATCTGTTGTGTGATTTGTGCTCACAAGTGCACGAGTCGCCTCAAGTAATAAAGTATGAATAAAAGTGTCGATCCCACAAGAATTGAGTCACTGATAACATAATGTAAAAGTCACCTCAAACACCAAATTTGATAAAAGAATCAACTAACTACAATTCAATAAACTAATTAATCAATGATGGGTAAGGGCTAGGATTACTAATTTTCCCTTAGTTGCAACTCTGACTGCAATTGCTATAGGAATGTTGCAACAAAGTTCATCAATGTTGTAGCAAAGTTCATCCAACCACAATTGCTATAGAAATGATGTAGCAAAGTTCATCCAGTCAACCTAAAGTTTTGCATATTCCTCTTCCGACAGATCTATGCCTGAAGTTCCTTAAACTAAAATTAACATATTCCTATGCATTTTAGTTTTCAAAACCTAAAGTTAAGCACCAATGTTAATTGTTGTACAAGTTAGTAATATATTCTTATATTATTCCCTTATATTATCCAAGATAGATCTAAATAAAACTAACATTTCTAGAATTAATTTCAGTTTATATATTCTCACTAAATGATGGCTTGTCACTTAATAGAAATTAGACAATAAATAAACTTCAATAAACAGGATGAAGATTACGTAAGCAATTAGAATAACAAATTAATCTTCATTGCAACTTTGGTTCCATCAATAATTCTAGCTAAAGAAGTTTAGCTCATGTTCGGTGCAAGGTAATTAGAAATAATAACAATAATCAAATCCATTTGTCATAGAGAGTAAATATAGACAGATAGAAGGAAATGATTAAGCTAAAGTCTGGATGCTCAGTAGCCCTTTGTCCTTGCTTCCTTTTGCCCCAGAAACCAGCTCTGCTTTTCCTCCTCGTTCTTTTTCTTTCTTTCTTTTCTCTCGGAAAAATGGCATAAAGCCTTATTAGTGCTTATCCTTTTTCTTTCTTTTTGTTGTCTTTGTATGCTGAGTGAGAGCAATATGGCTCCCCTTGGCTTCCTGGCGGCTGCCAAAGAATGGGATATATATCCCTCCCAGAACCAACGCCAAAGACAAACCTTAGGGCTGGTGATGTAGCTCTTCCACATGGCGAGAACTGAGTGGAAGGAGAGTGTGGTGGACAGGTGGCGGCGCGGGGCTGGTGAAATGCATAGGTGCACGGGAATCAGGTGAGGCACAATGCATGTGATCGAGCAAATTGGAACCAGTTCCCAATTTTAATTCCCTTAATATTTTTGACCCATCTCAACTTTATCTTTTCAATTTGACTCCTTTTTCTTTGTACTTTTGACCCTATATCATTTCAAACTTTTTACTTAAGCCCCACTGTTACACAAAATTAATTTACATAATGAGGAAAATAATTATTTTGAAAGGAAACTAAGTAAAAATAAAATAAAATAAAAATACCTAAAACAAACTAAAAATAAAATTAATTCCAAATAAATAAAATGAAATAAAAATAAGGTAAAAGTATTAAAAACTAAACAAATTCTCAAGAACAAGCATACTTTTTAATCCACAAAAGAGGCTAAATAACTCCATTTCATGGAGTTATCAGTATCTATGAGGGTAAATCAAGAATAAAAAATGCCTTATTAATCACGAGTAGACATTTTTGTGTTATAATATAATAGTAGACATTTTTAGGTTCAGAATTTTCTAATTACTTTTATTTTTTGAACAAGAAGAAACTCTGATAATGGCATAAGGGGTCCAAAAGCCTGAGGTGTTGTCTAAACTGCACGCACAATAAATTATTAAACATTAGACGTCTAAGAAAATGTATTTTATAAATATAAGAAAAAAAAAAGGCAAAAATAAGAATTATTGTTGGAAATATACGAACAAAGTGACGTGAAATTGGAATGTTGAGTTTAAAAGAACTTGGACTACTCCTTGAATTAGTCAGATTAACCTTTTAAAGATAGAATATAAGCATTCAACAATAATAATTAACAAAAAAAGAAGGAAAGTATAAGGGAGTTTGTGATTGACACATGTTGGACTTTGTAGAAATCCTCTCCTCAGGCGACGTTTCTTAATCCATCTGGAAGCTTCCTCAGGCGGCACCAAGAAATCCACAGATAGCAAAGACAAAGTAAGAAAACCTTTTAAAGATAGAATAAAGCAAAACAAAATAATTAACTAAAAAAAAAAAGAAAAGGAAACCACCTTTTGATCACACCATCGTATTGCCCCATAAAGCTATTATATAAGCAAAGTGGAGGGCCTTGAAGTGGGTATAGCTTTTCTAGCGTCCTCATTCGGTCATCATTGAGAAACGTCCTCATGAATGATAATTGGTGCTCGTTTGGTATCAATGTATGACATAATTGGCCGACCTTTATCTCATGAATGATAATTGGTGCTCGTTTGGTATTCATGTATGACATAATTGGCCGACCTTTATCTCATGATCTTCACATTCTTACGCAATATATGTCGCAGTCTGTGTGATAGAGGTCCACTAAGCACAATAATGGCTAATGGCAAACCCTCACAGTATTTAAACATCTCATCCTAGTTTTTTCATATTCGAGTCTCCAAGACAACAAAAAAGCTAATAAATATGTCTAGTACATTTTTTTTTTTTTTATATTTAAATAATAAAAAAATTATTTTTTATAAGTATGATATAAAATATAATAATATTACAAATAATTTAAATTTTGAAAGTTTTTTTTTTTATCATAAAAAAAAAATTGCACAGTACAGATTTATAAAAGGATCATTGGTGATGGAATTATTTATTTATTTTTTTTGTTTTATTTGCTACCTTTGTGCCTTTTATTGATTTGATAGAGAAATGAAAAGACAAAATAGACAGATACCTGGATTCTCCCTAGTCTTTAGGCGTCAAAGGATATTCTTCATCTCCATTAGTGAGGTGATTTATTTTAAACCTCATTTATTTTGTTAATTTAAATTTAAAATTTGAGTTTTATTATAGTAAAAAGTTTTTATAAATAATTATATTTAATTTTTTCATTATAATAAAAAATTTTCATATAAAATCAATCTTAACTCGAATTAAAAACTTAAATTAACAAACTAAATAAACGGATAACAACAACATTTTCTTTCAATTCCGTTTGGAGGTTTGTTTAAGCATTTGCTTTGGTAGGAGAGCTTTTTTTGTTTTTTTTTGTTTCTTTTCTTCCTATGATTATTTTTTAAGTAATGCGATAAGAAATCACTGATAGCGTGATAAATTGCCGCCAATAGCATGGTAGGCTACAATCCGTAATATAGAATTAATGATATTTTTCACTGGTGCCTCTAGTCATTTCTAGTTTGTTTCTTAAATTTTAAAAATTTTCACTTTCTTTTTAAATTTTAAATTATTCTCATTTAATTTATTTTGTTATAATTCTTGTTAAAAGCAGACAATAAAAGAGGGATTTAAGTGTGGTCATGTGGCTTTTATAGGTTTTTTTTTAACAAAAATCTAAATGGAAAGACCACGTGACTATGCTATTCTCCTTTTTTTTTTTATCTATTTTATTAACAAAAATTGTTATAGAAAGAGTTAAGAGGAAATAATTCAAAATTCAAGGAGCAAAATAAGAGTTTTTAAAATTTAGAAAGTAAACGAAGAATGACACTAAAGTTCAGAAGCATCAGTGATAATAATCCTAAAATTTAGAGCAACACATGAAAGAGTTTAGTATTACAGCAGGATACCATCAGTGGCATGATTGACTGCCATCACCACAGAGGTTGCCAGTGGGTTATTGCTAGTAACCTAATATGATGCTGTTGCGAGTATTTTTGGTATTAACTTGTATGGTTTTGAACAGGCTTATAATTTATGTCATTTTAAACAATCAGATGCCATCATAACATTTTATTTTATTTTTATTAATTGAATGACAATTAATTTTTTTTAATGCAATAACATAAATAATATTTTTGTCGCTTTAGAGTGGTATTTCTAGTTTTTTTTCTCATTTTTTATAGCAAAACTCAATTTGTGATTGTTGTATTTTTGTAAAGTCCTCTTTTTCAATTAGGTGAGTTGGGGATTATAATAGCTCCATTGATTTTAATGGGTAGGCGAGCATATTGATATTATTAAAAATGTGATGGGCCTTATACATCCTTGATCTGTTTATTTCTTTGGGAATCAACTTGGCTTTCGGATGCTTCTATCATGGCCCTATATTCTGATCTAGTTATATCGCTTGGTTTTTTTCTGCTTTTTAACAAAATATTTATTCTCCATTGATATTCCTTCCTATTTTGGATAGGCTTTTCAGTTCCTGATTTTTGTCCTATTCAATTTTCATTTTCTAATTATTTTTTTTTTTCTTCAAATCGGACTTAGATAATCCGTCTCATTTTTTATATCTAAAATAGTGTCTAACCAATCACATTTCGCCATATCATTTAATGAATAAATATGAAAATTTGAATCTAGTACATTTTAAATTTTTAAATGATGTGACATGATATAGTTAGTTAAACACCATTTTAAACATCAAAATTGAACTCGTGATATAAGTCGTTTCAAATGCAATACATTCATTTTTTTTTTTTTTTGTTGAAAACATCTACGATATTGTTTGTATCGATGTCGTTACTCGTTCATTAGTTCCTGATTTGCACAAGGATATTTTTGAAGGGCTAACTAGAAATTTTCGACGGTACATTATTCTCAACCTCTCAAGAATTTGGTTGCCCTGGAAATTAAAAGTAACAATACTAAATAAAAAAAAATATTAATTGTAATTTTCAGAACCTTCAAATCTTTCCCCATTTGGCCATGTATCTTCAAATCTTGTAAAAACATACCACTATTGGAAAAGTATTATATAGATGGAGAGATATCATGACGAATTGTTCAATATTCATTCATGTTGAAAGAGATGCCTCAGTCTATCCAATAATGAAGCCCAAAATCTGCCAAAAAGGAAAAGAAAAGAAAAGGATTTGTGATGGGAATGCAATAGAGCACTACCAAGTACTATTGTTTTTTTAATGAACAAAATTTACTAAAATGAAAACAAAAAAGTCTTTACTAGACTAAAAATAAAAGCAAAAGAACAAAAAAAAAAAAAAAAAAAAAAAAAAAAAACTAACGAATGAAGAAAACCTAAAATTTTCTAATTTTAAAAATCTATGATTTTTTCTCCAAGTTCTATTTTGACAATTGAAAATGGTGAGAAATAATTCCTTTTTTTTTTTTGTTTGTTGCTATGACTGAAAAGTGTAATCAGTAATGTTTTGACTACTTTTCATTTGCCACCACTACAATGTATATAATGGAATTCCGACATTGATCGTAAAGCAAAGATATTGGTATAAGAATTTTGGGCAATCAAATGTGAAATGTGACTAGAGAAACATGAAGAATCTCAGCAAATTAAAGGGATCAGTCTATATAGTGGAAAGCATTGTACACAAGCAAACATGATGGTGAAATCATTGACCACAAATTAGCACCCAATGCCATTTCTTTTGCAACCCCCCACCATCTCATTTTTGGTTTTATTCTGTTCTTTTGTTTTTAGAAAAGCCAATTTGGAAAAAGGGTGAGGGTAGAGCTCTAAGTTTGAGTCGGACTAAATGGGCCGGTCTGAAGCTCGACATCAAGTTGTTTGTTTCCGAGGCCTAGGTTTTAAGCCAAAACTTTAGTTGGGCCCCATCAAACTTTTTTTTAAAATTTTTCTTAAAAATACCTTATAAATTTTAGGCCACACACGTTCGGCCCCATCAAACTTTAAGGCCAAAGCAGGCCGACCCTCCTCCTTTTAGGACCGGACTAGCCTTGTCAGGTGAAACGAGTGGGCTGGGCCAAGCCTGCTCGAAATTTCCATTCGGGCCGGACGGCCCAAACTTTCACCTCAAGGTGAGGGTGGCCATTTTTAGAAATATCAAGCTATGAGAATGTTGGATGGACCTTTAATATATAAGATGAATTATTAGTGTGACTAAAAATAATATGAATTTTTAAATTATTATCAATCATGTGTAACATTTACATAGTAACAACGATCAGAATGCGATTGTTATTGATTGCATGTTTTACATAGCTCTTAGAACCTATTAATTTCTTAGTTCAAGATTTCTTTTACTCACTGAAATTAAAGAATTAGTAGATCTATTCGACTCAAAACGAAAATGGATTAGGGTTATGAACTTATAACTGATTATCTGATGATTTAATCAATTCCATGATTATAAATTCATTCCATACCGTTGAACATGATGAACGTTATTAAATACAGATGTATTTTTAACGACATTGTGTAAGACAACATACAGCTGTATGTTGTCAAACACATTCAGTATTTTTGACCGGTAAGTGAAATGACTTACAGTGCCCTTTTGTGTACTACCAGGGTTTAGTACCATACAAGTTTCACATGTGGAGTTTAATTGTAACCTCGCCTTTGCGTACATAATTTTCTTAGTTTTGAGTAATTTGAGTTATAGTACGTACATGAACCAATACGTAGTGTCCAAAAAATTGCTTATCCCTAAACTCAAATTCATGCACTCTAACTAGTTTCCTTTCTCCTAAACTCAAATTAATTTAGGGTTGGAACTAGTTTTTGTGAGAAAGTCCAAAGTTACATGTAATTTGTAAGGGTCTTTAGATAGATCCGTTAATAGCATACATAAGTACAAATTAATTAAAGGGTTTTTTAGCACAACCATCATATATACTTGTCGTGGTTTAGTAAATTGCTTACCAAACTTTTAATTTTAACATTAACTCCCTAAACTTATAAAATTGTTGCAATGTGTCCCAATATTTTACTAAATTTACTCAAATTTTTATTAGATTTAATAGATTAAAAGTTGATAAATTGTAAGATTTGTAATACATTTGAATTGAGATATTAGAATTTTTCATCAAACGTAATTTTGACACTAATTTAACACAATCATCGTCAAAATGTAGCACATTACAACAACTTTATAAATTGAAGGGGTCACTTATCAAAATTAAAAGTTTAACCAGTAAATTACTAAAACCATACAAATACAAATTCAAAAGTCAAATGTGTGAAATACCCTTAATTAAAACGTCGTTTAGCAACACAAATTTCCAAAATATTCCAAATTGAGTACATATGCCCAATTCAAATATTTGAGGACTATTTTAGTCCCCAAAACTGCTATTCTCTTTTGGCATATTATTTTGCTGATGACATACAACCCACTAACGCTTGACTATAGAATTTCTTTTTGCACCTCACACTTGGTGGTGTCCTTTGACATGACACTTGCACTCTCATTCTACCACTATATATGAATACATTTGCTGATTGTTCCATGTCACTTTTATTGCATGACCCTACCCTATTCTCATTATGCTACCACTTAGCCAAATATGTTGCTTAGCCAAGGCTTACATGTCCTTGAATTCAACTTGAAAATTATGACCCCAAACCTTTAAGGTGAGGATTCCACCACTTGTTTTAGTATTATTAGCACATATACATGCCAACTATATGGTGGCCCTTATAAGCCCCAATGATCAAGAGTTTTTTTTTTTTTTTTTTTTTTTTTTTATTATGTGGTTCAACACGGTGTATGTTGTGAAACATATTCAGTATTTTTTTTTTTTTTTTTTTTTAACTTTAAAATTGCATAAAATAGTGTACCAAAAAAATTGCATATAAAATAGAACTTTATTTGGTAAATACCACTTGGAATCTTGTCTTTAAAGATGAGAATTTTATTGGGGTATCTCTTTCCTTTTAGAGAGAAAACCCAATTTGTAAGAAAGATCATTAAGGTTACATAAAAAATATTTTAGCTAAATTTTACAAAGCTTATAAAGGAATTTATATTAACCTAGCAGTAAATACACGCCTAAAATTCAATCTTGAGCTCACCAACGATCCAAAAAAAATTAAAAATAAAAATAAAAAACATGGAAATAGATCCAATGAGGGTTGCTATTGCATAATTTATCTTTATTAACTGCATGCACATATGCTAATTGTACTTACTTTTCAAATTAAATTTCTTACTAATTTATATGATATTCTACACGTTTGGGACGAGTTGCTTAATGGTAAGTTAGTGTACTTGTGCTAAGCTGATTTAATATAATTTACTCTCCCCTTTCTAAAAATAATATATATATATATATATATATATATAAAATAAGATATTCTACGTACATTCGTTTCTTGCTTTTGTTTTAGCAATTGCACTAAGAAGTTCCTTCCACGTGAATATAATCGATTATCAGTTAAACGAGATTTTCTAGCTGAACAAAACTCTTTCATAGCCCATACACAAATCTAACTAATTAAAGATCTCATTGCGGATCATAATTGAAAATAAATTAAAAAAAAAAGCAAAGAGAAAAGAAATGAAAGACTAAAGTTAGAGTATGCAAAGAAATTTCATAACTATATAACTATATATATATATATATATATATATATATATGTTGCGTATCTACGATGATATATAACAAATAAAATTTCAGCCTTCTCTAATTTGTTTTGTTTTGTTTTTTTTTTTTTTTTTTTTTTTTTTTGGATGCCTTGTAAAAATTGCTTCTTTGAACTTGACTAGACTGTAAATTCGAATTATTATTTTATAATTGATTCCTCGTGGAAATGATATGGGCTACGTATGTAGTTGGGACTTTGTAATTATGCAATAGCGAAGCCTAATTTGCTGCTATATTTTTTTTTAGGACTAAACCAAAGTAAAATTAAAGTAAAGTAGAATAAAAGGAACATATCTGTATGAAAAAAAAAAAAAAATTCACAATTCAGAATTCAGAGTTTTCGCTAAAAAAAATCACAATAGTGAAATTAAGTTAGCTAACACGTGCCAAACCTTATTATATATATATATATATATATATATATATATATTTTTTTTTTTTTTTTTTAAAAAGGAGGAGGATAGAGGACAATAGTATCAAGGAATTCAAGGAGTACATCTCGATTAGATTGGTACCGCCTCTAAAAGTCCTATCTTGTATATTAAGAAAAGGAAAGAAAATATGAAATTGGCAACATAAAAGAGATTGAAGATTAACCATCCTTACACATGACCTTATACAAAATATGTGTTCTTATCAATATTATTATCAAAGAATACGACAATAAGCGAACGATATATACGACATTGACATTTGAACGTAACATGACATGTATTAAACGTAAAATTGACTATACTATGCTTCCTCAACATAAGTGTTATGTTTAATAATTGTCATGTTTCGTTTTTTATTTCTAGATCTTGCATTGATTGGACTCATGTTTATCCGGATAGACCACCGCAAAATCTACATATATAATTAGGATTGTGAAAATTAATTAATAAAGGTTGATTCGTTTAAGTTCTATCTTATCCCTTACCTTAGCTCTTCCCCAATCTCTGATTATTTATTTCTGATAATACTAAAATTTTATACTCTTTTTTCTCGACGTGTAGGTGTACGCACGCAAGTAAAATCGAATAGATACTAAAAAAATATTATTTGTTTTGGAATTATTCTATCAACTTTACATTATCTAATAGAACATATCATTTGTTGCATAGATTCCCGCGTGCATTAGTTGTTATATATTAAAATAGAAATTGGAAACCACTCTTTACTAGCTAGTAATTGCAACTATTTTAAAGATGTCCTTTTGTGTATTGGGCAACTAAAATATCACACAAATATATATATATATATATATATATATATATATAAGTTAAAGGGGATTGAATTCTTTCATGCATTGTACGAACGAAAAGCAAAAGTACATGCAATTGATAAGTAGCAAAAAATGATAGTGGTGTTAGCAAAAGAGACTACCTACTATATTACGAGCATGGAGTTGGTCTTTCTCATGTATGCAGGCGGGGGAACAAATATAGATGTTTGTAAACAACATAAACAAACTTAAAGTGACGAAAAGACCCAAAGCCATAATATTTGAAGCAAATGGGACCCATGTGTTTTATTGCAACTTTTGACGCCAATATCATGACCATATTGATAAGTTTCAAATATTAAACGTAGGTGAGTAGTGACATGCATGCCATTATAATAACTTTTTATATATAGGACAACGGAAGTTACAATTATTAATAACTGTTAATTTTTCAACGAGTCAATGATTGTAATAAAATGATTATTTCTTAAAGTAAAATTTCATTCAACTAAAAGGTCTTTATAGTCTCTAATAATACTACTGATGATTCTGTGGTATACGATACAAGACACTTGATAAAACCCAATTCCATCAGTGAATTTTGATGAAACACAGAAAGGACGATACTAGATGAGATCCGATATCAAAAAATTACTCGACACACAAATTTGAGCACGCATAAGACTCTTTTTGAAACCACTATAATCGATAGAAGTTTTGAATCTATCGAGAGCACGTAACATATAGTTCTAAAGCCACCAACATCTCCACCTAGACTCATAAAAGGATTTTTTTGCATGCATATATATATATATATATATATAAAACACATACATATATATAATTGCGTATTTTAATTGGTAGGAATTAGATGTATTAATTACTATCATACAGTGACAGTAATTAACATTAATGTACTCGTAAAAAATATGGTACTAATAATGAGTCTTCCATACTTAATTTAATTACCATGTCTCTCACATTTTTTACCAACCTAGCTAGTTGGGATGTGTTTATTTCTCTTGATGCTAGTTATCGATCTCCTTTTTATTTATTTATTTATTTATTTTTTATTTTAAAGGTAGCCTTGCTTGTAATGGTATCAATCTTTATTTCCAATCATGGTGTTTCAATACTCCAGAATTTTATTCTTCTCTCCTTCCCTAGGATATAGTTGGGATGCCGACTTTTTACTTTAGTTAGTGGCTTATAGTGCAATGGGTTGATATACTCTTTTATCTTTTTAGAGTTTCTTATATTGGGTTTTCTTTAAAGAGGTTTTAACGAGACATAAATGTAGTTTTCTCTTAAAGGTATTGGCTTAGGCCTATCTCTTTATGCCCAACTAAAGCTATTTTGTATGAATTTGATCCTTACTTGGGTGGTGTAATTTCTTTTATTTTGCCTATTTTGCCATTTTCATTATTGGTTTCTTTTTTCCTTTTGAATTATTTGAATTTTCTTAAATTTCTTTTAATAATATTAATTTGAGTTCGAGATTTGACGTGGGATAGATTAGGTAAAAATCAAAATATAAGTTGGTGTTTTAAGGCTTGTTTAGTTCAATGATTCGAGTTTTTAATTCAAGTTGAGATATGACTTTATGTGAGAGCTTTTTACTGTAATAAAAAAGTGAGATGTGACTGTTTTTAAGACTTTTTTATTGTAACAAAATTTAAATTCTAAACTCGAATCGGTGAAATGAACGGGGACTTAGTTTTTTCTTAACGTGAGTTGTTCTCTCATCATTTTTAAAAAATTTAATAATTCTAAAATAGTTAGAATTTACATTTAATAATATTATATATGTGTGTGAGTAACATACAAGACGATACGCTTGAAGGTGGATTGTTGAGACATTTCCACCAACCATTATTGCCTTGCTTTTTGTTGAACGCAATAATTAATGATCTTTAGTGCTCTTAATTCATTGACTTGGGCGTACAACTTATATGTTTTATGATTCAATAATTTATCCTTTATGCTTGTCCATTTTTTGGATACTTCTCAGATATAAAAATAAAAAAAAAACATTAAAAGACATTAAACAAGTCAAATGCGTGTTCTTAAGAATCACTACCTTTAGTAGTTTGAGAACCAGAACTGGCAATTGTGTACTATCGCCAAACTATATGACTTTTTTCATTCCACCATTAATCAATCTTAGCACTGAATAAATAAAAAATTAATCCTAGTGGCCCTTGTAAAAAATAATCCCACCACGGCTCTTACCTTTTTTAGTAGACCCCACCACGGATAAATAAATCTTATTTTTTTTGCTTTTATATTATCAAAGCGTATCCTTTTCTAATATGGCGTCTCTTACCATCCAATTCCAAACATCTAATTAAAGTTAGATATTGCAAATCAATACATTATGCATTAATCTATATACTAGACTTGTGATAATGTTATGGCTCTTAATCTTTCAAATCTTATTAGTTTAAACTTTACTATTATTATTATTATTTTTTTGAATTCTCTAATGTTTATGGTTGAGAAAATGTAGATGTATAATGATTGCTTTTGAGATAAGAAGATTATTATCCACTCAATGATGCCAACTTGTGAGCTATACCTTCCACAAATTCAGAATTGCATGTTGATCATTGTATGCAAATAAATAATCGGTAATCTTGACAAATGCTCTTTAAAAGTGCATGAATTAAAATTTTTACTCTTTAGTCTTGATTTATAATATTTTTAAACAAATAATTATAATAACAAAAGCTTTTTAAAAAATAATTATAATAACAAAAGGATATTTATTAAGAGTAAGAGGTAAAGATCCATACTCATACACTCTTAAGGGTAAATTCTCCATTTGTTTCTAAATAATACGCATCACACAATCCTCCAAAAGTGTGTACAAAAATTGGGCCCAACGAAAACAAAATATAGATTAACTACTTTTTTAAAATAAATTTAAAAAAGATTTACCTCAAATTTCATAGAATTTAAGGGTGCGTTTATTTATACAACTCAAGTCATGACTTGAGTTATGTATGTGAGAGAAAAATATTATAATAAAAAAGTTAAATTTAAATTTATGTGAGAGAAAATACTGTAACAATATGACTTAAATTATGACTTGAGCCATGAAATAAATAAGGTCTAAGTAATAGTCTATAATCTCGAATTCTTTGATGCCGTTGTCATTTCTTTTTCCTTTTGAAAAGAAAAAGTTAAAACCTATGATCTTGAAAGAGGATATGCTTTCTTCTAGAATAATATTGCCAGTTTATCAGGTAAAAATTATTGTTATCTCTGACTTCAGTATTTTGTTTATGCTACAAAAAAAAAAAATTTAAATTAAATTTCTAAATCTGTCGCTGATTTATTATATTCGCAACATTTTTAATAATCCCTTCTGCTTATTAAAAAACTTGTATTCGCAAATATAAAGTATTAGTTAACTAGAAATTAAAATATAATACGTGATGATTAGTTTTACATGGACGAGCCTGGGTCCCTTCCATGTACTCAGGCGGGGGAACAAATATGGATTGATTAAAGTATTGGTCATAAACGAACTCCGAACAAGATATTATAATATAGAAGGACACTTTTATACAAATTAATTTTGTAACATGTTTTGTACATATTGTTGTGTTAGAGACATTTATTGTTTATTAAATAATAAGAAATTCACTTATACAATCATTTAAGGTTTTTTTATATTTATTTTAAAAAGAAATATTTGTAAAGATAATAATTGACTAAAAAATTAAGTAGAGACACATTTAAAAAGAAATTATTTTAACCAACTAAAAATTAAATAGGAACCCATGCAAAAAGAAAAAAAGTTACTTTTATAGGAGTAAAGTGAGGAACAATATATTTTTAAAAAGCACACAAAAAATTAAAATATAAAAAAAAAAAAAAAAAAAAAAAATATAAAAAGAAAAAAAAGTAGGTGGAGAGACTGTCACGTAAAAAGAGCTTTGACTCTTTTATATATTGTTAGAAAATAATAATAATAATAAGAATAATAATAGACGCAATAATAATAATAATAATAATAATAATAATAATAATAATAATAATAATAATGATAATAATGATGATGATAATGATGATGATGATGATGATGATGATAATAATAATAATAATAATAATAATAATAATAATAATAATAATAATAATAATAATAATTAGGAGTGATAATTGGTGTTATTGAGTCTTGTTTGTGTTAAGACGTTTATTAATCGTGTTAGAAAACATCAACCCAAACATGACCTAAACGTGTCAAAAATGTCAACCTAAACACGATCAATTTATTAATCGTGTTAATTGTCTCAACACACATAGCCCGTTTAAATTAATATATTGAATAAATAACTAATATAATAATGATTAAATTTCCATGATTATGACAAGTTTAACATGTGTATTGGTTAATTTATCTTTTCTTTTAAGAAAATTATATGAATTTTACCTACAAATATTAAAATTCATATTACTTGTATTTAATATGTCAAATAAACTTTCATGTTATATCACATTTCATTAAATTACAGATGACACATATAGTTAATCATGTCAATTCGTGTCACTTCGAATTAGGAGATCAACCCTAACCCAACAAATTTATTAATCGTGTTAATTGTGTCAACCCGATTATGACCTAAACTCATTTATAACTAACTTTGTGCGGATTTCGAGTTGTGTTTCGTGTCATGACCCAAATTACCATCCCTAAAAGTGGATTCCGGTATCTAGATATGCTGCAATTAAAGAGACCATAAGCTCCATCTAAAATCAAAAGATTGCAGAAATGATTGGCCAATTTTTCATGACAAATCCAACTACAATTGACCTTTTCCGGGAAAAACAGCTCGACATGACCACCATTTTTTGGAGCAGTGGTCACCATTTCCATAATATGTGCATAGGCTTAAATAATTAAGCACTTCATTCGACAATTAGCAGTGGTTAAAGTAACATTTTGTACACTTGTCAATGTGTGTATATATATGAGTGTAGTTTTAATGGTTATTTTAATATTTATTCGTATTATTATTATAATTGTAAGATATTAATATGACGATTGTAAAAATTAAATAGTTGACTAACAAAATTTATGATAATTATTGAGATTGAATTTTTATCACGTTGTGTTGTTAAATTTTTAGTATTTAATAAGTAACTGCTGATGAAAACATATTGTTATTAAAAACTCGTCCAAACAACAACCAACATTATATAGGCACAATTTGGTTCCCAAAGTTGGATTGTGGAACTAGTAGATGTCGTGTGGTATACTCCAAGCTGAATACTTTGGCTTCTACTCGAGAACTGTATTTCGTCTTCATCACTTGAAATTTAATTTGGTCATAGTGGGTAAAACCTAATTTTACCAATAGCGATGAGCAGAAATCAATATGCATTTTAGGAAATTGAGCGTGGTCAAAAAGATACTTTATTTACATGCCCGGGCATGACTTTTGGAGTCGTGAATAGCTGAGGCATGCCCACTAACCTTTGTTTTTGCACCCTTTTTTTTTTTTTTCCCAAACATCAATGGCATTTGTTTTAGTGCTTTTCCTAGCTAGTGACTTTTTTGTTTTGGGTTGAAATACCTAGCTAGTGACTTGCACCTTTCCTTACTTTTATAGCTTATGATTGAATGGTGATTCTTCGTCTATATATATATATATATATATATATATATATATATATATGAGTGTAATTTTAATAGTTATTTGAATATCTAGTCAGTGAGTATTATTTTTTTAACCCTGTGATATCAATTAAATGGTTGTAATAAATTAGGTAATTTTTAAAAAATGTATGACAATTAATGAGATTGGATTTTTATCGAGTCGATCATGTCATCAAATTTTTATACTCAGATAAAATCATTCTCATACTTTCAATTATATTAAAACATATTGAAAGTATATGTGTTTTTAATAATTTTAAGTAAGTACCTTCAAAATTCTCTTGGGATCGTTTTTTAGAGATAAAATGTTCAAATTACCCTTCTATTTAATTAATTATAAACTAAAATTATACTGGAAAATTATATTTTACAAAATATTTTAAAAATATTCTCAACAATAAAATGTTTTGTTTTAAAATGTACTAATAAAATTTTGAGCAAAATTTTTTAATGTCTAATTAATTAATTAGAAAGAATCATTTGGATATTTTATGTTCCACAAAAGAACTTTAGGGTACTGAAGGTACCTATTTAATATTATAAAAAAGACATGTTCCTTTCGAGGTATTTCAATATAATAGAAGATATCAAAATGATTTTATTCCTTTTATATTTAATAGTAACTATTGATAAAAACATAATGTTTTATTCACACACAACTTTTTACTCTTGACACCCACTTTCTAAATGCATAACCCACTTAATTTTAAAAGAAATAAATTTACTTTTTACACACCATTATTATTCCAAGATTACCCCTAACTATTTTAATAAGATTATTAGCTCTTATTTTATTTTTCTCCACACCCATCATTTTATTTTAGTTTTTTATTTAAGATATTATCATTTCTTTATCACTCTAATTTCTTTTGAAGTTTTGGGCATGAAAACTTTTCTCATATATAAAGAAAATTTATTATTACATTCTTTTCAGAAAAATAAAAGACATAAATATAAACATAACAACATCATAATTGTTACATGTTTTCTGCGAAAAAACATATTTGTTACATCAATTGAGGTATTGATCAAAACAAACAAAATAGAAAAAGTCAAATTCTAAAGAGTGTTAAAGGAAAAAAAAAAAAACACAAAGAGAGAGAATGAAACTGTAACGCCTCTTCACGGATGTCACAGGATTTGTTGCTTGAATTGTTAACTTCAACAGTTTTAATAAAAATAGAAAATAAACTCAAAATCCTAGGAAAATAATGTAATAACTTTAAAAAAAAGCGGAATATAATTAAATAAAGCTTATTAAAAAAATTAGACATCATCTGTGACGTCTTTCTGTTTCCAATTCAATGTTTCTTGCGCACATGTCCGTTCTCGCCCTCCATCCTAAACATCTTGCTTCTTACCCTTATCTGCAACATGATATAATTCTTAAGTAAGCAAAAGTTTTAGTAAGAAAACATTCTTATCTCACAAAAACATAACTTAATTTTTCAATGAAATTGTAACATAATCATCATCATCATAGTAGTGCAAGAGGCACACATTTATATATAATATATCTTATCTTTAAATATCCATATTAAAACATTGTTCATTTTATCTTTAGGAGCCTTGTATTATTAAAATCATTAGCGCGCCGTCATTTGAGGAGTGAGATAGCTAATCCCAAACCAAACATGACAAGTCCACTAGTGGGACAGTTGTCCAAGTGGGATATCATAAACACAAACATGAGGTGTGGACCACTTCATTAAGGGATACATATATAGATATATAAGTTTTCTTTAAAACTTGTCATAAATAGTAAAATCATAACCATGAAAACATCCTTGTGAAAATCATCGTAAAAAGGTCTTGAAAGAAGAACATATTGTTCATAAACCTTTAATCATACAACATTCTTTAACATTTTTATAAACTTTTATCATGTTGCAGGTGAGAACATACTTAGCTGATTCGCTAGCTTAACCTTTTTGTTGTAGAAGGTGATTGATGCCTCGATTCATGATGTGCTCTTCCACTTAGGTGTTCATGTCAAATTATTCCATAATAACATTAGAAATCAAATTTCATATTATTGAGACGTTGAATCATGGCATAACTCATCTCATATCATCATTACATAATTAAACAATCATCATAGCACCAGTTTTATTAACATAAAATCATGATTTATAAAATCAGAAAACCTTGACCCTTACTCACTTAGTGAATTATAACTCAATTTACATAAATTCTTCCTGGCTAAAATGTGGAGAACATAAAATCAACATAAAATAGCATGAGTATAAATTTTATCGCAAATTAAAAATCTAAGGAGCAGTGATTTTATAATTTTACAAAATCTGTTAGCATACGTAAACCAGTGAACAGCCTCCAATCTAAATCCATAATAATTCAAATATACATAGAAAAATTCCGTAAAAATTATAAGACAATAATAGGAAACCTTTTTTCTTCTTTTTTTTTTTTTGAATTATATATATAGTATATATCTCGGCAACATATACATAATATTTGAATATATAATATAATATAATTATATAGTATAATAAAAAATAATAAAATATAATATCTTATTAGATATAAATATATATATAGTAATTAATTAAAACGTAGTAAATAAATTTCAATTTAATAAATGTAGAATAAAAAGGCATCATAAAATATAATCATAATTTAATTTGGACACCGACGTCATCCAAAAATAATAAATTAACATAATTTTAACAACAAAACATATAACAATCGCATCACATAGTCCACTAACATAAATCAAATTCTGTTTCAACATATAAATTTGACATGAATACTTCGAGCACATCAATCTCACGTGGCCGTCACCTGCAACATAACTAGATAGAAACGTTAGTTTATTTAATTTAAATATCATAAAATCCAATTATAATCATACTAGGCCGTTAAATTCATCATTAATCCGTTAAAGAAAAAGACAGACGTACAGAAACGGAAAAAAAAAATCCAATGTTATAAAAACAAAAGACCAAATGAAATGAGCATACTTTTAAAAAAAGAATATTATTTGTAAAAAGACATAAAATTTGAAATATATAGTATGTGGGTGTGTTAAAAGAAAAAATATGTTTCATGTATGTGTATGTATATATATACACCGGTATCCGTATATAGTTTTTCCTCCAAAGGTAGTGGAAAATCAACTGTTTTGTAACAACAAATTTAATATATAATTGGATCATTACATCCACTACTCACTCCTAGCAATTAGGACAAATTCTAGTGGCCGTTGCAACCCACCACATGCATAAATTAATCATTTTCTTGCCGTCCAACTCTCAAATTAGGGTTAGGCAATACACCAGTTAATTGGTCCATAGAAAATACACCAAATAATGGGTTCGATCGGAGATATTTTAAGATTCATTTGTTTGTTTGTTTGTTTGTTTGTTTTGTTTTTGTTTTTTTTTTTTTTTTTTTTTTTGTTTTTGTTTTTTTATTTAATTTCTCGAGTCTAGACCTTTTGAAAGGGAGTTACCCCTCACTCATCTTAATTGATTCTATTAATTATATATTAAGTTAATTATTGTTTTCTTAGAAAGAAAATTTAAATGGATAAGCTATGCGCATATTGTATCTATTGAAAAATATGTGTAGACTTCAAATATAGAGATCTTAATCAATGATTTTGCAACTCAAAAAGCATGTTTGATTGGTTACAAAAAAAAAAAAAAAAAAAAAAAAAAAAAAAAAAAGAAGAAGAAGAAGAAGCAAGTATTGATGAATTCTTTGACCCAAAATATTTTAGCAACAAATTCTCATCTTTACATGGTGGGGTGTCTTATCCTTCTTCATTATAAGTTGCCGTTGTTGAAAAGGTTACCCTTTCATTGATAGATAGAGGTTTTTGAAAGCTTTTCATATATGCATGCTTTTCAAGATTCCTGCCTTCTTATTCTTACTTCTATTTTTGTTTGATAAGTTTGATAGACTGATTTTCTTTTCCTGTTTAGTGCTTTTATAAAATGGCTTTGTAAAACTTTTTTTTTTCTTTAAAGTTCTTAATAGATTTTTTGCTAATACAAAAATCCCTTACGTGGTGGGTACCTGCATGTGTGGGACGTGCTTGATCAATTGATTGTTTAAATTGAGATGTCTACAAAATGAAGTGGACGGTACTTTTTTTGTTTTTTTGTTTTGTTTTTGTTTTTGTTTTTTATTTTTTTTTATTTTTTTGTTTTTGTTTTTATTTTTGTTTTGTTTTGTTTTGTTTTTGTTTTTTGTTTTTTTTTGTTTTTGTTTTAGAAGAAGTGGCCATAGTAGTTTATATCATACTGAAATTGAAATTCTGGTACCAATTCAGTGCCAAAAGTTGTGGAAATAAAACAAGCATCTTATAATGGTAAACTCTATATATAATTATCTTTCCAGGAAAGTGATCTCTATCAAAAAAGATTGATTTTTTCTTGTTTTCTTTTGTTAAATATATCAAACTAAAAAGGCTATATATTGTTCTTGTTTCTTGTAAACATTTTGGAGATTTTTGATGCGCAACCAAAAAGTAGAGAGATCTAAAACATTCCGCGTCTAGCTCGTGTGTGTGTGTGTGTGTGTGTCTATATATATATATATATATATATATATATATATAGACACACACATATATATTCACGCATATTAACTTCTACCTACCTTGGGGCCGTGGATATGGCTCTTTTTGGTCATTGATGCAACTTTTTTACTTTTTTCTCACCATTTTCAGTTGTGCACGCCTTAACCTTTTCCATTCTCGATCTTTCTTTAGAAAATTGAAAATAACACTTGATCACGTAAAAATTGGTCATATATAGCAATTACTAGTACTACTACATCACCCTTTCATTTGGGCGTTTATTATTGGTCATTATATGCTACAGTATTAATGGAAACCCGGAATAAAAAAATATGTCTGCGTCAACAACTAGTGATAAGCCACGTCAAAGTACTACAAGTGCAAATTGTTTCATTTCAATTTTGTTGTTAGCGAAAAAAGCTTTGCCATAATGTTCACCTATGTTTTAGTCACGAGTTGACATTAATGCATGCGTTAGTAGAAGTTATATATCGTATATAACACATGCATGCAAATTATTTTAGGCCTAAAAAGACAAATTAAAGAGCAAGAGAGTGGCATGACTTTCTTTGAGTATAATTTGGGAACTAAAGAATGAAATTGCACCAAATGTGCATGCGTTAGTCTTTTCATCTATAATTAAAACTCTATACAAATATCAATATCAATACTATATTTTATATTAAAAATGTGAAAAATGGCATTTGATATATCAATTTTTGTCGCACTTCAATCCATAATGTTATTTTATACGTTATATTTACTTTTTGATATAATTATTAAGTTTTGAAACTTGTAAAAGTCACTACAAAAAACTTGACATTTAACGACTCTTATAAGACGACGGTTTGTAGAGAAATCGTCGTCTAAAGTGCACTTAAAAATGCAGCCTTTGAGCAAGCTGGTTTAGACGACGGTTTTTATAGAAACCGTTGTCTAATGTTCACATATATAAGGACGGTTTCTACAGAAACCGTCATCTAAATTTGTTATTTGTTTTTAAACCTTGTTGAACTTTCATTTCGCGATAATTCACTCAAAAATCAAAACACCCACTCATTCTGCCAATCCCTCCACCTAGATTGCACCATAAGGCCAAATAGTGCCATTCTTCCTTCCGTTCGCTGCTGACTGCCGCCTTTTTATCCACAAATCTGTGAAGAACTTCAAGTAAATTTCATTAATCTTCTCCTTTTTTTATATAAATTTCACTAATATGGATGTTGAGTTTATGTTTTTTGGGAAAATTTGATAAGTTGGTGATGAAATTATTTTAAGTTTTGTGGTTTTAAGTATAATGGATGTTGAGTTTTTGTTGTTTGTCTTGAATTTGTTAGGTATATGAAGAAACATGTTTAGGTTTTATGGTTTTTTGTAATATGGTTTTGAGTATTATAGATGTTGGATGTTTGTTGTGTGACAAAATTTGTTGATGTTGATGTTGATCATGAAATTAGTTTAGGTTTTGAGATATGGAGTAATATGGGTGTTGGGTTTTGTTGTGTGTCTTGAATTTGGTATGTAGATGATGAAATTTATTTTGGTTTTATGATTTTGAGTAATATATGGATGTTGGGTTTTTGTTGTTTGTCTTGATTTGTTAGAAATGGACTATAATGTATGTGTTTGTGTAAGTGAGATATTTATTGTTTGGTCTTGTTGTGTAGCAATGGATAGAAAATTGATGTTTGCAAATAGGTTGAGTAATGAATATGAGAAAGGGGTTGAAGAATTTATTTCCTTTGCAAAGAATACAATGAAAGCGAATATGATTCGTTGTCTGTGTTTGCAATGTGGCAATATTAAAAAACAATCGATGCAAGATCTTAGATTCTATTTTTTTCAATATGGCATTGATCGGACTTATCAAATATGGATACAGCACGGTGAAGAGGTTCCAAGTCCATCTTTGGCGGTTAGGGGAATATAGAGGAATGACATTGTTATTGATCCTGAAGATGATGAAAGTAACATGGTTGATGTGATTAATGATATAGAGGAAGAATTTGTGCACCGATTGGAGTTATTTGAGAAGATCATGGATGATGCGGAGAAACCATGGTATAGTGGGTGTAAGAAGTATACCAAATTGTCCGGATTAATTAGATTGTAGAACTTGAAGGCGTCGGGTGCATGGTCAAATGCAAGTTTTACATGACTTTTAGAATTTCTAAAAGATGCACTTCCGGATTATAATCAAGTGTTGAGTTCTATGTACGAGGCTAAGAAGACGTTGAGCTCTATGAGAATGGAATATGAGAAATACATGTGTGTTCAAATGATTGTAAAAGAATATACTAATGCCTATTTGGTAGAAGTTATAGAAGAATGGTTACATTTTGTAAAAAGACATAGATAACTTATCATATATATTTTGGTTTTAAAAATGTAATATTTTTATTTTTATTTTTTATAATATTACTTTCGTGAATTGTAGCCAAAGTGCTGATAACACATGGAATTAAAAGGTTAACCTGTGGGAGATGCTATAAAAATAATACCAATTTTTTGGGTTCAGTCATCTAATGTGCACAAAAATGCACGAACAGGGCAATTATAGCTGATGGTTTTCTTTAAAACTGTATTCTAAAGTCTCATTTAACGACATATAAAATTTGTCGTTAAATTTCTAACACATTTAACGACTCCACATTAGACGACAGTTTTTTGAAATGTCATATAATCTTTTGACGACGGTTTTAACCGTTGTTAAATACCAATTTTGCACTAGTGATTGAAATGTTCTATAATATCACATTATTATTGTAGTTAGATTTTTTTTTTTTTTTTTTTGAACTTGGGGTAGGAATTCGAGCTTTGTCACCTTATGCTGGAGACACGTTTGAAATTATTGCTAGGTTAGGTATGCAATCACGTTTTTGTTAGATTTTAAGAGAATAGAGACAAATATATCTTAAAGTGTCTACATTTTTACCACTTATAATTGATTAATATCTTTTTTAGTCAATAACTATATTAATTAAAAGATATTAATAAAAAATAAAGTATAAAAAATTGAAATCTATGCATTCTTTTACGTGTATTTTCTTGGGAAATAGTAGAAAATAGGCCAATATGAAAAGCTTAAGAAAATAAATAGGCCAATTTTTAGTTATAGAAATTAATAGGCCATAACTTGTCAAGTTATGGTTCATAACCAGATAAGTTATGGATAAACTTGTCAAGTTATGGTTCATAACTGGACAAGTTATGGACAATTATGAATAATAACTTGTCAAGTTATGGTTCAGAACCAGACAAGTTATGGACAAAAATAATAATTTAGCATATTTATTAATTTATGTAAACTATTGACCTATTAATTTTAATTCATATCAAATTTTGACCCATTTTCCTCTTTCTCACTATTTTCTTTAGATTTTAACTTCACTTGTAGCGTGTCTGTTTAACTCTACCTAACCTATTCCATGGTGTTTAGTGGGCCTACAAACAAACACAAGATCTATCACCTATAGACGCCTACCATGGGTTTTCAATTGGGCTGACAACAATTTTAATAAGATAATCTTCGTAAATACCTTTTATAATGCATGAATCAATATTTTTATTATTTATTTTTAATTTATAATATTTTAATTAAATAATTACATTAATAAAATAATAATTATTAAAAATAAAGAATAAAATATTAAATTTTTACATTTTTAAGGATAAA
The DNA here is from genome assembly GCA_012066045.3 of Morus alba. Classification (NCBI taxonomy): domain Eukaryota; kingdom Viridiplantae; phylum Streptophyta; class Magnoliopsida; order Rosales; family Moraceae; genus Morus; species Morus alba. The sequence goes on from CP050224.2 coordinate 59,703,072, forward strand.
TTCCCTATTTTTTATTTTTCATATTTTGGGGCCCACACCAAGACCGCATCATTACGGGGGAATGTCAAGTCCTAAAAGAAATTTGAATTGAATATGTCATCATAGCGGTCACCAGGAATTTCTAAAAGAATAAAAATAATAAAAAAAAAATTGATTAAGTGAATCTGTTTATGTGTGGTGTGTGCTGACTGTTGTACGTAACAAATTAATTACATTAAAACTTAGGTTTACGATACTTTAGCATCTTGAATTTTTCTTTAATTTGATTAGTTAAAGCAATCCTTAAATTTATTGTATTGCAAAATATCCTCAAATTGGTTTCAACGAAAATGCTCTTTGCGCATGTCATGCAATTAGCTCGTTTGTTAAGATAGATATTAGAATTTTGATAGTAAGGATGCACAACATCAGCAATTCGCGGTGTGCACGAGTGTGTTTTAATCTAAATTTGATTAAAAATCCTAAATTGAAGTTTATTAAATTCGCGGGTACCGTAAAACTTTATTAAATTTAAAGATTATCTTATAAAATTAAAAAAAATAGTAAAAGTTAGAAGCACAAATTAAAAATCATAAATTGAAGTTTAAGAGTGAGATGAGAAAACTCTCAAACAGGGAATAGAATTATTTTAATTTTGGTGTAACAAGAAAAGGTTGTTACCTTTTGGTCAATGGGTCACTTTCTCCTAGCTGGCGTATTTATAATACAGGCAGTGGGACAAATATGAATCTATAAACAATGTGGCTGACGGGATATAAGATGACATTTTAGACATTAGTTTTATTATATATAAATAAAAAACAACAAAAAGATATGACATTAGCATAAAAAGCAAAAGATATGGCATGATACATGCCTTCTCATGGATTGTTTGCAACTCAAGCAACCGAATCTTGTACGTGTAACAAAAACTCAAAAGACCGTTCTAAATATTAGCCAATTTAATGTAAACAACTGACAATTTAGTTCCAAAGAAGCCATCATAAAAGGTAAAAGGATTAATCACAAAAATTACCCTTATTAGTATAACATTTTATCTTTCGAATTTTAAAATGTATTATCTTTTCCCCTCTAACATTGAAACTTTAGCAAATTTGGTATTCCGTTAGTTTTGTAAACGGAATTGCCACTTATCACGTAGAGACCATGATTACAAGTAACACTTTAACCACATATCACATTGACATATGGCAATTCCATTTACAACACTAAGAGAAGGACCCAATTTGTTAAACTTTCAAGAGAAATGTATGCTACGTTTAAAGTTTGAGCAATTAAGTGTTACACGTGTCATAGATCAAGAATTTTTTTGCAATTAATCTAATGTAAAACATAGAGCGATGGTTTTCTTGAATGTGTTGCTTGCTTTTAAATTCCTAGCATTTCCTCAAATCTTTAGAGAGCGTTTAAAAATCGTTCTTGTATGTAAAAGACATATGATGGCTCTAGAGTCGACATCATTATTTAAAGGGTTTTTGACACAATTGCTCTCTGAATTTATTGTGGTTTAGCATAATACTCCTAAATTTTTAATTTTAACAATTTGCCCCCTGAATTTATAAATTTGTTGCAATGTGTCCCATTTAACTAAATTTATTCAAATTTTTATTAGATTTAAGGGACTAAAAGTTGAGATATTAAAAAATTTGTGTTACATTTGAATTGCAATGTTAAAATTTTTAGCTGAACATGCTTTTTTAATACTAACTTAATACAATTATCATTAAAATGAGATATATTACAATAATTTTACAAGTTCAAGGGGCAACTTGTCAAAATTAAAATTTTAGAGAGTAATTTACTAAACCACGACACACTAAGAGGGTAAATGTGCTAAGAATCCCTTTTTAAAACCATATCGTCATGACAACGGTTGAAAACTGTGGTCAAATCCATTTTTTATATCGGTGAAAGTCATATTTTTGATAGATTATGACGGTGAATGCATATTGTTCAATAATTCAGAAAACAAAAGTATGAATTTGGTTTATTTCCTTTTCTTCGTTAGTAATCGTTGATTGAAAAGATAAGGGTTTATTTTGTCAAAATGGATTATATATTTAGTTAGAAATATAAATTAACAAAGAAAAGAAACTTTTTTTTTTTTTTTTTTTTTTTTTTTTTTTTTTTTTTGCAATAACCGTTTCTATATAACGTTTTGTTTTGAAGTTCCAATTATATAAGCTTTTATATTTAATGTGTGTGCCATTCCCCACTAAGATATATATATATATATATATATATATATAATGATTCATCTATGTACTGCAAATTGAAGCGAGTCAAAGAATTCTAACAGAATTTCATGAATATGCTTGCAATTTTCGTCGAAACATATTGCAATTCATCTATTGGAACGTTGAATATATCAAACATATTTTATTTTTCTGAAGGGCATTTGTGCTCTTTGACATGGATCAAGAGGAAAAGATTTGGGAACTGACAACGCTACAATACTAGGTTGTTCAATTCTCTCTCACGTGGGCCATCATCATCTCATCAACATCCACATGTGTGCGCTGTGTGTGTGTGTGTGTGTGTATATATATATATATATATACACACACACACACACATAAGTTTTGAATGGTTACGTCTCATTAATTTAATGATGTATATAGATATATATATATATATATATATATATATATCTGTGTATTGTATCATTAATATATATATATATATTGGATTTACATTAATTAAAATATGTAAAATTTGTAATTTACTGTGCATGTTTGCAATGTGTCTACTCCCAACTTAAGATTCTTAAATGCACGCTTGCATGCCTGTTTCACACAATCGTTATTAGGTAATTTATTTGTTATTTATTTATTTATTCATTCATTCATTTATTTTTTATTTATTTATTTTATTATTATTATTATTTTTTGTAATCGAATGAAATAAGAAAGAAACTAAGACATCCCAATTATTATTATTATTTTTTTTGAAAGGCATCCTAATTAAGTTAGCATCCACTAAACTCTATATCCCCCTTCAATTGGTATTAGGCAGTATTTGGTTTTAATCTGGAATCAAACCACAGCCTAATCAAGAAATGCAGGTTAGGGTAATTGGTTCTTTTTTCCCCCTCTTTTCTCTTCAAGTCTGGTAAATGTGGTCATAATTATTAGTCGAATGTAAACAAGTTTTCTTTTGTTCTTAAAAGAAAAATATGAGAATTCGAAAGTAATAACGTTAGAAAAGGGAGAAAAACAATGTATCTAACAATGTATCTAAACACTGATTTAACTTTTATTTCCTGTTTAGAGTTTACATTATCAAATATTAGTTTCAACCACAGAAAACTCACAGATGTTCAAATTCAAAGGCTCAAACCTAAAGTAAATTTAAACTCATATAATTCGAATTCTGCAAAGCGAACGAGACTTAGTTTATTTTATCAATGCAAATAGTAAAATAACAAAATAACAAATAAAAATATGTTCATGATCTTGCCAAACAAGAAACGGCCGGATAACGTAAGGGTCAAGCCTAGACATATATATATATATATATATATATATATATATAATATAATCGGTTATTGCTAGTAAAACCCACAGGGGAAAATCATAGCAAGGGAAAAAAAAAGCACCTCCTCATGCAATTGAAAAAACATCACAAAAAAAAAAAAAAAAAAAAAAGGCTAAGCAATAAATTTACAGTTTGGAAAAAGCCCTAGCCTTATTCACAAGGGAACTCAAAATTCAAGAGCATTAAACTATCTGGATTGATCATTGCTGACCGCGTAATCAACTAGTTTGTCTACCAAATGACTACCTTCCGGATAGATGTGAGAAACTTTGTAGCCACTAAAAAAAATAAGAACCATAGTATATTTTACAATGCAATAAAGTTATGTATATAGCGTATATTTTTGATTGATAAAGAGGTATTTTCTATGAGTTTGCCTAAGTATCGTGTTCATACGGTCATATTGAACAATCTTGATCATTTGATTCATATTCATATAATGCATACAGCTCTGGTTGTTGGTTGGGCCGGTTCGATAACTCTATATGAATTAGTTGTTTTTGATTCCTCTGACCCTGTTCTTGATCCAATGTGGAGACAGGGTATGTTTGTTATACCCTTCATGACTCGTTTCGGAATGACAAATTCATGGGGAGTTGGAGTATCACCGGGGGGTTATGGAATCTAAACATCAAGACTTTTAGTAATTAAAAGTCTCCATCCAAAGAAAGTTCCAACCACAACATTTCACATAGAAGGTTTGCACGGATTAGTACATATAATTTCTGCTTCAATATTAGCATAAGTAATTTCTATAAGACAAGAAAAATAACCCTTAAAAAAAAAAAAAAAAAAAAAAAAAACTCCTGTGTATGTGAAAAACACAATCACAGGCCGTGGTCTTGGAATCCCATTCGCAGCATCATTAGTGTCGACTTTTATCTTATTAGGGGTGCCAAATAACCTTGATGATCCTTGGTGCCACTCTAGCCCTACCAATTGTCATGTACTTGTTTGTCATTAATTTATCATTATTCTAATAACCACCAAATTTTCTTAAGTGAGGTTATTCTCTCTCCTAAAAAGCAGTTTTAAAGTGTTTGAAAAATTAAACAATTTTTATGCTGATTCTCACGATTGTTCTTTGATTTTATTCTCCTCTTTTCATTTTTTTTTTCTCTTTGTGAAAAATAATTTTACAAATTTTCTCCGAAAAGTCTAAATATTTTAAATGGAATATTACGAACATAAGATAGTTGAGCTGACGGTGAAAAGGGCACAAAAGATAACATGTAGCGGAAAAGATGGAGGAAGCCATATGGTGATAATTTATAGGAAGACAGACTGAGACCTTATTCATTTTACGGATTTGAGTTTTTAATTTGAACTGAGATGTGACATTTTTTTAGAGCTTTTCAGCAAAAAAAAAATTTTAATGTGATATTTTCTGAGAGTTTTTTTACTGTAGAAACCTAAAACTGAAAATTTAAATCGGTAAAATGAACGAGACATACATATATTTATAAAAGCTAAAATGTGAGCAAAATCTTAACTTTAAAAAAGAAAAAAAAAAAGAATTTTTTAAAGGAAAACAAATTCCATCATCTTTGATCACATCTGCGCCCCTACGACTATGAGAGTCTATAAACAAGATGCATTTAATTATATGGATTCATATGTGGATTCCATTCTTCCTTCTCTGAACTGATTCTCCACTATTTGTCTCTCTCATCATCCACACCAGATAATCAAGGCAAACCCAATTATTCCCACCAAGAAAAATTAGTATTTTTGGCCTCAAATCTTCCTTAAAAAAAATTAAAAAAAAAATCCAATATTCTTTTATCATGTGCCTTTTTCGATTCTTTCTCTACTTAAACCCCTCAACATTCCCCCCCTTAACTTAAAAAAACTCTCATACTTCTTACTTCCCTCCACACGCATTTAGGCTTGAGAACATCTCAAAATCCTTCCTTTAGTTTTTAGAAGGTGCTTCTTCTACCTTCTCTCTCTCTCTCTCTCTCTCTCTCTCTCTCTCTCTCTCTCTCTCTCTCTCTCTCTCTCTCTCTCTCTCTCTCCTACCTTTCTTCCTCCACATGTCTTTCACATTTTAGCGTTATATTTCCCTTTATAACGCACAAACACAAAAATACAAAACACATGAAACTTGTCATGCCTTGAGATAAAATGTTACAAATTCACAAACGTACTCATTTTTGTGTTTTCCAACAAACCCATTTTCAGAATCTTTTTTTCTTTTTCTGTTTACTCAAACCATACAATTTTATCCTTTTTTTTTTTTTTTTAATCTGGGGTTTCCGAGAAAATGTGGTTTTCAAGAAATGTTTTGTTTTAATTTTCTATGACCACATTGAAAAAGCCAGATCCAACACAAGTATTTTAACCTTCTCATTCTTCTGGGCAGTTAAGTTAATTTGGCATATGGCGGCGCAGACAGCCAAAAAGTTTCAGAAAAGCTACTTTGACGTGTTGGGACTTTGTTGCTCCTCGGAAGTCCCTCTCATTGAGAACATCTTGATGCCTCTCGATGGAGTCAAAGAGGTAACTGTGATTATCGCCACAAGAACCGTCATTGTTCTTCATGACAACCTCCTCATTTCCCAGACTCAGATTGGTAAGCCCACACATACACTACTTTTAAATATATATATATATATATATATATAATTTGTGTGTATATACTATTGTTATTGCTATGGTGGACGTTATTTTATAGGAGTATATAATCTTGTTTGGGTAGAAAATGAGTTTATTTGTGGATTTTGGCCGTGTGGTTTACTTTTTATTAGTGTGTGATGCTCAATAATATTGATGATGATATCACTGTCGTTAACCGCAATTGACAATTAGCTTTCTATTCGGTTGTTAAACTTCATGATCACCTTAATTTCTTCCAATCAGCGATTCGGTGAGTTTCCTATTGGGTCGTTAACCTTCATGATCACCATAATTTCTTCACATCAGGGGTGATACGGTTGGATCATGGGACCCCGGCCCTTAAGGAACTCAATTATTTCTACATTTTTTAGTATAGCTGTGTTACCACTACTCTTTTGCTTTCTTTGTGTTTTCTTTTTCTCTTTCAAAACCTTATCTTTTTCATTTCTTTTAATGTACCACTACTCTACTTTAGTACCATTGAGGCCTGCAATCATCTTTTGCTCTGTTTGATTTGGTCCTAATTGATTCCAGTGTCCTCTACTTTACCATTGTGATCTGCAATGTGCTTTTTTTTTTTTTTTTTTTTTTTTTTTTTTTTTTTGTGATTGTTTGATTGTGCAATCCTAAAGTGGGCTGGATATTGCTCAATTATAGGACATTATTGTTACATTCCAATTTTTTTATTTATTGAATTTGATTAAAAAAATTCTCCATTCACGGGATATCGTGCACAAACACAAGTAATAAAGGCAGTAAAATAGCCCAAAGGTGGAAGATGATGTATGGGATGGGGTCAGTGGACCTATTTGTATCATTTTTGTGGGTGTTAATGTGTGACGGTCGAATTTGGTCATATGCGGCAGTTTTACGATGCAAAAGTTAGGAGGAACGGATGTTTATATATATATATATATATATCATACACACACACACACACACACACACACACACACACACACACACACACACAGCTTTTGGAGATTGCGTTCAGTTGAAGTATTTGTAGCAAGATTCCACCAAATAATGCACCCAAAAAATTATTTCGCTTTTGCTTATTTATTTATTTATTCTTTTGCAAAACAACATAGTTTCTATCGGTGGCCTAATTGGCATAGACGTTATTGCAAAAATAAATAAATAAATAAATAAAATCACTTCAGAGGGATGTAAAAATAAATAGAGGTAGTTTAAGATATGTGTGTAAAAATTAAAATGGGAGTGATTTATTTAAAAGGGCTTTTTTGAAATTTCAAATAGGTATAATAAGTATAAATAGAAGTAATTTAAGAATAAGTAGGGCCTTTTATTTTTATCAGTTAAATTCCTATCCCTAAATGCTCTAGATAGAATTACATCTGAATCCCTTAAGTTGTTATAAATTGAAAGACAAATTATAGTACGGTCTCCTGAATTATAGTCCTCATTATAAAATGCTCCCGAATTTCAATTTATAATATTTGTTTTTTCCGAACTTCGTAACAACGTAAGTTGTCCTAAATTTAATGCATTTGGAGCCCACACTTAAGGAGGAAACTGGAAATTTATAAGGAATACTCATATTGTGTGATTATTGAAATATTTAGTGGATGTAAGTGTAATTTTCCAAATGGTCTAACAACCAAATTGTCTCAATTAGCAATTTTCCTACACCCTTGGCCTTCCATAAAAGCTCTATTTAGGGTCCGTTTAGTTCGCTGATTTGAATTTTTAATTCGAGTTGAAATGTGACTTTATATGAGAATTTTTTATTATAGTAAAAAAGTTAGATGTGACTGTTTATGAAAGCTTTTTAGTGTAATAAAACTTGAATTATAAACTCAAATCGGTGAAAGCCTTAGACTATTTATTGTAACATTATAGGCCTTGTTCATTTTGCTGATTCGAGTTTAAAATTCAAGTTTTGCTATAGTAAAAAACTCTTATAAATAATCACATTTAATTTTTTTAACTACAGTAAAAAGCTCTCACATAAAGTCACATATCAACTCATATTAAAAACTCCAATCAGTGAATTAAACAAGCCCATAATTTAATTATGTACTTTTCAAGAAACACTCAATTTTGATCTATTCTCACCCACTTGTAATTTCCAATCTTTAAGTTTTTTTGAAAAACACATTTTTTTCCCCCCGAAGGTTTTCAAATTATCCATGAAATTAACTTCTTTTCGGTAAATTTTATTTTATTTTTACATTTATTTTTATTTTCGCTAAAGAATGCAAATAATTCCAATAAAAAAAAGAATGCAAACAATTAATCATGATTAAGTATATATATAATATATATATATATATCAAAATTGTTGATATCTATAATATAAATATATTGCAGTGAAGGCACTAAACGAAGCAAGGCTAGAAGCAAATGTTAGAATTTACGGAGGTGACAATTTCAAGAAGAAATGGCCAAGCCCTTACTCAATTGCTTGTGGAGTTTTGCTTTTGTTGTCGTTTCTCAAGTATGTTTACCGTCCGCTTGGGTGGTTGGCTCTTGCTGCTGTCGTTATCGGAATTTGGCCCATCTGTCTCAAAGCTCTTGCAGCTACTCGGAATCTTAGGCTTGATATCAATATTCTCGCTATTGTTGCAGGTACCTAACTTTATTTTATCTATTTTTTTTTCATTTTACAAAAAAAATGTTTAGTTATTTTATTATATTTTTATACGGTCTTGAATAATATGTGTTTATTATTATTATTATTATTATTATTATTATTATTATTATTATTATTATTATTATTATTATTATTATTATTATTTTATTTTTTGCGATTGTACAATCCATTAGGCCTATTGGTGTTTCGTCAAAGGAGGATCTTTGAAAAAACAAAATTAAGGAATGTGAACTCTTATTAATTCATTTTCCTTTTAGGACTTTCTCTTATAGTCAAAAATAGGATATCGGCAGTCACTTACCTTTCACTTATTATATCTGTATCAAAATATGTCTATTTTACGTATTTTTTTAATTTTATATGATTTTAATTGGATCTAACGATTATATATGATTATATATAGTAATGTAAGATCATAAATTTTATAGTAGTGTTTAAAGCGCACAATTCTTTATGACTTTGGTGAGGAGCATTTCTCTAGACTCTAGATTCCTCCAAAAAAAAAAAAAAAAAAAAAAAAAAAAAAAAAAAAAAAAAAAAACAAACAAACAAAGTCATCTCTTCTCTATTTTTCTTAATAGAGTTTGTTTGTCTGTTTTTTTCTTTTTTTTCCTGGAAGATGTTACTGCCTCTTTATAGACAAATTTAATTGTGACCAAAAGGGGCTCTTGAGAAGTCATAATATAGAGACTATACCCCTTTTGCAGCTGCACTAAAATACAGTTTTATTCTTCCCAAGAAAAAAAAAAAAAAAAAAGTATAGTTTTTAAAAAGAAGTTATTTTATTTTTTAATCTGACCTCTTTATTTGTCCACTAAAGTACGGGGTTTTATCCGTACTAGTGAGGTTTAAGTTAAAAAAAAAAAAAAAAAAAAAAAAACCGTTTTAGTTAAGCTGATAATCTTACAGGAAACTACATATTATTTTGGACAGTGATTGGGACAGTGGCCATGGGTGACTATGTAGAAGCTGGCACCATCGTCTTTCTCTTCACCGTTGCCGAGTGGCTCGAGTCAAGGGCAAGCCACAAGGTTAGGGCAACTAAATTTATGATGTTTTTTTTTTTTTTTTTTTGGGTTTTAAGTTACAGAGAACTCGTGCGATATAAACAATTTATTGTAGTCGTCATGTTACATTTTCAATGGTTTGATCCGTAAATATACAATTAAAAAATTATAGCGCGTGATACAAATACTTATCATCTTAAATTAAATTAATAAAAAGTTAATCAAACGGTTAAAATAGTAATTACAATCATTAGAAAAGAAAATTCCCTTATTTATACATCCTTTTCTTATCATTATTTTTCTTTTGCTAGAAAAGGACATTAGTCCAAGTCATGTACCTGAAAGTGTTGTGAAGGTTTCTAGAATTAAAAGTGTCAATTAATTGAAATTATTTATTTAATTTATTAATTTAAATTTTTAATTTAAGTTGTGATATAATTTTATGTGAAATTTTTTATTATAATAAAAAAATTAAATATAATTATTTTTTAAAATTTTTTAATGTAATAAAATTTAAATTTTAACGAAAACAAAACAAAATTACTTTTTGCAAAGCGGCGCTTTCTTAAAGCATGAATAATCATTCACGTAGCCCTTTAAAGATGGCAAGAAAAGACAATATGTACTAGACGGATAATAATTTAAAACGTCATGATTGATGATAAAGTTAATTTTGCACAATCTCTAATACTATGAGTCATGAGATAAGTCAAGCAAATCTTTTTTGGTCCCGTGTATAGCTTGAACATTAGTGTTGAATAGCCACATATATGTAAAATGTCGCTTTAGTTTATCAATTTTCTGAAAAGCTTAAATTATTAAAAATAATTTTTATAAAAAGTACCCATTTTATTATAATTTTATGTAATTTTATTATTTATGTCATTTTAAATAATTCAATGTCATTATAGCATTTTATTTTCCCTTTATAGATTAAATGAAAATTGTTTATTTTTTAGTATTGGGGTAAATTTTTTACCATATTGAATAGTATTTCCGGCTTTTTCCTTAGTTTTGTATTTATAATACTTTTTGGATGGACTGGATAACGAACAATCAATTAATGAAGTAAATATTAGTTGGATAAGCAGCAAAAAATTAGGTGGTATAACTAAAAGAGTGAAGTGAATTAGTGTGGGGTATATAAAAAAAATATATTTATTTTAATAAGGGTATATAAGAAAATATATTTATTTTAATCGGGATATATGTTATTTCAGTGGTAATTTAAGTGTAAAATTTTAAAATTTTTGAAGGTAATATTTTTTACAAAAAGCAATTGAATGGGAATAATAGTCTTCACTGAACTATACTTAAATCCGTCACTGATTATAACAAAAAGCAATCCTCTTAAACACTTTTCTTTTGTGTGAACACGTACCAGTCAAAATAATGTGCAATTCATACACTTTTACCATTCAATTCGATGATCTCGTGTCAACTTTTGCCATTTCTAGTACAATAAGCTAAGTTGCAATCAAGAATAGGATAGAGAAGACCGAGTTGAAACAGGGCAGTTAACTACTTACAAAGTCTATGAAACAGAATTCCTAGCTATAAAGTACCCAAATTCCAAATTGTCACCACATTTAGAGAGTATTTTTCGTGAGTAGTAATATCACTATTTTACTTATATTAAATAATGTATCGCGTACTAAACATACATAGTCACACGTCTTTTCACTATGAGTAAAAAGAAGTTACAAGAGATAATCGTATAACGCCTCCTTTTTATAATGAAAATTAGGGCAACTGATTCTCCCAAAGTCGATCCACGTAATCCTCTGTGTAAGGCAGTAAATCGCAAGGATAATTAATAAGGCTCTACAACTTAACAACACATGACAATTTGTCATTGTTAGGATCTTTGGACAATAAATGATTTGAAAAATAAAATGGCATGCGTTGCAGGCAAATGTGGTAATGTCATCGCTGATGAGCATGGTCCCTCAGAAAGCCGTCATAGCGGAAACCGGAGAAGTTGTAGATGCCGATGAGGTGAAGCTGAACACAGTGCTAGCAGTCAAGGCAGGGGAAGTGATACCAATTGATGGAATAGTGGTAGAAGGAAACTGTGAAGTGGATGAGAAAACACTAACAGGAGAGTCTTTCCCAGTCGCCAAACAGAAGGATTCTACCGTTTGGGCCGGCACCATCAATCTCAATGGTGCTGCCACAATCCTCCTTGCCTTTTTTTTTTTTTTTTTTTTTTTTTTTTATGAACCAAGGTTTTAATTTTGTGACATTTTTTTGGTGCTTTAACTTTTAATAGGCTACATTAGTGTGAAGACCACGGCCTTGGCTGAAGACTGTGCCGTGGCTAAAATGGCTAAGCTTGTGGAAGAGGCTCAAAACAGCAAGTCAAAAACTCAGAGATTCATTGACAAATGTGCTAAGTTTTACACCCCAGGTTTGTCAAATTCTCTTTTTTCACTTGAATATGTTGTGCATGACTAATAAAGAGCTTTAGTTCCAAGGGACGCGTACATTGTGTAATTCTTTTAGTTTTTTAATTTAATCTCGATTATTGTCGTTTTTCATGTATCCTTGGTTAAAACCCGTATGATGTTTATGATTTAGACCTTCTAAACGGTTCATGTGAATTAGTAATAATCTGTTTTAATTTTTTTTTTTAATTTAATTTAGTTTGTTTTTATTTTTTTGGTTTTCAGCGGTTCTGATAATATCAATTTCTGTGGCTGTGATTCCTGCGGCACTAAGACTTCCACACCTCAGCAAATGGTTTCATTTAGCACTGGTTGTTTTGGTAAGCGCATGTCCTTGTGGACTAATCCTCTCAACGCCTGTTGCAACTTTCTGTGCGCTCACAAAGGCTGCAACTTCTGGTCTTCTCATCAAAGGAGGCGATCACCTCGAGACGCTCTCCAAGATCAAGATTGCCGCCTTTGACAAGACCGGGACGGTCACTAGAGGCGAATTTGTGGTCGCCGATTTTCGGTCTCTTCTTGATGATGTTGGCTTGGAAACTTTGGTTTACTGGTAAAGACTATTTCCTCAATTGACATTTGAAGCTTTCCTTAAACACAAACAAACTGTTTGAGATATTGGCTTCAAAGAGTTGCCTCTATTTGGAAATAAATATTATCGTTGATCTATCTCCTATCAGCTTTAAGCCTTTTTTTTTTTTTTTAATAAGTGAACATAACGGATGCTTAAAATTAGTAGAGAGTATCTTTGGTAACTGTGGAAATCTCACACTTCCACCTACATTATGATTAAAAAAAACAAGGGTGTCAAGCATCGAGAGCAAATCGAGTCATCCAATGGCCGCTGCACTGGTCGCCTACGGAAAATCGCTTTCAATTGAGCCAAAGCCTGAAAATGTAGAGGAGTTCCAAAATTTTCCCGGAGAAGGAATTTATGGAAGAATTGATGGAAAAGATATTTACATTGGAAGCAAGAAAATTTCGGCAAGAGCTTCTTGTGAAACAGGTGAAAGACATTACATGACTTATTTCCCATACATCTCTATGTCAACCATTCCAAGTTTGTGCCAGAAATAGCCAATGATTTCCGAGATCGAGTTTCATACAATTGATTTTTTTTTTTTTTTTATTAAAGTTAATTAGGTAACATTTTTTTTTCCTATATTCTCTATCCCTTAACTTGAACCAACTAACAATTAGTGTTTTTCTAAATTTTTAGTTCCTACTATAGAAGGCTTTTCTAAGGATGGAAAGTCTGTTGGCTACATATTCTGTGGAGGAACATCGGCTGGAATTTTTACGCTCTCCGATGCTTGTCGATCTGGGGTCGTGGACGCAATCAAGGAGCTTAAGTTGTTGGGAATCAAAACGGCTATGCTCACAGGAGATAGTCATGCAGCAGCCATGCACACACATGAGCAGGTATATCTCCTGCTCCTTCATAATGTAGTACTTTTTTGCTACTAAATATCTCAAAAGGGAAAATTACTCTTGACGTCCCAAGTTTCACATAGTTGATAATGATTTCAGATTCCTTGAGTCCTTAATGATTGCATTTCTACCCTTTGTTGAGGACACTAGGAAAAAAAAAAAAAAAAAAAAAAAAAAAAAAAAAAAAAAAAAAAGCGCTGTGAGGATCGTTTATACTTTGTCCAAAATCATGCTATAATAAATAATTTTGATTACTTCACTTGGTGAATGATTGGTCTACATACTATTGTATTTTTTAGGATCAACAAAAAATGAGTTGATATGATAAACTGTAAAAGTTTAACATTGTATGCAGCTAGGACATGCTATTGGGGTAGTCCACGCGGAACTTCTACCTGAAGACAAGGCAAAAATCATCAAAGAGTTCAAAAGGGAAGGGCCGACTGCCATGATTGGTGATGGCCTGAATGATGCCCCTGCTTTAGCCACAGCTGACATTGGTATCTCTATGGGGGTGTCAGGTTCTGCGCTTGCTACAGAAACCGGGCAAGTGATTCTCCTGTCGAATGACATAAGAAAGATACCGAAAGCCATCAAACTAGCAAGGAAAGCCACATGGAAAGTGATTCAAAATGTCATTTTGTCAATCACCACTAAGGCTGCAATCCTCATCTTGGCCATTGCTGGCCACCCTCTTGTATGGGCTGCGGTTCTTGCTGATGTCGGGACTTGCTTACTTGTGATCCTTAACAGCATGCTACTTCTACAAGAAAGCCACAATCACGGTGGGAAATGCTGCAAATCTAGTTCTACTCCTTATGTCCATAAACACGGATGCAACGACGGTCACCGCGAATTCTCACCCCACAAAGACCATCAATGCTGCTCCAATAATAAAGCTCCAAATGTGTGCAAATCCGAAAAGTGTTCTTCCGAGACAAGGGTTTTGAAATGCCAGAGTAAAAAATTAATTTTAAGCTCTTGTTGTGATAACAAATGTAAAAACTCAGATAATTTGCAGGGCGATTGCGCAAGTAGTAATAGATCGCGTGGAGCACAACATTGTCACCATGGAAGCTGTAACAGTATCAATCATGATTTGGAGTCGCAAAAAACACACGATCACGGCATTTTAGGCTCTCAGACTTGTATTAGATCATGTGGGGAAGACAATCATCATGTAACAAATTCAACAGAAAGGCTTGGTGGTTCTGGAGAAGGCGATCACGATGGCGTTCATGACTCAAAGCATTGCAGCCACTCTGTTTCTTCATTTGCAAAAAGCGAAACACCGATAAGTACTAGTGGTCAAATCCACTCAAGCTGCTGCGGTAAAAGGCACAACGATAACGAATCACATCGAAAAACTGTTAAACCATGTTGTGTTCTTGAACCTCTAAAAGAACATTCTTGTTCAAAGAAACACAACAAAGATCACACCACTATCGATGTAACGCGTGATGAAAACCATGTTGAATCGGGGTCAAAACATGCTTGTGCAATGAGTTTGGAGAGGAGGGAAGTGGGACGGTGTTGCGAGAATCGCAAGGACTTTTCGGGATCGGCATCCATGAATTCTTGCGTGAGCTTGGAGAAAAGAGAAATGGGTGGCTGTTGCAGGAGCTACATGAAGGAATGCTGCAGTAAGCACGGACATCTTGGGGTTGCCTTAGGAGGACTTTCGGAAGTTGTTATTGATTAGGTGATTCACCCAACATTTGGAGAAGGGCATAATAATATCCCTCTGGTTTTTGTTGAGTTGGAGGGATTTTAGGAGTTCTTGTGAAATGTTATTAGCGTGGGAATGAAAATGCATAAATTGAATGAGATGGGGAATTATGGCCTAGTGATATGAAGTATATTAATTTGTACATATTATTAGAAACAGCAATATCATGTTCATCATCACATTTGATTAGTACTGGCTAATTTGATCTGTAGTGTGTATGTAGGCAATGCAGTATAGCATTGGACTGCCTTTTTTTCTCTTCATATATAACTAATAATATCCCAATTTCTTGTCAATCAAAATGCCGTTTATCTGATGACTTTTTATGCTTTGAAATATATTATCCATTTCAAAATAAAGAATAAAATAAAATAAAAAGTCTGTGAAAGTACAAGGTACGTTTGAAACTTGTTTCAAAATAATTGTATTTTTTTGTATGAAAATAAAAATGAAAACGTTTTCAATATTAGACAGAAATTATTTTTAAAAATGTGTTTAGTAGTTTTATCAAAAGATTGATTTCAGTATAAAAAAAAACCCATTAATGGCTCTATCTCTTTCTCTCTGGTTGAGAGAGGAAAAAACGAAAATAAAAAATGAAAAATGACTAAAATTTATTTTTCATTTCTCTTTCATTTTACACTAAATTAAAAAAAAAAAATTTCATTTCTGTTTTTTATCTTTATTGCGCCAAACGTCATTTTAGAAACATTTTCATTTTTTCTCTCAAAAAATGAGTAAAATAAAAACGGGATCAATTCTAAACACGACTATAATCTCTCATCTTAATATAGTACTTTTTAAAAAAAAAAAAAATTTATATGAAGTAATGTAATTATTTAGCAGGAGGGACTAGCAAAGGGAAGGGAATGGGCTGGGATCGGATGATATGACTAATGGCTTATAGTTATTATTGTTGTTTTTTTTTTTTTTAATTTGTCTATTATTATTTTCTTTTTATGCTGAGGCACTTATACGACAGACTAAAGTTAAGGAAAACAAGCTCTTATTTATTTATTTTTTCTTTTAAGAGATATTTAGTTTATGAATTAAAATTATAAGATTAAAATTATTTTTAATTTATGTATATTTCTTATGAGAAAAAATATTATAACGAATTACGAATTATAATTCAAATTAAATACCGAATCCTCCTTCTAATCGTCTCTTACTCAGAAAAAGATGATGGGTGTTGTTCTCACACCTCGAGCCCATTAGTCATTTGGTAATCTATTTGGACCAAAAAAAGAGAAAGAAACCTTATCCTTACTTTTATAAACAAACATCAATGAAGTTCAAAACGTCCTCAAACCAAGCCATAAAATTTGATTTATTAGAGATTTAAAATTTGAAATAAATGTACTTAAAAAATCAAAACATAAAATAAATTAAAACTTAGGATAAATTTAACTTTTTCTTAACATACCATGTAAATGTTACAAATAAAAAAAAAAAAAAAAATTCAAGGGACAAACGAAGGAGAACAGTGCAAGAATTTTGAAGGGCAATCATCATAAAGGGGATAGTGGGCCCATGGGCAGACGCCAGCTCCCCACCCACCGTGCGTCACCTAGCTCCGCCCCTGATTGAACATTGGTATCTTTGGGAGTTTCCGGTTCAATTCTGCGTATCGTTTATTTCACAGATTTAAATTTTTAATTTGAGTTAAAATATGATATTTTTTAAAAATTTTTTATTGTAGTAAAAAAAAAGTTAGATGTGACATTTTCTGAGAATTTTTTACTGTAAAAACTTAAAACTGAAAACTCAATTTGATAAAATGAACGAGACCATAAAAACCGGGCACGTGATTCTCATGTCAAACAACATATGAAAGATACCGAAAGCCAAAGCCATGTTCAAAGCTGGACCGATCCGTTTGAAATTAGTTCAAAAATAATTTTATTTTTTTATATAAAATTAAAAATGAAAACGTTTTAATTTTAGATAGAAATTATTTTAAAAAATATATTTGATAGTTTTATTAAGAGATTGTTTTTAGTATAAGAAAAAATTAAAATTCCATTTCATTATACAATTTTTATTTTTAATTCAAAGATCAATTCGTTAGTTCATTTAAGCTCACACCCACTTGCTTAAAAAAAAGGCATCCATCTAAAACTAAAAATGAAAAATGGTGTAAATTCATTTTCAGTTTTTAAGTCATTTTACACTAAACCGAAACCCGTTTTTGTTTTCATTTCTTTCACCTTTTTTCCTCCAAACGTGCTTTCTTCCTCAATCTCTGTTTTTTATCTCGAAAAACGTAAAAATTAAAAATGGATAAGATACCAAACACGCTCTATAGTTTTCTAACAGGAAAAATGAGACAAATACTCATTTAAAAAAGTGCAAAAGTCCATATTTTTACCGCTTATTTTTTTTTTATTAATATCATTTTAGTCAAATAACTATATTAGTCAAACGGTATTTGAGACGACCCTTCTATGAGGCCGCCACCGTAACTTAATTTTTAACTTGTACTTACTGGCATTTCTTAAAATTTGCGGAACATTTTTTTTTTTAAACACAAGAAGGAATACTTTCATAATTCGTAACAATAATTTTAAAAGAATGAATCACTAAATTACTTAAAGCTTTTCTTAATTTTAGTTAAGATAAAACCTTCTAAAAATATTTTTCGAATTGAGTGACATTTGAACTCTTGTTTCACATACTCTTTAAAAGCCTTTCTAAACTAGCCAATACGTTCGGGCCATCTAATTTGACCTTAAAAAGAATTTCGTGAGAAATCTTAAATTCAAGTACTTCTTAAAGTCCTTTCAAAATCAATCATTTAAACCGTCATGTTTAAAATTCGTTTATTTGTTGCATGCACTATTGCAACGTTCTAAAACTTAAATACTCAAAACTAGGGTTGTTAGCTACAACCTCGATTTTCTTAACATACATATGTGCATATATACTTTTTAAACATACATGCTTGAAACCTTTGAATCATATAGACATATACATGATTTTTCTTAAACTTACTGCGGAAGATAACTGCGTGAGCGGTATCCATTCCCATCTCCACCATTCGTCCGCCGCTCGCCATTGCCCTTCAAGAATTGCTGATAGGTTTCTTACCTACAAAGATGAACATATCCGATTGAGCTTTACGCCGAGAAGTAGGAACTATATCTCGCAAAATAACTGTAAGTACACATGAATAAATATGCACGAGCTGATTATGCTTAATTATGATGTCTTATCATAGTCTTATTATCTTATCTTATCTTTCTTCTTGATGGGCCCGAGTGCTCGCGTACCACTTATATAATCATCGGGACGTGAGGGTTTGTAATGTCCCCCGCGACACCGTGATTATAACTTGAATGCCTCCCTTAAGTCGAAGGACATTCTTTTTTTTTTTTTCCCTTGTGGAGTGGAATTACCTCCCTTAGGTCGGAGGCTGGTACGGCACTCAACTGAGATTATTCTTATAAGTTCCTCTTGACTTATTAAGGTGTATGCAGCATGACATGGCTTCGCATACAATACTTAAAGCATGAACATGTATATATATAACATGTGTAAATTTTTTTCTTTAAAATCTATTCATGCTGTAGGCGAGATTCCTACTTACCTGATTCACAGAGCTGGAATCCACTTTTCGCCAAACAGCCTATTCTGTTACTTGCTTACTTCTGAAAATAAACACCCACTGAGAGTGTGAGATTATCTGTCGTTTGCTATTCTATTTTAGCAACTTATGAAGGAAATCTGGCCCTTTACTTAAGGCATGTATTCCTTTCTTTTACTGAAGGATAATTTACTATAAGGATCAATTTATTAAATCCTCAAAATCTTATTTTCCTTAATTTCCATTGGTAATATTAAGGCTCAATTCGGCCTAGGACTTATACATGGCATTCTAACTTTTACGCCGCTGAAATTTATACTCCAATGGAGTCTCTTAAACTAATGTGGGTGTTGGACCCACATTAAATCTTCAAAATTCTACGGTCCTATCGTATTGGGCTCGTAGGAGCCTGTCGGGATAATTCGCTCGGTAAACCACTATGTTCTTTAAAGAAAGCATTTTTTTCTTGAAAACTTCCTTTATGAACACTTTCATTAAAATGAGGTTTAATGTCATTGTATTTTACTGAAATTCTATCTTGGGTTCTTTTATATCTTTTTGTTGAAACCGACACTGTTTTAGTTTTGTCTCGTTAAAAACTGTGCAGTTTTTGAAATCTGCGTTTTACTATATCTTAGAGTCGGATTTCAAAATTTTGTTCTTCATGAAAATTTCTCATCTCATCGAGATCTAAAATAGTTATTTTTGGTGAAAGTTGAAATTCGGCCTTTAAAGGCCTCGTTTGGCTGAAAACCGTAGCTGTTGTTTTTCTTCAAACTATTTTAGTCAAAAACTGTGCCGTTTTGGAAATCTGTATTTTAGTACCTCTTAGGTTCGGATTTTGAAAATATTTTCTTCATGAAATTTCTTCATCTCATCGAAATCTAAAATTGTCAATTTTGTGAAAAATTAAGATTCAGCCTCTAAGGGTCCCATTTGGCTGAACCAGTGGCTGTCAGTTGTTTT
Organism: Morus alba; assembly: GCA_012066045.3. Lineage (NCBI taxonomy): Eukaryota > Viridiplantae > Streptophyta > Magnoliopsida > Rosales > Moraceae > Morus > Morus alba. The sequence goes on from CP050224.2 coordinate 59,723,011, forward strand.
TCGAAACTGTGTTGGACAGCTTGTCCGTTTTTACAAAATGACTTCAAACTTGGTTTTAGAGTTAAAATGGGGTTTTGTCACAGCCATATAAAATGTTCAAAACATAAAGGGCTACAAGTTTAAGCTTTAGAACACGTAAAAATCTTGCTCTAGGGTTCTCACTTCCGTGTTCAAAGTAACCGAAAAATTTTCTCTAACCGAAATAAGCAAACTTAAATCAAGCATAAACATACCATATCAAACTAACCTCAAAACACATAAAATCAACATAAAACTCACACACCCTTATTACAAACTTATTTCCTCAAGAACCACAAATTACATTAATGGATTCTTAAACTTAAACTTTACTAGAAAATGAGAGATTAAGGGTTTACCCTTGAATGCCAATATACTTGATTTCTCTTAGCTTCTTATTCACATTCTTCCTCCTCTAAGGTTGGATAATGGCTTGGAACTAGAGGAGCGGAAAAAATTTGAGAAATACTTTTAGATCTCAAGCTTTGCTAGGAAACAAGAAAGAAAAGGTTTTAGAGTTTTACCCTTCAAGAAAATCCTTAGCAAGACATCTCTAGAACACCTTGATTCCTTTCTTCTTGTTGAGAGCAAAGACTAATGCTTTGTATTTGGGAGGATAAGTGAAAAATTTAGAGAGGGTACAAGAGAGAGGTTTGGCCGGTTGTGTATAGAGAAAGAGAGAAAATAGAGCAAAAGTGAGGCATTGTTTAAGATGGTTCTATTTATAGAAAATTGGGTAATTATGTTTATCACTTATTTAACTCACTTAAATATGGATCAATTCTCCTCAAGCATGGCCGGTTGGAGTTTTTAGAAAGAAGTGATGTAAGCTTATATGAGAAATAGTTGATTTGATCTATCATCATCAAGTCTTGTAGTACACTCAACTTGTCAAACAAATTTTTGTCTAAAACTTCCTATACATACACGGCAAGCCAAAGGAAGAAAGAGAGAGAGAAAAAGTTTTATGATTACTCTTCTCCTCCCATCATCAAATGACATCATCCTATCACACCTTACCATGTCATTCACTTACACACTCCATTAATTAAATTTTGGCTCTATATTTGCTATGCTTGGCCGGCCATGTGGGGAAGGAGAGGTAGAAAAATCTCACCTACCCCTTGTACTCTAATCCACTCTCTTAAGTTACCTTTGAATCAGGTAAAAATCATACTGACTGTAAAGGGTACTTAGCTGACTGGAAATTCTTGTTTCTGACAGTTCTGTTTTTTTTTTTTTTTATGTACTACTTATTTATAGTTCAACTGTCAAATCCTCATCTGCTTTGATATCACGTTAAATTCTTACTCGCGTAATATCTTAAACTGTTTCAAGTCTTGAAATTAATTCTGGACTGAATAAATTCTAAATTTAACTTTTTTGCATTAAATCCTGAGAATGACGCTGTTTCTGACGGTGTCAAATCCTGAGCTCACATTGTACCCTTCTACTATGGGTATTTATCTTGTGACTTTAACCTAGCTATCTGACAATTAAGGATTTCCTCTTCTTTAAAAATGTCAATGCGTTTTTTTTTTTTACGCTGCTAACATCATGCTGTGTTTGGAGATTCTTGAAATTAAGATTCTCAAACTATACTTGTACTGAAAATTATTCCGCCTTAAAGTACGGCAATAATTTATCGATTGAATTTACTTGATCGAAAACATGAACTTAACATGAAATCTGCTACAGAATTTAGGAATAGAGATATTGATTCCATAAATCCTTCAGTCATAAAATATTTTCTAGGAAAATCCTTGGCTTAAATAAATAAATTGTATTATTTAAAGTCTGAGATTTTCTCAGTCATTACAATCTACCCCCCTTAAGAATTTTCGTCCCGAAAATTAGAACTTGGGGTAGCTTTTCCTCATTTTCTCTTTGTGTTCTCAAGTATCTTCGTCAATATTATGATTTCACTGCAAGACATTAGCCAGAGGAATTACTTTATTCCTTAAGATTTTCTCCTTGCTAGCTTGGATCTGAACTGTGTGCACTTCGACAGGTTCCTGGTGCAATACATGCGATGGATCTGTTGCATACTTCTTCAACATCAATATGTGAAAGACTTTGTGTACATAAGCCAATTCCGGCAACAATGCTAGTCTATATGCGACCTTACTAATCCTTTCAAGGATCTTAAATGGTCTGATGTATCTTGGGTCGAGTTTCTTTCTTTTACCGAATCTTATTACTCCTTTCATCGGTACCGCCTTCAGGAAAACTAAATCTCCTACCTGAAACTCTATAGGTCTGCGACGTTTATCCGCATAGCTCTTCTGGCGACTGTGAACTATATCAAACCTCTTTGTGATACGTCTAACATCCTCTGTGGCTCTCCTGTTAAAGTATACTATTTGTAGATGCTTCTCCCCAGGTTCATACTATTGAATTGGGGACATGCATCTTCTTCTGTATAGAGCTTCATAAGGTGTCATTCCTATTGACGTGTGATAGCCATTGTTATAGGAAAGCTCTATCAAAGGCAACTTCCTATTCCAGTTCCCCTTGAAATTCAAGACACAAGTTATCAGCATATCTTCTAAGGTTTGGATGGTCCTCTCAAATTGGCCATCTATCAGCGGTGGAAAGCTGTACTAAACTTTAACTTGACCCCATTACGTCATGTACACTCATGAAAAGGTTGTCTCTTAATAGAATAACTGAGTTTGATAAAAAAAAAGTGTGCAGATCTAGCCGATTGATCTAACGATTATCCAAATCGCATCGTTACTATCGGATATTCTAAGCATCTCTACCACAAAATCCGTCGTGATTTGATCACACTTCTATTCTAGAATGTGGATCTTTTGCAATTCTCCTGCTGGATGTTGTTCTTCTACTTTAACTTCCTATCAATCAAGGCAATTTTAGCAACATCCTTCTTCTGTTAGGGTAACTAGTGGTTTGGATGAGATAGTTTGTCTCCAAAATGGCTGATCACTCTTCTTAGTCTCAATGGTCATTTCAATCTTCAGCCGAATTAATCTTTAGGATTAGTCAATCCATTGCCTAGTATGAGTCATGATTGATCTCGAAACTATTTTTTAACTTGACATCGACTTAGACTATACATTTCTATCCTTGATTCGGCTGAGACTCCATTATCAGATCTATTTGATCTTGGTCCTGGGTTATCATAATATCCTTTGGATACAACTGTGTGAAAATTCTCTAACTGTGAGTGTGATGTACTACTTTCATATAATTTGGATTTGAATGTTCATTCTTGTGGTTTCTGGGGGTACTACGTAGTACAAATGTAATACTACATATTGAATTATGGGATTATTCTATAATTTTATAATTCTACACTCATAATACTGCTTAGATCTTAAAATATTCTTGGTTATTACTAATCGAGTGCTTACTTATTGGTTCGTCAATTTGTCTGAACCGTTAAGAATGTGATGATTTATCTGAAGTCAAACATGTAGCCAATATTTTCAGTTACTATCTGACATGGTGTACCGTTATGTCATTTCTTTCATGTCTCACGGTACTCTTAAACATGCTCAGATATACTTATTAGGCTTTTCATAGTATATCTTGTCATACTGATATTTTACACGTCATTCTAATATGAACACGTGTACTGAGAGGTTTTAAACCTGTAGAATGCATGGCTTATTTATGGAAAAATCCATAAATAAGTAGACTTATTTATCTACTAATTCTTCTCGACATTACAATTCACTAGGCTTATATAAATTTGATCTTCGAAATTAGAATGAAGCCGAGGAAAAGTAATGTTTTTCGTTATTCTTCACACGAAGAGCATCCTCCATTGGTATTTCTTCCCCGAGGATCTTACTAAGATTATTGACCTTACTTTTTATGAGGTCTCTTTCCTACTAATCCATGATCTTAATTACTTGCTCTCTATACTTAATTCCTACATTTCTCTATCTGGATCGTGATTCGACATAGGAAATGGCTCAAGAATCTGTCATCTTAACATTTTCTTAATGGGTTCCCATTACCCAAATCGTTATCATTAGCAATAGTAGTAACTATAGCTTACTTATATGCTTGTTCTGATACCTTGGGGAATCCATCTTTTCTCAATTAAGCTTTCTCTATTTTTCTTCGGGGTACTCCACCTTTCTCTTGGAGTATGAGTGGGGAAAGATCAATCTTACTGTCAATACTTGTAGAAGTTCTCTACTTTTGTTGTAATAGCTTTCCCCATTGATTATGGTCCATTATCACTTCTACTTTGTATGTCATAATCATTAAGCAGTTTCTCATCAAAACTGTGATGCCTCAATTTAACTATTCCCCATATATATGTATATTTATTTATACTTAAGTTGGAGCTTCATCTTTCTTCGAACAGATAGTTCACGTGACGCACTAACTCAGAGATACCTTGAATCCCCTATCACATGCAACAATTGTATGGTAATACTTTCTTATTCTAACTTATTGTAGAATCCGTGACCGAACATCGTATCATATCACGATTGTTTGGGCATTTTCCCTGTCCGGACCTTATTTCATAGAGTAACGAGACCCTTGTGATTCTAAATTTCGTGCAATTATTGTAACACATACTTTTACCATATAAGGTTGTGTTGTTTCTTGAGTCTTTGAATGGCTACTTGAGGTTTACCGACCTTATATTCGTCTTATAATCATCTGACTTAATAACTGGTTTCCTCAAATACTTAATTTCTTAAGAAATACATGTATCAACCTCATCTGACATACTTATCTTCTTGCTGGAGCTCTAACTGTTTATGTTTCTATTACAAGCCATTCATAACTCTCCTTCAATTTTTTTGAAGGATAGTTATTGCTTACACAACTAGCTACATCATCTTTTCCTTTGGGGTTACCAATGTGCCCTTTAACGATGTGATACTCCTCACTTGTTCTATCTTATGATTTATGAGTCTTGCTAAGAGGTCCACCCTTTCCATTCTTATTTGGTGTCGAGTTCAAACGACTCTCAAAAGTATGAACTCATTCAAGAAGATACCATCTTTATACTTTAGCATTCTTCCTTCTGATTTACTCTTTATATAATCAAGCTCTTAAGCTCATTTCATCTCGTGTTTACTTTCCTCAAAGAACAATTATCTTAAACTTATGATTCTGGACAAATTTCAATAATTTCTCCATGAAATAGGTATATTTTTTAAGTATTACCCTCTGTCGATATCTTTGTCCTTAGGTAGGATCATCCGTCTTTCGATCCATGTACTTCTTAGAGCATAGTTCATAGTCCTAATGATTATACACCCATCATTCTTAATCTAATCCTCGGTCTCTAAACTCAATAAGGTCATCCTCCCAGTGTAAGAAGGATTACACTAACAATAAAATTATTTCATTTTCTTTATATTCCTAGATGGATAATAGTGTTTTCTTATTTATTATCGGGTGGGGTATATATAAAACAAAATCCTTAAACTATTACTATGTTTGATACCCTAATATTTTACCTTTAACTTACTTATAATACTGACTAAGCTGCTAGTCCTTACTATTCCTTCACTTATGCAAGAGATCTTCTCCTTTAAAAGGATTACATCTTATATCCTCCATTAAGAGTTTGATTTATAAATTTGTGACTTAAGTTCTCAAAGTTTCAATCATAATATATCTGGCTTAGATTGGCATCACAACCAAATTTTTCTTAATAGATAAACGTTATCCTTAATTGGTTTGCTCCACTCTTGTTGTAATTTTCTTCTTGCAACGCATCTTGATTTGGCACGGAAATCATATTATTTCTATTTCCTTGCTTCATAATATCTAATAATGAGTCACACTTTGACTCTGAGGTTTCTTATATTTCTTAAGCTGTAATCCTGTTTATCAAGGGATTTCACCTACTTAAGTTAATCACCTTGAGTAGATACATAGATGAGCACCTTTATTACTTTATTTTGATCACATATCTCTATTCATGGTCACCTTAATATCTTATCGACTTGGCACATCTAATCCATGATTTTCTAATGGATAAGCTTATGACAGTGTATTGTCACACCTTAATTGCCTACTATCTTACGTCATCACTTGTTTTCGTCCAATCGATATTTACTGCAAAGGCAACTTTTTACCTTTATCATCTTTACCTAATGCAATCTTAATTCTTTTAGGAGATTTTAAACAAATCCGTATCTATATTCTTCAATCATAAATAGGGTGAGAATATCTCCCCTTGAAATCATTGTAAAGGGATTAGTTTGGTCAAAACTAACCTAGAACAACATCCCTCAATTTGTCCATGACCTTCGGTGTTCTTTTCTTATCACTTAAACTGCTACTTACATCTAAACTCATTGCATTAGTTCTTATGCCTATATTCAAATGAGATTCTCCACATCTTGAACCTCTTTTGCATTTGTCTTAACTTATAGCCTTTGTGAGTTACTTATCAACACATTCATAGACATAGGTACTTTCTATGAGATTACTAAACACTTTAAGGTTAGCAATCATTGTGTATTATATCTTAAGTGGGTCGCTTAACATCTACCATAAGCTGGTATTGCTTAATGTTGAAGCTCTATTTCCTATATCGTATCTTGATATACATATATAGTCGTCGAATGTGGCCCACATCTAACTTGACGGGGTTACATGATCCATCTACTTATTAACATCGTCTTTATGCTACATATTCAGATCCTCTTCATGGATTCATGCTGAAAAGCTGCTGCTAGCAACGTAGTCATACGTGTTTCCTCAAAAAGAGTCTCGGTAGTTATTTCCTTTCAAACTGCTGTACGTGGCTCCGATACTTTGCTTGGCTTCAGTACTTTGCTTGGCTTCATAGCCCAGCAACGATCATTAAGGGGTCACCTAAAACGATCACACTTCTTGAGATATCGTCTTGTCAGCCCAAGGAAATACAACACAGTAAAATGCTGGGGCGGTTAGACTTGAACGGTCCTTGATAGGACGATATTAATCATGCGAACATATTAACCTTTGGTTGCTCGTTAAATAAGTGTTCGCGTCTTTTAACTACTATAATCTAATTGACATAAACATACTTTAACTTACTTGGACTATGGCAAAGCAGACGTGTGACGACGTGGAGTAGGATGGCAGGATACCGGCTCTGATACCAACTGTGACGACCCTCCTATGAGGCCGCCACCGTAACTTAATTTTTAACTTGTACTTACTGGCATTTCTTAAAATTTGCGGAACATTTTTTTTTTAAAACATAAGAATGAATAGTTTCATAATTCGTAACAATAATTTTAAAAGAATGAATCACTAAATTACTTAAAGCTTTTCTTAATTTTAGTTAAGATAAAACCTTCTAAAAATATTTTTCGAATTGAGTGACATTTGAACTCTTGTTTCACATACTCTTTAAAAGCCTTTCTAAACTAGCCAATACGTTCGGGCCATCTAATTTGAACTTAAAACAATTTAAGTGAGAAATTTTAAATTCAAGTACTTCTTAAAGTCCTTTCAAAATCAATCATTTAAACCGTCATGTTTAAAATTGCTTTATTTGTTGCATGCACTATTGCAACGTTCTAAAACTTAAATACTCAAAACTAGGGTTGTTAGCTACAACCTCGATTTTCTTAACATACATATGTGCATATATACTTTTAAAACATACATGCTTGAAACCTTTGAATCATATAGACATATACATGATTTTTTTCTTAAACTTCTTGCATGAAGATAACTGCGTGAGCGGTATCCATTCCCATCTCCACCATTCGTCCGCCGCTCGCCATTGCCCTTCAAGAATTGCTGATAGGTTTCTTACCTACAGCATGAACATATCTGATTGAGCTTTCGCTCAGCAAGTAGGAACTATATCTCGTAAAATAACTGTAAGTACACATGAATAAATATGCACGAGCTGATTATGCTTAATTATGATGTCTTATCATAGTCTTATTATCTTATCTTATCTTTCTTACTGATGGGCCCGAGTGCTCGCGTACCACTTGCGCACAATCATCGGGACGTGAGGGTTTGTAATGTCCCCCGCGACACCGTGATTATAACTTGAATGCCTCCCTTAAGTCGAAGGACATTCTTTTTTTTTTTTTTTCTCCTTGTGGAGCTGAATTACCTCCCTTAGGTCGGAGGTCGGTACGGCACTCAACCGAGATTATTCTTATAAGTTCCTCTTGACTTATTAAGGTGTATGCAGATGACATGGCTTCGCATACAATACTTAAAAGCATGAACATGTATATATATAACATGTGTAAATTTTTTTCTTTAAAATCTATTCATGTCAGAGGCTTAGATTCCTACTTACCCGATTCACAAGAAATGAATCCACTTTTCGCCAAACGAAAATTTATTCTCACATTTGCTTACTGAAAATAAACACCCAACGAGAGTGTGAGATTATCTGTCGCTTGCTATTCTATTTTAGCAACTTATGAAGGAAATATGGCCCTTTACTTAAGGCATGTATTCCTTTCTTTTCTTGAAGGATAATTTACTATAAGGATCAATTTATTAAATCCTCAAAATCTTATTTTCCTTAATTTCCATTGGTAATATTAAGGCTCAATTCGCCTAGGACTTATACATGGCATTCTAACTTTTACGCCGCTGAAATTTATACTCCAATGGAGTCTCTTAAACTAATGTGGGTGTTGGACCCACATTAAATCTTCAAAATTCTACGGTCCTATCGTATTGGGCTCGTAGGGTGCTGTCGGGATAATTAAGCTCGGTAAACCACTATGTTCTTTAAAGAAAGCATTTTTTTCTTGAAAACTTCCTTTATGAACACTTTCATTAAAATGAGGTTTAATGTCATTGTATTTTACTGAAATTCTATCTTGGGTTCTTTTATATCTTTTTGTTGAAACCGACACTGTTTTAGTTTTGTCTCGTTAAAAACTGTGCAGTTTTTAAAATCTGCGTTTTACTATATCTTAGAGTCGGATTTCAAAATTTTGTTCTTCATGAAAATTTCTCATCTCATCGAGATCTAAAATAGTCATTTTTCGTGAAAGTTGAAATTCGGCCTTTAAAGGCCTCGTTTGGCTGAAAACCGTAGCTGCTGTTTTTCTTCAAACTATTTTAGTTAAAAACTGTGCCGTTTTGGAAATCTGTATTTTAGTACCTCTTAGGTTCGGATTTTGAAAATATTTTCTTCATGAAATTTCTTCATCTCATCGAAATCTAAAATTGTCACTTTCGTGAGAAATCAAGATTCAGCCTCTAAGGGTCCCATTTGGCTGAACCAGTGGTTGTCAGTTGTTTTTCGAAACTGTGTTGGACAGCTTGTCCGTTTTTACAAAATGACTTCAAACTTGGTTTTAGAGTTAAAATGGGGTTTTGTCACAGCCATATAAAATGTTCAAAACATAAAGGGCTACAAGTTTAAGCTTTAGAACACGTAAAAATCTTGCTCTAGGGTTCTCACTTCCGTGTTCAAAGTAACCGGAAAATTTTCCTCTAACCGGAAATAAGCAAACTTAAATCAAGCATAAACATACCATATCAAACTAACCTCAAAACACATAAAATCAACATAAAACTCACACACCCTTATTACAAACTTATTTCCTCAAGAACCACAAATTACATTAATGGATTCTTAAACTTAAACTTTACTAGAAAATGAGAGATTAAGGGTTTACCCTTGAATGCCAATATACTTGATTTCTCTTAGCTTCTTATTCACATTCTTCCTCCTCTAAGGTTGGATAATGGCTTGGAACTAGAGGAGCGGAAAAAATTTGAGAAATACTTTTAGATCTCAAGCTTTGCTAGGAAACAAGAAAGAAAAGGTTTTAGAGTTTTACCCTTCAAGAAAATCCTTAGCAAGACATCTCTAGAACACCTTGATTCCTTTCTTCTTGTTGAGAGCAAAGACTAATGCTTTGTATTTGGGAGGATAAGTGAAAAATTTAGAGAGGGTACAAGAGAGAGGTTTGGCCGGTTGTGTATAGAGAAAGAGAGAAAATAGAACAAAAGTGAGGCATTGTTTAAGATGGTTCTATTTATAGAAAATTTGGTAATTATGTTTATCACTTATTTAACTCACTTAAATATGGATCAATTCTCCTCAAGCATGGCCGGTTGGAGTTTTTAGAAAGAAGTGATGTAAGCTTATATGAGAAATAGTTGATTTGATCTATCATCATCAAGTCTTGTAGTACACTCAACTTGTCAAACAAATTTTTGTCTAAAACTTCCTGTACATACACGGCAAGCCAAAGGAAGAAAGAGAGAGAGAAAAAGTTTTATAATTACTCTTCTCCTCCCATCATCAAATGACATCATCCTATCACTTACCATGTCATTCACTTACACACTCCATTAATTAAATTTTGGCTCTACATTTGCTATGCTTGGCCGGCCATGTGGGGAAGGAGAGGGAGAAAAATCTCACCTACCCCTTGTACTCTAATCCACTCTCTTAAGTTACCTTTGAATCAGGTAAAAATCATATCTTGATTGTAAAGGTACTTAGTCGATGGAAATTCTTGTTTACGGCGCTTCTTTTTTTTTATCTACTACTTATTTATAGTTCAACTGTCAAATCCTCATCTGCTTTGATATCACGTTAAATTCTTACTCGCGTAATATCTTAAAACTGTTTCAAGTCTTGAAATTAATTCTAGACCTAATAAATTCTAAATTTAACTTTTCGCATTAAATCCACGAGAATGACGCTGTTTACGGCGGTTGTCAAATCACGAGCTCACATTGTACCCTTCTACTATGGGTATTTATCTTGCGACTTTAACCTAGGCTGTCGACAATTAAGGATTTCCTCTTCTTTAAAAATGTCAATGCGTTTTTTTTTTTGCTAACATCATCTTTGTGTTTGGAGATTCTTGAAATTAAGATTCTCAAACTATACTTGTACTGAAAATTATTCCGCCTTAAAGTACGGCAATAATTTATCGATCGAATTTACTTGATCGAAAACATGAACTTAACATGAAATCTGCTACAGAATTTAGGAATACAGATATTGATTCCATAAATCCTTCAGTCATAAAATATTTTCTAGGAAAATCCTTGGCTTAAATAAATAAATTGTATTATTTAAAGTCTGAGATTTTCTCAGTCATTACAGTATTAATCAAAAGTAAGAGACAAAAATCAAGACCCATTCACTTTAAGGGTAAGTTCAAAAATTCTCCCTTTCTAATAAAGATAAAAGTATATGGTTTTCCATAGTTTTGTGGATGCCTATTATTTATGTCATTCTAAATAATTAAGTATCATTGTGGTCATTTTTTTTTCTTTAAATGATAATTGTTTATTTTTTAGTAGAGTGACATATATAATATTTATTATCATCTTGAGTGATATTTCTGATTTTTTTCCCATCTATGAATTTAGGGTTTTTAAGATAATTAATTTTAAAAAATATTTGAGAAACCAAAATGCAATTTTTTTAAAAAATAAAAATGTGATTGGCTTCTCAGTTTTTAGAAAATTATAGTTATACTCATTGTTAAAAACCATTGCCAAAATAACCATATATAATTCTGAACCCATTCAAAACTCACGTGCATTCATCAAAGAAACAGAAATAGGAAAGAAACACGACCCATGATTTCCTTAACTAGCATCTAAGTAGCACAAAAGGCACACATATGCTCAAAAACTAGGTCCATAGACAAAGTTACTCTAACATTGTGATTGATACACACATGGATGTACAATCAAAAAGCAAAACCCACACTTTTCAATATATTGTTTTTATAATAATTCAAAAATAATACCTTGTTTTTTAGTATAATCTTCTTACAAAATAATTTGGAACAAACTCTAGACGATGAATTAAAAGAAATATATATATATATATATATATATATATATATATATATATATAGGTCTAAAACCGTACAAGGGCGCATGAGGGAGGCAAAGTTAAATTTAACTTTTTAAGAGATTAATTTGTAATATGGTTATTCATAGGCTTCATCTTCTATACAATCTTTAAATGTTTTATGTCGACAATAGAAATATATTTGGAGTTCCACACTTGATGTAGCACCATCACGCTCCCCGGCTTTGATCAACTCCGGCATACAAGACTTCCATGCTAATTCGTTACAATATTTTCTTGTTTTCTCTGTAAACAATTCCCTTGTCTTTTACACGAACACAATTATGCCTAAAATAGTATTTGCGAAATTCCTGATTGAGTTTTTCGGCGTCCTCTGCACAAAGTTTATAAGCTTGCCTTTTGCACGTCAAGAACCTTGTTCTTACAGGCGGCGGTCGAAATGGCTTAGCACGACGATCGACGGTAAATCGTGCTCCAAGAAGCAGATATGGATGAGTAGAGTGAGAGATATTGCCATGCACAATATCTAAGAAAAACACAAATAAGATTAACATCATGAATATGTTTCTTGCTGGATTTCTATTCATTTTGTTGCTTGTTTGCCTTTGTATATTTTGTTCAACAATATGGAAACATATAGTTTCCAATTTAAATACTTAACTTATGATGCATCTGTTATTAATAATGTTAATAATTATTCGAAAATATAGTGATTTTCTTATACTATTATTTGATATATATATATATATATATATATATATATATAAGTATAGATTTACCGTAATTAGCAATGTTGTCTTTGGGATTTAAGTTAATTTTGTTGAACTAGAAATCACACCTAGTCATTCCATGAATCACCAGAAAAGAAAATTTTTAGTCATTTAATATGTTTGATCAAATTAAACTTCCCTTATTAGTTATTAGTTTACTACTTTATTATTTTGTTTATCTATGTTACCTTATTGTGGCTTCTAACTACTTTTATATAGCCAAGACTACTTAGGGTGGGTTTGGTATTGCTTTTAGGAGAGAAAAAGCACTTATTGAGAGATCTAAAATCTAAAAACTTGTTTGGTAAAATAGATTTTTAAACAATTTCCTTCCAATCTGAAGCTAAAAGCAGAATCAGCCTTTAGGCTGATTCTGATTTCAGCTTATGCGGGAATCTGTTTTGAGAGTTTGATGAAATTTTTTTTTTCCAATTTTACCCCGACTGAAATCTGAAATTTACCACTAATTTTCATTTCAGATCTCTCCTCCACTCGTATCTCTCATCCTCCTCTGCGAAATTTTTTTTTAGAGTTCTATCTTCTCTCCTCCTCGCTGTTCGAAGCAAGGTTCCCTGGCTCCGTTCACAGGCCCCGTTCGCCGGCCTCTCTCTCCGTTCGCTGGTTGATCTCTCCGTTGGCCTCTCAGAGCTCGTTTGGTTTCTCCTCTGCCCGATTGTCCGTTTGCCGGTCTCCCATCTCCTCCTCTGACTGCCGGGACAGAATCAGATTCTACCATTGGTGGTGACACTGATGGCAAAAGTCTTCCTTCGTCTACCTAGCAAGGAATAAGAATTTAAAAAATTTCCTACTTCCTATTTATTCATAAAAAAGAATATCTATTTAGACTTAGCTTAGAGACGGAGCAATGGCGGTGGGCGATGCTGGCTTGCAAGAGGAGCACCTCGACGTCCTCACTCAAACCGGTCAAAAGACTGGTATTTCCAAACCCAGGCAAGCCATTCTTTACCTTTTTTTCTCTTCTCCTATTGTATTTTCTCTGATTTTCTTTCTCGGCAAACAAACGTGACATAATCTTCGTTTCTTTCTTTCAATAGTCAACTTCGAGAATTGAACTTTGCAATGTTATTGTAACTGATCCGGGATTCATTGTGAATACTATCATGGATTTTGTTCCTCCAAGAGAGTAAAATAAATACAAAAAAAAAAAAAAGAAAGATTCTAAAGCCTTTTTGTTAATTTGAATCCATGAGATAATTTGGCGTGTTGTATAGAGGAGATGTGCATCGAGGTGGGGATTACCATCGAGCAGTTCATATGTGGATTTACGCTGAGAATACGCAAGAATTGCTTCTCCAACGGCGCGCTGATTGCAAGGATTCATGGCCGGGATTTTGGGATATCTCCAGCGCCGGCCACATATCCGCCGGTGACTCGTCGCTTATGACGGCTCGGTAACTCCAATGTTCTATTGTATTTGGTTTTAATGCTCTTGTAGAGCTTTGAGCGAAGTACCAACAATGGAGTTTTGTTTTCTGTGTTGTATATATGTACATATTGTGCGAAAATTTGGTTCAAGGGTTATTTGTGTTGTGTTCTAGACTTTACTTGCTTAATCATGCTATATTCTGTAGGCTTTTGGGTTTAGGATGTAAAATGAATGGTTGAACTGGTGGAACAACCTTTTTTTTTATAAAAGTTGTGGACTGAAGCGAACATTCTTAAGGTGTACAAAGCTCAAACAAAATTATGATGCTTTTATAGATATAAATATGCATATGCGTTTGTGGAGTCACGCCCTCATTCTCCTAGAAACCCCACTCTAATAGTAATATATAGGTTTACATGCTCAGCTTTCCAATATTTGGACTTTCGTGAAGGTAATTTAAGTTGACAATCTAGATTTATTTTTTCTTAATTTTTTTCCCCTGATTTTTATATGGTTTTCATCGAGGCCCTTTGCTGCTAACGGTGGCCAATAGATTGGCTATAGTTTGTTTTCCTCCTTTGTGATCCAAGCTCAAGATCTTGTCAGGAAAATTTCGCCTAGATCTAGTGTCATTTGTCTTTTAAATGCTGTAGCACGTTATCAGCTTTGGTAACTCCTTTTCTAGCATTTAGCACGTTATCAGCTTCCAATTGTTGTAAATGCTGATGAATTCATTTATTTATTTATCTTTTCACTTTGTGTTCCCTTATATGAGCTTATTCCAATATAGTCTTGTGATCCTTATGTTAATGTTTTGATTAATTAGCGTAAAGAGAAGGGTTAGTGCTTGGAGTGCTATTAGTTAATAAGCAAGGTGCTTGGAGTGCTTGAAATGCTACCTTGACTGTCTATTTAAGTGTATTTCCGCTAATATTGTAGATTATTTTCTTTCAAATCTGCTTTCACTTATATGTTGCCTAATGGTGGTAGCTTATTTAGTTCTTTGGATAAAGGTCATTGCGGTGGTGGAGAGTACCAAGCTTGTCTCTTTTTCACGAGAATTGTAAGAAAGTTGTATGTTCAACTTCAAGGAGAGATCGTTTCATGCTAGGAGACGTGGGAGAAAAATTCTAGTGAATAAGATTGTCCCATAACTCTAGAGTTCAGTTTATCCTTGAATTTTATACTACGTTGGAGGACAATGTAGAAGAAGATAAAGCTTCACTATCACAAGAAATAGTTGAAGTATGAGATCAAATTGCGATAAGTTTAATGAACACGATTTAATTCTTTTAATGACTCTGTTAGTTTTTGAACATGAAATGTACTTTTTTGTTCAACAAATTGATTACTCACTAATGGTCTTTTTAGTTGTAACTATATTGTGAATGAAGATATGAAAAAAAAAAAAAAATTAATTATCATAAATTTATTGTTAAAAAACTTAAAATCATAGCATTATATTTTTTTAAGTTAAATAAATATTTCTAAATACCAAAAACAATTAATATACTTAAGTTACATACCATGTCTATTTTTGTCATTTTACATATCCACAGCAATTCAATATCAAAATTTACCAAACGCTATTACACTGATTTTAGAACCAGCACAGCTATTATAATTACAGTTTACCAAACACTCAACTGCTTCTTCTAACAGCTGCTTCTTCCTTCAGCACAGCTAAAAGTAATTTTCTAAAATCCACAGCAATACCAAACTAAGCCTTAGTATTATGAAGAATTCTTTTTACTCATTTATGTGAAATCTTAGAATAGATTATTAATGGAATATGAGTTCTTGGAACCGTTTGAGATGTATACGTCTTTTGAAGCCGCTCATTAATGTAATTTGACTAGTAATAAAAATTACAGACGTGCACTACAACAATAAAGGCTTTCTCCGAGGGCATTGGTCCCGCAAAAAGCAGCGTTGTCCTCACAGAAAGTCTTCTACGAGGATAAAATCCTCACCGTATCCTCCTCGCAGAAAAGTTTCTGTGAGGATAAAAGCTGGTCATCGCGGAATTTTTGATGCTTTCTCAAGGACGCTAAAAATCTGATGACGTGGTAAAAATAGGGACCGGATAGGTTTTTTGAGAGGACATCAGCCTCGCAGTTTGTGGTCTTAACGCGAGGACAATAGTCCTCGCAGATTGTGTTATTTGAATATTAAAATTATTTTAAAAAAATTTAAAAATATCATTTTTGATAAATAATTTTTTTTGATTCATTTTAAAAATAACATAAATTAAAATTTTTGGCATTAATTAAAATTAATTAAAATATCATTAAATATTATCATACAACTAACATAAACATTAATATTGTCCGTCACACAACTAGCGTGTTAATATTGTTATACATAAATAATAGTTGAAAATTTAATATATATAATCTGACAATAGAAAATACTAAAGTCCTAATTACACCTAATCGCTCCAACTCTAAGCCCTATCCCATTCATGTGTGTTCTTAGCGTATTTAGTCAACTTATCCGCATTATCATTTCGTTTCCGGATAAATTTCGACAGCTTTTCTCTTTAATTCTCATAATCTAAATACCTAAAATCAGAACACAATAAGAAATTTCCACAAAATATAATTTCAATACCTAAAATCATAACACAATCTCATACTACAAGAAAAAGTAGTTTTTGCGACGACATTTTGTACTCGCAAAAACCCACATGTCGTCGTAAATAATAGCATTTGCGACGACACGTCGTCGCAAATGTGTCGCCGCAAAAAAATAGTCGCAAATAATTTATTTGCGACGACATAATGTCGTCGCAAATGTATTTACGATGACATTTATATTTTGCGACGACCGTCGTCGCAATAAGTCGTTGGTTAATTTGTCCTGTTTTAAAATTATTTGCGACGACTTTTTGAAAAAAGTCGTCGCAAATAATTCAAATTTTTTTGCGACGACATTTAAAAAATGTCGTCGCAAATAGTCACGTTTGTGCGACGACATTTATAAGATGTCGTCGCAAAAAGTGGTCGCAAATAGTCACCTTTTGTGCGACGACATTTATAAAATGTCATCGCAAATAGTTAAAATAATTTTTTTTCCGATTATTTTTAAAAATGGCAATTAAATAATTTTTAATAATTTTAATTAAACATTATTATATAACATACTAAATATAATTTATTAAGATAAATTAAAAGTAAAATATAAATTAATATTAGAAACAATAAATCTATATAAATTTACAAAATATGTTATGAATACTACATAAAGTGCATGTATAATGTTCCAACAAAATATAAAAGTCGCCGCAAATACAGTGAAAAAATCATACAAAACTATTCCTCTAAGTTTGCAAACGATCGCCAACAAATCATCATCGGGATCATCATCATCCGAAAGAGGCGGAGGAGCGTCTAGATTAACGGTTACGACGGAAATCGTGGGTAATTGGATGTTAGGCTGCATTCTAGACCATAACTCTAACATCTTTACCTGATTGTCATAAATCTTCATCTGCTCTCTCGATACGATTTCTTTAAATAATGATCCATACGCGCAAGATCGTTGAGTGATGATGTTGCGTCCGAGAATGAACCGGGGATGAAGGAGAAGCCCCGAGTAATGCTTTTGGGAAAGCATCGGACCCACTCCTTTCTTATGTCCTCTACGCGTGCCAAGAACCCTTCCAAAATCCTATGCTCATCAAGGGAGATCCAATCGCGCTTGCGAGTCTCATGTTCTATGTCTCTCCTCCTCCTCAGTGTTCTACATAATAAGACATTATAAGTATTTTTACGTGCTAAAACCACTATTTTAATATATAAAAATTTAACAAGAAAAGTAAAATGCTTACAAAAGTCTGCTCCAAGATCGGTATTAACCCAAGAGTCCCCGCGACGATGCATGTCCGCCCAATTGTCTATAGCAGACATCGGCTCTTGGGTCTCTGTACTGGCCTGTGAAATAAATTACACATATTTATATTCTTAAACTCTAACTAAATTTCGGCAGCATAACGACTTATTTTTCATATAGTCCAAAAATCAAAACCTGCAGAAAAACAATTTTAAAAAATTTCGGCACACCATAGCTGCAAGATGTGCCACCCAAAACAAGAATCATCAACATATATTAAATTTTAACATAATCATGAATTCATACAACTATCACAATTTTAAGCTAAATAAATATAAAAAACTTATAAAGTTCAAACCCACTAAACGGGGGCTAAAAAAAGAAGGATTACGTCGGAGGAACCGTGCAAACAAGGACGAGGGCGAAAACTCAAACGCCTACATAAGTACATCAAATTAAAACATCAAACATAATTTTCAAACATCAATATTAATATTTTATTAACATCTAGAGAAATATGTAAACACAATAATAAGTATAATGCCTAAAAAAAATATTTTAAGTTCTAAGTATAATCTAAGTCATAAATATAATATACTCATCTAATTCTAAATTCTACTCATTTAATTTCAAGTATAATGTTTAAGAAATAATTTACGTGTATATATTAATGCTTATTAATGCTTAAATAATTTTATATTAATGCTTTAAAACTTCGTGGTATATATATACACACCGGGGCGGCGGAACGGCCGGGGGCGGAGGGAGCAGGGCGCCGAATCACGGGCGGGGAGGGAGCCGGGGGTAGTGGCGGTGGCGGCGGCCGGGCGGGCGGTGGCGTGACGGGCCCTGGTTGTGACGGGAAAGGGAAAGAAGAGAGAGAGGGAAGGGAAGAGAGAGGACAAGGGGAAAGAGGGAAGGGGAGGGCCGGCCGGTAGCAGGGGGAGGCGGCGGCGGCGGTGGAAGGAAAGGTGAAGAAGAGAGAGAGAAAGAAGGGAAGAGAGAGAGAAAGAAGGAAAAAGAGAGAGGGACAAGGGAAGATAGAGGGAAGAACGAGAAGAATGGCCGGTGGCCGGGAGCGGGAGTGGCGGCGACGGCAACGGGAAGAGGAGGCGGTGAGGGATAGGAGAGAGAGATTTCGGTTTTTTGTTGCAGAGAGATCGGAGAAATGGAGAAGAAGAAGGGGATTTAATTAGGTTTTTATTTGCAACGATAAAGTCGCCGCAAAATACAAAAAAAATGTCGTCGCAAAATAGTTTTCCATTATTTGCGGCGACATTGTCCTCACAAAAACCCTTGCCGTCGTCAATAATAAATTTTTTTTTCCCGCCTAATCTCGCTCAAATCAAATAGAGTATTTTATGACGACAATGAAAAATGTCATCGCAAATAAATATTTTTCCCGCCCATTCCCCATCGTCTAATACATTATTTGCGACGACAACAAAAAAATGTCGTCGCAAATAATTTTCCATTATTTGCGACGACATTGTCCTCGCAAAAATCCTCGCCGTCGTCGCAAATAAATTTTTTTTTCCCGCCCAATCTCGTTCACAAATAGAGAGTTTATGACGACAATGAAAAATGTCGCCGCAAATAAATATTTTTCCCGCCCATTCCCCATCGTCTAATACATTATTTATGCGACAACAAAAAATGTCGTCGCAAATAATTTTTCCATTATTTGGACGACGACATTGTCCTCGCAAAAACCCTCGCCGTCGTCGCAAATAAATTTTTTTTCCGCCCAATCTAAACAAATCAAATAGAGTATTTGCGGCGACAATGAAAAAATGTCGCCGCAAATAAATATTTTTCCCGCCCATTCCCCATCGTCTAATACATTATTTGCGACGACAACAAAAAAAATGTCGTCATAAATAATTTTTCATTATTTATGACGACATTGTCCTCGCAAAAATCCTCGCCGTCGTCGCAAATAAATTTTTTTCCGCCCAATCTCGTTAAATCAAATAGAGTATTTAAGACGACAATGAAAAGTGTCGTCGCAAATAAATATTTTTCCCGCCCATTCCCCATCGTCTAATACATTATTTGCGATGACAACAAAAAAATGTCGTCAAAATAAATTTCCATTATTTGCGGCGACATTGTCCTCGCAAAAACCCTCGCCGTCGTTGCAAATAAATTTTTTTCCCGCCCAATCTCGCTCGTCAAATAGAGTATTTGCGGCGACAATGAAAAATGTCGTCGCCAAATAAATATTTTCCCGCCCATTCCCCATCGTCTAATACATTATTTGGCGACAACAAAAAAAAATGTCGTCGCAAATAATTTTCCATTATTTGACGACATGTCGCCGCAAAATAACGTGGGATTGTCGTCGCGAAAAAGTATGATAATTCGCGCGAAAAATCCGCGCCATGGAAATTTGCACGGCAAAATTATTTGCGACGACACAAAAATTATTTGCGACGACTTTCCAATTTTTTTCAATGGGAGGTATTTGCGACGACATGTCGTCGCAAATATTGAAATATTTGCGACGACAAATGTCGTCGCAAAAAATGTCGTCGCAAATGTGTATTTTTGTTGTAGTGTCATAATTATATCAATGGTTTTCCACAAATCAATACTAAATTACACAAACAATATCTTAGACAATATAATAAAATACAAATAATAACATAAATAAAATTTAAATCATACCTCAAAATGAGGATAAATTCGGATTTCCTCTTTACCACCTAATAAACCAATATCCAACTACACAATTTAGAACAATAAAAATGAACAAAATATATAAAAAAACAAAATATATAACTCAATAAATTGTCTGAACTTACCTTTAATTTGAATTCCAATAAAATAAGGAATAAGAGGAGATTACAAGGTTTGAAAATGAACACGATACAAAAAAAAAAAAAAAAAAAAAAAAAAAAAAAAAAAAAAAGAGTTCCTCTTTATGATAGGATATAGAGAAAACGAAGGGAGGGAGGAGAGAGCTGAATAAATGAGAGAGAAGGCAGAAATTTCGCAATGAATTTTTAGCCATTAACACATAGTCCTCGAAGTGTTCTCTTTGGTATAGCAGTGAAAGAAAGATGAAAGAAGGAAAAAGTATGAGCAAATATGTTATGTTTTGAACATATTAGGGCCTTCCTCGACGACGAGTGTCATCGCGGAAGACGTTACAGTAGTGAAACAATATTGTTTCATTGTTGTAAACTTAAGATAAGGCGGGACAAGGGCCCCGCTTTTTTTTCACGGGATTCGGTGAGGACAAACGTTCTCGCCGAATAATGGTCACACCCTCCCTGGTGTGACTTTGACAGACCGAAGCGGTTAGGAATTCCTGCATGGCAAGGGTTCTTGACCTAAACACTCTTTTGTGAGGACAATGCCATCGCAGAAGAGTAATCAGCCCTGCACGGAATGTCTAGGGCTCGAGAAATTATTAGGGTTCTGCGAGGACATGATCCTATCCTTGTAGATTGCATGGATAATGGCGAGGACTACGTGTCCTCGCCGTTTTAGTCCCGTAAAAAGGACTTTTTTTTTTTTTTTTTTTGTAGTGGTGGGTTAAGGATTGTATTTTTGTATTTTGCTTTTTCTAATAAGATTGATGGGTAATCGAATATGAATTGACATGAAAATGGAAGGGGCAATGTTGTGATCAGGAAAGTAAGACCAAAAGGCAGACTAATGGGAAATATCATTTAGATATATATTAGTAAAGAAACTACAATGTTAGCCACGTTTCTACACCCCAACCCCAACCCATCGCCCCCAAAAAAAAAAAAAAAAAAAAAAAAAAAAAAAAAAGAATGTTTGCCACGCGTGCAAGCATATACTTGGTCGGTTAATAATAGTTCAAAATTTAATTGTTACCGTTCAATTAAGGATTATTCGGTATCCAAAAGCAATTGCAACATAACGCTTGTGAACAGTCGTCCGAAATAATGAAATACTTATATATATATATATATATATATATTGTATATATGTATATATATGGACGAGTTTTTGTGCTGGTAGAGAAATACATGCCATGATAGACTACTGGCAAATTTATTCTTAATAATAATAGAGAAAATTTCTCAACTTACTTTTAGAGTGTATGAGTTTAAATTTTTATCACTTACTCTTAGTTAATACCTTTTTATTGTTATAATTATATGTAAAGGATATTTATTTCCTTTCCCCTTAATAATATTAAATAAAGATAATAGTAACCACCAGTATCCTACCATGATACTTTATAGTCACCGGCCTCTTACCATCTGCATGACTCATTTAATTAGGAGAGAAAGAGAGAAATAGGCCAAGACTTGAGATGAATTAAAATTAATAGGCCAATAATTTACATAAGTTAATAAATAGGCTAAATTACTATTTTCGTCCATAACTTGTCTGGTTATGAACCATAACTTGACAAATTATTGTCCATAATTGTCCATAATTTGTCTGGCTATGAACCATAACTTGACAAGTTTGTCCATAACTTATCTGGTTATGAACCATAACTTAACAAGTTATGGTGTTAATTGTATAACTAAAAATTGACCTATATACCCCGCTTTTTATATTGGCTATTTTTTACGTTTTCGTGTCCTCGTGTTGTGCTTGGTATGACCCCACTATGTGTTGCTAAACACTACCCAGGAATCAACGTGTTTTGCCATATCATGCTCCCGTATTAATGGACCTATCCATATGGGTCATTGAGTCGGACGTGCTGAATGTGGTTCATGCTATTCATTTTTCTGCTCTTCAGGTTTCGGAAGCCTTGATCATTTATCATATAAAAGAAGTTATTTTCCATGCTCACAGTGGCAATATCTGCTACATTTCTCAAACAAAAAAAATTCTGTAATCCAATGTTTATCGAATGTTGATATTTCTCTCTCTCTCTCTCTCTCTCTCTCTCTCTCTCTCTCTCTCTCTCTCTCTCTCTCTCTCTCTCTTTAATGCCTTTCTTAGTTCTGTGTCCGTTATAATTGCTTTGAATTAAGGAATGTCAAAACTTTTTTTTTTTTTTTTTTTTTTTTTTTTTTGTTTTTTTTTTTTTTTTTTTTTTTTTTTTTCCTTCTCTCCTTTTTTTATTTTATTCCATGCTTAAATGATATGCCTTTGTTTTCTTCCTTTTTCTCTCCCTCTCAAATATAGCCTTAGAATTATTAGGTTCTTGCAAGCCTAGTAAAGTCGGTGACATGTGATCTTATCTTATTAGCTTCTGTAGGCCAAAATGGAACATATTAATGCAAGCTGACATATCATATCAATGAACATATCGTATATATTGTGTAAATTTTGACCAACGACAAGATACACACACACACACACACACACACACACACACACACACACACACACACACACACATATATATATATACACGCTATCATGTCATGTCCACCTCTTCGGACCCCGAATGGTCTCTATTCCCTTCCAGGGATTCTTTCAATATTGGACGAACTTTCATAACTGAAGAATCAAACTTCTTCTGCTTCAATATTGGATTGGATTAGAATTCCTAGGCCAAATTGTGTCTTGGATGTAGAATATTATGTGAGACTATATCTAAATGCATGACAATAAATTAGGTCAACGTTTAAT
Organism: Morus alba; assembly: GCA_012066045.3. Taxonomy (NCBI): domain Eukaryota; kingdom Viridiplantae; phylum Streptophyta; class Magnoliopsida; order Rosales; family Moraceae; genus Morus; species Morus alba. The sequence continues at coordinate 59,746,376 of CP050224.2, forward strand.
ATTATTCTCATTGATTTGATATTTTATTGATTTCCAGAATAAGGTCAACTTTCCAATATTCTATATAAATAAGAAACATGGCAAGAGATGTAGAAGAGCGTCAGATGGATTGGGATTTCAGTTTCTTGCATGAAGAAAATAGAGAGTGAACCTTTCTTTTTATAGATTGGGGTTTCAGTTTCTTGCCATAGTATTTCCCCTCAAAAAATTTAAATTTCATTTCAACTTTTTTTCTATTCAAATCTATAGAAAGAACGCTTTGTTTTTTCAGAATGGTAAAGGAATATTCATACACGATAGAACTATATATATTCGGCAAGCAGTTCTTAGCTCTGTTTGGCTCTCTATATTCTCATGTGAGATTTGATAGGACCCACTTCAGTATGTGATCTTATATATATGGTCCAATTTTATTGAAACATCATGATACATTTTAATGTATCACGATACAATGTTGCCTTTTTTTTTTCCCTTTTTTTTTTATTTTTATGGACACAATACTGATTGTGATGCGATGTAAAAGAATCTGGCTTTTATGTTGCGTTGAGAACATCTTAAAGTCAAATAAGAAAAAATTTTCAATTTTCATAGGGTCTTTTCGCAATGTCAGCTTTAAACAAAAAGTATATGCTTTTTAAGTGCAAATAGCCTGAAAAACAAAACTCGTCACTTCACCATGACATGAGATGTTTTACAATAAATTCCATTGTTTAGGTCTTCAAAAGAGCGTTTCTACCATTTTAGTAGTTTAAGTTTTGTAATAAGTTAACCTAGGAAATTCATATTCCAATTCTGATAGCGTTTTTTTTTTTTTTTTTTTTTTTGTGGCTGATAGTTTTAATTCTTATTTCCAGTTCAAAATTTTTCTTTTTAGAAAAGGATCGTATTTTTATATTTTTAGTATAGAATAGGCTAGCTAGTTTCCAGTTTCTGCCATTGCCTTTATATTCAGATGCCCTCTTGTAATGGAAATCAATTCAATCTAATAAAATTTCAAGTTTTCTCTCAATTTTCTTCTAAATTCTTGTATTTTCTGTGAATCAACGGTTTCTGAAGCAATTTTCTTAGTATTTTGTGTGAGTCAACATGCTAACAAATTTATCCTTTATTTTTATTGTTTCATTTTCCTTTAATTTAAGCTTCAGCTGCATCATATTGTTACAACTATAACAATAATAATTATTATTATTAGTGTTGCACTACTACAACTAATAAGAACAGGGAATGCAAAATTTCCGTTGGAAGTAAGCCAGTTATATCTTAAATCTTCCATAATCAAGGGTTGTAAACAAATCTTTTATATAGAAGAGCGGATGGCATGCAAGTTTCGTACTTGCCTGCTTGCGTGGTTAATTTAGTTTTTTTTTTTTTTTTTTTTTTTTTTAAAGCTTGGTTACAAAAAATTTCTTTTTTTTTTTTTTTTTTTTTTTTTTCCAATTGTCGATGTTAAATACTTTTTCCATCATTTTCTCAAATATAGTCTTAACCAATACTTTTTCAACTATTTTCTTTGATAGATTATTTATTTATTTTTTTTTTATTTTTTTATGTTTTGATGTTTTCACTTCAACTTCTAGCTTTTTTTTTTTTTCATTTTCACCTAACACATCCTCTGTCACGCCAATATAATCTATAATCGAGGATGCTATGAGTGTCTACTTGACACTTTTCAACAAAGTATTTTTTTATCATTTGATATAATTATTTAATTAATTTATTTACCAATTATCTTCATTTATTTTTTTTTGATCATTTTCTGCACGTTTTTCGATAAACATAACAATAAGACATTTTACTTGAGCATTTTTTACTAAACACATTCATAATTTTATATGATCTCTCTTATTATCATCACAAGGACATTACATCCTTGAGAGTTCGTCACCTTAACAAATATTGCTTACTAGGAGAACAAGAATGTGTACTTAACATATATAAAAACAAGAACAATATAGGCTCTTTGAGATGAGCAAAAATACAATTACTCTTGTCACGGAGAACCTGTATACCTAGAATATAAGAGGCTTTTTCAAGATTCTTAAACCATAGTGACTAGGCATCATGCTATTCATCTTAACCAACAGGTTAGAATCATTAAGTGCTAGTAAGTTGTCACTAGCATGAAAAGCAGAAATAGGCAACTGGTTAGAATCATTTAGTGCTAGCAAGTTGTCTCTAACATGAAAAGAAAAAATAGGCAACTGCTCCCACTGACCTTACATATATCTATATATATCAACAACGTTCTCCATTAAGCTAATTTTAGTGACTATCTCATCCAAAAATGAGGTCCCACCACCTCTGTGCTATCAAAATGCTCCCAATTAGCATGGAGTTTCTTAACACATTAGTGGAGCTAGGAAACATATCAACTCTCAAGGCTATAACAATTTCACCATTAACAAATTCATAATGAGATATCCATACCATATATAATGACTTGTGTCATTTAGCATCAAGATTACTTAGACAAAAAGGATTCCTTAAGGCTAAAGAAAACTACATGGGCAACGAATAATAGGCATGTAAAAACAAGATCATACACTTTGCCCTTTACTTTGCCTTCCAATGATCCAAGCCAACATGATCATTACATGCTAGAGTCCTTTGAGAAAAAATAGGACTCCTTCATAGGTCAGGAAAATTTGTCAAACATCACAACTAAATGTATCAATCCACCACCGACATGATAATAAAGATTATGTGGTTCATGGCATTCAACAAATTTTCTTCACTAGTCTAAGCATCTAACGAAACAATTAATTATTGATGGGATAATTTATTTGTCTGTATGGATCTTAGTAACATGGTATTACATAACTTTATCTATAACACTCTAATTTATTATTTTACCACAATATGAGTTTAGTGATTATGCAAGTCCATACATAATTGTTTCTAATATTCTCCCACTTGGATTGCATAATCAATAACAACAATATTCATATAATACAAAATGTAAAATAATAAATGCAAGATAAAAAAAAATGAAAAGCTTAAGCTTAAAGCAACCAACCGTCCTACCAAGCAATAAAACTATCGACAGGATAATTCTATCACCCGTATGGATTTTACAAGCATAATCAAAAAATGCAAATTTATCTATACATGCCTATAATTTATTATTTAATAATAGTATGTGAGTTTAGTAATTATGCTATTTAACAAACAAATATTTTTAATTTTCTTCCACTTTGACAGAATAATCAAAAAAACAAAATATAATACTCACACAAAATAATATATCAAATAATAATAATATTTACAACAATGTATGGATAAATTTGCTGCTTAAGCTTTACATTAAAGCAAGCATGAAATAAAATTTTCATTAACACTAAAAAACAAAAAAAAAAAAAAGACCATGTATGCCTCAATAAATATTAATTAGGAATTTAATAAATGTATTATAATTGGGTGTTCTAAAATTTGAATCAACATCCATATTGTATGTTTAAATTTTGTTTATCAAAATATCAAATTATGTAGGAGAATAAATAAGATATGATCATATAATATGAAATGCAAAATATGCCCAATAATTTTAGTCTCAAAATAGTGAGATGTAAAATACCTAAAAACATATGTTACAAATCATTAAAACCAACAAATAATTAAATAAACTTATTTTTAGACAACTCATGTGCATCCATGTTAGCAGTATGCATCCAAAAGCCTTTCTCAAAAAGTATAAAATTTATGGAAAACTCTATAATAACTAAATAATTTGACATGTTTAGACTCAGGACACGTGAGTACATAAACATTTGCTATTATTGAATTCTCAGAATTAAATATGCCATAAAATCAGACAATACAATTAAAATATTATGGCCTTCTATCATAAAACAAATTATACACAAATTGGCCAGAAAAAAAATTGTTTGAATAATTGTGAGAATTAACCATCCATAAAAATAAATAATTAATATTATAAAAGTATATTAAACGTCATTTTATGGTGGCGCAAATCCAAAAATAAATCAATTAAATATGTAGGAAATGAAAAACAGAGCATAACAACAAAAACAACGCTCAAAACGGACTTGGGATGTGTTCGTACGGACCGATCAAAGTTTTGGTCAAAGCTGAGTTTTTTTTCCTTCAAACGACATGTGGTTTTTGTTAGCCAAGAAAAAAGACGTATTTTTTATAAAACGACATAAAACTGTAGAACGTGAAATGACATGTCGTTTTTATGACCCAAAATCAAAACTCAGTGCCGTTTTGTCGTCTCGGACTTAAAAATTTGTTGAACGACCCAAAAACAGACTGGACATACCCACGACCCAACCGGACAATAGAACTCCTTTTTGACGATTTAAAATGGGTCTTTCTCAGAATTTTATGCTCTTTTGATTCATAACATCAATTGGTCCAAAAACAATATTGACGAAAATGAAAAACCCCTTCGGCCATTATTAAGCTTCAAACCGGTGATAAAATAGCAAAATCCGCCCACAAAATTCAAGCAAAATTATCACCTACAACGCATATTTGACGTTTGAAGCCACAACAAGCATTTACTTGAACAAAAAATCAATATCATAGTTTTGGGTTTCGAAACCCACGAAAACAAAAATATATGATTTTTTTTGTATGAGAAAATTTGCAAAAATAATGGGCCATAATCATTATACAGATCATCAAACTAGTTCTATATGCTCAATAAAACATCAATTTGAGCAAAATCAAGGGATTCTGAATTGAATCTTCAATACCCGCGAGGAACACGAATTTTGGCAGTCTTAGAGCTAAAATAGGTTGCTTTGATACTAACTGTTAGAAAATTAATCACTTCTATTTAGTGTCTAAGACATATTAAAAATATTAGGTTCGTGGGTTACCTATCGTTGGCGTTGCTGTTAAACTATCAAAGTCGCCAGTAGAACGGACTTAAAAGTAATGTAACTGTCCTCTCACTTAACCCCACTACACACATAAGTGCCACACACTAACCACCATATATCCCATGGCCCGCACACATCATATATAAAATGTATATGGAAAAAGAGAAAAATAGGTCAAAAGTTGAGATGAATTAAAATTAATAAGTTAATAGTTTATATTAGTTAATAAATATGCTAAATTACTGTTTTTATCCACTACTTGTTTGATTATGAACCATAACTTGAAAAGTTATTATCCATAATTTACGATTTTTGTCCATAACTTGTCTGGCTATAAACCATAACTTAACAAGTTTGTCCATAACTTATCTGGTTATGAACCATAACTTGACAAGTTATGACCTATTAATTTCTATAACTAAAAATTGGTCTATATACTTTCTTAAACTTTTCATATTGGCTTATTTTCTACTATTTTTGAAAAGTATATTACACCCTAATCCTTATGGGCTCATATTTCGGTAGATCTATTGGGCTTTGTAAATTGTGCTACTGAGGTTTTTTGACCTGATGGGCTAACCAAAATACTTACAGGAGAAGAAATTTATAGGACTCAAACTAATCAATAAAATAAGTGTCTATCCCATTATGAACCGGTAATTAACATACATACATTACAATTCACATTAACATAGTTGTCCATAACATCTTTGAGTTCATATTAGAGTAAATTCTTATGATTATAAAAGTCCACATAAAAATATTCTAACACTGGCTCTTGGTTTCAGAAGATTTGTTTATTTATGATATTAAAGAAGTGATTTTCTATGCTCACGGTGGCTATATCTGCTACGTTTCTCAAACAGAATATTCTATAGTTCAATGCTTAGCTAATGTTTGATATTTTTCTTTCTCTTCTTTTTTTATTTGTTTGGTAATTAGTTCTAGGTCCGTTCTAATTGCTTTGAATTAAGGATTGTCAAACCATTTTGTTTCGTTTTTAAAAGATCATCGTCTTCTTTTTTATTTTATTCCCTATCTTCTCTCCTCTTGCCAAATATAGCGTTAGACTTATTGGGTTCTTTGCAAGCCTCAAGTAAAGTCATTGATATGTGATCTTATCTTATATAGTTTCTGTAGGCCAAAATAGAATATATTCATGTAGCTGACATATCATGTCAATGAGCATATCGTATACATATATATATATATTATAAATTTTTTTGCAACAACAAGATAGATAGATAGATAGATAGATAGATATATATATATATATATATATATATATATATATATATAGACACACACAATATATCATAGCTTGTCCATCTCCCCCGAGCCCGAGTGGTCTCTATCCCCTTCCAGGGATTCTTTCAATATTTGGTCAAACTTTAATAAACGAAGAATCAAACTTCTACTTGCTCAATATGGGATTAGATAAGAATTTCTAGACCCAATATTGTCTTGCATACAGAATATATCTAATTAAACGCGCATGACATAGTGAATTTTGTCAACGTTGATTATTCTGGATTGATATTTTATTCTTTATTTTTTCCAGATTAAGGTCAACTCTCCAATCTATAAATAGGAATTACTAGTGTGAAGAAACATTGTAAGAGATGTGGATGAGCGTGTGATGATATGAGCTAATTGGGGGTTTCAGTTTCTTGCATGAAGAAAATAGAGAGTGAACATGAGCCAAGAATGACTTGCCGATGTATTGGTTTTTTTTTTTTTTAGAATGGTAAAGCAATATCCATAGACGATGGAACTATATATAATTCGGCAAGCATTTCTTAGCTCTGTTTGGCTCTCTATATTCTCATGTGAGATTTGATAGAAACCACTTCATCACCAAATGATCTTGCATCTATATAGTCAAATGTTATATTGAAACATTATGTTTTATTTTATTGTATCATGACACAGTACTTTTTTTTTTTTGCGTGTGTTTTGTTTTGCGTATGTTGCACATTTGTATCCTAAATCTATATGTTTTCAATAACTTGCTCGCTGAACTTCTAATTTTGAAAATCTACCCCCTCTTCTTTGTAAAACAGTTGTAATGTGTCCCATTTTATCAAATTTATTTTGATTTTTTCTCAAATTTAAATGACTCATGTGAGTGAAATTGAGATATTTGTGTTACGATTAGTTCAAATGAGATGTCAAAAATTTTCATTCACATTGTTTTTTTTTTTTTTTTTTTCACCAATTCAACAAGACTATGTCATCAAAATAGCCTTTATAAATTTTTGTTTTTTTTTGTTTCTGTGGGAATATTCAAAATACCCTTTTTTTTATGGATTCGATGTTGATGAGTATTACAATTATAAAATTTATTATTATTATTTTTATAATTAATTTATTTTATTATTATTGGTACTAACGACTTATAATTTTTTTAAGAAAACTGGATTGTAACACTTCGAACAATTAAACATGATTAATTAAGATAGTTAGGATTTATTAGTGTGCTAATTTGGTTTAATTAAATAATTATGTTAATTAAATGTTTTTGATATGTAAATTTAAATATATCTAAGGAATTTAAACATTTTCAGTATTTATATTTGTTACCCCAAAAATATATGTAGACACACTTTTTAGTCTACTTTTATAAATATCTTTTAGAAATTATCCTTATTTTTCTTTATTTCTTTTTCTTTTTTTTTTTCTTTCTTTCCTTTTCTTTCCTTCCTTCCCATGCTAATTGTCGCTCCTTCTCACTCTCCCTCTCTCTCTCGTTCTCTCACTCTCTCTCGAACGCTCTCTCTCTCATTTAGAAATTCGTCAAATCTTCCGAATCTTTAACCAAAGAAGGATTTAAAGGAGTTTTGAATGTCAAAAGAAGGATTTGAGGTAAGATTTCTGAAAAATTTCTCTTGAATCTCGAATTTTTCTCTTGGAAAAACCAATTTTTAGTTTAATTGGATTATGGATAAAATCACGGTGAAAATTGGAAAAAATTGGTTCTTTGAACTTGATTAAGTAATTGGAACCTAGATTTGATTGTTTTCTCTTGAAATATCTTAGATTGAAACTCGGATTTGCAGGTTTTGGCATGGTTTCTTTTATATCAGCCATGTCGGTCGAGCTGTTCAGCTCCCACAGTCCGGTCGATTGGTTCCCTCTTCATCGGCCAACCGGTGAAGAATAACCTCTCTGTCACCGGCCAACCGGTGCACAAATGGTTTGAACCTATTTTGTATTAAAACCCTGTTTTGACCTCGTTTTTTGAAGAGAACCCAAATTAATTCCATTTGGGAACCTAAAGTAGATGGATTATCATCTTTAATTCATGTTTTGAGATAAAAATCCTTGGAATGATGATTTGAAACATAAAATGATTTATGAAACTTGGAATTGGATTAAGGCATACTAATAGGAAATGCCCTAGGCCAAAATATTCTGGGCCAAAATACCTCAAGCGCCTTAGGCGAAATGTCCTGGACTAAATGCCTCAGTCTCAACACCCAAAACTCAATACATTGAGCTCGGTACTTTTAAACTTAATACTTTTAGGTCGGTACGTTGAGCTCAATGCCTCGAGGTCAATATTCGGACATTTAACTCTCTAGGAAAAGTCGTTGGAGTAAGACAAGTTAAAATACGTCCAACCCTCTAACTCAATTCATCACGTGAAAAACAAAGAGAATTGCAAAAATCAATTACCCCACGACATTCGGATCATCAGGATATGTTCAAATAACTACCATGTGACACATGGACAAGAAAGGAAGGATTCACATCCGAAGAGGAGCCCAACTCCCCATCTAATTCTCTTACATGCAAAGTAATGAAAACACTACGTCACCCATTGAAATCCCATTTCAAATAAGGATCCCCTGAATCTTATTATCAAGAAAAATAGTGATCCCCAGGAGGAAAAGCCACGTCTATAGATAAAAGTCACGAAAATAGTGGACGTGGATAGGACAGTTACTCCCATGACCAATGGTTAAATCCACGAGGATCGTTAGAAGAGGCTCTATAGATATGATGAGGAAGTTTTTCTATTTTATTTATTTTTTTTTTTTTTTTTTTTTGTTACTTTGAATGTTAAAAGAGCATGTAAGAGAGAGTTTGATGGTGTGATATCAGAAATTCAATGAAAATCATAGTGAATGTAGTTCATATTGGGTCGAACCACACTAAAATCTTGTGTCCCCTCTTTCTTTTCATCTTTATTTCAATTCGTTAATGGTAATTTAATCTTTGTGAATCGGATCTCAATCTCTAGGGATTGGATATTCCTCGAAGGTTGGTCATTTTTTGCCATCAACACATATCATGAGCCTTATTGCCCAGGAAGATCTTGTTGACAATATCAGAAGCATGCTGTTCAAACACAACACTAAGAAAGTAAGTCTATTTGTTGAAATACAACACTAAACACAAATTGATATAATGACATTGATCCACCCACTTAGACTTAATAGGTTGATCTTTTTAAGATAGAAGCTTAACTCCTTAAAAAGTGTAAATTACATCAGTAACATCTACAACTTAAACGAGCTTTTGGTTGAAGTTATGGAGAATTAAGAAAGTAAGTCTATTTGTTGCTTGATTGCTCTTCCTGAGAAGTAGTACGAGCAAAAGGCCAAACAACGCAAATGGAATCACATTCAACCCACAGATTATTCCAATCAAATTGTTGTATACTCAACAACCATAATATTATAAAAGCCATCAGCTCAACTAAACATAATACTCGAGAGTAGTTTCTAACAAAAATAATAACATTAAAAAATTAGGAGCAACTCGAGCGGAGATATGATTAAATTACGTACCTCATACTCCAGAACGTAATGTATAATAACAATTTAATTTGTGAGAATATAGTAAATAGTAGATTTTTGAACTAAATTAAGTAAATAGGATATTTTAAAACTATTTAAAATAAATATTTGTTTATATGATAAATGAATCATTTATCGTACATTTACGGCTAGTAAAGAAATTTTTTTTGTGTAAATTTTCTTTTTATGATTGGTAAAAAGAATTTTTTCCATGTAAATAAAGATTTTTTCTGCATAAGTTATTTTTCACCAGTCATAAATTAATCATTTATTGTGTGAATAATTCATGTACTATGTAAACTGCTATTTACTTTAAATAGTTTTAAAATCTACTATTTACGTTATTTAGTTTCAAAATTCTGTTATTTACTACAATTTCTCATATAGATTTTAGGATGTGTTACTTCTCCAAATACGAAGGTGTTCATCAATTTGTCCTTGACAAAAATTAAAATTTGTACAAACTTTCTAGTTCAAACTTATAAAGATCTGGAAGGCTTTAATGCGTATAGCTTTGGACCTCAAGGGTAGTGGAATTCCCTCCTTTCGTACCTTAAAGTCATTCCTAAAAGTTTTATACCATATTGTTATCGTTTTGATTCTTCATGTCTAGATTTTATATTTTCTAATCTATTTATCAAATAAATGTTCCAAAATTCTGGCATGTCGTTCTTTGACGTGATATGATAAATAGATACATTAAATAGAGGACAATATGGTACATGTTAGTACCCACTAAGTAACAGATCATGGAAATTGATTGTCATTCTCCAATTGTACGTTTTCCTCTATTATTTCCGAACGTAATCTTGGAAAAACTAAAAAAAAAAAAGGCATAATATTCCAATTTATTCTAAATCAATGCAACAGCGAATTGTGTTGCAAGGACAGGTCATCATCAACTGCTACACACTTCAAAATAATGTTCTTTATTTTTCTTTCAAAGGGAGATTTGCAATTAAATTAAAAAAAAAGTTACAGAATCATCACGATACAATACTAATGGCATGGCCGGTAGAGTGAAGGAGGTCGACCTGACATCTGAAAGTGGTAGAATACCTTGACACACAAGGTTAAGCGCACATACTCTTTTTGACAAAACCGGTCCGATCGAAAGTTACCATTAATCGGAGCGATTTATATTCTCCTTGTATATATACATATCTCTTTTTATTAATAGACATTCAGTTTATAGCACTTAAAAAAAAGGAGTATGAATCTGTACCTATATACCAAAATCAAGTAAGTTTCGCACTGCAGTTTTTAACCCTTTTTATTAATAAGCATGAAGTATATATACACAATTTATACGCTCTTAAAGAAAAAGAGTATGAATCTATACCTATATACCAAAATCAAGTAAGTTTCGTACCGCAGTTTTTGACTCTTTTTATTAATAAGCATTCAGTTTATATACACAATTTATACGCACTTAAAAAAAAGAAGTATGAATCTATATCTATATACCAAATTAAGTAAGTTTCGCACCGCAGTTTTTGATTCTTTTTATTAATAAGCATTAAGTTCATATACACAATTTATACACAATTAAAAAAATAGTATGAATCTATACCAATATACCAAAATCAAGTAAGTTTCGCACCGCAATTTTTGATTCTTTTTATTAATAAGCATTAAGTTTAAATACACAATTTATACACACTTAAAAAAAAAGAGTATGAATCTATACCTATATACTAAAATCAAGTAAGTTTTGCACTGCAGTTTTTGACTCTTTTTATTAATAAGCATTCAGTTTATATACACAATTTATACGCACTTAAAAAAAAGGAGTATGAATCTATACCTATATACCAAAATCAAGTAAGTTTCGCACCGTAGTTTTTGATTCTTTTTATTAATAAGCATTAAGATATTTTATACGTTTATATGAATCTATACCTATATACCAAAATCAAGTAAGTTTCACATCGCAGTTTTTTACTTTTTTTATTAATAAGAATTTAGTTTATATACACAATTTATACGCTCTTAAAGAAAAGGAGTATGAATCTATACATATATACCAAAATCAAGTAAGTTTCGCACCACATTTTTTGACTCTTTTTATTAATAAGCATTCAGTTTATATACACAATTTATACGCACTTAAAAAAATAGTATGAATCTATACCTATTTACCAAAATTAAGTAAGTTTCACATCGCAGTTTTTGACTCTTTTTATTAATAAGCGTTCAGTTTATATACACAATTTATACACAGCTAAAAAAAAGGAGTATGAATCTATTCCTATACACAAAAATCAAGTAAGTTTCACTATACACAAAATTCTTTTTATTAATAAGCATTAAGTTTATATACACAATTTATACGCACTTAAAAAAAAGGAGTATGAATCTATTCCTATACACAAAAATCAAGTAAGTTTCGCACCGCAGTTTTTGACTCTTTTTATTAATAAGCATTCAATTGATATACCCAATTTAATACACACTTAAAAAAAAGAGTATGAATCTATACCTATATACCAAAATTAAGTAAGTTTCGCACCACAGTTTTTGACTCTTTTTATTAATAAGCATTCAGTTTATATACACAATTTATACGCACTTAAAAAAAAGAAGTATGAATCCATCCCTATATACTAAAATCAAGTAAGTTTCACACCGCAGTTTTTGATTCTTTTTATTAATAAGCATTAAGTTTATATACACAATTTATACGCAGCTTAGAAAAAAGAGTATGAATCTATACCTATATACCAAAATCAAGTAAGTTTTGCATCGCAGTTTTTGATTCTTTTTATTAATAAGCATTAAGTTTATATAAACAATTTTACGCACTTAAAAAAAAAGAGTTTGAATCTATACCTATATCCTAAAATCAAGTAAGATTCGTACCACAGTTTTTGACTCTTTTTATTAATAACCATTCAATTTATATACATAGTTTGTACGCACTTAAAAAAAAGGAGTATGAATCTATACCTATATACCAAAATCAAGTAAGTTTCGCTGCACGCAGTTTTTGACTCTTTTTATTAATAAGCATTCAATTTATATACACAATTTATACGCACTTAAAAAAAAGGTGTATGAATCTATACCTATATACCAAAATCATGTAAGTTTCGCACAACAGTTTTTGATTCTTTTTATTAATAAGCATTAAGTTTATATACACAATTTATACGCACTTAGAGAAAAGAGTATGAATCTATACCTATATACTAAAATCAAGTAAGTTTCGCACCACAATTTTTAAATCTTTTTATTAATAAGCATTCAGTTTATATAGATAATTTATATGCACTTAAAAAAAGGAGTATGAATCTGTACCTATATACCAAAATCAAGTAAGTTTCACACTATAATTTTTGACTCTTTTTATTAATAAGCATTAAGTTTATATACACAATTTATATGCACTTAAAAAAAATTATGAATCTATACCTATATACCAAAATCAAGTAAGTTTCGCACCACAGTTTTTGACTCTTTTTATTAATAACCATTCAATTTATATACTCAATTTATATGCACTTAAAAAAAAAGAAGTATGAATCTATACATATATATCAAAATCAAGTAAGTTTCGCACCGTAGTTTTTGATTCTTTTTATTAATAAGCATTAAGTTTATATACACAATTTATACGCACTTAAAAAAAAAGATTATGAATCTATACCTATATACCAAAATCAAGTAAGTTTCGCACCGCAGTTTTTGACTCTTTTTATTAATAACCATTCAGTTTATATACTCAATTTATACGCACTTAAAAAAAAAAGGAGTATGAATCTATACTTATATACTAAAATCAAATAAGTTTCGCACGAGAGTTTCTGACAATTGCCGTGTGATTTTTTTTCTTTTTGTTCTTCCTTTTTTTTTATCGATTTATATAACAGTTGTTTTAAATGAATCTTTTTAACTAGTATATATATAATAAGACAATCTTGCTGCATAAGATCGAGCAGAAAATACAAGCCATGAAACCATGTATATATCTTGCCTAATAACAAAGAAAAAAGTCGTAAGAGAGTAAACCATCAGAAGTGGGGAAGGAAGGCTCAAAATTTATTCTAAAACAAAGATGAAAGTCGTAAAAATTCTCAGGAAATAAGAAACTAATATGTTTTCCGCACTATTTCTGTGGAAAGCGAAGGTACTAGAAAATGTATCAAGGCTGCTCACAAAATGTGTTATTTGTTGTTGCTCTAATTTTGAAGTAGCATTTTGACCTTGCTCAACCAATCTTTCAATTTTTGCTAAACAATAAACTAATCGAAGTTCGAAATTAAGAGAATTTCTCTAATCCATTGTTTAAGAAAAACATATTACCACATGAGCAATCATAATATACTATTTTTAATATAGTAAAATTATAGAATTTTTTAACTGCCAATATTTGGTGCTCATGCAACATAATAGACCCGACATCTTGCATACGTGCAGACATATAACATAATTGTGATAAGAAATCAAGTTGATGTGATAATTATGGACAATAATTTTGATCTTATACCTTCCTTCAAAACCATCAATTTCCCTTTTCTGATTCACCTTTCAAACCATGTTGGGCAGGTAAATATTATCTCAAAGCCTAGGGTAAAGTGATAACATTTTGGAACAATATTTTATTAGGTTGCAAAATCTACAACCAAATTATCAGTTAATTAGTGCATCTTTTGGGTTGGAAATTTGGATTCAACAAATCAATATTTTTCTGCAAAAGAAGCATGAAGAAGCCTTGAGTTGAAGTAATATACAGAAACAGGAGAGACAATACATGATTAGCAAAAAAAACAAAAAACAAAAAACAAAACAAAAAAAAAAACAAAAACAAAAACAAAAAAAAAAATCAAAAAATTGACAGTACATGATTGTAATAAAATCAGAAAGTAACAATAAGGTGGAAGATGAACAATCTTTCCAGAAAACATATGAGAGAAACAATAAGGTGACACAAACTGTAATTGAGGATGTCAGATTCAGATCATATCAAACAAAAAACAAATAAAATTAATTCTGAAATGGAACTCTAAGGGCTTAAAAGTCTCCCAACCTCATTATCAAACAATACAATGTATATGGTCTGTCCTTGTAGTCTCAAGAAATCCCATTTACGAAATCTGTTCTGGAGCAATTAATTAGCTGCGTGGCAAATATAACTATTTCTTGAACCTTCCCTAATATAATAAAGATAACATGATCATCAAATCGTAAAAATTTTAGTCTCAAATAACGAGTCATGAAAATAAAAACAATATTGTTGCTACGAATTAAAAAAAAAAACAAATTTGTGACTAAAAAGTTTCCGCAAATAGAAAGTCTGTGACAAAAGGTTAATTTGTGTTGTGGCTAAAAGTTTTTTTTTTCAGTAGTGATTGCTAAAATTGAAGAAAATAAAAAATAATACTTTCTATTTGGTTGTTTAATGGTTTTGCACAAGACCAGCCATTAGCATCCTGTATGTAATAAAAAACTATGTATACATACATACATATATATATATATATATATGGATGAGTCTCCAGTCCGGTATGCGGACTGAAACGGCAGTTGTACATTTTTTTATAAAACATGTATATTTCTTCTTTAGAATGTGTACATTTCTTTTTTAAAATGTGTACATATTATATATTTTACCAAAAAAGGAATGTACATCTTTTAAGAAGAAATATACACGTTCTAAAGAAGAAATATACATATTTTACAGAGAAATATACAAACATCAGTGCCGGATTGGAGACTCTGCCTATATATATATATATATATATATATATAGTTTTCCTCCCTTTGCAAAATATAAATTTGTAATAAAGCTTCATGTATATTACCAGTTCAAGTGGTTTAGCGCATGAGTGTGTGATTTTTTTTATTAGTAAAATGAGAACCATAAGCCCGTCACATGCACCATATTCAAATAAATAAATAAAGCATTGTATCTCATGCTATAATTTCATGATAGCGTAAGCTTTTGTCTGGAGCCTCTCGCGTGAGAATACAGAGAGCAAAAGCATGAGTCAAGAATGGGCTGCCATATGATCGATTTGGCACTTAATTTGCTTTGAATGCTGAGAAATCGGCAACCCATTCTTGACTCATATCCCACTCTCTGTCTTCTTCATGCAAGAAACCAAGACTTCATATATTTTTTAAATCTAATAACTATATATATATATATATATATATATATATATATATATATATATACACACACACACAGAGAGAGTCTCCGAAACAACTCTTGTTATATATGCCTCGTTACTCACCTCCTCAAATTCATGCATATCTATTTATAGGCCAGAGAGTTGACTTTTGGGATTCTTATATATCACTTTTATATATTCTCTCTAATTCTCTATATATAAATATCCTCTTGCTTGTATGACCACTTTTAAATCTAATAACTATATATATATATATATATATATATATATATATATATATATATATATATAGAGTCTCCGAAACAACTCTTGTTATATATTCCTCGTTACTCACCTCCTCAAATTCATGCATATCTATTTATAGGCCAGAGAGTTGACTTTTTGGATTTTTATATATCACTTTTATATATTCTCTCTATATATAAATATCCCGCTTGCTTGTATAACTGTCATGTGCAGCAGAACTAGTTCCATCTTAGCAATTTCACATTTTGTTCGTCAGATATGTGATCGTACGTAGACAAGAACATATTTTGATTGGACAAAAGATAAGACATAGGATTCTTTTTATTTGTACCCCTGAAGTTTACACAATATTATTCCAATTCGGCCTCCCATTTTTTAAAAACTCACTTTAAATATTTCAAATTTTGAACGATTATCACTAAATCCTTATACCTAGCTATTAGAATTCATTATCATAATTCTTTTATTCGAACTGTAATTTGTTCTTAATAAGACTTAGTTACACAGAGAGTTAATAAGACAAATTCAAAGTTTGTAATTGTGATGTGAATTTTCTGAGATCGCGGGAGCGCAAAATATTGACAACACTCAGAGGTACAGTAAAATACTCTTAAAGATATATATATATATATATATATTATGGGACTACGATCTTAAAATGAAGTAGATCATAAAGCTAATAGGATCGCTTTTTACAAATTTTGATCCGCATAATAATATTATATATATATATATATATATATATATATATATATATATATGCAAGATCGTCTGGACTTAACGCTTTCATTTTTAAACAAAGGTTTCAACCCTGGGTAGTCAAATTCCATGGTTCAAAACTTTCTTAGTAAAAAATTTAAAGTTATTCTAAAAGGTTTATAGTGTACATATATATAATTTATTATATACTTTTCATTCTTGGCGTGGGATTCTTTCTATTAAATAGAGAACATAGATGCTTCTATTAAATAGACCAACAAGAAATCTGGTGTAAGGCTTGTATTATCTTTAGTCTTTAGTTCCAGTGGAGGATGACTTTTATCTTATTTACTTGTATTCTTTTGGCGGATGACAACAGAAACCCAGCGTCCGGCTGATAAATAGGTTCGAAAATGTAGTGGTTTGAAATGTAAGTTTGAAGAGTTTGGTCTGAACTTTAGTTCGGGATGACGTTTGGATATCAGTTGAAGTGTGGTTTGAAAAGGGAATATGATCTGAAACTATATTTGGATATGTAATTAAAATATCCTTTTTTGTGAGAGAAGGGATAGTGTAAGTTTGAGTCAATAACACTGCATTTTTTGTTCAAAATCTTGGGACTTTGGGGTGTTGATTTCAGAATTAAATTGTTTTTTAATTCAACTTGTCACGTCAATAGTTTGAAATAGCCTCTCAGTTTTTAACAAACACCTGCTCAGCATAAATTTTAGTTCAAAACGCTTTGAACCACTTTAACAATCGGGTTCATCAATTTTAGATCATGGACCCTATGATACATATGAAAGCTAATATGCCCCGCCTTTATATATATGTGTGTGTGTGTGTGTGTGTGTGTGTGTGTGTGTGTGTGTGTGTGTGAGTGTGTATATATGTATATCTCCGCTTCTACATTAGTAGTATGTCAAGCCGATCCATATCACAAACAGTTTGTTTGTTTTTTTTTTTTTTTTTTTAAGTACAATACATCTCTTCACAATTCAAGTGTTTTCTTTTAGTTTATTTAATTTGTTACAATATAATCTTCTTCGTATATTTTGCTGATTCAAGAAATACCTGAAATCCAACATTTTTTTTTTTTGGTGAAAATTACACATGAAACAGTAAGGGTCCTGTGGCTTATAATGTTGATATTGAAATATCTATTTATATTACTTAACTCTAGAACAAGAAAAAAAATACAATAAATTGAAACATTGAACTGTTCACTTTCTAAAATAAATAAGATGCAGGATCTAGAAAGTTCAAAAAATTCTTAAAATGTTCCTTGGTTTCATGAGAAAATCAGTAGATTAAACAACTTGGAATATTTAGAAAAATTGTTTCTTCTCTCTTGTATATTTGGTAGCTTTTAGAAAGAAAATTTACTTAAGTCTTATTTGTATTTTGACTCGGTCAAGCATTTAGATCAATGGATGTAATTGATGCTCTTTTTTCAGTTATAAATTAGCCAAAAGCTCGCGCGTTGCAGTGGGAAATACTCTCGTATTATACTAAAAGTTAAAAATTTTTATAGTATAGAATTAGTTTACATATATATACATATTTATATATAGCTATATCTATATAATATTTTAGCTAACAGTTTCTTACAATGTATTAGAGCTTTTATTTTCCTTTGTTCTTTTTGTCTTCTTAGTTGCAAAATAAAAATTTTGAAAAAAAATTAATTATAATAATTGAAGAAGTTGCAAAGCTTAATTAAATGTAATGTAAATCAAAGGATTTAAAAGTAGTTATATTGGATGTTTTCTATATGGATATGTTGTTTTTCATTGTGGTTTCCAGATGTTGGCAGAATTGATAATTGAGCATTGCTCTTCGAGATTTGAAAAATGCTAACATCGTTCCAAGTCTGGATCAAGAGATTCTTGCTGGCGCAGGTTCAATATTTTGATCTGTTTCACTTGACATTCATTATTTGTATTGATAAAACTTTGGTCTATTTGTGAAATGATACAATGCATATATTGATTTGATCGTGATGACTTTTTTGTGATTTTTTTTTATCCATCTATTAATTACAATATAAGATTATTTCAAGAATTAAAAAGAAGAAGAAAATATGTTTACTTAAATAATCTATCTGTAGTTAACTAAAATATATTAAAATTGGTAATAAATAGTTAGACAAATAATTATGTAATAACATTAAATTCATTTTATTATTGTGTATATTAAGAATGTTAATATTTATAACAGTCTCTTAATAACTATTTTAACTAATAAAGTTATTAATTTACATATCTGGAACCATAATTTCATTCAAATCAACTAATATAAAAATGTCTACTTGTAGCTTGAATTATTTTACCTTCCATTCTTAGTAAATTTTGTTGGTTTCTGGTGTTTTTCACATGTTCTTATTGTGTTTAGTTTTATTTTATAGGTTGTATGTTCGAAGACATAAAGGGTTCAAAATGAGCTTTTATTTGAGTTAAAAGAGCCAAATTATGGTTGCAGCCAGTTCTTTCTTGTTGCAGCCAGAATCTCTGTAGAACTGCAGCTAATTCATTTTGGCTGCAATCAAAATCTACACAGAAAGCTGTTGAAAATAAAAGCGGTAGTAGTGGGTTTAATTATGCTGCAACGGGAATCTAAGGTTTCCTAGGTTTTTTCTAACGGCGCTACAACGGGATTTTTTCACTACAGCAAATTTGGATGTGCTGGTGACTTACTAAGGCTTGTTTTGCACACATTTCAAGATGGTATGAAAGGAAAATGAAGACTCAATCAAAGTGGGGTGGAAGAGAGGAAAAAAGAGGCACAAATTTCCTAGAGAAGAAGGAACTTTGAAGACTCAAATCTCATGATTTCATTGAAGATTCTTGAAGAAGATGGTGGATTTAAGCTTTGAAGATCATTCTTCCAACATAGTTCTTCCTTCTCCCTTTATTTCCTTTTTAGTTTTTAGATTTTGTTTTTGGTGATGGATTTCTTTATGTTGGGCTAGATTATTATTCTAAGGCTTGATGTAACCTTATTTGACTTTGCTTTGAATATTTTGTCAATTGTTAGTTTAAATTCTATCTAAATTTATTTATGTTTCTCTATGCTTTAATATGTTTCTAATTTATGTGGCCAATGAGTTAGATAATTTTATATTGTGAGTTTGAAGCTCGAGAGAGATTGATTTCATAGTCCGGAATTAGGAAACATAGTCTAGGTTGTTATGAATTAGGGAGGAGATCAACACTTAGATAATCTCGTTGAGACTCTAGGATATTGTGAGACCGGTAGGTAATCAAGACCTTGATTATCAACTAGGATTTCGATTGTTGTGAGGCCAGAAGGCGATCGATATTTGAGTTCTAATTTAAGGGCTAAACTTAATGAGTTTATGAGTAAACAAGTTAAATAGTAATATTGATTTGGGTATTTATGCATATGACTTTGTTTGATGCTCCGGAGAGGTAGTGAGATTAGATTAGGTCCCTTGATTAATGAATTGAGTGGAATTGGCTAATATTGGCTTAATAGGATGTACTTAGAAATGATAAGGTGAAGTCAAGTCCCTAGTACACTTGTGCCTAGAAATTTCTATATTTTATCCTATTTTTATATTTATAACCGTTTAAGTTCTATTTTATTTCATTTAGTTCAGTTGTCTATATAAAGTTGAGTTATGATCATAATCACGGTACTTAATGACAATTTAACTTTTAATCCATGTGGAGATGATACTCACTCACATTGTACTATCAGAACTTAATACTGTACGCTTGCTTGCGAACATCTACAATGATCATATATTTACAATGATAAAAATTTGAAATTGACAATGCTGACTATAATTACGTGGAAAACAAATTAATAAAATAAAAATAACACATAAATTAAATTCATATACAAATGGTGGAATAAATATAAATCTCCATGTCCTATAGTTGGTTCCTCGTTCATAGATGAACAAACAGATTAAAAGTTTTCTACAACAAAATTTGATTATATAAATTTTATGGAAGGGAAAAAGGAACTAAAAAAATTCCGAAAAATTTAAATAAATTAATAAATTAATAAATGAACAAAAAAATTCCAAGAAAAAAGATTAATAAGGTATAAATATAGTAATACTTTTATATAGCTATTGTGGCTTACATATTATGCTTTTATATAGCTATTATATAATTGACTTAATGTACTATTTTGTGGTAGCCTTTTTTGTAAAATGAAAAACATTAATGACAATTACAGAAAATACAAAAATTAATAAGATATTATAGCCGTCACATAGATTATAATATGTATATAATATAAAAATAAATAATTAGAATAAAAAATAAAATTGTTCAGAAACTACCAAATGACTTAAAATAAAAGGAGAAAACATCAAAAGAAAAAAAAAATAAAAAAAAGGGAAAGAAATATGAAGAAAAAGTAATAAATAGGACTTTACAATGTTTTTTAAAAAACATTAAAAGCAAGAATGTACTAGAAAATGTTTGTAGAAGATGTTTTTTTTTTTTTTTTTTAGGTGTCAATCTAATTAGAATATTCTACTAATTGTTTCTCCATCTAAAAAAAAAGGTTTAGATATAAGCCTGTCTCAGATCTCGCATGAGAAGACAGAGAGCGAAAATGAGCCAAGACCAACTTGCCGGCTGATCATAATAACCATGCAGTACTAGATTTTGCATTCCTCTTCATCCTGAGGCATCGGCAAGTCATTCTTGGCTCAAAATCCACTCCCTATTTTCTCCATGCGAGAAAACTGAAACTAATTTACGTTTCTCAAATCTAATTATAGCCTCTAAACTTCTCCTATTCCTGATAGCTATAAAACTATGCAACCCTTCTTAGTTCTTACTCATGTCTATTCACTTGACTCTCATCGTCTATTTATAGGCCAGAGATGTGGTTGACTTTGTGAGATTTCATATATCAAGTTATTCGAACGCCCATTGTGAGTATTTCCATATTCCATTGGTCATGATCCTAAATTTTTTTTTAGGAGAAATACACAAACTTCCACTCTATGCCATCTTTATACTTATTTATGTCACTCAATGGTATATACTTAGGTCCCGTTCACTTCACCAATTCGAGTTTAGAATTTAAGTTTTGTTACAGTAAAATATTCTCAGAAACAGTCACATCTAATTTTTTTGTTACAGTAAAAAGCTCTCACATAAAATCACATATCAACTCGAATTACAAACTCAAATCAGTGAAGTGAATAGACTCTTAATATCTATGCAAGCCACTCAATTTACAAGAAAAGATTTTGGTAAAATTTTTTTGTTATCCTGCCAGATTATTTTTTGTTATCCACAAAGATGATTTGATCTTTGACTCCGGCCTTTGGAGAGTATTCTAGTAGAATACAAATTTTTTCAAAATCACAAAGACAATAAAAAATTAGATGACATAAAATGTGAAATTGTTGAATTGTGTTCTTTTCACAAATCAAATTACAAGTCAAAATTTTTTATGAGAGAAAAAATTAACTGTAACAAAAACAATTATTAAATTTAACTTTTTAGGAGAGAAAATACTGTAACAAAAAGATTTAAGCTGTAAAAAGAACAAAGCTTACATAATTTACTCAAATCGCTCTTTATTATACGTCCTCTGTACTGTAATCCCCTCTCAATACATTGGAGTACAGAAAGATATGTTGTTGTGGCAACAGAATCTCAGCCAGAGAGGTATGTATCAAGCGATAGAGATAACGTATTGTCGTAATAATAAGAATACGAATATGTTCTACAATTTTTGACCTTGGTCAGCTGTCATCTCATCTTCATATGTAGGGTTTCACTTTAACCTAAAGTGGTGAAATCTAATATATATATATATATATATATATATATATATATATACTTATTGATCATGACAAGAAATCTTTTCTATATATAGTGTTCTTGACGCTTTCAGATAGATACGTTAGAGGACCATCGTACATAATTATTGGTACGCACTAAAGTCAAAGTGATTGGAGGAATTAATATTTATCATTCTCATGAAATTGTGTATTTTCTTCGTTATAATAAATCTTTTAAAGCGAAGATATAGGAATAAATTCTGTTGCTATTAAAGTTGACTTCTTAGGAGATTTACTCAAACCACTTACTAGCTTAGCATCTTACTGTGATATTCTCCGTTTACGTGAATTCCCCAAATATTATGGTTTGGTTTTATTTATTTTTTATTTATTTTAGTGGTAGCAGTAGTTATTGTTGTTGTTATTATTATGATTATTAAAGCATTCTATAACGTTTATTTTCTGTATTCGTCACTGATTCTGAATCATGATTCATGATTCTCTACAGTATTTTTTTCTCACAAAAAATACACGTAAAATGAGAATAGTTCTGAATTTATGAACCAAACATATACAATTCATAGCTCAAGTTTCTTATTTTGAAAAGTGATCTACGAAAAAGTGAGTTGTGATTTGTGGTGATGGAATTAGTAATAATTATATCATTCTTGAAAATTCTTGAGAATAAATGAAAGTCAACTCTATAGCCTATATATAGTTTACGAGTCCCAGTGGCAGATTCATAAGAGTTGATAACATTATAGGAGCTATATGTATGTTGAGAGAGAAGGTAGAGTGATTTTTCATGGTCCAAAAACCATATTATGAGTTCCTTGCATCAGGAGAATAGAGGGTGGACTTGAGCCAGGAATGACTTGCCGGTGACTAATACTTTTTTTTTTGTTTTATATACAAGTTTGAATTACTGTTAAAATCTTTTTGATTCAGTGTTTTCTATTATAAAATTTGGATTCTTATTTTAATTTTTCTGTTTAAACTTATAAACCGAATGACCCGTATTTTCACAATACGGTTATAATTATAGTAACTACTAAACCGGCAAGGAGTTCCTGGCTCAGGCTGGCTCTCTATCTTCTCACGCAAGGGACTGGATATTTTGTGAGATGTGAGTAAGAATTACTATTTACTAACAGAAAATTTTGGGGACGAAGTAATTTACTTTTTTCATGATGTTCAGTAGGGGAAAGAGAAGAGGAAAGATATTACTTGACAAGTTTTATTAAATTATTGTATCTTAGCACCAAAAATAAAAGGAAAATTGTGATTAGATATAACCTGTTTTGTAAACCATTTGCGGTGAATAACATATTTATCAATAATGAAAATAAATAACATATTCTCTCTCAAATTTTATGTTATTTTCATTATAACCCTTAAAAAGTTTTAAAATTTTACATTTTTATCCCTTAGCTTTCGAAAATTACATTTGACCCTTAACTTTTAAAAAGTTACATTTTAACCTTTAACCTCTGAAAATTACATTTTGATCTCTTTTACTTCTAAAAAATTACATCTTAACCTCTTATATTTTAGAAAATTACATTTTAACCCCTTAACTTTAAATTGGTTCCCCAACCATTTTAAAATATCAGTTTTTAGTTTCTCGATGTTGTTTTTTAAGACATTAATTCGACGTTTGGTTGGAGGATTCAAACCATGATTTGAATCATAGTTCATAGTTCGTTACAGTATTTTCTCTCACAAAAAATACATGTAAATCGAAAATGATTCTAATCTCATGATTCTAATTCATGAACCAAACGTCTTATATGTTAAATTTACTTTTTTTTTTTTTAATTCAATGAATGAGTTTGCAAAACATTTACATTTGGGCCTACCATTTAATAGAGTATGATTGGGCTTTCGATATAAAATGAATATCATATAGATGGGAAATGGTAGAAAATAAACATACATATAAAACTTAGGAATTGTCTTGAAGGCATTGAATTGGAGCGGCACATATATATTTCTTTTAAAAATATGTATATTTCCTCTTAAAAACATCTATATTTCCTCTTAAAATATATATAATGTGGGGAGACACCTATAATTTGTCTAAACACTAATATACATATTTTAAGAGGAAATTTATATGTTTTGAGATGAAATACGCATATTTTTGAAAGAAATATACATGTTTTTGAAAGAAATATACATGTGTCGCTCCAATCCGATACCGGATTGGAGACTTTACTATAAAGCTTATGTTATTAAATAACCAATTTACCAATGTATAGAAATTAATAGGCTTTTTTATGTTTTAATTTTAAATTTTATGCTTTTTCTTCATATTCGTAAATCCTTGATTTACATTGTAAATCTAAGATTTACCACTCAAATACAATTTCTATTCTTTCAAAAATCCTGATTTACACGGTAAATTTGGAACTTTATTAACATAAGATAAACATATTTAATTCTGCTCGTAAATCTAAGATTTACCATCATAATACAGATTGTGTTATTTGTAATTTCTGAATTTATACAGTAAATCCAGAATTTTAATAATATAAGATAAATATATATTATTTCTACTTGCAAATTTAGGATCTACCACACGGTAAATCCAGGATTTACCATCATCTATTTGGTGAGGGCATACATATAATTTTCATAAACATATAGAGAATAAATGATGAGAAGGAACAATTGGCACAAAGGCCTAATCAAGACATCCCAAATAGGTTGGCACCCCTTGAAACTCCTATCCCATTCCAAGCTCCTCACTCCATATTATTAAATAAAAGAAAGAATCCAAAAATAATACAAAGGGAACCAAAAACAGGCAAAAACCAAAACAGAGAAAAGTCTGCAACAACAAGAAACAGAAAAATCGAAAAGACACAAAGGCACTAAGATAATAAGTAGTGAAAAAAATAAAAAAAAAAAAAAAAAAATCAGGGGGCCCATACCTTTCAGGCCTAAGTCCCTCTACTATGGCATAAAATTGAAACTGACCGCCTCCCATGGATAAAACCGATCTAAAAACCCAAAAAAATTAAAAATCAACTAAAATTGACTTAAACGGTAGATTATCCAAACTGCCGATCACATGGGTCGATTTCGGTTCTCCACTCCACCCATTGCGGTTAGTGGAAACCAAAATCGACTAACCACCTACACTTAAGAAAAAATTATGCACATAGTAAGGGACAAGGTTGAACGCTCAACCTACTCTGTTAACGAAATATTTTTGTTAAACGGGTAAACTATCGGTGATGATGGAAGAGACACAATAGTTATGGGCGCATTTGGAACTCGTTCCAAAATGATTTTATTTTTTGTATGAAAATGAAAATGAAAATGTTTTCAATCTCAGACAGAAATCATTTTTAAAATGCCTTTGATAATTTTATCAAGAGATTATTTTCAACATAAAAAAATCCATTAATGTCTCTGTCTCTTTTTCTTTGCTCAAGAGAGGAGAAAACGAAAACAAAAAATGAAAAATGACTAAAAGTCGTTTTTCATTTTTCTCTCATTTTACACTAAACCAAAGAAATCGTTTTCATTTCCCTTTTTTTTCTTTATTGCGCCAAACGTCATTTTCAAAACATTTTCATTTTTTTTCTTGAAAAACGTGAAAAATAAAAACGGGATCAATTTTAAACACGCCATATATTTGTTGTACAAGTAAAAAAAAAAATCTGGTAGGTTACTAGTGACAATTTAGCAGATTACTTTTTGGTGATCGATCATGGAGGAGTACACTCTGGATATTATTGAAAAATTAAAACTAATCTGGCGATTATCATTTGAAGTAGTAGAAACGCCGATACTCCAGCAGTAGAAATCTAAAACTCAAAGCTGGTCAAAGACCATGTATCCTTTGCTTAATCAATTATGTATATCTCTCACTTCCCAATTTCCATTGGCTTAATTAAGATATATAATCCTCTAAAAAGCAAAGGCCATGCTAAATAATCCCCATAATAATTTACAGAACCAAAATTATGAAATCAATTAGTACTGATGAAATATGCTAAAAGTTTAATAAGTAAAAACTAAACTCCCAAGTAAAAACTCTTGAATTTCTTTTGTGCTCCCAAAAAGAAACCATTCAAATCCACACGTTATATGAGTAACTAATCACAAATCAGAAATCTTCATGTTAAGTATCTTGAATTTCGACTTACCTTATAGCAAGTGTCCACCAAGAAAGATGGTACAAACCAAAGCTAATAGCATAAATTCATGGTTGAACAGATCAATCACAAAACAAAATTAATCTTATATATATATATATATATATATATATATATATATATATATAGACACACACACATATAAATATAAAAGCTACTATATTAATTTTTTTTAAGTGTGCCTTTGAATTTTCCAATAGCGTCTCACATATATATAATCGACTCACATATTCAAATAATTAAACAAAAACTACATAAACATTTATGTATCCTTTAAAACAAAGCTATATATTTATTCAATATAGACGGGAAAAGTCAAATATAATAATATTATATTAATCCTTTCAATGATTTCCTCTGTTGATCATTTACACAATTCACAAAAATATATTAGATAACTTAAAGGCATGTCCTTTTAGAGTGTAACTTGAGTGTAGTTTTTTAGTTAAATTTGAGTTATAACTTGAGTTGAAATTGTAATTTGAATAAAGTTGAGTAAAGTCGAATAAAGT
Organism: Morus alba; assembly: GCA_012066045.3. NCBI lineage: Eukaryota > Viridiplantae > Streptophyta > Magnoliopsida > Rosales > Moraceae > Morus > Morus alba. Next base: position 59,773,576 of record CP050224.2, read on the forward strand.
TAGAACTTAAAAGAACATGAATTTAAATAAAATTAGAACTCGAATTGTCTTTTTTTTTAGTTTTTTAGACAAAAGAACAACCCCTTATGCATTTGTACATATAGATTCTAAAGTTGTCAGTATAACAAAAGGAAATCTGACAATAACTAATTAAACACTTACCACTCACCAGAAACTTCTTATGAAGAACGAGTAAGAACTAGGACTGTTTAGAAATTGAACTTGCACCTTTTTATTTTTTTTAGAGAGAGCTGGAAACAAGCACTACCGTGGTAAAGAATATACTAAGTCGGTTGTCCATCTTTTCTTCTTCGTCTTTTTTTTTTTTTTTTTTTTTTTTTGGATCATATTACATATATATATATATATATATATATCAACAAATATTGTATGTAAAATTCTTAAATAAAAGTAGTCTAATATAGAGATTGATGATGTAATATTGTCATTAAAAGATGAATCAAGCTCTTATATATTTTCAAATTTATTAATAACCACTTTTCTTAAATTCATGTAAAACAAGTATTGTAATTTAGATAGTTAATGACTTATGATACCACAATATGCCATCAATGACTAAAGTTGTATATGACACTCTTAGACATCACAATCTGAGCACTCACATTTTCTAAGAGAGTAGTACTATGATCGATGACCTTCTAGGAAGTTCTCGTATTGCACCCTCATTTTGGCCATTTTTTCTTAATATAGTGGAAGGCAAAGACCCCGCGTCATATTAGGGGAAAAAAAAGGACAAATAGAAACTGAAACATGTCAAATAATTGGTCATTTGGGAATCTTATAAAGAGAATTCTTTTATAAATCATTATGGGAATGTACAAGTAAATTATATAGTGGAGAGAAATGTCAATCAAGAGAGCTTGAGTAAAGAGATCATCTGTAATAAGGACAAGATGAAAAATCAAGCTAGTTAACTTTGCCAATAATATTATCTGAGCATACCATTTGACCATTTGCTAATTAGTACTCTTTCAAACTAGCTAGTTCTCTGTACACTAAATCACTAGGTCTTAAAGAGTCTTACACGAGAAGAAGAGAGGCAAATGTAGCCAAGAACGACTTGCCGATGATATTTACTGATCGCTTGAACGCTTTGGAGCTTTTTTTCTCCCTAAGCGTACCAAACTATATACCGCGGCAAGTCATCCTTGGCTGCGCTCAACTCTCTACCTCTTCATACAAAACTCTCGACCAAACGCGCCCTTAATTAGTTCTACTAGCTAGCTGCTTCTATGCACGTGTTAGTGGGCATGAATTGGTCACATTTATATGGGAAATTTTTTTGCTTTTTGGATGGAAAAAAGCTAATATTCTCACATGTATATATATTCATTCTCTGGCCCACTTTCTATAAAAGGAATTGATAGAGGATAACATTCCATTAAAGGAATGCTCTCATACCTCCATTCAAAGGGAATGGCCTACTCACCGTCCCATAATATACCTACTTTTTGCACAGTCAAAAACTTTTCCCTCAAGGGTTTCCTTACTGGAAATTTTTCACATACACAAGTCTATTTCTTCTTTGAATCATTAATAATTAATAATCTCATCTTTTCTTAAATTATCAAGATGTGTTAAGTCAGACTAATCAAGACACTACAACAATAAAGGCTTTCTGCGGAGACGTTGGGCCTCGCAGAAAGTAGCGTTGTCCTCTCAAAAAGTCTTCTGAGAGGAGAATCTGTGAGGACACAAGTCCTCATCGTATCTTCCTCGCAAAAGACTTTCTGCGAGGACAAAAGAAAAATCATAAAAGACACTAGGACACTAAGATAAAAATAAACAAAAATCAAGGGGCCCATACCTCTCAGGCCTAAGTCCTTCTACTAGGGCATAAAACTGAAACTGACCGCCTCTAATGGATAAAAGCGATCTAAAAACCCAAAAAAGAATTGAAAATTGACTAAAATCGATTTGAATGGTAGATTATCCAAACCGCCGATCATATGGGTGGATTTTGGTTCTCTGCTCCACCAATTGCGGTCGGTGGAAACCAAAATTGACTAACCACCTACACTTAAAAAAAACTATGCGCATAGTGAGGGACAAGGTGGAATGCTCAACCTACTCTGTTAACGAAATTTTTTTGTTAAACTGGTATGATGGAAGAGACACAATATATATATAGTTATATTTGTTGTACAAGTAAAAAAAATCTGGTACGCTACTAGTGGCAATTTAGTAGATTACTTTTTGGTGATCGATCATGGAGGAGTACACTCTGGATATATATTGAAAAAATTAAAACTAATCTGGTGATCATCATTTGAAGTAGTAGAAACTCCGAAACTCCAGCGGTAGAAATCCAAAAGTCAAAGCTGGTGAAAGACCATGTATCCTTTGATTAATCAATTATGTATCTCTCACTTCCTAATTTCCATTGGCTTAATTAAGATATATAATCCTCTAAAAAGCAACGGCCATGCTAAATAATCCCCATAATAATTTACAGAACCAAAATTATGAAATCAATTAGTACTGATGAAATATGCCCTCCTTTGCATCGTAGAAACGATCTCAGCTAAAAGTTTTGTAAGTCAAAACTAAATCCCAATGTAAACACTAAGGTCACGTTCATTTCAAAGATTCGAATTTTCAATTTCAATTTTACTACAATTAAAAACTCTTGCAAAAGGTCATATTTAATTTTTTTGCTACAGTTAAAAGCTTTTACATAAAGTCACATCTTAGCTCGATTTGAAAACTCGAATCGGCAAATTGAACGAGGCCTATTTAGTTTCTACGTGCTCTTGAATTTCTTTTGTGCTCCCAAAAAGAAACCATTCAAATCCACACGTTATATGAGTTACTAATCACCATACTAATATCTTTACAAAACCTACTTTGAAATCAGAAATCTTCAAGTTAAGTATCTTGAATTTCGACTTACCTCATAGCTAGTGTCCACCCACAAAGATGGTACAAACCAAAGCTAATAGCATAAATTCGTGGTTGAACAGATCAATCGCAAAACAAAATTAATCTTATATATATATATATATATATATATATATATATAAGAGTATAAAAACGACTATATTAATTTTTTTTAAGTGTGCCTTCGAATTTTCCAATAGTGTCTCACATATATATAATCGACTCACATATTCAAATAATAAACAAAAGCTACATAAACATTTATGTATCCTCTAAGGCAAAGCTACATATTTATTCAATATGGATGGGAAAAGTCAAATATAATAATATTATATTAATCCTCTCAATGAATTCCTCCGTTGATCATTTTCGTAATTCACAAAATCATATTAGATAACTTATGTATTTGTACATATAGATTCTAAAGTTGTCAATATAACAAAAGGAAATCTTTCCATAACTAATTTAAACACTTACCACTCATCAGAACATCTTATGAAGAACGAGTAAGTACTAGGAGTGCTGAGAAATTGAACTTGCACCTTTTTATTTATTTATTTATTTATTTTTAGAGAGAGCTGGAAACAAGCACTCCCGTGGTAAAGAATAAAACCAAGAAGTAAATATATATCTATAGGGTGGCCGACTATACTAAGTCGGCTGTCCTTCTTTTCTTCTTCTTCTTTTTTTTCGTATTATATTACATATATATATATATATATATATATATATATCAACAAATATTGTATGTAAAATTCTTAAATAAAAGTAGTCTAATATACAGATTGATGATGTAATATTATCATTAAAAGACGAATCAAGCTTATATATTTTCAAATTTATTAATAATAACCACTTTTCTCAAATTCATGTAAAACAAATATTATAATTTAGATAGTTATAAATGACTTATGATACCACAATATGCCTTCAACGACTAAAGTCATATATGACACTCTTAAACATCACAATCTGAGCACTCGCATTTTTTAAGAGAATAGTACTATGATCAATGACCTTCTAGGAAGTCCCCGTGATGCGCCCTTATTTTAGCCACTTGATGAGACCAGCTCAAGTATGGTAGTTGTATTGCACAACTGTGTAAGTGTGTGATTCAAAGTCTGAATCACCATTTCTTCTTAATATACCGGAAGGCAAAGATCCCGCGTCATATTAGGGAAAAAAAAAAAAAAAAAAAAAAAAAAAGACAAATAGAAACCGAAACATGTCAAATAATTGGGCATTTGTGAATCTTATAAAGAGAATTCCTTTATAAATCATTATGGGAATGCACAAGTAAATTATATAGTGGAGAGAAATGTCAATCAAGAGAGCTTGAGTAAAGAGATCATATGTAATAAAGACAAGATGAAAAATCAAGCTAGTTAACTTTGCCAATAATATTATCTGAGCATACCATTTGACCATTTGCTAATTAGTACTCTTTCAAACCAGCTAGCTCTCTGTACTCTAAATCACTAGGTCTTAAAGAGTCTTACACGAGAAGAAGAGAGGCAAATGTAGCCAAGAACAACTTGCCGATGATATTTACTGATCACTTGAAGGCTTTGGAGCTTTTTTTCCCCCTAAGCATACCGAATTATACACCGCGGCAAGTCATCCTTGGCTGCGTTCAACTCTCTACCTCTTCATGCAAAACTCTCGACCAAATGCGCCCTTAATTAGCTCTACTAGCTAGATGCTTCTATGCATGTGTTAGCGGGCATGAATTGGTGACATTTATATAGGAAATTTTTGTTGCTTTTTGGATGGAAAAAAGCTAATATTCTCATGCGTATATATATATATATATTCATTCTCTGGCCCACTTTCTATAAAAGGAATTGATAAAGGATAACATTCCATTAAAGGAATGCTCTCATACCTCCACTCAAAGGGAATGGACTAGTCACCGTCCCATAATATATACCTACTTTTTCGCGGTTTTAACTTTTCCCTCAAGGGTTACCTCATGGAAAGTTTTCGCATACATAAGTCTATTTCTTCTTTGAATCATTAATTAATAATCTCATCTTTTTTTAAGATGTGCTGTGAGACTAATCAAGACACTAAAATAATAAGGACTTTTTGTGAGGACGCTGGGCCTTGCAGAAAGCTGCGTTGTCCTCACAAAAAGTCTTCTATGAGGACACAAATTCTCACCGTGTCCTCCTCGCAGAAGACTTTCGGCGACAACAAAAGAAAAATCGTAAAAGACACTAGGACACTAAGATAACAAGCAATGAAATAAATAAATAAATAAATCCAGGGGCCCACCCCTCTCACGCCTAAGTCCCTCTACTAGGGCATAAAACTGAAATTGACCGCCTCCAATGGATAAAACCGATCTAAAAACCCAAAAAAAAAAATTGAAAATTGACTTGAACGGTAAATTATCCAAACCACCGATCACATAGGTGGATTTCAGTTCTCCACTCCACCATTTGCGGTCAGTGGAAACCTAAATCGACTAACCACATTCACTTAAGAAAAAACTATGCGCATAGTGAGGGACAAGGTTGAATGCTCAACCTACTCTGTTAACGAAATTTTTTTGTGAAACTGGTAAACTATCGGCCGTGATGATGGAAGAGACGCAATAGTTATATTTGTTGTACAAGTAAAAAACAATCTTGTAGGTTACTAGTGGCAATATAGTAGATTACTTTTTGGTGATCGATCATGGAGGAGTACACTCTGGATATTTATTGAAAAATTAAAAATAATCTGGTGATCATCATTTGAAGTAGTAAAAACTCCGAAACTCCAGCGGTAGAAATCCAAAACTCAAAGCTGGTCAAAAAGACCATGTATCCTTTGATTAATCAATTATGTATCTCTCACTCCCTAATTTCCATTGGCTTAATTAAGATATATATTCCTCTACAAAGCAACGGCAATGTTAAATAATCCCCATAATAATTTACAGAACGAAAATTATGAAATCAATTAGTACTGATGAAATATGCCCTCCTCTGCATCGTAGAAACGATCTGAGCTAAAAGTTTTATAAGTAAAAACTAAACTCCCAATGTAAACACTAAGATCACGTTCATTTCACATTCGAGTTTTCAATTTCAATTTTACTACAGTATTCTCGTAAAAGGTCATATTTAACTTTTTTACTACAATTAAAAGCTTTTACATAAAGTCACATTTTAACTCAAATTGAAAACTCGAATCGGCAAACTGAATAAGGCTCAGTTAGTTCCTACATGCTCTTGAATTTCTTTTGTGCTCCCAAAAAGAAACCATTCAAATCCACACGTTATATGAGTAACTAATCACCATACTAATATCTTTACAAAACCTACTTTGAAATCAGAAATCTTCAAGTTAAGTATCTTGAATTTCGAGTTACCTTATAGCTAGTGTCCACCAAGAAAGTTGGTGCAAACCAAAGCTAATAGCATAAATTCATGGTTGAACAGATCAATCACAAAACAAAATTAATCTTATATGTATACATATAAATATAAAAACGACTATATTCATTTCTTTTTAAGTGAGCCTTTGAATTTTCAAATAGTGTCTCACATATATATAATCGACTCACATATTCAAATTATAAACAAAAACTACATAAACATTTATGTATCCTTTAAGGCAAAGCTATATATTTATTCAATATAGATGGGAAAAGTCAAATATAATAATATTATATTAATCCTCTCAATGAATTCCTCCGTTGATCATTTTCGTAATTCGCAAAATCATATTAATCTGAGCCAGCCATTTGACCATTTGCTAATTAGTATAGGTCTTAAAGAGTCTTACACGATAAGAAGAGAGGCACATGTAGCGAAGAACGACTTGCCGATGATATTTACTGATCACTTGAAGGCTTTTTTCTCTTTAAGCATACCGATTTATATACCGCGGCAAGTCATCCTTGGCTGCATTCAACTCTCTACCTGTTCATGCAAAACTCTCGACCAAACAATTAGTTGGACGAGCTAGCTACTACTATGCATGTGTTAGTGGGCACGTATTGGTGACATTGATAAAGGAATTTTTTTTGCTTTTTGGATGGAAAAAAGCTAATATTCTCACATTTATATATATTCGTACTCTGACCCACTTTCCATATAAGGAATTGATGAAGGTTAACAATATTCCATTAAAGGAATGCTCTCATACCTCCACTCAAAGGGAATGGCCTACTCACTGTCCCATAATATACCTACTTTTTGCACCGTCAAAAACTTTTCCCTCAAGGGTTACCTTCCTGGAAACTTTTCGCATACATAAGCCTATTTCTTCTTTGAATCATTAATTAATAATCTCATCTTTTATTAAATTATCAAGATGTGGCTAAGTTAGACTAGTCAAGACACTACAACAATAAAGACTTTATGCGAGGACGCTGGGCCTCGTAGAAAGCAGCTTTGTTCTCGCAGAAAGTTTTTTGTGAGGACAATTTGTGTGAACACAATTCCTCGTCGTATCCTCCTCGCAGAAAACTTTTTGTGAGGACAAAAGCTGGTCCTCGCGAAATGCTTGATGCTTTCCCGAGGACGTTAGAAATCTGATGACGTGGCAAAAATAGGGATCGGGCCGGTTTTCTAAGAGGTTATTGTCCTCACAGATTGTGGTCTTTCTGTAAGGACAACAGTCCTCATAGATTGTGTTATTTTAATATTGAAATAATTTTTAAAAAAAATTTAAAAATATAATTTTTGATAAATAATTTTTTTGATTCATTTTAAAAATAACATAAATTAAAATTTTTGACATTAATAGAAAATTTCCACAAAATATAATTTCAATACATAAAATCATAACACATTCTCAAATTTCCACAAAATATAATATCAATGGTTTTCCACAAATCAATACTAAATTATACAAAGAATAACTCAGACAAAATAATAAAATACAAATAATAACATAAATGAAATTTAAATCATACCTGAAAATAAGGTGAAATTCGGATTTCCTCTTTACCACCTAAAAAACCAATATCCAACTACACAATTCAGAGCATTAAAAATGCACAAAATGTATATAAAAACACAAAATATAACTCAATAAATTGTCTAAACTTACCATGAGAGGTACTGTGAGAGCAATAGAGAATTCGAACTTCAATAAAATAGGGAATAAGAGGAGATTACAAGGTTTGAAAATGAACACAATACACAAAAAAGAACTCCTCTTTATGGTCAAATATAGAGCAAACGAAGGGAGGGAGGAGAGAGTTGAAGAAATGAGAGAGAGAAAGAAGAAATTTTGCAAAGAATTTTGGCCATTAACACATTGTCCTTGAAGTTTTCTCTCTGGCATAGCAGATAAAGAAAGATGAATGAAGGAGAAAGTCTGAGCAAATATGTTATGTTTTGAACATACTAGGGCCTTCCCCATGGACGAGTGTCCTCACAGAAGATGTTACACCAATGAAACAATATTGTTTCACTGCTGCAAACTTAAGATAATGCGGGACAAGGACCCCGCCTTTTTTTCACGGGATTTGGCAAGGACGTAATGGTCACACCCTCCTTGGTGTGACTTTGACAGACCGAAGCGGTCAAGAATCCCTACATGGCAAGGATTCTTGACCTAAACACTCTTCTGCGAGTACAATGTCCTCCTAGAAGAGTAATCAGCCCCGCACGAAACTATTTCATGCAAGGCTCAAGAAATTGTTAGGGTTCTGTGAGAACATAGTCCTCGCAGAACCCTTGGCCCTTTTTCTACGAGGACAAGGTCCTGTCATCGTAGACTGCATGGAGAACGGCGAGGACTACATGTCCTCACCATTTTAGTCCTCGTAAAAAGGACTTTCTTTTGTAGTGAGACAACTATCTCCATCATTCTCTTTTATGAGAAAATGCATAAATGTCGTTAAGCTTCATCAATTTCTTAGAGAAATTTGCTAGGGTGACAATCCATCAAAGTGAAATAAACAAAATGACTTTTTTCATTTTCATTCTTCGTATAAAAAAAAAAAAATGTTGTTTAAGGTCGTTTCATAGTCATTTTGTAAATAAAAATTTTTAGAAAATTATTTTGCTAATAAAACTTTCCTATTGTTAGTTTTAGAAAGAGCTCGATTTCTTATGAGTGTTGCAACAAACAATTTGAAGAAAGAATTTGTAGAAATATGTTATCGCTCACTAATATCAATAATAACATTGATCAATGCTAGTATAAATCAAATTCATCAATAAAATTGTCAGCATTCAGTTACAACTTACAATACAAAATCCCAAGTCAAAAATAAGATTTGACACAAAAATCCAATCTTTAACAAATTGAGGCCGATTTTCTCTACAAATTTCTAAAAACAAATCTTCCTCATTCCAAATCTAGATTTTCAATACTTCTAGCATTATCGATTATCGATTATCAGATCAAATCAAAACCAATACTTTCTAGTTTAAATCAAAATCATCAGTATTTACTTGCAATAGAAATCCCAAGTATTTCAAAATCTAGGTGTTCACCAAATAAACAAATTACTATTATTTGCACTAAAAAATTGTCGATTATCAGACTTGAAACACAAATCAAAATCGATAATTTCTGGATTCCACCAACACAGATTAATCTTTTTTCTGGTGAACAACAAAATGCTAAGAGAATGCAAAACAAAAATGAAAATGGTTGAGATCGGAGAGAGAATTGGACCTTGAAAACGGCGGAGGAAGGCATGATGACAGAGAAAGAGGTTTGGATGCTGCCGGAGGAGTCCTGGGAGAGAGCAGACTGGACGAGCTTCCTCTGGAGGTTGTAGGTAGACGCAGCCGAGGCCTCGAGTATGCGTTATAATTTAAATTGAGAATTTTTTTGAGTTTGTATTTGGGTGGGTCAAAATTTAAATTTATATTTAGATAGTATTTTAATAAAAACTCAATAGTGATGAAAAATTTTAATAGGGTATATAGGTGATGTTTTATTCGTCTTTTCGTTGTGAATACATAGAAAAAAATCATCTTAATCAAAATTAAAATAAAAAAGTTATGGTATTTTTAAGAATAGAAAAAATATTGTTCATTAACTTGAGTTCGAGTTTATGAACTTGAGTTGAAAGGAAAACTTAGGCCTCGTTTACTTCACCGATTCAAGTTTTTAGTTTTAGGTTTTTACAGTAAAAAGCTCTCAAAAAATGTCAAATCAAAATTTTCTGCTACAGTAAAAAGCTCTCAAAAAATGTCACATCTCAGTTCGAATCGAAAACTCAAATCTGCGAAGTGAACGAAGCCTTAAACTCGAGTTTAAACTCGAGTTCAAACTTAAATTTTACAAAAGAACATAACTTGAATAAAGGAAAACTTTTTTGAGTTTTATTATGGGGTTGTTCTTTTGCATTTTTGAGTTATGATGATTTGAGTGATGATTTTGAGTTGAGTTTGAGTTATAACTTAAGTTGAAATTATAACTTGAGTTTGTGTTTGGATGTGCACATTTGAGTTATGAATTGAATTGAGAATCTTTTTGAGTTTATGTTTGAGTTGGTCAAAATTTAAATTTATATTTAGATAGTATTTTAATAAAAACTCAATGGTGATGAAAAATTTTAATAAGGTATATGGGTGGAGTTTTATTCACCTTTTCGTTGTGAATGCATAGAAAAAGAATCATCTCAATCAAAATTAAAATGAAAAAGTTATGGTATTTTTAAGAATAGAAAAAATATTGTTCAATAACTTGAGTTCGAGTTTCTGAACTCGAGTTGAAGGGGAAACTTGAACTCGAGTTTAGCTCCAAACTCGAATTCAAACTCAAGTTCAAAATCGAGTTTAAACTCAAATTTTACAACATAATATGAGCTTGAATAAAATTGTAACTCGAGTTTAAACTTTTTTTTAGTTTTGTTGCAAAAGAACAACCCCATTGTAAAAGAACAATCCATTCATATCTAGCTTTTAGAAATATTCGTTTATAATAGGTACCCGCTTGAAATTATTGAAAACAAAAAATAATAAACTCATATTCGATATAATACAAGATATTAAGGGTTTGTTGGTTTGTATTTTTGAGTTATAGTGACTTTGAGTATAGATCTTAAGTTAAATATAACTTGAGTTAAAGTTATAACTTGAGTTTTTATTTAGTTGTGTACATTTGAGTTATAGTTTGATATGAGAATCTTTTTGAGTTTGTATTTGAGTAGGTCAAAACTTGAATTTATATTTAGATAGTATTTTAATAAAATTGAATGGTGATGGAAAATTTTAATAAAATATGGGTGAGGTTTTATTTGTCTCTATGTTGTGAATGTATAAGAAAAAAATCATCTCAATCAAAATCAAAACGAAAAGGTTATAATATTTTTAAAAAAAAAAAATACTGTTAATTAATTTAAGTTTTAGTTTAAGAATTTAAATTGAAGCAGGAATTTAACATGTTATTTTGCCCGAAAAACTCAAAAAAAGACAACTCAAGTTCTAACTTTATTCAAGTTCATGTTCTTTTAAGTTTCAACTTTATTCAAATTTACTCAGCTTTATTCAAGTTACAACTTCAATTCAAGTCATAACTCAAATTTAACTCAAAAAATACACTTAAATTACACTCTAAAAAAACATGCCTTAAACTCAAATTAAAATTAAAGTTTAATTTAATTTTATAAAAAATATAAACTTAAATAAAATTATAATTTGAGTTAATCTACAAAAGAAGAAAAAACTTAAAATTTTCCCAAAGAAAAGAAACGCTGAATCTGGGACCAAAACGTTTCGCCAAACGTTTCTATTTTATTTTATTTTTTTGGCTAGTGACATAGTAGTGAAAATGGTCCAGCCAGAAGGTTTTTTTTTTTTTTTTTTTTTCTTCTTCTTCTAAACTCACTCTCGGTTCGACTTTCCATCTCCTCTCAGGAAAATTCCGCCATCTCCTCCAAAGGGCTTCCTCTTTATCTAAAGAAAAAAAAAAGAAACCTAACTGGTCACGTCATCTCGTCTTCTTCTACAACTCACTCTCTCTCCCATTCTTATTTCTCCGACCTCGTTCACTTCGCTTATTTTCGAGTTTAGAATTTGTTTTCAGTTTTACTATAGTAAAAAAGCTCTCACAAACAATCACATCTAACTTTTTTATTGCTCTATCACTTAAAAAAGCTCTTCAAATAAAATCAAATGATCATAATCTGCTTTCATTTTTATATTTTCTCTGAATTTCTTTTTTGAAAAATTATAATTTATTATGGCTTTTGTAAGGAGTTTTCATTGATTCCTTCATATTCCCTCCTAGTTTTGGTTTCCGGTTTTGTTGGGGTATGATTTGCTTTGTCAACGTCGAGTCTCGACTTTCCATCTCCTCTCACTATTTAGATACCATTTACATTCCTGGTATGAGAGTTCCATAACCGAACTATGATTTTGGTTCAAAATCCTTTTGTTTGTAAAAGTAGAAAAAGGTCCTCCAAAACTAGTGTTTCCTTTTTATCTTCTTTAAGGTCCAACATTTCCTGTTTTAAATAAAAACCACATCAAAAGGACCCGAACCCATTTTGGAAGCCTAAAACCCGATCCAAATGATGTTTGAGGCACCCTTCAAGTTCCGGTGTTTGATCCCAAATCCATCTTATTGGTCTCCTCTCAATAATGAATTTCTCTCTCTCTCTCTCTCTCTCTCTCCATTCTTATTTCTCTCCATTTTCCCGAGCAACAAGCGAAACTCTAGGTTAGACACCCTCTTCCCCAAATGAAACCATTTTCTTTTCGGTTTCGGTTTCTTTGTTTTCAATTCGAATTAATCTACTCCGTTATTTCGCTTCCCACATGATCTTGCCGCAATTTGTTTCGATTATTGCTCTATCACTTAAAATTTTCCTGCCGTCTTCAAATATTCTAGAATCTTTTCTTATTTATGCTCGGAGGAGTTATGATGATGATGATAATTCATTAGTTTTGTAGTTCCCAAAATTTCATTTTTATATTTTTCTCTCACGAATTTGAATTTTGCCACTTTTTGAAAAATTATAATTTATTATGGCTTTTGTAAGGAGTTTTCATTGATTCCTTCATATTCCCTGCTTGAGCTCCTAGTTTTGGTTTCTGGTTTGTTGGGGTATGATTTGCTTTGCTGCGTCGTTTGTTTGGGTGCTTGACCTTCTGTTTGGAGTTTGGATGTTCTCATAATATTTAGTTACCATTTACATTGCGTTTGGTATGAGAGTTCCATAACCGGAACTATGATTTTGGTTCAAATCTTTTTTGTTTGTAAAAAGTAGAAAAAGGTTCTTGAAAACTAGTGTTTGGTTTGGATGGTTGTGGTTTAAGGTTTGAACCCTAATGTGATGTTTTAAATCAAAACCACTTAGGGTGTGTTTGGTGTGTGGATTCGGGTGGTTCTAACCCTGGGTCCATAGAAGAACCCATGTTTGGAAGCCTAAAACCCTGAGACTGGGTTGCGGTCAAATGGGATGTTTGAGGCCCTGATTCTGGAATCAAGTTCCCCCTCCCCCCGATTCGTGCCTGTTGGAACCCAAATCCACTGTTGCAAACGGTGGTCTCCTCTCAATAATGAAGCTCACCGCTCGTCAACTACCCCTCACGAATCTCCCCAGGCTTTTCTCCATTTTCCCGCAGGCGGTCAGAGAATCTCCAGCCTTTCTCTCCATTTTCCCGAGCAACAAGCAGAGAATCTCCTCAGCCTTTCTTCTCTCTTTCACCCCTCTTCCCCAAATGAGAAACAAAATGACAAATCTTGTAGCTTTTGTTTGTTGAAAGTTAATATTCTTTTGTGAATCGTGTTTGTCAATGTGCTGCCGTGTTGCACGCATTGTCCTGTTGTTGGGTGTCATGTGCGTGTTTAGATGCCAAGAAGAAACCAAGATGAGAGGCCACTGCATTGGAGCCCTATTGCATAGGCTTTCTATTTGAGAGATTGTACGAATACTACGACCAAAATCACAGTTGGCATCTAGAATCGCGTGACTATAACCAATGGGGAGTTGACATGGCCAAATTCTTTGATGGATATGTTCCCGATGGTGATCGGATTATGGAAAAACGCCGCCGACTGGGGAAGGTTTACGATGTGTACAAGATGTTGCAAAACCATACTGGATTAGGTTGTGATCCTATCACTAAAACTTTCACATGCTCAGAGGAGCTGCGATCGATCTTTGTAAGGCAACATGTGAGATTCATTAGTTTTGTAGTTCCCAAAATAGTAAACAAGTTAAAATTTTTTCAAGTACAAACAAGTAACAATTTTCATGTCTTACTAGAAAAACCGTGAAGCCCGAACATTGTTCACTCACGGATGGAAGCTGAATGAGTTGAATTTTGCCACCATTTTCCCTACTCGAATTGGGGCTTCTGGTTCAGGGGCATATCACCCAACCATGGGACAAGAGGGAGTGGATAGTGTACCCTCAAAAGATGTTGCTGCTAGGGATGAACAACCACAACCTGACCTAAATGCCCCTTACCAAACAAGTGATGATGACGAGGTCCGTAATGACCTTGACAAGCTCGTTGAACGATTTCGACAGCGAAATGTGACTAATATTGCCTCATCTTCACGTGTGATTCAAAAGAAACAATTAAGGTCAAGGAAATCGACAGTTCCCGTGAGGAGCTACTTCAAATGGTTAGAGACATGCAAGATGATTTGAGAGAAGATATTCATTCCAACAAAGATAGCCAGCCAAGTAACAACACTGTCAACGGCCCAAATGAAGCTGAAATCATCTTAACTTCACTTGAGGAAATGAGAATTGACCCTCCTATGCGAGCCCATGCTTTCGACAAAATTATGGGTTCTGCTGCTTGGCGGCCGGTTTGGGACAGAGTTGGTGATGGCATGAGGCGGGCCTTCTTGAATGACTTTGTTGTAGTGCCACAAACGCCGTTTGTGTTTCAGCCACCTAATCCTTACAACCAGGTGTCGAACCCCTACAACCAGCCACCAAACTCTTTCAACCAGCCCCCAAACTCTTTCAGCCAGCCACGAACCCCTAAAACAAGCCTCCAAATCCATACAACCAACTACCAAACCCCTACAACGAGCCACCTACTCCTTAGAAGGCGAATCTTACATTTATCTTGCAGTTTTACGTTTTCTTAAATGGTCCATTTTCCTTTTATGTTTGACCACAGACTACTGTTGTGTATTATGATTTGATTAGGTGTCAATTTAATTTAAGTTATTGGCTATTGGTATATGCTATGTACTATTAGAGTGGATGGTTTGGGTAACATTACCCGAACCCACAGATTGTTGTACAATGCTATATTTGAGACTTTGTTTGCAATTTTTCATTTGAGTGGAAGTTCTTTTTTCATAGCACCGATACTCTACAATTAGGTTGATGATGCACTCTTTACACAAATGCTCGAATATCATGAATTAATATTCTTGTACATGTTTCTCTATAGGTTTCGATAAAACAAGAGGATGCAAGGAGAAGGATCTTCGCCAGCTACTGATGAACGATCCCGCAGACGTAGGAGGCGATATCTTGCCGCCATGGTTGCTGCCACAGCTGCAGCCGCTTATGTTTGGTCAGATTCGGTAAGACGGCCAAGGCATATATCTTCTCTAAGGGGCATAGACAAGGTAAATGAGTTATTAAGAAACACTGATGAGAATGCAATGTTTAACAAGGTGCGGATGGGACCACGTGCGTTTATGATTCTTTGTGAAATACTAACTGAGAGAGGTTTGTTACAACCCTCAAACAACATGAACGTCCCGGAACAATTATTTGTGTTCTTAACAATCATTTCACAAAGTCAAACTAACCGTGAATCACAAGATGTTTGGCAACATTCTGGGGAGACAATATCCCGGCGTTTCAGTGAGGTGTTAGACGCCATATGTGCGCTATACGATGATTTCATTAAACCCCCAAATTTTGACAAAGTGCAACATTTTTTACGTGGCAATCGTCATAGATATGACACATGGTTTGATGTAAGTTGTGTTGATCTTTTATTGTGCATTTGGTAACTTTTTTTCTATTTAATACATGTTATTAGTACAATACTTTTGTCCATATGATACTTGTGTAAATATTTTTTATATTCTTGTACAGAACTGCGTGGGTGCAATTGACGGGACTCATGTACCTTGTACACCGATTGGTGTTGACAATCCGACAGCTTATCGAAATAGGAAAGGTGTCAACTCTCAGAACATAATGGCAGCTTGCTCTTTCGATATGAAGTTCACCTACATATTATCTGGTTGGGAAGGCTCCGCACATGATGCACAAGTGCTCGCGGATGCGGTCGGAACGCCTAGGTTTAAGTTCCCACACCCCCCGCCAGGTTATACTTTAGATTGTATTCCTTTTTATGGCTATTTATTGTTATGGATTGTCGTTGAAATTAGAATCTTGATTCATGTATATTACACAGGAAAATACTATCTTGTTGATGCGGTGTATCCGAACAATGATTATTTTCTAGCTCCGTACCGAGGTGGAACATATCATTTGCCTGATTACAGAAGGAGAAGCAGTGGATTTCAAGGACCTAGAGATATTTTTAACTACAAACATTCATCCTTGAAAAATTGTATTGATAGAACATTCGGGGTTTGGAAGGCTAGGTTCCCTATCTTAAGGCGTCCAAATAATAGTTATCCAATGAAAAAACAAGTGAAGATCCCTGTGGCATGTGCAATATTACATAATTTCATCCACATATGTAGTGAAGGAGACCCGCTTCTAAATCAATACTACCGTGATGGTGTACCGGTAAGTGAAATAGATCCAAACAATATAGATGAATTTGATGATGATGACTATGATGACAATGTTCCTGAGGGGCCAGATGTAATAGGAGCTAGTGTTAGCCACATAGAGATGAGTCGATTTAGGGATCGCCTTGCAAATGAAATGTGGGTAGAAAATAAGGAAAGTCATGGGAAATAAGTTTGATAGTGAATATAAGTAAATTGGATCCTATGTCTATTTTGTAAAATTATATCTCTAACAACTTCCTATTTATGTCTATAAACTTTAGAAAATTTTTTATCTTTGTTTAGTAGTCTTCTATTGTGTATTTACTTATTTGATGCTGGACAGTCTTTCTTACTTCCTCATGAATGTCGATGAACGTTCTGCCTTCTTTTCCCCTTTGTCAACCATTTTTTTTTTTTTCTTTTTTCATCTTTAACTTCTCTGCTATTCATTACAATTTTAGAGTAATCTTTTTTTGTCTCCTTTCTGGTTGCTTTTTATATTATATTAAGAATTATATTTGTTAGTTACACCCAAAGTCACATAAGGATGAGTCGATTTAAGAATCGCTTTGTAAATGAAATGTGGATAGAATATAATGGAAGTTGTGGGAAATAAGTTTGACAGTGAATATATGTAATTGGATCCTATATCTATTCTATAAAATTATATCTCCAACAACTTTCTATTTATGTCTCTATAAACTTTAGAAAATTTTTTTGGCTTTGTTTAGTAGTTGTCTATCGTGTATTTACTTATTTGATGCTGGACAGTCTTTCTTACCTCCTCATGAATGTCGATGAAAGTTCTGCCTATTTTTCCCCTTTGTCAACCATTTTTTTTCCTTTTTCATCTTTTTAACTTCTCTGCTATTCATTACAATTTTAGAGTAATCTTTTTTTCTCTCTTTTTTGGTTGCTTTTTATATTATATTAAGAATTATATTTGTTATTTACACCCAAACGTGTTTTACACGACCAAACCTTGGTCCTTGTGTTGTTCATGGATCATACTTGAAAAAAAAAGACAAACATAAGTTGGAATCACATTTCTAGTTCTATCCATAAAGTAAAAAGCACAACCAAACAAAAGTTCTATATTCATGGTTCAAAATTAAACTATGAATTATGGTTTTGGTTCAAGGTTCCAAAATCACTATGGTTTGAACTATTACACCAAATGCACTCTTAGAGTACGTTTGGTATAAGAGTTCTAGAACTCGGAATTATGATTTTGATTTAAACTAGTGTTTGTTTACAAAATATAAAAAAGTGGTTCTGATTTGACTCACTTAAAATTAATGTTTAATTTTGATAGTTTTGATTGAAGGTTTGAATCTTGATATGATGTTTTAAATTATGAATAATTTCTTATTCTAAAACCACCCATTTGGTTTTAAGTAGTTCAAACTCCTAATTCTGGTTCTGATTTTAGAACCATAATTTGGACTTAAAATCATGATAACGGTTCTGGTTCTAAAATCAAAATTAGAATCACCTTGGTTTAAACTCTCATACCAAATGAAGTCTTAGGTTGCCTTTGGTATGAGGGTGATGGTTTTAGTTTTAGAACTAGAATCATGATTTATGGTTTGAACTTGGTGTCCAAACCATAATTTTGGAACTAGAATCAGAACTAGACGTTTAAACCATCCAAAATCAAAGAAAGAGGTGGTTTTATTTTTTTGGGTGATTTTAGTTTAAAACATCACATCAGGATCCAAATCTTGAACCAAACCATCCAAACTAAATATTGGTTTTCAAGAACCATTTTGTACTTTTTGCAAACAAACAAAGGTTTGAACCAGAATCATGATTTCGGTTTTAAAACCATCATACCAAACGCAACCTTTAAAAAAATAAAAACACTCTCCCCCTAGAGTTTTGGATGGTTCAAACTATTAGTTCTGATTCCGGTTTCAAAGCTATGATTTGGATCTCAATTTCAAACCATAGATCATAATTTTGATTCTAAAATAAACCACCCTAGTTTAAATCCTCATAATTTTATCTCCTCATAATACCATTCACTTAGGCAAACACTCTCTGATTAATCTTTCTTCTCTTTGTTTTTCAACTACATTGTTATTTGACCAAAACTTTAACTAAATTTTGATCTTTTTGACTTTTTATGTATCTACTATGTCGTGTAATCTTTTTGTATGCATATATATATTTGACTATCTAGCAATGTTCTTATACTGTGAACAATATAGCATCTTTTGATCTCTGTAAGATTCAGGTGTTTTTATGATTAATTCTTACTGAGATTACATGGACACGTCTCTTGAGTCTTGATTTTATTTGTTTGCTCAGTTTCCTTATATTTTGATTATCAATTCTCTGTATCTTCATTACATATCGCTTTTATTTCTCTCATTCACTGTTCTTCCTATTCATTTACTTTGTCCTATATTCTTGTCTTCTAATAGTTATCCATTATAATCTCTCTCTTTTTTTTTTTGTCAAAGGTCATCAGTCTCTTTTTATAAGAGTTAAATATTTTCCTTTATCTAGAGTTTCAGCAGTTCTTATCATTAAATTTCTCTTAAGGCTTCAAGTTTTTATGGGCCGGTTCTTTTGGAGTTATATTTAAGTGTAATTTTTGAGTTGAATTTGAGTTATAACTTGAGTTGAAGTTGTAACTTGAATAAAGTTGAGTAAAATTAAATAAAATTAGAACTTAAAAGAACGTGAACTTGAATAAAGTTATAACTTGAGTTTCAACTTTTTTTGAGTTTTGTTACAAAAAAACAACCCCATGTTATTACGTACTAGACCCTATTGAATCTCTATTAAAAATCCTTTTACCTATATTTTTTTAATTTTCCTCATGTTGTGCTTACGGAAACAGTTTTCTATTTCATTCAAATTTTAATAATAACAAAAATAACAATGCTATCCTTTGGGAGGTTTTCTTGTGATATTTTGGCTTTATCTTATCTAACAGTTCCGTCAAATTTAAAATTTAAACTGTTGATTATGCATACGGTTATGTTAGTAAATTTTCATCCAATTTAATTTGGATAATACTTCTGTTTATCTGTCAGTTTCTTTTAGGCACCGTTTATTTCACCGATTCGAGTTTAGAATTTAAGTTTTACTACAGTAAAAAACTCTCAGAATCAGTCACATCTAACTTTTTTACTATAATCAAAAGCTTTCACATAAAGTCACATATCAACTCAAATTAAAAACTCAAATCAGCGAGCATTTAGTTTTCTCTCCACACTAATTGACCTCTATTATAAATAAGTGGTTTGCTTATTAACAATCGTATATTTTCAAACTGTGAACGAATAATGCAATATTATTGTTTTTTATATTCACTAATCTAATATAGTATTTTCTTGACAATTATGAATTTCTATTATTTTTAAACAGATTGATTTAATTTATGAATACTCTACCACTGGTATGTATGAAATTTAATGATATATTTAAATTATCAATTAAAGCTGCTATTTAATTCACATTCACTTTAATCTCCTCAACTCTCTACTTACTGATTAATTGTTTTATGTCTTTTAATAATACTTGTTTTGTCTAATTTTTCTACGTACATCTAATTTTTCTACGTACATCAAGGATGTAAAACCCAAATTGATCACTTGTAAGAGATACGTACATCTCAAAATATAGGTGTACATAGACATGGTTTGGAATTTTGGATATTAATTTTTATAGTTTTTTTATTTTAATGTTTTTCAAATTAGAAATTATGGATGTTTGCAGGAAAGGTCCAAACAACCTTCCTTTACTTCCTCCCTCAGCTGAACATCAATCAAATCGGTTGAATATGTCATTCTAACACGAGAATATTTAATAGAGCGATTCGTTTCTTGATTTGAATTATGATTCATAAATTATTACAGTATTTTTTCTTATAAAAATACACATAAATTGAAAGTGGTTCGAATCACATAATTTAAACCCTCCAATCAAACGTTAAATGTTTTAGTCTAGTCACTATAGTGACTTATTGGAATTTCTTTCTTAATAATTAAGCGTCTGTTTTATTTGTTGATTTGAATTTTTAATTTGAGGTAATATGTGATTTTATATAAGAATTTTTTACTATAATAAAACTTAAATTTTAAACTCGAATCAGTAAAATGAACGGGCTTAAGATACACAATCTTTCTTACTTTCTTTTTAAAGTTGATTATGATTTCTGCATTTTTATTTGTTTATAATCTTAGAGTCCGTTTAGGTTCCTAGATTTACTCCCTGATTTGAATCATGATTCGTGATTCACTATAGTATTTTTTTTCATAAAAAATACACATAAATAAAAAATGATTCAAATAACATAATTTAAATTTATGAACTAAACGGATCCTTAATATAATATATATTTTCTAGGATCACCATGATGTCTCCGAAAACTTTTTGATCTTTGTCCTTTAATATGTTTTATTTTTTCTTCCAGCAATTAGATAAACCTTTTTGTTTATTTTTTAATATCACAAGATTTATTCTCGCCTACTCTTTGAATAGAAAAGACATTATATGGTTGAATTTGTTTGCACCATGAATTAGATTTAGGGTCCGTTTGGTTGGGGGATTTACATTCCGTCTTCGCTATGGTAGTTTTTTTTTCGAAAAAATACACATAAATCGAAAATGGTTCAAATCACATGATTCGAATCCCTGAACCAAACGGACCCTTAGATACTTTCCGTCTGCTCGAAAAAAAGAAAAAAGAAAATGGTCCAAAAGGCTGAAAAAAAAGAGTATGGGCATATTTTTAGAAATTTTATTTTTAGTGGGACGAACGAACAATTAAAAATAAATTTATGAGAATGACCTTTAATACACAATATATTAGAGCATTGTCAGAATGAAACGTATGAGTAGGATAAAATTTGGAAAAAAATAATTAAGGTAAATGAAAGAAAAAAATTAAAAAGAAAGATAAAGATAAGTGTGAAGAATATAATATATTGGGGAAGAAAAGAAAAAAAAAAAAAAACATAAAAAATAAAAAAAAAAAAAAAAAAAATGCTAAGACATTATTTATTTTATTGATTTAAATTTAAAATTTAAATTTTATTATAGTAAAAAAAATTTAATAAATAATTACATTTAATTTTTTTTACTGTAATAAAAAATTTTCATATAAAATTATATATTAATTTAAATTAAAAATTTAAATCAGTAAAATAAATGAGACATTATTAAAACGCTATATTGTTAAACGTTTTTATTCTTTTAGGGTCCTGTTTATTTCGTTGATTTGAGTTTGTAATTTAAGTTGAGATGTAATTTTATGTGAGAGTTTTTTACTGTAATAAAAAAATTAGATATAATTATTTTTGAAAAATTTTTATTGTAATAAATTTAAATTCTAAACTCGAATGGGAGAGTAAACGGAGTTTTATACAGTTGTGATTTTAAAAATAAAATCAGTTTTAATCTACTTTTTAAAATGCCTTTTTTACCCCTTAAGTAGTTCAGCTTTTCTCCCTTCTTCATTTCTTTTCTTCTCAACTCACGCTTCTCTCTCTCTCTCTCTCTCTTTCATCTCTCCGGCCCCCTCTCTGTCATCAACCAACCCTCTCTCTTCACCGGACCCGTCGTCCACTCTCTCCCCCCAGGGTCGAAGATTGATGCTCTCCTCTCTCTCCCGCGCACGACGGCGACGACGACGTTCGTGTCTCTCCTTTCTCTCTCTCCGCCTCCGGCGAAGCTTCGTTCCTGGCTATAGAGTCCACGCGTGGCGACGACCTCCATTGATTCGTTCGTTCGGCTCAGATCGAGGACGCTGATGATTTAACTTGTTCTTCTCAGATCAACGACGCCGTGGAGATTCGGTGCCGTTTGTTGATCTCGCCGAGTTTGAGAACATCGATCGACAGGGAGTGAAGACGGTTTCGCGCGTGCCGCCGTGGAGTTTTCGTTTCTTTCTGGAATCGGGTATGATATTTGGCCGAATTTTAGGGGTTGATTGATTTGTTCGATTTTGGTCAAAAGCGGTAAGATATTTGTGCGGAATTGAATTAAGAAATTCGGTTATGCTGAGTTTGAATCTTCATATTTACAGGTTGATTTCAGGAGTTAGAGGAGCTTAATGACCTACATGATTCTTTACGAGGACATTTAAGAAGTAAAATTTTACGAAATATTCAAGACTTCGGAATAATTTAACATAAAAGCAAGTCTTTGAATGTCATTTTCTTGTTAATTTTTGTTTCATCAAATGATATTTGTTTTAATTTTCGATTTCTAACTCAAACCCTAGTTGATTTGGGCTTTTATTTTTATTTTTTTTGTGTGTAGCTTTTTGTGATGGGAATTAGTAAAACGGAGGTTAATTTAAAGAGATTGCTTGCTGCTGCGCCTAAGCAGCAGAACAAGGCAAAGCTTGTTCATGTATGTCCTCAACTCAAACTCTGAGGTTCTATCGGTTTTTTTTATTTATTTATTTAATTTCCTTTCTTTTCTTTCCTTGGTGGCTCGAGATGATATGAAGTTAACAATTAGCTTTGTTATTGTGATGAGTTTATTTAATTTCCTGTCTCTGTTTCTTGTCTTTGTGCAATGAGATGATCATATTGTGATATAATGATGCAATTTTGCAGTATATTGCCACTTTAAGAGAACTTTTAGAACAACTAGCGGTAGAAAGAACAGTGGAAGGCTTACCGAGGTTGGTCATTCCTTTTCGTTTTATTTTTGTTTTTATGAATGTTATATTCATTCAATATTTGTCAAATGATATTCTTTCAATGGTTGATTGATTAGGAATTTAAACCAAAATGTTTTGTTCGTATTTCTATTTTCAACTATTTTGGGGCTTTGGCAATCACTTGACCGTTTGAAAATATGGGTGAGAAACGTTGATAGAGTTGGTAATCCTTATCAAATTCTTTTTAAGGCATTGTTTACAGTTTTAGTCTTGCGTGGAAAGAGTTATGGGACATATTGTAATCTTGTGATTGCAGATATTCTCTTTGTGTGTGCTTTTTTTTTTTTTTTTTTTTTTTTTTTTTTAAAAAAAACGAGGACAAAATTTTATTAAAGAAAAAATGGGGAGAAACATTACAACAAAGAAAGATTCCAAAATCCTTTTAAAAATAAGGAAACAAAAGCCTATTTAGAAGGATGGCCAATCTCTAACAAGGTCTGAATACAGAAGGTCACAAAATTCCTTACTAGAATGAATCCATAGTGCAATATTCAATTTGATTCTATCCCAAGTGACAATACTGTCCTCCTCACGCCTTTAGAAAATCCTTCTATTTCTCTCCAACCATATTCGCCACCATATAGCCATCATTGCTACCTTCCAAAGAACACTCCTTGTATTATTTTCATCTGCACCGAATAACAATTCTCCCAGCTTTATACAGCTCTTTGGTATCACCCAGACGGAACCCATCTCCTTGAGAAACAAACATCGTAATTTGTATGAAAATGGGCAATGTAAAAATAGGTGATCCACCAACTCTTCACTTTCTTTGCAAAGTACACACCAACCTGGAGAAACACAAAGGAATGGATTCCTTGACTGCAAAGAATCGTGAGTATTCACTTTGCCAAGTAGTGATAACCAACAAAACACTTTTAACTTTAGTAGGAACTCGGGTTTTCCAAATAAGATCATGAAATTGGAAGTCCGGGGCAGATTGATTTACGATCAGAAATTGGGAAAAAGATTTAACAGTGAAAAAGCCTGAATTATCAGCCTTCCAAATTCTTTTATCTTGAATTCCTTCCCATCTCTGAAAATCCTCTAAAGCTGATAATAAACCCGAAGCCTCTACCGCCTCCCTCTCGGATAAGTTCCTAGGAAATTTGAAATCCCAGAAATGCTCTTCCCCCTCGCTTTGTCTAGTGGCCTGTAAAAAGTGATTAATAGGTTCATTGTGGCTTAATGACAATCTGTATAAGGCTGGGAGCCTGTTAGAAAGTGAGATCTCTTCACACCATATATCCTCCCCAAATCTGATTATATTTCCGGATCCTACTTTCCATTGAACTTGTTGGAAGAAATCCGCAGCATAGTATTGTATGGCCTTCCAGGAACAATGATAAGTTACTCGATTAGCGACTCTAGCATCCCACTTGTTAGAACTCAATCCATATTTTCCTTTTATCACCTTGTGCCAAAGCGAACCTGTTTCCAACGGGAATCTCCACAACCACTTGCAAAGTAACGCTTCGTTTATTTTGACTATATTTCCTATCCCCAACCATCTGCACACCTTCTCCCAGGCTACTAAATGCTCAGCATTTCCATCATCATAACCCTTCCAAAGAAAGTCTCGTATCAGCTTCTCAATCTCCTCTGCAACTCCCTTGGGAATTTTGAAAAGCGAAGGATAGTAAACCAGAAGAGAGGATAATACTGACTGAATCAATGTTAGCCTGCCCCCTCTGGAAACAAAAGCCTTTTTCCAGCCTGCCAACCTTTTAGTAGTTTTAACAACCACCAGCTCCCAAAAAGAAGTTTGCAATGGATTGTCACCAAACAGTAAACCCAAGTACTTCGTTGGCCATTCTCCTATTGAACATCCCATAAGATTTGCTATGGAGAACAGCCTATCTTCTTGAATGTTAATTTCGAAAACAGCACTCTTTTCGATATATATCTTGAGCCCAGAAACAAGGCAAAAGGCTTCCAAAATAGACAACAAATTGGAGAAACTTTCTTCTTCTGGGATGCTGAAGAATAAGGTGTGCAGATTGTCATCTGCAAATAGCAGATGAGAAACATGCACATTGGATCTGCCCACTTGCATGGGTTTGAAAAGATACTGATTCACCGGCCTTTCAACTAGCCTGGATAGTGCATCCGCTACATAAATAAAAAGGTATGGTGACAGGGGATCCCCTTGTCTTAGACCTCTAGGTCCTGAAAACTTGCCCCTAGGTCTTCTGTTTATCATAACTGAGTATGAGACCGAAAACAAGCAACGCTGAATCCATTTTCGCCAACGATCTCCGTAGCCCTTTTGTTCAAGCACATAGAAACTTCCCTTTTTGAAGTCAATCTTGAAAACAACTCCTTCCTTTCCTCCGGATCTGTAATCTTCCACCACTTCGTTTGCTATTAGTGCAAGGTCTAAAATCTGTCTTCCGCTAACAAAAGCACCCTGAACCTCCGCAATAGTATCTTCCAAGACATCTTTAAATCTTTCATCCAACACTTTTGAAATAATTTTGTAAATACTGGTAACCAAACTGATGGGATGAAAGTCACCAATCCTGCAAGAATTGAGTTACTCTTGTTTATGGATGCATTGTTGATTTGGTAGTTTACTTAGGGTCGGGAGTTAGTTTTTTGACGACAGTGACTTATGTTCATTCTGTTGTTGGTTCACTGTTCCCTGGCTCTTTTAGAGCTAAAAGCTTTATGCAGAAGTTACCACTTTCCCATTTACGTGTGTGACTCTTGCTGATTTTAAGGAATAGCTATGTTAATAGACCATACTCTGGGATAATCTGTGTGCATTGTACGTCAAGGCCTTTGGATGATAATATGTTAACGTTGTCTATTTTTTTATGGATTTATTGAACATTACTGAAGCTAATAGTACTTGATGCGTAAATTTCAACTTGATGCTTATGACCTCTTGAAATAAGTGTGTCCTTTAAAAGAAACTTAGGGACTTCTCAATTAGTTCTTTTCAGGAAGGTATTATTCGATGTTGGGAAAAAGGTCCAAAAGTTTATTTTATTCAAAGATTTCGATTAACATTAATGCTCCATTTCCATCCATCTCTCTCTGATGTGTGTGTATTTGCCTTTTTCTTACCCTTAATTTAATTTTTCAATTATTTATTGTTGAACCAAGATCTTAGAAGTCCAAATGTATGAAAAAAGAAAAAGAAAAAGAAATCTTATCCAATACAACTTTCTTATGTATTTCTTAGACTACCTTCTAAGTGTTCAGTTTATTTTATTTCCAGTGCTTATAATCTGTGTTTGAAAGAGCATAAATTTTCATTGTGGACATAGAGTAGGCTAATTTGTCTGTATACTCTCAGACTTTCAAAGGCTGTATTGAGTGATTATTCAGAGAAGATTGAAGCTGTTGCTTCCAGTTCCGGATTAACTTCCATGGTGGTGCGTGCATACTTAATTGTTGAGCAAATAAAAATCTTTGTTGTTGCCTTTTACTCTTTTAGTTTTATAATCCACTACATTTGGGCTCTTTTTCATACACTCCACTGCCACACTCTGTCTCTCCCTTCTCTGTTTCTTCGATTTTTGGATTTCCCTTCTCTGGCAGTTGTTTGTTAATGTACCCTTTTGCTCTCCCACTCTCTCTCTCATGGGATGATCACACCTCGTTCTGATGTTCAGAGATTAGGTGTTTGCTACTTAAGCGGGATCCAGTTACTAATTATGTTGCTGTTTATGCTTTTAGCCTAGTGTGCAAGATCCCCAAGAGTCTATTGAAGGTATTTCTATTCAAGGTCCTGCAGCAGAAGAAGAAAGTCGAATTGCCCCTTCTGATGGACTAAGAAGGAGATCTGTGTAAGTTAATTTCTTATAGTTTGATTCATTGGATTTGTTTTAGCTCCATAGTGATTTTTTAGCGTTTATAGTTTGTTTTGTTTGAACCATATAACAGGCTTGCCTCAAATATTGAAGATAAAGCCTATGAGACTACTGATGCTAATTCTTCAGCTCCCATCAAACTGGATTCTGTGGCACAAGCACACATTGAAAAGCATAGGTACGTAATTTTTTTTGTTTCTTTTCCTTTTATAGCTATCAACGAGTAACTAGACCTTTGAAGAATTTAATCTATAAATGCAATTGAAAACACACACACACACACACACACACACACACACACACACACACACACACACACACACACACACACACACACACACACACACACACACGTATAATTATACATAGATAATGTCTTGGCAAGTAGAAGTAAGTAGAAACCTTTTGACTGTTCAAAAAAGAGATGCTAATATAATAAGGTGAATGGTTTGCTTGGTGCCTAAGTAAAATTTAATGTATCTTAATTGCTATTTGTTGAGGGTTTGTTGTAATAATGAAGAGAAAACTTATTGGTTTTAATACTCTTTTAGCACACAAGAACCAGTGGTGTGTCATTAAGATTCCAATATCAACATTTTATCATTTTAAGTAGTAGTAAATAAAATTCTGCTGAGCTGTTAGCTCATGCTGAAAGACATTTGAAATGAAGCTTAAATGTCTTTGGTGGGACTTGCTAATTTTCACCTTTATGCTACGGAAGGTTTTGTGGCTAAAAGTTGTGTATTTTCTCTGCTCTTCTGAAAGCCAGCCTACATTCAGGCGTAGACTAAATTATTAGGGGCAAGGATCTTTATTTTTTCCCCTTCCTTTTCTCAGTCATTTGTTGATAGCATCCATGAACATCCACATATGTCATCGATATCTGTGGAAATATTTGCAAAATTTTAAAAAATGAAAATGAAAAAAGGTTGGTCAATTTTTCATCTTGCAAAAATAACCTTATTTGCATACCATTTTTTCCCTTTTGCACTTTAAAACTTTATATTTTTGTGATTTTATCACAAATAGCACTTTAAAATTTAAAATTAATTACAAAAATTCCTCTTAAATGATGCCTCTTGTAATACTTTGCCCTTTGATCTTTAAAACGTAACATTTTTTCCTTAACAAAAATGCCCCATCCGTTAAGAAATTTAATAGTTTTTAACATGTGTCATATAAATAACAGTTGTTAAACAATTTAGAGCATAGTTACTATTTTATACCTCACATCCTAATTTTTTAGTCTAATTTACATACAATATAATTAAAAAAATAAATCTTCTTCACTCCCAATGACACAATTAATGATGGATATTAATATTTCATTGCTCAGGAGGAACGGATGTTATATTTTAAAAACCGGGGAGCAAAGTGTTACACGGGTTATAGTTCGGGAGAAATTTTTGTTATTAATCCTAAAATTAAATATTTTTGCTTCCATGAACAAATCATTAGTTACCTCCTAAACTTATCAAGAGCAATATCTTGGCAAATGTTGATACCAAGATTAATTCCTACATAATATCCTCCAACCCCCTCTGAAAGTTGATGAATTGAACAGTTTGAATTCATTTCGATGGAACTGAATCTGGTTTCATTTGGATTCAAGCAGAGTCGAACGCTTTATTCTTGGTATGCAACCAGAATTCAGCTGCTTAGTCTGTATTGGGTCGGTTTAGACTGGTTCCATAGGTTATTCATATTTCTTGGGCATATAACTTTTGTCTACTTTCTTAGTGAGAATTGACTAGAAATTGGAGAGAATCGAGATTGAATTGCAAAGCACAAACTTGATTTGCTTGGTTAATTGAGTCAGTTTAACAGGTTATACCTGTCACATGGATTGAAGATATTCCTTGTTGGCTAGTTAGTTGGCTAGTAGTAACAGTAACCAGTTGGTCTAACATGTTAATGTTATTAGGTGTGCTAATGTTAACCCTTTGAAAGTTTTTGTTTGAAGCTCCCATATATATATATATATATAAACTTGTGCATTTTAGTATGCAACTTATGTGTGTTTCCTCTTCTTCTCCTTTTAATAAATTTCGTCATTTCTTATATGATTAAGAAAAAGGGATAAAGGTGTTTCATTTTCAGATTAAACGGTTGCTCTAAGAAGTCCTACTAAGTGTTTATTCCTCTCCTGTAATAGAAAGCTTCAGGAGGACTTGACTGATGAAATGGTTGTGTTAGCAAGACAACTCAAAGAGAGTAGTCTTTTAGTGAACCGCTCTCTGCAGGACAGTGAAAAGGTATGAACATCACAATTAATTTGATTTTTACGTAAGGGACCCTAATTGCTGTTTATTATTTGACATCCGTGATTGAACTGCATTGCGATAAATTTTCAAACTTATGTTCCAAAATATCAAAATTAATATTTATTGTCCAACTCGCAAACGACAAGATGTATGTACCAAGCATTCTTCTTATTTTCGATCTTAAGGAATTTGATTGATGACATACTGATATATGCTAGTTTCATCTTTTTTGGAATCCAGATACTTGATTCTACAGAAGAAGCCATTGAACATAGCCTGGCAAGCACTGGTCACGCAAATGTAAGGGCGTCGGAGGTATACTCGAAGAGTTCTACGACTACATGCTTCAACTGGCTTGTGATCTTTGCAATGACATGTATATTCATCATGGTTGTGTTGTTGATTCGTGTTACTTGAAGTTACTTCTTATGCTTGGGAAGAAATCTTTTCGCTTTCCTCAAGTGGTTTTCTTATAACCATATTTTAAAAGTAAAATATATGACTTATATGTTCAATGATAATGATAGAAACTCTATTGTTGCAGTGGTCCCAAACGAGGTTTTTCATTTTTGGTATTTTTGTTCTCAGAACAAAGAATGATATTATACTACAATATGTAAATTAGGGCTGTTCATCAACCCGAACAACCTGCAAACCCAACTCACTCTGCCCCAATCAAAGCTAAAAAAAGTAACCTGCAGTCTTATTTTTAAATTTTTAGCCCATTATACCTCTGGCCTGAAGTGCTTGGGGCAGATTGCGGATTGAGTTCATAACAACCCGCAATTTCCAACCCAACCAGCACAACATACCCTTAAGCTTTTGGCCCAAACTGAACTGCCTAAGTTCTACTTTAGGCTCGTTAACATTAGGATTTACATTCTCATTCTCGGTCTCTCCTCCCGTGAACCCCCTCTTCTTATCTTTTCCTTTTCAGTTTTCCCTCTTCTTCCCCTCTCGTGAACTCCCTCATAACTCTCTCCTCATTACTCAGTCCTTTTGGCCATTGTATTGCCCACTTTCTCCGGTGCTCTCGCCGGACTGATAAAGATGATTGCTATTTCTATTTAATGATGAAGTTTGAATATTATATTGAACTTTAAGTCTTTGATTTTTTGAATGTTGAAACCGATCACCTAACCCACCCCGCACCGTCCCAACCCAACCCGAACATCGTTGGGTTGTGAAATTTTTCTAATGTCGTTGGGGCCAAATATGTGCAACCCGCACTCTTTGGCACGGAAAAAAAAAGTCCTATCCCGCACCAACCCAACTCATTAACAGCCCTAATGTAAATAGCTAAATCATTTTCATTTTGAATATAGTTCTATGCAAAGGCTCCTAGTGTGACGGAAACTAACAGTACCATTGTACAAAATATCTTGGAAGAATACTTAAGGGCTTGTTTAGTTCGGTGATTGAGTTTTTAATTTGAGTTGAGATGTGATTTTATGTAAAAAAACTTTATTGTAATAAAAAAGTTAAATATGACTGTTTCTTAGAGTTTTTTACTATAATAAAATTAGAATTTTAAATTTAAATTAGTGAAATAAACGAAATTTAAATATGTTATTTTGATATACCACATTTCTCCCTCAGAATTTTCAGGTGTGCTAAAGGAGCAATTTTCGTTGGACTGAGGCTCACCTAGAAAGCTCTCCTCCCTATAAATTAGTGCCACCCAAGGGATAAGGATCTCAAAATTTTTTTTACCTCCCAACCTAATAATTATCTCAAGGGTGGAGGGAAGCTATTCTTATTTATATTCCCTCATTAACAAAATGTGCATATGTCTTCCATTATCAAACTTTTTTTATAAATCATTCTTTTTTTTTTTTTTGGAAATACTATTACACTTTCTTTTATTTATGACAAAATTATTTGCGATGACATGACTCGCTGTAAATAATTAACTATTTGTTATAGTGAAATTAGGGTCGGTGGCCTTTTTCTGGCATCCATTCTAAAATATGATCAGAAGCTTCAAAAAAAAAAAAAAAAGGGGAATGGTCTTTTTTTTTTTTTTTTTGGCCTGCTAAGCTATTCCGATTTCACCATTTTCTCCGTCGACATCACTGTTCTGGCCATTGTTGTTCATGTGGGTCTCAGCCTAGCGGCTTTTCTCGCCATCCGCTAAGAACTGAGAACAAACAATCAGGAATGAAAGATGACACTGAGATTGAGGGATGTTCCGTGATTAGAGAGACAGAGGGGAGAGAGAGGCGGCCATGGCTGTTCATGGGCAGTTCAAACTTTAATGTTTGAGTTTATCCATATTTTATTATTTATTAAAGCAGTTTCACTTATAATTTAGAAATTGACTTTTAAATATACTTACAAATGAAATTTAAAACCTCAAATAAAAAAAAAAAATCAACTACACTACACTATAAATGCATAATTTTGTAGATGTTGGGCTTTAAAAAGTTAATTGAACTCAATTATAAACGTGATTCATTTGAAAAAATAAAGAAAAAAAATATAAATATACAGAAGAAGATAATAATAGAAAAAAGAGTTTTAAAAAATAGTCACACTGACCGTTTAAGTTAAAAATTTTGGCTTTAATCAAGTCCCCATTAATTTTTTTTTTGCTGGACTTGAACCATATGGTTAATGAGCAAGCCTCCCCATAACATCGTTATTGCATGTTGTTAGACCTAATAGTCGTTGGTAGTGTGTGTGAATATATATATGTATGTGTGTGTATATATATATATATATATATATATATATATATATATATTTGTAGTTTTTCATTGAGTGAGATCTTCATTTCGTTGATTCGAGTTTAGAATTCGAGTTTTACTACAGTAAAAAGCTCACAAACAGTCACATCTAACTTTTTTGTTACAGTAAAAAGCTCTCACATAAAATTATATCTCAACTCGAATTAAAAATTTGAATCAGCGAACTAAACGGGCTTACATTACAGATGCCTAAGAACATTACTTCACAAATATGAAAACTACAACTTTAATAATATTCTCTTAAGCAATTTGGTATTCCGGTAAATGATATCTCTAACCTATGTGACATAAGATATTTAATAACACTTGGGATAAAAAAGACAAATATTTCCACTTTTCAATTTTATGTGTTATGCATGACCATGAATGATGGTATTTTTATCATCTGGTTTTCTTGATTTCTCGTTGGGCTGTTTGTACTACTACCCTCATGTTGTCCTGGACAGTTTTCTTTTACATTTTACTACTAAAATTTCTTCTCATATTCGGCCGCTTTTAGAAAGAAGATTACATATATTTTGACCAGGTCAATATATTAGGACAATGGATGTAATTGCTTCTCTTTTTTCAGTTAATGCGGATAACATGTAGTGTTGTAGTATTTATTAATTTATGAAATTCCACATATATATATATGTATATATATAGCTTAAACTAATCCGATCTATATATCTGCGGATCCATTAACAAGTTTACATCTAATCCAATATCAGCACTTAACACATTAACCAATCCAATCCGTATTAATTATGCGGATTGGATCGGTTAGGCTTGAAAATTAAATTTATTTGTTGACTTTTGTGTGTGTGTGTGTGTGTGTGTGTGTGTGTAAGTGCACGCGTGTAAGAAGACATGATTTAAAATTATTAGATAATGGTTGTGTTTAGAATTAGTTTTTGATTGTTTTTTAACATATTTTTCCACGTCTTTTGATACATGAAAATAAAACAGTTTGTAAACCGTCTTTGTTTAGCAATATTTTGAAAATAAAAACGAAAATAAAATACAGTGAGAATGGTTTTTGTGAAGAAATTAAAAAACAGTTGAAAAGTTATTTTCTCTTTTCTGTTTTCATTTTCTAGTACTTATTAACAATGTTTTAATATATTAATTAAAAATAAAACCAAACACGATTTCACTTTTTTATTATATTCAAAATAATCTCTTAAAAAATCAACCAAACGTAATTTTAAAATTGGTCACAAAATAATTTTCAAAACAATTTCATTTTTACTTTATACTGAAAATGAAATCATTTTAAAAACGTTACCAAACAAGCCCAATAAATTAAAAACTCAATATAGAATCGAAAATCATAAGGTCGGCTTCTATTATAATTCTTCTTTTGTACGTACGGATTGTTTTTTACGATAATTCTAACATACATAGTTAATCAAGACAAATTCAAAATTTGTAGTAGTGAAAGTCTTTAAATTTCAGTGCATTTCAAGAGGCACAAATGGAATAGTCCAATATATATATATATATATATATATATATATATGTTATGAGTTTATGATCCTTAAAATGAAGTATAAGATCATGAGTACAAAGTTACCAAGTCTAATTTATATTGGGCTCAGAATCTCTAGAGAGAGAATATTGTCTTACTAATAAAGCTAATAGAAATATGTTCTACAAATTTTGACCTGCACAAGCAATATATGCAACATCGTTTCGACTTAAAGCAATTTCATTTACAAAAAGAATTCAAAGGTAACCAGATTCCATGGTTCGAAACTTCCGCAGCAAGAAATTAATAAAGTTAATCTGAAACGTTTATACATGTTCATAATTTATTATTTACTTCTAATTCTTGGCCTGTATTAATCTCTCTATTATAGAGAATAAGGATGTTTCTCGGTTCACTTATCAAATAGATCAACAACAAAATCCGGTGTGTAGGGCTTGTATCATTTTCATTCTTTAGTTACAGTGGATGATATACTTTCTAGAGAAAATTATTAAACTTATTTTTAAGTGTATGAGTCTGAAATTTTACCACTTAATCTTGATTAATACTCTTTTGAATAATAATAGTTATTTAATTATAAATAATAGTAATCAAGAGTAAGTAATAAAAATCCAGACATATATACAATCTAAAGAGTATTTATCTTCTTTCTTCTAGTGTACAGTTTAGGGGTGTACACCGAATCCACCAATCCGCATAATCCAATCCAATCCGTCTGATTGGATTAGATTGAAAAAATTTTAGATCAGTAACGGATTGAGATTTTTCCAATCCGCATTTATAGATTGGGTTGTGGATTGAGCATTTCACAATCCGTATAATCCACCAATTCAAAATATATACACTATACATATTTTTTATATATTTTTAATAATATATATAAGATTTTTTTTAATTCTATATATACATATTTAACTATATATGTATTATGCATTGGAAAAGAGAAAGACCCAAGGCAGATCCAAATATTTGTCCAATTAGAAGATCCCCATTTCCAATTAGAAGATATTAAGACTTGGGGTTGTTCTTTTTTCTAAAAAACTCAAAAAAAGACAACTCGAGTTCCAACTTTATTCAAGTTTATATTCTTCTAAGTACAAACTTTATTCAACTTTACTCAACTTTATTCAAGTTACAACTTCAACTCAAGTTATAACTCAAATTTAACTAAAAAATTACACTCAAGTTACACTCTAAAAGAACATGCCTTTATTTATCTGTCCATTGATTCAGGTAAATTACATACTACATGATAAATAGTTATAAGCAACTATGCATATCTTTGTTTGGTAACTCATTTTGTTTGTTGTTTCTCACTTTTTGTAGACAAGTCAAGCATTACAGCAGCCGTGGACGTTGAATTCTTTAAAGTAATGTTGGTGGCGAAAACTTGGGAGAAAGAGGAAAATAAGTTAAAATTTGAGATGAATTAAAATTAAAAGGCCAATAATTTACATAAGTTAATAAATAGGCCAAATTATTATTTTCGTCTATAACTTGTCTGATTATGAACCATAACTTGACAAGTTATTATTCATAATTGTCCATAACTTGTCCGGTTATGAACCATAACTTGACAAGTTTGTCCATAACTTATCTGGTTATGAACCATAACTTGACAAGTTATGACCTATTAATTTCTATAACTAAAAATTGGCCTATTTACTTTCTTAAGCTTTTCATATTGGCCTATTTTTTTCTATTTTCCCGAAAACTTTACTTATTAAAGCCCGTTTGTTGAGATGGATTTGATTTTTATTTCTTAAATTATTGTCAAAGACTTGAGTTTTATGTTAGATTTTGTGTCAAAGACTTGAATTTTATGTTAGATTGTGTTGTAATAAACTGTGAAACTATTTAAATTTTATGTTATATTATGTTTTTATTTAATTTTGTATTTAATTTTGTGAGAATATCAAAAACATAGGTCAATCCGTCAATTCGTATAATCCAATCTATAAATTTGAATTGGATTGGATTGGATTGAGAGTCTAACAGATTAGTAGTAGATTGAAATTTTTTCAATCCGCATAAATGGATTGGATTGCGGATTGACTCCTAATCTGCATAATCCGATCGGTCTACACCCCTAGTACAATTTTTCTCCGTAAAAATCATTTATTTTTGTTCAGTTTTAGTAGGTTGAAGAATGTCCGCTTAGTTCAAGAGCATAGAAATTTATATCCTTTGTTAAATATAATTGATAAGATTTTTATCCTCGTTTTCTTTCTTTGAATATTGTTTCAGGAGGATAGAATTCTAATAGAAGGGCACTATAGATGCACTAGAAGCCAATTAAGGGGACGACTTTAATATTTTTCTCCAAATTTTGTTTGTAAAGGATTGACTTTATGGTGGTTTCAAAGCGACCTCTTGAAGACGGTCTTGATTTCAAATCTGCACCTTTAGGGCATGCTTGGTTGGGGGAAAAGAAAAGAAACAAATGGAAAGAAGTAAAAATAAATATGAAAATTGTTTGGCTTTAATACTAAATTGTTTGGCTTTAATACTATATATATATATATATATATATATATATATATATATAGAGAGAGAGAGAGAGAGAGAGAGAGAGAGAGAGAGAGAGAGAGAGAGAGAGAGAGAGAGAGAGAGAGAGAGAATAGATTTCCACTCCTCACTCAGAAGAGACAATGAATCTATATTTATATATATATATATATATATATATTTTTTTTTTCACAATTGTCCACAAATATTTTCATCATCACCTCCAACATTTTAATTTTGACTACTTTTGACAGTACTGCAGCCATGACCTTCAGGTGCACCATTTCCTCCATCCTCCAACCTCCACCTCTGAAAATATGTACCTCACCGGAGTAAGATTGGCATCCGCTTACAGCCCCTCGGCCAAGTCCGATCCCCCCAATTACCAGGCAATCTTCTTCCCTAACGTCACGAAATCTTATATCTCGTTCTCTATCACAATGGGCTGCCAACCTATGAGGGGTGCCGACATAATTAAGATGTCTTGACGAACTATTTTGTCTATTTTTTTGAAATCTAAAAAAAAAAAAAAAAAAAAAAAAAAAAACGAAATACGAACAACACAAAAAAAAAAAAAAAATGATTACGTTATCTCGTTTTTATTCTATAATACTTCCACTTGTTATTTGATCGACAGATATAAATTTGAAATTGAACTTTCATGGCATTCGAATCCGTTTGGAGGTTTATATATATATATATATATATATATATATATATATATTTCTATTTGCATTGCTCTGATATTGTTTCATGCTTTTGGTTACGTAAAAATTAAGGTCCGTTCACTTCACTGATTTAAATTTATAATTTGAGTTTAGATGTGATTTTATGTGAGAGTTTTTTAATGTAGCAAAAAAGTTAGATGTGACTGTTTCTGAGAATTTTTTACTATAGTAAAACTCAAATTCTAAACTTGAATCGGTTCACTACTCAAATTCTAAACTCGAATCGGTAAAATGAACGGAGTTTACATGTTTTTTTAAATCCAGATCACGAACTCGGTTTTGCCAGAGATTTTGGGTTTCGTTTGTATCTTGGTTAGATTTGACTCTTTTGTCATTTTAGAAAAAAAAAAAAAAATCAAACACTATTATCTTTTTGTCAAAAAAAAGAGATATTTTATATTAATGTATCAATATTATTTTGCCAAAATGAAAATAAGCAAATTTTATTCTGTGACATTTATAAGCTTTCTTTTTAAAATAATAGAATTTGGATATTCAGAAAAAAAATCATGTACATTTATTGAATCTTGAATGTAGAAGAAGTTGGTAGATGCAAAAATTAAAATAGCTACTACTGGTAAAATTTTTCCCCTCATTATCAATATCCTAATTTTTTTTTTAATGCATAAACATCATTAATTGTTTTTTGGAGCAAAAATTACATTGATTATAGTGTCACACGACAAACAAATTTTAGCAATAGATAGTAAGATTTAGAGTCTGTTTAGTTAGAAGATTTATTCTCTGATTTAAATTATAATTCATAATTTATTATAATATTTTTTCTCATAAAAAATATACATAAATTAAAAATAATTTTAATCTTATAATTCTAATTCATAAACTAAATAGTATTTTATCAAACGGAACATATGACAACAAAAAAACCCAAAAAAAAAAGAGAAAGAAATAAATAAATAAACCCCAAGGAGATTTCTCTCCATTACTCATTACTCACATTCAGTGGGCCCTACCACGTGGGTCCTACGTGGGTCCCACCAGATGGGGCCCACTGAAAGCAGATGAATAGTGTTATTCAAACAGGAAAAAACACAAACGCTCGCTTGATTAGATGGTTCTAGACTCTAGACCTAGTGGGTCCACTTATAGCTTTACTACTCTTTGCCGTGTATAAATCTGAAACCTCCTTGCCGTACCCTAATACCGCTAAGAAAATTTAGGGCTAGGGTTTTCTCAAACATTCTCCAAGTCGAGGAAAACAATGTCGTCAGCAAAGAAAATAACCCTCAAGAGCTCGGATGGAGAGCTGTTTGAGGTGGAGGAGGCAGTGGCGGCCATGTTTTCCGCTTTCAATCCGGCGGCGGATAACAACTTGGCCTCCTGCACTGAGGTAACAATCGGGGAGTTGACCGGCGATATCCTGGCCATGGTCATCGAATACTGCGAAAAGCAGGCTGATACCGCCGCCTCGGATGAACCCCATTGCGAGAGCCTCAAGAAATGGGAAGCCGATTTCGTCGATGTCGACATGGAGATCCTTCTTGAGCTGAGTTCCGCGGCGGACATTTTGAAGACTGAGAGCCTTAAGGATCTTATCACCAGGGCAATTGTCAAGGAACGACAAGAAATAGAAGAGGAGAAGATTTTTAGGGAGAACTTGATTTGGGGACTAAGGAAAAGAAAATTTTATTGATAATCTTTTTGGTCTGCGTTTTAGTTTTCTTTGTATGAATGATACATAGAGAATCTGACCCCTCGTGGTTGATATAATCTTATTGTTGTTGTTTGCAAAATCTTGTTTGTGACCTTATCATTTTCGTGGACTTGTCCACCGATTAATCATTAGTTCTAAACAATGTTTTTCATAATTTTTGGCTCCGTTCACTTCACCGATTTAAGTTTAAAATTTGAGTTTTGTTACAGTAAAAAATTCTAAAAAACAGTCACATCTAATTTTTTTACTACAATAAAAAACTCTCACATAAAATCACATCTCAACTCGAATTATAAACTTAAATTAACAAAATAAACGGGCTCTTTATCTTTTTAACTATCATTAATACTTTAAAAAAAAAAAATTAGATGGCAATTTTCTTTTTCGTTTTCCCCCGTTTCCAATGACTTAAAGAATGAGTAGGTTATGATGTCAGATGTCTACGTAAAAAAAAAAAAAAAAAAAAAACAAATACTGAAACTAAAAAAAAAATAATAATAATAGCAAAGAAAATTTAAATATCCATAAGGGTCTTTTAAAAGGGTTTATTTGCTCAAGCACTACTTTCAATTACTTAGTTTGATTACTTAAAAAAAAAAAATTTAATTCATGTTTCAAAGTGCAGTCACTAAAGAATTGTATTTATAAACTCTTAATAATACAAAAACACAAATCAAGGAATTTTTTCGGCGGACTTTCAGATTTTGTTTTTCCAATTAAAATAAGGAGAAGAGGGAATTGACAAATAATATAAGGTAATCGTTTATAACAAATAGGTTGGTCAAAACTCACTTTATTACAAGCTCCCCATCACTAACAGTTATTTTATTTTTATTTTTATTTTTATTTTCAAGTCTAATATACTCTTCACATTTCTAAGAGTTTTCTTTTTCTTTTAGTTTATTTTGTTACAATATATATATAATCTGGTTCATGTATATATGCGGATTCAGCGAATACCTAAACTACAACATGAAAGCTAGTAAGGGTCCTTTGACTCATGTTGCTATTGAAATCTTTATGTATATTATTTTACTCAATTGAACAAAAAAAAAAAAATTCAATATATTGAGATAAAGAGTTGGTCTAATTTCTAAATAAATAAGATGCAGGGTTAATATAGTTCGAAAAGTTCTTTGAATAATCCTTGGTTTATGAGAAATCAGTAGATTAAACGACTTGGAATATTGAGTAAAGAGCAATTTTTTTATTTTTCTCTCATGTATATGCAGAAGAGGCAACATACTTGTCCAGATAGACCGAAGACACTTATTTTCTTCTCTTATCCAATGGATAATAATAATAAAGTCAAATTTTTCCACTGCAATTTTATATGTGTGTATGCATAAGCATGAAAAATAGTGGTCATTTCCTATTTTAGGGTTTTTCTTGATTTTTCCTTGGGCTGTCTGGCTTAAATTTAGGCAGATTGGTTTGATTATATACTTAGCTTGAAAATTAAATTCATGTGTTGATTTTTCTAATCATGTTTATTTTATTTTATTTTATTTTTGGGGTCTCTAGAAGAAGAGTTTATCTAAAGTTTGACAATTAGTTAAAAATTATAGAATCGCAAGCCATAAACTAGTTTCATAACGATCCTGCCAATTTCACATAAATCTAACAATCAACATAAATCTAATACATAGTTCAAGAGATATCCACATAAAGTAGCTGCTCTAGCAAGACAACAGCTCGAAATCAGTAAGGCATAAACTAAACGGACATTGAAAAAGTAGAAGAAAATAATTTATAATCTTCATCTGATCGACAATACAAGTGCAGATTTAAGAAAGTGTCATGTAATTCAAGTCATAATTACATTGGTTTCTACATTTTAATAGGAACTATTTGTCCATCACAAAGCTTCTACCGTCCACCATAACTTTCAAACACTTTATATACAGGAAAATTCTATATAAAATGTTTGGAAGTTATGTACTTCATTTCTTATGCCAAATGAGACGGTTAAAATTTTCATTTTTTTTTATTTGTTGTCAATTAATATTTGTTGGAGGGGTTTGATGTGCGATAGGATTTTTAGGAATACCAACTTAATTGGGATGTCCTAAAAATCCTTGACATGTTTTCTCCGAAATATCCAATAATAATAATAATAATTAAAATAGTAATAATAATAAAACACAATTATGTTATACATGATGAGGACCTTTATTGCTCACACAGAAAGCTGATTCAAGGCTTAATTGTTCTACAATTTTCAAGATACAGATTATGGTTTCCAGCGGCTTTTGTTGCTCAGATAAAATACTTATGGAATAGATCTATTTTAAAGCTTTAAAACTTGTTTTGAGAGCCACGATCATGAGGGATCTTTTATATCTTCAATATTCATGAACCTATCATTCCTTTTTCTCAATTGGACTGTTATAAAGAAAGGAGGGATTGCTAAAGGTAATAAGATTTAAATTTAATGGTATCAAATTGTAATTTTTAGGAACAGAAAAATATTTATGAAAATTTTAAGACTGGAGGGGATGTTTTTGTCAATGGTCCATTTTTTATTTTTTTATTCAATAAAACAGCCATTTGTATCACATTGCAGAAGTATATCTCAATCTGCTTAATTAAGAACACTACCAGGCTATCAAGGAGAGGATAGTAATATGAATTTGTAAGAAACAGATAATGACAAGGCAGGGAAACAGACAGAAAAAAAAAAAAAAAAAAAAACAAGAAAAAAAGCTAAAAATAGATAGAAATAGTGCTCAAATGATGCCATCTTTACAATTATGCTACTGAGTGGTATAAACTTAAAATCTATAGCACTCTGAATTCACCAAAAAAAGGAAAAAGAATTTGATTTATTAAAGCTCGGCGGTTTAAATGTAAGGCTCTTAAGTTTCGGTGGCAAGCTATGTAATTTCCTAAAAAAAAAAGAAAAAAGAAAAGTGGTTGATTTGGACAATACTGGTTGCAAAGTACAATTCAGATTGCTTTTTACTAGGGAGATGCTCATGATAATCTTCCAACTGGAAATGATCTCAATGTCTATCTCTTCTCATTGTAATTTTGTGTTATCTTAGTTGATGTTTGGTTCTTAACATTTTTTCTAATTAACTGGTGATATTCGGAAACATACACATTCGAACTAAAGTTGACATCTCGATCGCTCTTTTCTCTTCTCTCTCTCTCTCTTTTTTTTTTTTTTTTTTTTTTTTTTTTTTTTCATTCTTCCTATTTGGAAATATTTGATGCTTTGAAAATTTAAACATATATCAGTTAGATCTCTCTACTTCTGATAAGTTGGCATAACATATCTCTAATTTTACTCAGTTAAATTATTTGTGTAGTTTTTATATGCTTTGGACCTGGTTGGCGTTGTAGAAATAGGCAATCATTTTTTAATTATACCCTGCCTAATCTAGTCACTTTTATTTTTGCTTTTCCAGGTCTTTACTTCACTTTTTTTTTTTTAATTTATTTTTTCAAATAAGATGCTTTGATTCTTAAGGGTTTGGGATTTTGATGCCTTTAGAAGCATGGTCCGTCATTCATGAAGGTTACTGGATTTTAACTCAACCGAGTTGGGATTGAAGTGAGTACTTGGGTGGGTCATTTTTTTTTCGAGAAATTTAGTGAACTCAACCTTTGAATGCATTTTTTAAAGATTTTTAGTCTTTACTCTTTATTAATACCTTTTTGGCTAATATAATTTTTTAACTAAATGGTATTAATCAAGTGTAAGTGGTAAAAATTCAAGACCCATACATTTTAAGAGGTATTTGTCTCCTTT
Organism: Morus alba; assembly: GCA_012066045.3. Lineage (NCBI taxonomy): Eukaryota > Viridiplantae > Streptophyta > Magnoliopsida > Rosales > Moraceae > Morus > Morus alba. The sequence continues at coordinate 59,815,786 of CP050224.2, forward strand.
TTTTTTTTTTTTTTTTTTTTTTTTTTTTTTTTGAATTTCGATGGGCAAGCACTTGTGTGAAAGGAAATTTCAGGGCTTTTGGATGGACTCTATCTCAACCAGCTACTGCTATTAAAACTTTTTTGGTTGATATATTTGCTTATGAAGTTGAACTAAGTTTTTTTTTTTTTTTTTTTTTTTTGAAAAAAAATAAAAGAGAAAGAAAAAATTGCTTCAAGGGATTGATGGTTTAAATTATATCGATTGAGATTTATTGTTCTTAAGGAACTCTAAGTACACTACCACAGGATTCTTAAAGCATGTCGGCATTTACGAGGTCTCAATATTAGAAAAGTTTGGCTCTTTATTTGATAATATTTGTTTATCCCTGAATTTGTATCAGGCCCATTAAGGGTCCAGGTTCAATCTTTTGTGTCCCGCGTCATAATTGAGCTCGTTTCGTGGATTTAAGCCACACTCGGGGAACTCCCATAGATTATGGTTTGTTGGGCCATGAGTGATAAACAAGGCCCAGATGTCCCTAATTTGACCAAATTTGAAACCTGCTTGGGGTTGTTTAGAATTAGTCAAATTAACCATGAATAGTTGATGGAGAATTCAACCCAAGAAAGCCTTCCCTTTGTCTTTGGAAGTCAAAAATCCTTTATTTCAACACTTGAAAGGCTCAAAACCCAAGCCTAGTCCTTTATAAAATTTTCTCCAACTCAAAGGCCTAAGAAATCTATTAGTTTTGGCTCATTCGGAGGCTTTTCTCGCAATCATACATGCCTCTCGGAGCACTTCCCGTGTCAGGCATGCTTCCCAAGCTCTTTTCTATATCAGGTTGTCCATTCGGAGCAGTAATGCGCATTCGGAGTAACTTGGTGTCAGAGCAATCTGTTGTCAATGCAAGTATAATGGCTACTTGGTCATTCTCGCACAACCATCCTCCGACGAAGGTCAGACACATGATTAGACCCCCAAAAAGGAAAGTCTTTAGAACAATTGGTTGAGTCAAACATTCTTGGAGATTTCACGTCTGAAGCCATTTCGTGTCAGCCCAAAATTCAGAACTTGGCCTCCAAGTATTTTTACTTCTAAGGTGTGATTTTGCCTCCTCTGACAAGGTAGCTAGGATTTTGCTCCAAACAGAATTGTTTGTGACTTATTTCATTAGAACGTCGCTGGAGCAAATTTCCAGAAACATTTCATCGCATTTTCCGTTAGTATCTTCGTCAAACTTAGAAAGCTATCTGGCACCTTTCCTCCGAATGGGAATGCTCCGACAGCCCGCTGTTGTTTCTTCCATTCCAGAATCTTCCATTCCATTTCTGGACCATCTCTTTGTCAAACCAAAAAATGCCTTTGATAGCCTGTCTCCAAACAAAAATGAGTGTTCAGACCTCTATCAGAGCATCTATCAAGCACTCTCATCTCCTCCTATAAAAAACCAATTACCCTCTTCATTTCACCACCAACACACCTACACACCAGATCGACATATCAAATCTCACTATCACTCTCTTGAGTACTGAAACTCTTGAGAATTCACTCCAAAATGTCTTTCTGAGTGTCTTCTTCAAGTTCTTGAGGAACTCCATAGTTTCTAAGTGTTGACTTCCTTAAAAATTTGTCAAGAACACTTTCTAATCGTCTTCTAACACCATTTGAGAGCGTTCTAAGAGTTATTTTTCATACTTTCCCGAAAGTATTCAAGCCTCCAACCCTGGAGCCACTTTCGTCTACCGTCGAAAGGAGTGCTCCAAACCTTCTCTAGCTCTCGGAACAACCTGCATTTGCTTTCAGAGCTATTTCACCAGACTCCTTTGTATCAGTTTTCTACATCAGCGCCTTATCTACTAGCAAAGCTATATATTCAAAGCCTCCAAAACAACTCGAAAAATACTTTTGGAGCCCTTCTCCATCAAAAAGCCTTATCCAGCTCTCAAGTCACCTCCTCCATCAATTACGTGATCACTCCTCCCAACATTCTTCATTCGCGAAGTTCTTCATTATTATAATTATTATTTTTTAGATTTTCTAACATTTTTTGTAAGAATGTTTTCATGATTTTGGCAACAAAGAGGGTCTTAGAAGACGTGTTCTTGTGCTTAATTTGTGCCTAAGTGAACTACACACCGTCAAAGGTCCTACCATCGTTGTCTACTTCGAAGGCCCGTTAATTGTTTTGGCCACGTTAGAACCGCCAACAACGAGTCAAATACTTACTCGTGCACACCCCCGCCACATCATACCCTCCGAATCTATCGGACCTTGACAATATTAAATGAATATTATGGGGGAAAATTAGTCACCTATTTTAATAATGGTTGAACTCTTTTGTTTTAAGACATATGATCAATCTTTTATTATTAAATGGTCTTTTTTTTTTCTCTAGTCATTAGTGATAAATTATCAAGTTAATCAGTGGTAAATTAAAGTTTATCAGTGATAAACCTAGTTAAATAGTAGTGAATTAAAGTTATTGAAAAATGTCTATTTTCTGAATTTAATAAAACCTCATCCATTTACTGAAAAAATATCACCATTTACTCCTAATTCTCTATTATCCCACGTCCCTAACTTTATTATAAAGTGTGGAGTTTAAATACCTCAAATTTAAGTGGAAAAATAGAAAAAGAAAAACGAAGTCGTGAATCATTTTATCTGGAATTATCGTTTTGATTTTTTCAAAAAAAAAAAAAAATTTATTGTTTTGAGAAAGATAAGAAACATAATTTAAGTACATTTTCGTTCCTCAAAATAAAGCCACCTATTTTTTTTTTTTTTTTTTTTTTTTCTTATTGAAATATATGAAACGTCCTCATCAGAGGAATCTTTGCAAGTATGGTAAAATCATAAACACGCCGTCCACGCTAGGGTTTATATGGATATGTATGTTGAATACAAGGATAGGAATTAAAATCTGCAGAAACGCATTCAATTGGGCAGTTAATGCGTTACCACAGAAATGGTAGTGTGTAAATTTCCTCAAAGACGAGGGGCATTCTATGATAATCCCTAGTAATAATGTTTAAGTTTTTGCCTCTCCCTCACATCGCTCAGAAATTTAGGGCTAGGGTTTTGCAAAAACTTTGAAACACTAGGGAAACGATGTCGTCCTCAAGGAAGCCAAAGGTGATCAAAATCTCAGACGTAGTACGAGAGCCCTCTAAGGAGGAGGAGGCGGTCAAGTCGGTGACCGAGGCTGAGATGGCGAAGGTCATCGAGTATTGCAAACACTATTTCAAAGCCGCCGCCGTCTCTGAGGCCAGTGGAAACCTTGACAAATTTGAAGCCAAGCTCTTCAAGGACCACGATCGAGATATTGGGTCCGGCCTAAAATACGCAGCGGAGCGTTTGGAAATGGACGTTTACCGTCTGGATCTCACCTGCATAGCACTTGCGGAGATGTTCAAGTCGAAGAGTGCGGAGGAAGTTGTTGAGATCTTTTCGGTCAAGGATGAGCTGACCCCGGAGGAGGAGGAGGATTTGTGTGAGGTGCTCAAGTCCGCACTCGAGTAGTTCGGATGCAGAAAGGGCTAATTTCTTGATCACCATGTTAGGGTTTGGCTTAATAAATTTCAGTGTGTTGTGGGTGATCTAGAATTTTCAGTTGTTGTGTGTTTTAGTTTTCTTGTGTTGTGTAATGTGAGAATTTCATCCTCCTGTGGGTAGAGTTTTATGGTCGTTCATGGAAATCTTGTTCAATTTGACTTTATCGCTTGGATGAGTTTGTTTGCTTAATCGTGCTGAAAATGGTTTTTGTTTTTTCATTAATTCTGTTGCTTTTGCTCCCTTGTGCACTTTCTTAATTTCTGGTTTAAAATTGCAACTTTTTTTTTTTTTTTTCCTTGTTCCAAAGACTATTTAATTATGTGAAGACCTAAATCACCAGAGAGAACTCAGTGATTCTACTTAATTAGTTAATAATCTGCAATATCGTTGGAATCTGTCAGACAGAAATTTCAAAATATATAATGTGAGAGTTCATTGCAAAATGTGAGAGTTCAATTCAAACATTTGATAATTAGTGGATGGATCAAGGACATAAAATGTGAGAGTAACTCACTCGCAATTCTTTTTTTTTGTTTGTCTCCAACAATGAAAGATGATGTGTATATATCCATACATATATATATATATGTATGTATGTATGTATGTATATATACAAATACACACACACACAAATATCTGCATTGGCCACACTGTAGTTATTAAAATTATAACAACAAATCACCAAAATGATTGAAAGAACCAGAGAAAAAGGTTGAATACATCTCAGAAAGGTTGTACATGAATCTAATGTAATTTAATAGTGAATTTTGAGACCAAACAGCAGTAATTTAATAGTAATTTTGTGAGTGAATACATCTAAAAAAAGGTTGTACATGAATCTAATGTAAGAAGGAATGCATAATGAAAATCAGATTAGAAACATATAATAATTAGGTAACAAATTACATTAACCAATCAACCAATTTTGTCTCTCATTTTAAGAAGAGATCAACCTAAATTTCACAATCAGTAACAAATACCATAGTCTAGCAAAAATAACAGTGAATTGAATCTAACTTTTGATATGGTGTAAAGTGGTGCCTTGTTAGAAATCTAAACTGGTAAAATTCGAGGGAAAAATCCTGGAAAAAGGGGAAAAGAAGGCGTCGTAAACAGCCAACGGGGCTGTCCAAGTGACTGCGCTCGGATCAAGCATATCTGCAATGCCATTTACCTCTCTTGTAAATATGACTCACACGATGATTCATGTTTTGAGCTAAAGAAAGTGTATTCAACTTGTGAATCATTAGCTTTTAAACACCATCTTTGAAACTGTTTAGCAGAATTAACTGCAGTAATAATGATCCACCATAAATTCTTGTTTGATGGTGTAGAATTAAGCATGCTTTTCTGCAATGTTACCTCCTCAGTAGTCAGTACACAAAGTGTATTCAACTTGTTTCATTTATGCTTTTAAAAAAAAAAAAAGATCTTTGCAAACTGTTTAGAACAAGTTAGCTGTCAAGAATTTTTCCATACCATTTGTATATTTCTATTTCTTTGATGATTTGGGAGTTTCATTTCTTGGATTTTTGGAGGTACGGAATTTGAATTTTGCACTTTAAGGTAGAGTTAACTATAGAATTAACGTTAGGCTATGGGTGCAACCACTTGAGAGTTAAATTCGTGCTTAACTTATGCCCCTATACAGTCTAATTAAGCGACGTACATTTCAGTTCTGTAGGTAAATATGTGGTGCTCAGTGTTTTTATTCTCGACCTTGTTGTTTCTAAAACCAGTTTAAATTTCAAGGTCAGATTACAAAGGGCCCGTTCATTTCGAATTTAAAATTCGAGTTTTACTATAGTAAAAAACTCTTATAAACAGTCACATCTAATTTTTTTACTATTGTAAACAACTTTTCACATAAAGTCATATCTCAACTTAAATTAAAAATTCGAATTAGCGAACTAAACGGATCCAAAATGTATACCCCATGATATCTACAATCTAAAAGTTCCAAATATCAAGCAAATTTGGTTCAAAATATTCTCATTTTGCTGCAAAAGAAAATATTCCACATATCACGCGTATCAAGTAAATGTGGCAGTTGGTTTGCCAAATTCTTTGAACTATGAGATGGGAATATATTCTTTTGTATATATACGCTGCATATATGCCTATAAGGAAAAAAAAAAAAAAAAAAAAAAAAAAAAAAACAAAACAAAAAGAAAAAAGTCAAAGAGCCAAGGCATTCGACGCTAGGCACAATATACAAGAATGTATATATACCATGTTTAATGATTTTTTTTTTAAAATATTTCAAAACGAGATTTGATTTGGTAACCCTTTTGTTAGATTTTTAAAAAGGTTACTTTTCAATTTGTATTTGATGTATTAATTTGTTACAGATTGACACAAGTCCCTCTTGAAGTTTTTTTAAATCAAACAGAACCATATTAAACTTTTATTCGGTATTTAAATTTTAACTAGATTCTTATCATAAAATTCTAGGGATAAGTACATAAAATTCCCTTGTTCATTGGTTAAAATTTAGTAAATTTTTCTTTGAATTTTCACCACAGAACACCTTAAGTTTGACCATTTAATCACCCTCGTGGTTAAAATAGTATTTTTTGCACTTTAACTTTGACCAAATTTTATTAAATGGGAGAAAAAAAAGATAATCATATGTATTTTTGAATAGAGAGGCGTGACATTTCTAAAACGGGGAAATTTTTTTTTTTTTTTTTTTTTTTTTTTTTTTCTGGAGAAGAAACAAAGAGAGATTTAAAATATTTTTATGAAAATCAAAAGTTATTAAGCATAACTCAACCTAACAAAATGAGCTTGTTAGAGAAAGATTGTCTTTACCTTATTTAATGGATCATGCAAATATCTTCAGTCAATGTGAGATTCTAATAAGCTCCCTTGCTGCTAATAAGTCGATATTGGGGACCCAACATTACAAAATTGGTCCAAGTATTATACCATTTTACAGAAATAAAAAGATATTAGGCCTAACTCAACCTAACAAAATCTGCTTGTCATGAGACGATTATCCTCATCTTATTAAATAGATTATGTCAATATCTCCTTGTGGGATTAATAAGTACTTATCCTAATTAACATTTTATAACGACATATCATTTAAATAATCAATCTTTTAGAGTCTAACTTCATAGAACACTATATAATAATATTGAGTAACGGTCTCATATCATATTTCACAGTTTATTCTAAAACAAAAAAAGAACTTTAGAGAAAATTGTATTAACGATGGGTGAAGAATACTTTTTTCTTGGTCTTCTCCCTCTATTGAATGAGAACAGGATTCCTATATATAAATATAAATATAAATAATATATATATATATATCTGCATGATATAATTTACTTTTTTTTTTTTTATTGATCTGAATGATATCATTTATTTTAGTTGAGTACATAGGTACATGTACGATCTTCTATTCCACATCAGACTGTGTCAAGATCAAATTAACCAGATTTTTGTGGTCAATTTGAGAAAATTAGATGCGCATAATTATATATGCATTCTAGTGTTTTCCGAATCATACACAAAATGAAAGAATACTAAATAGTGAAAAATCATAGCAATGTTGGGATGCTGTTCCCACAATAAAGAATCAACTCTGATTTCTTGCACTCCTGGGACTAGCAATGTTGGGATAGATATATATCTTGCCTAAGCAACTTTATCTGCTTCATTCTTCAAAATTCTAGAGAATAAATGAGAGTCAACTCTACAGCCTATATATATAGCTTCCGAGTATTGGCAAATATATACAAGTAGGGTTGAAGAAACATTGTATAGGAGCCACAGAGAGAGAGAGAGAGGTTTGAGTAATTCATGGTAATATATATGTATGTATGTATATATATATATATATATATATATATATATATATATGTTATTTGAGTTCCTTGCATCAGGAGAATAGAGAGTGGACTTGAGCCAGGAATGACTTGCGGGAGACTATTTACAACAATGTGGTTAAAATTTATAGTAATTATTAAACCAGCAAGGAGTTCCTGGTTCAGGCTGGCTCTCTATCTTCCCATGCAAGGTGACGAAATATTTTTTCAAATCATGTGAGTGAGGATTAATAAAGAAAAGAGGAAAGAAAATGTCGTTCTACAAGTTTTTTTTAACTATTATACCCTATCATAAAATAAGTGAACCAAAAATAAATAAGCTCAAAATAGTTGTTTTACAATCATGTATTTTCTCTTCCCTTTTCGTTCTAAAGTAGAAAATGTAAAATGCTAGATCTGTAAATGCTAGAAAAAAGTAAAATGCTCGATCCGTAGATTTTATGTTCCCTTTATCTTGTGAATGCCTGTCGTGAATCTGACTCTTTTCTGCTTCCCATGTTATTTGAGTTCCTTTCATTATCGTCTCTCATGTTTGAAACAACCTCTTCTTGATTGTTAGATTTTAGATTGACGTCAGCCTCTCCATGATATGTCCAGTTCGTATAATGTTTAGAGAAACCGTAAAACCATAGATGTCGTTCAATTGTTGCTATATCATGAAAGAAGAAGTTTACACATTCGATGCAGGGGCAGCGAGTCTTATTGTCATTGTTCAAGTGATTGCGAGCAATTGCAATGAAGTTCTTGACGCCATCAGTATATTCTTTTGATAACTTATTATTGTTCCATATCCAATTCTTGTCCATGATTGAAAGCGTTAACTGCTTATAACAAATTCAACCGTAAGAAGAAGTTAAGTCTAACGCCATCAGTCCATGGGAGCAACAGGACAACTTTACTCAGTTGACAAACTAGAAGCAAAAACCTATTCTAGTAGGCTTTAATGCAGAAGTATCTTTACAAAAAAATCTAGAAAATATCATCAGATGAGCAAAAAACAATACCTGTCTAAAAGCCTTTGATGATCTACAGTTGCTTCATCGACCAAGGGTATTTCACCATTGGTTCTAGGAACATGCTGCAACAAACCAGAAACATAAAAGAGCAATTACAGTCTGACAATGCTTAGTCATAAGCATGCATGTATATATTGATCAAACAGAGTACATAATGGTCAACGAATTTTAATTAAAAATATAGACATGATCAGAGACTAAAACTTTGTGTAAAATTGGTTAACATATCAATAGCAATCTCAGAATTTTTATAAATTAAAATACTCAATTTTAACATTTAAAACGGATTTTACAAAACGTGTCTTAAATAATAAGAAATTCATAAAACCCAAAAATTCTAAAACAATACTAAAATACTGGAATTAAATATTCTTAGAATTCAAATTCATTAGAAACTCATTATCATGAGAATTATATGTCAAGCCAAACCCTAGAATTCTTCTCCAGTACAATCTAAATAAAAATTCGCATATCATATATACATGAAAATTCTCTATCAATAAAACATAAAATTCTTATCTTGAATTCGTTTTGAATTCCCTAAACAAACATGATAGCCAGCAAATAAAATCCTTAAAAGAATTCTTCTAAAGCGGCGTTAAGAGAGGAGAGTGAGAGAAAAGATACCGGCTTCGGAATTGAACAACAGTGGAGTCTCTCTTAGAAATTATTTAAGCGTTAGTGATAAGATAAAATCACATATAAAGAGAAGGGAGCGAGAGAGAGTAGAATGAGACTTATGCCAATACTTTAGGCATATATACAGATATGAGATTTCCTATGTCAAAACCTAATAGGAAATCTCTCTGTTTTTTTTTCTTCCTTCCTCACTCTCTTTATAATATGTATATATATATATATATAAATTAATAAGACTCGTCAACCTATGGTTGCCGAATTTGTGGTGACTTCGGCAACACCATAGTATGTATATAATGTGGGTATATATATAAAATCGTAATTAAATTTAGAATTAATAATTATTCAAAAGGTTCCAACTAATTCCTACTTATCCAAACTTTTTTTTAATTCTTTTATTCCTTTTTTTTTTTTTTTTTTTTTTTTTTTGTATCTCAACCTCTTCCTTAAAACTATAATAATTTGCTTTACTAAAAAAATATTATAATAATAATTCCTTGCCGCAGAATCAGCGGAAAACCAAGAAAATCTCCTCTTTTTCGTTATATTATCCACGTCTCAATCAACCTCTTCCTTATATATTAAACAATTAACCAACTAAGATAAATACCCATATATATATATAGGTATTTATCTTAGTTGGTTAATTATTTAATTGATTATATAAAAAACCTATATTTCGTTAAAAAAAGATCTTAGTTGTTTATTAATTTAATGACTAAAAGTGCTTCCGTCACTGAAATTGTAAGATTTTATGTTGTTCAATGGCTAATAGTTTAGTCGCAAAAAACATTAAACCTTTTGTGACCAACTTTTGGTCGCTAAATATTATGTTCAGTGACTAGGTTATTTTAGTCATAAAAGTTTAGTATTCTCTCCATTTTTAATATTTGGCGTCAAAGGTTTTTACAATTAAAAACGTATTTAGTCACTAAATATATCTTTCGGTGACTAAAAAATAGTCGCTGATAATTTTAGTTCTGAAAATAATATAGCTCTTAACTAAATAATTCAACTACTAAAGTTTAGTCAGTGAAAAATATATTTAGCGACTAACTAGTTTTAGTCGCTGAAGGTTTAGTCATTGAAAGTGTAATTTCTTGTAGTGAATCATGTATTTTCTCTTCTCTTTTTGTTCTAAAATAGAAAATGTAAAATGCTAGATCGGTAAATGCTAGAAAAAAGTAAATGCTCGATCCGTAGATTTTATGTTTCCCTTTATCAAGTGTTCCCTTTATCTTGTGAATGCCTGTCGTGAATCTGACTCTTTTCTCCTTCCCAAAAACGCAGTGCTCACAGAACTTTAACTTGCTAATACTCTGACCATCAAGAAGTCCTCTTCTGCTCAATTCAGCCAGAGTACTCAAAGAGATAAGATTTCTCTTTAAATCTGGGACGCGTCTCACATCACCAAGTGTCCTGAAAACTCCATCAAACATTTTTACTCTTAACAGTTCCAATACCAGTTATCTTACAAGATGCATTATTTTCCATCAACCCAGCACCTTTAGACACTGTTTCATATGTAGAAAACCAGTCCCGATTAGGACACATATGAAACGTGCAACCTAAATCAAGAATCCAATCCTCGTAAGGTTTGGAGGCACCGTCAAAAACAACTAGGAGTTTCTCCATCACTGTAGTCATCTTCTGCAACACTGGCTTCACCTTATTTTTCGGTTAATTTCCCTTATGATTAGTAGCAGGTTTCTTATTCTTATTCTTATTCTGCAACTTGTAGCATTCAGATTTGATGTGGCCTGTTTTCTTGCAGTAGTTATAGATTTTATCTCTATTATTGGATTTTGATCTGCCCCTCCCATCACCACCAGAATTCCTCTACTGTGCCCTCCCTCGAACAACAAGAACCTCGGCCTGAGCCTCAGGTTCAACCACAAGCTACTTCATCTTCTCCTTAGAGAATAGATCATCATATACCTCCTTTAAGGTAAGAGTGTCACGACTATACAAAATAGTATCTCTGAAAGTCGCATAAGAAGAAGGCAGCGAACACTATTGAATTAACCCTAAATTTTCTTCATCGTACTTAACCTCCATAGACTCTAGATCAGAGACAATTTGCTTAAAGACAGTTAAGTGATCTTCCAAAGACGTACCTTCTGCCATACGGTGAGAATATAGTCGCCGCTTCAGATGTAACTTAATGGTTAAGGTTTTCGTCATGCACAACTGCTCCAACTTTAACCACAACGCAACATCGGTTTTCTCCTTCAGAACGTCCTGCAGTATTGGATTTGACAGATGAAGATAAATTTGAGATAGGGCCTTTCGATCCGTACGTTGTTTTTCCTCTGCTGTCCACGATGAGGGCATTTTATCAAACCCTAACAGTGCATTATCTAAAAGTTCATCTGCGCGAGCACAACCCAAATCTTGACTTGCCATAGCAAAAATATGGTGTTGCAATCCAAAAGCGGAATATCCTATTTCATAGTTGCCATTGTCGAGATCAAGCCTGACACTCTCAAATACTAGTTGTAATAATATAACAAAAAATAGACAATAGAAAACAAAATAAGAACACACAGATTTAACATAGAAAACCCAAGACGGAAAAAACCACGGAAAGATTGGTACAAGAGAGGAGTTTTAGAGCAGCTACAACAAAAACATAATCAACAAAACCCAAATCATACCCAAGAGAGGATGTTCGTATGTTCAAGTGTTAGGGGGGCGTAAAAAATTGCTAAGGGCCACTAGGTGCCCAGAAGAGCAGCATATACGAGTAACAAGTATACGAGCCGATTATGTCGGGAGTCCAACAAGATAGACCCCAGTTGAGGTGTTACAAAAAGACTTATCTTCACACAAGTATAGAAACTCTTAGCTGGGACTAAGGATGCATTTAATCGTACGGACCATTTTACTCTCAATAAAAGTTTGGTCAACACATCTTCTGAATACGATTACTTTTTATAAGGATAAAATCTGAAAAAAATCAAAACATTAAAACTTTCTCATTCATCTAGATCTGTAACTTTGATGTTTTCACCTAAGTTTATTTCGGCTCCTATTTATGATCCTTTGAAAATTTTCGTTTTTTCTACACTTAGGTGCATTTTTGTCTATTATTTATTTTTGGGCGTTTTCAAATATGGTTCAATTTCTAGCCTCCAATAAGTCATATATTAGTAGGTTAAAGCCCATAGTTTCTTGCCATGACAAACTTTTCTCTTGCCTTGACAAACTTTTCTCTTGCCAGAACTTAAAACAGACCAAAACTAGTTAAGAATAACATTTTTCCACAAGACTATTGCTTGTCTACCACAAGTTGGTGTCTTTTAGTTTATTACCATGTTCTAACATTTTTAAAATCAGATTTCAAACTCTAAAAACACAGCCAGACAAAATTACAACATCTACATCACAACTCACAAACTCACAAACTAGAGCCAAAATAACCTAAAATATATCACATTTCACAAAAACTAATCACCAATTTTTGAGGTTGACTTCTTAGGTATTTTTACCTTTGATTGATGCCTAAACCTTCTCAAGGAACTGAGCCCCTTCTCTAAGTGGATCTCATCTCAAAAGGAAGAAAACACATCTTAAAACATTGTTGGAAAAAAGACTAAGAGAATGAACAAGTTTGAACAAGACAACTTGCATCTTTCTTACCAAAATTCCTTCTTCAATCTTTGAATTTTCCTGCTAGGAGCTAAGAATCAAGGTTCGGGAGACTAGGTTGAGAGAATTTGAGAGTGAAGAAGAGGGAGGGTTGGCTGGTTCTACAAGGGAGAGAGAGAGAGAGGTTTTTCTTGTAAATTTTAGCTTAAGAGAACAGAGATCAAAAGCTTAGAATTTGATTTTCACCTCTTAGCTATTCATAAGCAAGTGAGAAGAGCACTTAGATTAAATTAAAGGCTCGTTTTGATTCGAGTTAAAATGTGATTTTATATGAGAATTTTTTATTTTAAAAAATTAGATGATTGTTTGTGAGAATTTTTTATTGTAACAAAACTCGAATTCTAAATTTGAATAAGCAAAGTGAGAACGGGGTTTAAAATTTTGCACTCTAACCCCTAGAGTGGCCGGCTGTGTAAGGGAGGAAGAGAGAAAAATTTGAACTTAATTAATCACACTCTTTTATCCTTGGGTTAAGCAAAGTATCGATGTTTTTCTTCTTTACCATCTTTTACCCACGGTGTTAAATGCCTAATTCCTATATTAATCCATTGCCTGGAAGCTTGTTATTATCTAGAGGTTCTTCCATTTTCTACTTCTGTTTCTAGTAAGATTTACTATCATACCTTTTTTCCTACTTCCATTGGCGCCACTTATGGTGCCTATTTCTTTCTTTTTTTGTTTTGTTTTGTTTTTTTTTTTTTTTCTACATGTAGATTTAATCCTAGCCATTCATTCAAAATCTAGTCAAATCGTAACCCTTAGATTGTAATCATCACCTATGACAACTTTGATTTGATTGGCTCAAATCACATTCAATTTCATCTATGATGAGTTTTGGCATGAGTTTGGCTCAACTTCCAGTATCATTATACTGACAGTACTCACAATTTTCACTGACTTTATAGCATGAGTTTGGGGATGATTAAAATTTCATGGTTGCTAATACAGTTGTAATGGAAATTATCTTTTTTTAGAAATACAGGGCTTGTTCTTTTAAAATTTAATTTGAGTATAATTTTTGAGTTGATTTGAGTTATAATTTGAGTTGAATTTGTAATTTAAATTTGTATTTAGTTGTGTACATTTGAGTTATAGTTTGAGATAAGAATCTTTTTGAGTTTGTATTTGAGTGAGTCAAAACTTGAATTTATATTTAGATAATACTTTTATAAAAACTCAATGCTGATGAAAAATTTTAATAGGGTATATGGGTTGAGTTTTATTCATCTTTTTATTGTCAACGCATAGAAAAAAATCATTTCAATCAGAATTCAAACGAAAAAGTTATAGCATTTTTAAGAATAAAAAAATATTATTTATTAATTTGAGTTCGAGTTTCTAAAAAATATTGTTTATTAAGACAAAAAAATGTTAATTAATTAGATGGCATAAATGTAAAGTTTCTGGATTTTAGTGACATATTACGTGTAGAACGTGATTTTGTTAGTGGATGTCAATTTAGTTGGGATGTGCTAACGGCATTTGATATGATCAATTCTCACACTTTATTTAAAAAAACAAAAAAAAAACTTCAGAAAAAATTGTATTATTGATTTGAGGCCATATCTGATGAATACTTTCTTCTTCTTCGTCATACTAGGTACAGGACGAGATTTTATTAGTCGATGTCAATCTAATTGAGATGTGCTAACGGTCTTTGATATGATCAATTCTCACACTTTATTTAAAAAAACAAAAACAAAAAAAAGGAACTTCAGAAAAATTGTATTATTGATTTGAGGCCATATCTGAAGAATATTTTCTTCTTCTTGTCAATCTAAGCGGGATGTGCTAACGGTCTTTGATATGATCAACTCGCACTTTATTTAAAAAAAAAAAAAAAAAACAAACAAACAAAGAAAAGAATTTCAGAAAAAAAAAAGTACTATTAATTGGAGGCCATATCTGAAGAATGCCTATATATCTCTTCGTTACGGGATTCCTATATATCTCTCTACATGATATCATTGAGTGCATGGGTACATACGTACATGTACAGTATTAAATTCCACATCAGACTATGTCAAAATCAAACCAGATTTTTGTGGTCAATTTGAGAAAATTAGATGCGCATAACCACGCATCCATAGTGTTTTCGGAATCATACACAAAATGAAAGAATACTAAATAGTGAAAAATCATAGCAATGTTGGGATGCTGTTCCCACAATAAAGAATCAACTCTGACTTCTTGCACTCCTTGGACTAGCAATGTTGGGATAGATATATATCTTGCCTAAGCAACTTTATCTGCTTCATTCTTCAAAATTCTAGAGAATAAATGAGAATCAACTCTATAGCCTATATATATAGCTTACGAGTATTTGCCAATATACAAGTAGGGTTGAAGAAATATTGTATAGGAGCCAGAGAGAGAGAGAGAGAGAGAGAGAGAGAGAGAGAGAGAGAGAGAGAGAGAGAGAGAGAGAGAGAGAGAGAGAGAGAGAGAGGTTTGAGCAATTCATGGTAATATATATATATATATATATATATTATTTGAGTTCCTTGCATCAGGAGAATAGATAGTTGACTTGAGCCAGGAATGACTTACCGGAGACTATTTACAACAATTTGGTTAATATTTATAGTAATTATCAAACCGGCAAGGAGTTCCTGGTTCAGGCTGGCTCTCTATCTTCCCATGCAAGGTGACGAAATATTTTTTCAAATCATGTGAGTGAGGATTATTATTTACTGACAGCATATTTTTAAAGAAAGATAGAGGAAAGAAAATATTGTTTTACAAGTTTTTTTAACTATTATACCCTAGCACAAAATAAGTGAACCAAAAATAAATAATCCCAAAATAGTTGTTTTACAATCATGTATATTTTGTGCAACACTTTCCCTTCTCATTTCAGTTCAAAGTTGAAAAAATTTTAAATGCTAGATCCATAAATACCTGTTTTCTTCCAATTGTTTAAGCAAGACCAGTAAGACCACTACAGTTTTTTTTTTTTTTTTTGAACTTATTTTAGTACTATCCGCTGCTTGGTTTTAAGTTGTTGCTTATGTTATATTGGGTTTTATGTGACAACAAAATTCAAAATTGAAAAATTAAACGGGAAGAATGAGTTTGCTCTTAAGTGTATCAAGATATGCAACGATCATATTATAAGTTCAACAATGGTTACTTAAAGTATTAAAGGGGAAGGAGGCTTTGCCAACTACAACTTCACATAAAAAAAAAAAAAAAAAAAAAATCTCTTATAAAGAGCAAGCGCACAATGTCATTCAGCCGTTGGCAGGTACATTGCTGTGTGGAGTGGCAGATGAGACTTGTAGCTAAAACTTGAGATAAGTATATGACTAAGTCTTGTAATACCCAAAACCATGACAAATTCAAAATTTACTTACAATTTTGGGAAATCAAAGCAATGAGAAAAAGGAAAATGAGACAAATATTCATGACTTAAATTGTGTGGGTCTTAATTTTTATCCTATTAATATCATTTTAAATCAATACTATATGAGAAAAAAGGAGATAAATACAAGTTAAAGTGTATAAGTCTAGTCTATTTTTACTTTATTCAATTATTCTTTTATTAAAAAATTATATAAGTAATTAAATTATTATATTAAAGTCAAAATGGTATTCCTTAAAAGTAAGTTTAAAAATTTTCGTAGATTCTCTTATCTTAAAGCCTAAAGATAAGTTTAGGAATAATTTTCAGAAAATCATACTTTTTATTATTAGTCAAAAGAGTATTAATAAAAAGTAATTAGTAAAAATTTAGACCCATAAACTTAAAATAAGTTAGGTAATTTGCTTTAATATCACATTGACTTGTCAATCATAATCATAATTATGTCATAAATACGGATATCAATGGACATGTAAGCTAAAAATCCGGCCCGCCCTCCCCGTCCCATTGAAAACCCTGGTCACAAAGAAGGAGTAAGGATAGGGGAAAGCGAGTCTGTTATGCCCAATATGGACACAATGTCAAAGAGTCTGTGTATCTGTAGTATGTCAAATTAATGGTCATAGAAGAATCTATCGGTGTCGTGTAAGGTCGAAGTATTCCTTCCCAATCTCCTTTCATCAAAAATGTCATTTAATTTTCAAGGAAACACTTCGCAACCTCTATCATATGATCATGTCTTTAGAGAGATACTGACAAACCAAACTATAATATATCATAAAAGCAAACATTTATTTTGATTTTCTTCTAAAATTATCAATTAACTAATAGAAATATCACGAAAAATGAGTAATGAAATCCCTATACCATATTAGTCCACGGCATCCTTTCAGCAAAATGACTTTGGTTCGCGAGAATGAAATCATTAGACCATCAGCGTTGACACAAATATTTACAATTTCTGTGCCATGAACGCTTCCAAGATATCAGAAATAGGCTAGAAAATAACTTTCCAAGATTTGGCCAAATAAATTGTAAACCGGTCAAGAACATTGGCCAACGGGTGTTTACCGGCCTCCCAAGGATGGTTAACGGTGGCGGCCGGGACAATCTCGAAGATCTTTTCGAGATCAGGAACTCATTTCCAATGAGGATTCTCGATCAACAGTACTATCTCTCTTTAGGGAATTCAGGAATGATTTTCAAATAAGTTGCTTTGTGGCAGTTTTAGAAGATTTTACTTTTTTTTTTTTTTTTTTTTTTTATTCTTCTTAGTATTCATTTTAGCGAGCAACAAGATTAATATCCAGACATTAATTAGTTGCTTTGTGCGGGAGATATTTTGGGTGTATTCAAGACTTGTTTGTGAGAATTTTAGTTGGTTGTAAATATGTCAAGCTTTTGCAATCTTCTTGATTGTAGTGGAATTTTTTGGGTTGTATGAATTTGGGATTATGATTTTGATATTTGAACTATAATTTTTTATATTATTAAAATTTAGTATATGTTTGTGATTTTTATTCGGGTGGCACATCTTGCAGTTATGGTGTGCCGAAATCTTTTAAAGTTATTTTTCTGCAGGTTTAGATTTTTTGATCATTAAACAAAAAAAGTTATATTGCCGAAATTTAGTTAGAAGGTGTTAGAGTTGATGGCTAAATTGCAGCCCAACATCCAATTACCTACGATTGATTGTCTAGAACCAGTTGACCTAGACACTCCTCTGCCTCCTTTAGATGATGACGATTCAGATGCTGGTGATGTTGCAAACTTAGACGATTAGTTCTGTTATATGTACTTTTTTATTTTTCACTTTATTTAGACTTTTATATTTTTTTTGAACATTATATATGCACTTCATATAATATTCATAATGTATTTTATAAATTTATTTAGATTTACTATTTTTAATATTAATTTATATTTCACTTTTAATGTATCTTAATAAATTCTATTCAGTATGTAACATAATAATGCTTAATTAAAAATATTAAAAATTAATTAATTACTGTTTTTTAAAAATTATAAAAAAAATTAATTTTAGTTTTTTGCGATGACTTTTCTAGACTTGTCATCGCAAAAAATAAGATTATTTGTGACGACAATTTGAAATGTTGTCGTAAAAAATGATCATCTCACGAGAATTTTACAACGACGTATTAGCGACGCCTGTTGTCGTAAATACAGAATGTCGTCGCAAATACATTTGTGACGACACTATGTCGTCGTAAAAAACGTTTTTGCGACGAATTATTTGCGCCAACAAATTTGCGATGACGTGTCATCACAAAAATCTTATTTGCAATGACATTCGGGTTTTTACGATGACTTTTTGTCATCGAAACCCCTTTTTCTTTTAGTGTATTGCAATTTGGTAGGATGATCGGGGAAGTAATAATTAGTGTTAGCATATCTCCCTAGACATTATTAAAATGGCTTCGAGCCATACTCCTCGATTAGAAGTGCATCATTCCTACTCTACCAAATATACTAATGGAAAGGATTTATGAGATCCTAATTCCAAGCATTCTAAATCTTTTACAGAAATCAAAAGATATTGGGCCTAACTCAACCTAATAAAATTAGCTTGTTAGGAAAAGATTATCCTCACCTTATTAAGTGGATCATGTTAATATCTTCAGCCAATGTGGGATTCTAATATGCCTCCTCATGCACAACGTGGACCATGTTAAACCGTTGCAAATAAGTCGATATTATGAGACCTAACATTTGGGCATACTCAGATACATTTTATAGAAATCAAAGGATATTGAGCCTAATTTAACCTAACAAAATTGATTTGTTAGGGGAGGATTGTCCTCACCTTATTAAGTAGATCATGCCAATATCTCTGACTAATGTGAGATTCTAATAAAATCGAACTAGGTTTGGCAAGTACAAATCTATATAGGACTCGAATTGTTTATCACTAATTAACCCACGATGACATTCTATTACCGCTCAGTCAACCCACTCGGTTGTTCGCCTTTTTTATTTCAATTTATGACTGTATAGCTTCTTTTTTATTTTATCTTTATTATTTTTTCTCTTTAATAGAAAAAATGAAATTGCAAAATGTTTACATATGTCTTTTGACGGTCTCTTTACGGTCAAAATGTTTACATATTTTTTTTTTTTTTTACGGTCATGTAGCACAGAGGTCGCAAGTTTTGTATGTCTTTTGCTCCCTTCTTCGATTTGAGCTTCTCACATTGTCTCCGACAATCCCCGCCATCATCTGGATTCGCAAATTACAGCCCTCCGAGAGTGTAAGTCACTACTTCGAAAGTCGCCAGGAGTCGTCTAGGTTCGCTGCGTTTGCCGCCGTTGTAGATCTCAAATCTCTCTTAGCATAGATCGACGTTGATTGACACCGGTTACCATCGCCGTCATATTGAAAGTGGTCGTGATATTACTAGGGTTCCTACTTGAGGCAAATTTATAAAACAAGAGATCTTAAATCTGATTATATTTACTGAATAATCTAATTTTTTCATTAAAATGAATATTAAAAACGTTAACATGGATAATCAACATAAAAAATTGAATTAATTTGGAATAGTGTGTATTTAAGTAAGGGTATTTTAGAAAGTTTAAGTAGGTGTAAATTTGGATTTACAGTTAATTGACCTATTTACTAATTATTTTTTAAAACTTGGCCTATTAATTTGTATTCCCTTTTTAATTTGGTCTATTTCCCTTTTTTTCCCAAAATGGCCCTCTAGTGCGTGGTAGCATGAAGACTTAAAAGAAGAAAATTAAGGCATTATGTTTCCTTATTTTTTTCTAAAGTAATTGTACTATATACGATTCAGACTGCGACCTTCATCTATATAATTAAATTTATAATTAAAATTAGTGATGACATACAAATCATTTCCATAAACATGGGGAGTATAAATAAGAGTTTTTAAAATTATGTTCCGGGGTTCGGGCAGAACATATTGGTATACACATTAGCTTAGATATATAACGTTAGACGAATTACATGCAAATTAATAAATAAACATAAAGACAAAAATAACAAGATAAATAAATTGATAGATGAGACAAAAATATGAAGAATAATATTACAAAAAAGAAAATATAAAGAGCAGTTTTATAAAAAAGAAGTATAAATAGGAGAAATATAAAAAAGCAGTAATATGGAGAGCAATAGTATGAAAGTGAAATAATACAAGCGGTGAATCGTCAGAAAGCTCTATGTTCCCAGTAAAATGTCTATAGAGAGAACTATGCGGAGTGAGAATGGCTTTATTGGCTTTTTTTTTTCTTTTGTTCTTAAAAAAAAAAACAAATGAAAAAAAGAAAAAATAATATAAGAAATAGCTAGATTTGTTCCAATTAATTTGGATGTGTTGCCGCATCATTTCCTTTTAATACGTGCAATATGAGAAAAAAAAAAAAAAAAAAAAAAAAAAACAGGGGAAATTTAGCAATTTTATATTCCAGCGTTTTTGTTAGATAAAAACGTGCAGTATTGAAGGTTTCTGATTTATTCATATATGTTTCACAAATGTTTTATGGTGTAATTATAAAGTGATGTAGAAGTTTAATTTTATTGACTTTGCTTCTTGTTTGTTCATACAGGGAGAATGGAAAGTCAAGATAAATGCATTCGGAAGTCCCCATTTGATGATTTTTGTGACCACAGTTTTTTTGTTTTATAATTTTTAGGAATTTAATGTTTTTGTAAAAAAAGTTTGAGTGTTTTTTGTTTTTGTTTTTGATATTCTAGTGTATTGGTCGTGTTGGATCTTTTGTTGACGGAAACTTTTTGTTAAAATGGTAGAATCTTATAGTTCTCTTCGGTGATCGATGCCGGAGAACGTTAGTCTAATAGAGAAAGTTATAGATTTTACGTCTTTAAATAGTTGACTTATAAAAAGTATCACTTTTAAAAAATTCTACCCCTTAACTAGTTCTAGTCTAAAAAGTAAAAATATTTGGGCTACTATTATGTAGAAATGTTTAAAAATTGCCTGCAGTGATATTTGCTCGAAAAGTTTAAATAGTGCTGTAGATTACTACAGACAATCTGATAGATTACTCTTTGGCGATCATTTTTGGAGGAGAATGCTAATATTTATTGGAAAATTAAACATAATCTGGTAGATTACATTGATATAATCTACCATATTATTTTGATAATATCTACATATTACCGGTGGTAATATAGTACATTATCTTTGGTGGGGGAAATTCAAGAGAACACGTTTTATAGTGACCTTTGATTGATCATCTTTTGAAGAAGTAGAGAACTCCAAAATTCCATCGGCAGAAATCCAAAACTAAATGCTACATTGCTACTTGTATTTTCAGACGGTGCATGAAAGCTGGTCAAAAGGCAAGCATATATATCCACTGATTACTCGCATTTCCTGATTCCATTGCCTACAACAGCTTAATTAGTTCGTTGTTTTATTACCATCTTTTATGCTGTTTTACTTGAGGATCTGTAAAAACAATTTGAGATGCATCTGAACTAAATATTAAAACCTCTGAACTAAGACAAATAGTAAAAGCTTCTGAGCTCTTGCAGTTTCTAAGGGCGAGAGTAGTTTTAAAATTGGTGACCTCTTTGAAAGTTTCTGTGTTGCACCTCTCTTTTTTCTCTTCAGCTTTTTCGCCTTGCACTCCTCTTTTTAGCAACTTGAGGCTAGTTTTGGATGCGTGAGCATCTGATTCAGGATTCGAATAATGACAGTTTCATTTATTCTCAAGTAATATAATAAGAGGTATAAGTCCCACACCGTATAAAAGAAAAGGCCAAATATGTAAAATAATTTGGCTTTTGTGCGTCTATGAACACAAGCCTTCTATAAATTATTACGCAAATACACTGTTCATCGAGAGAGCTTGAGAAAAGAGACCATATGCGATAAAGGATAGAGAAAGAAAATCAAGAATATTTAAGAGTATCATGTACTAATATATAGCCAAGTTTCCCAAAAATATTATCTTAGCTTACCATTTGACGATTTGTTAATTAGTACTCTTGCAAACTAGCTAGTTCTGTGCAGTAAATCACTAGGTCTTCAGAGTCTTACACGATAAGAAGAGAGGCAAATGTAGCCAAGAACGACTTGCCGACGATATAACTTTGAAGGCTTTGGAGCATTGTTAATTTTCTCCCTAAGCAAACAGAACTAAATTGCGGCAAGTCATCCTTGGATTCGTTCAACTCTCTAACTCTTCAGAATTTTTTTTTTTTTTTTTTTTTTTTGGTGGAAAAAAGCAAATATTCTTAGATGTATATATTCTATCTCTGACCGACTTTCTATAAAAGGAATGATAAGCGATAAAATTCCATTAAAGGAAAGCTTTCAATACCTCCACTACTAAAAGGGAATGACCTACTCACAGTCCCACAATACCTACTTTTTGCATATCGTCCAAAACCTTTTCCTCAAGGGTTACCTTACTGTAAAGTTTTGGCATAAGCCTATTTCTTCTTCGAATCATTAATAATAATCAATCATTTCTTAAATTATCAAGATGTGCCAAGTCAGAACAAGCGAAACAAACTATCTCCGTCGATCACTTTTAATCTTAGAAATTGCGTAAATATTGTACTCAGAAGTCTGAAGGGATTCAAGTAGGGAGAATACTTCAAGTGCTCACCTATTTGAGTTTTGGTGGCATACAACCCCAGAATTTGTTTAACATTTGGTGTACAGGGAACGTCACTAAATTATCGAATTCTCACTGCCATTGAGGTTAATTTTTCCATAGTTGAATGTACGTTCAGTTGTTGCTTCTAGAAGATCATGGACTCATTTTCTCTTGATTCTTTTTTTTTTTTTTTTTTTGTTTTGTCATTAGCTTTACGATTTTAACGAGGCATTTTCAACCTATTTTTAGTGGAAAAAGTAGTTATTCTATCTCGAAAGCTTAAACCGTTTTATGTTTTGTTTTTTACGTTTGTTGGAATATATAGTTAAAGAAGAGAGGTTAATTAGGGGACAACTTATCGAGATGGTATTGCAAAATATCAAAAGTTTGAAAACACATAAGATGTAAATCAAGATAAAATAATGAACACTAAGATTTATAGTGGTTCATAACAAGAATGCCTTCGCCGACTCCGGTTGATGAACTTTTATTAATGATATATGATCTCATAATACATTCGAGCTTTTCTTATAATTTGTCTCACAAAACCAATAGATAGATTGATTAAATAGGGCTCATTTGCTGATGATGCCACTCGACATATGGCGAGATCCACACCTTCATTCTCTAGCCACATAACTCGCCTCACCTCTTTTTTCCGAGATCATGGCCACCATATGTTGGTTCTCGTAGTCACATTGATGGTTATGCCGATTATTTTGAATGTAGTGGATCGTAAAATCATTAGACTGGCTCTTCCATTGCAAAATTTAGAAAAAAATAATCTAATTCTTTTTTTTTGTGAACGTCCTTTCATCAGTTTGGTGCCATGGCAACAAAAAAACAGCTTTCGGGGCTGTTGCAAGCAGCATGCGAGGTTGTCGGGCCACACCTAGCAGCCTGTGAGGCAATTTCCACCCTTTGTTTCTATCAAACTTAGTCGTCTAGCGACTATATCTTCCCTTAAGGAAATTTTTTGATGCCTAGAGCTGAGGATATTTAGATTACCATTGGTTATTTGATGCTCTTAAAGAAGTAGGCCTCAACATTTAGCTTGATTCTGATGACATGTTGACTTTGACTTGTAATAATTATAATTATACACATTTCCTCTTTAAAAAAAAAAAAAAAAAAAAAAAAAGACCACTAGATGCTTTTGATAAAGCATTTATTGCATGCTAGTATATGTGGTACATATTTTGTCCTAATATGTTTTTAAGATGGACGGATGATATCGTTGACAAACCCCAAACGTTTTGTTTAGATCTTCTGCTTTCATTCCACATTCCCATATGCAATTTTTAGTGCCCATTGTTTTGTGGTCGTAAATATGGGATTCCATTTCTTGAATCTTCTTCCTTTGTTAAAGTTTCACTTTTTCCTTTAGTCTCAAATAGAGAGAGAAGAGTCCAAAGAGACTCTTTTGAAAACTTATGAAGTGCAGTGCCACTTTTGAATCCACCGCACTAGTGATTGGGCTAATGAAACTTGAATATGAAACTTATTCAATATGAAACAAGATGAAACTGCTGAAACTTATTCAAAATTTTTGGAGCTTATTAACACCTTTCACAGAAACAATATGAAACTTGAATTATACCTCAAAAGGTTACAACTCTTTTGACCAGGTAGCCAAAAAACAAGTGTTGTTTGTTTTTATCTTTTCTTCACTTTTGCTTATTACCGGAACGTCCTAAAAGGCTTGTCATAATCTACACTTGGACTCCTTGCCCTAAAATGTTGCCTTCAAGCTCGATTGGGAGCAGATCTCAGGTGTTTGATATCTGAAGACTGAGATTTTTGCGGGCTTTGATTTGAACAATGGTTTCCTTTCATTGGTCGTCTCACTGTCGAAGGCTTTGACAGTGTGTTTGTACTTTTTCTTTTGTTTTTATGTGAGTTTTGGTTTGTAATAACTTTTAGTTTCAGTCAATTGGATATTTTCATCAATGGTGGAGGATTCATTAAAGTCTCATTTACTTATTCGAGTTTTCAATTTAAATTGAGATGTGATATTTTTTGAGAATTTTTTTTTTGTAGCAGAAAAAATTAAATGTGATATTTTCTGAGAGCTTTTTACTGTAGAATTCTAAAATTGAAAACTCAAATTAGTGAAATGAACAAAGTCTAAGAGTTATACGTGGGCTAGATTTTTAATGTACTTTTTTTTAGTGTCAGGTTTTTTGAAACTCGATATGCACGTTTCTTCTCTTTGAGCGTTTCATCAAGTTTACTGATGGAATTGATTGTTTGGATTGTGTTTTCTAGTAAGTTTATAGTTGAGCGAGCCAGATTTTGTTTATGTATTGCCTTGATTCGGAATATATTTTCCTTTAGAAAAAAAAAAAAAAAAAAAAAAAAAAAGAGAAAGAAATATGGAATTCCATTTCTTGAAGCATATTCCATAGTAAAAACTTCACTTCGCATTCGTAACCCCTTCCTTTATACTCCTTCAGTTTAACTCCAAACTTGTTCTAAAAAGAATCATAAATAGATTTTGTTGTCCCATTTCTTTAAACAAAATCAACTTGTCACGCAATAGTGTAAAATCTATTATTAGATTTTGAAACCTAGAGCACGTGGCAGAACATATATATGCACATATATATATATATATATATGTATACGTATCTATACATATATATTGTATTTTACAATAAACAGATATTAGGTATTAATTTTCACCAAGGATCAGTTTGATATACTGTGGCAAAACAAGATTATTTGAAGGGGAAAAACAAAAAAAAAAAAAAAAAAAAAAAAAAAAAAGAATCGTTATACGCATTTGATTTTGAAATCATAACTTATTGTTCAATCGGTAGGGTACGTAGGAGAGTTCCCTTAAAGAAGAAAGTAGGAAATGACAATAAAAGGGCGTTATTAAATATGGTCCGTCAATTTCAATTTTTTTTTTTTTTTTAACTTTAGAAACCATTTCAAAAATTTCAAAAATGGTAGTAAAATCTGACTCTCTAGACGTAAAAAATTAATGTTCACAGCATGCCGATATAAAATAATCTGTTCAAAATTAGGTTTTTCTCAAAAAAGAATAAAAAA
This sequence comes from Morus alba, assembly GCA_012066045.3. Taxonomy (NCBI): domain Eukaryota; kingdom Viridiplantae; phylum Streptophyta; class Magnoliopsida; order Rosales; family Moraceae; genus Morus; species Morus alba. Next base: position 59,841,501 of record CP050224.2, read on the forward strand.
ATCAGCGCTCTAAAACCTATCCCGTTCGTTTCAAAAATTAAAATAAAATAAAATAAAACAAAAAACAAGAAAGAAAGAACAGAAAAGGAAAAGAAAAACTGCCCTAAAAAAACGGCTTTTTAAAATCATCCCAATATGGTTTTATATTTCTTTTCATTTTTGTGTGAAAATGACAAATATCTCTTTAGATTGCATGAGCCTTGATGTTTACCCTTTATGAATTAGTCATTCTAGCATATTTCTCTACTTATAATACCATTATAATCAAATACTATATTAGTCAAAAGAGTATTAATGAAGAGTAAGTGATAAAAATCTAGATCTAAGCACTCCTACAAATAAGCTGGGTAAACTTCTCAAACAAAAACCAAGAAGTGCTTCTAATTTCACAAGACGTGAAATTTTTGTTATCCTCATAGCTTGTTTTTACTATAATTATTATTATTATTATTGTTGTTGTTGTTGTTATTATAATTATTAGTATTTAATAAATATTTGCTTGAAATTTTAATTTCTTTTTACCTTTTAACTTCCGAGGAATAGTGGGGATAACTCTTTTATATGTGTCAAATATATACATATATATTGTGTGTATCAAATTTGAATTCCAAAACCAAAAACATTATCGCCATAACCTTTGTGCTCTGCAAAAAGTCATGCCACCATACCAACTATGTAGAGAAAACTTTAAATTGAAATTTAAAATAGTATACGCAAAACTTTCGGCGCATCCTTTTTGAAAGGGGTCATTCTCTTTGAGTGGTAAGCTAGAGATGGCTAAGCATTCTCCCATTTGGCAATGTTGGGCAGACAGAGAATATATGCTAAGATATCAAGCCCCCATTTCCTCTACAACTTCAAAAATCTATAAATACCAACCATATTAAGGCCCTAGCTACACCAAAAAAAAAAAAAAAAAAAAAAAAAAAAAAACAAAACAAAAATCCAATTCTACAAATAGTACATTATATCATATCCAATTCTATATATATATATATATATATATATATATATATATATGTAATGTTTGGTTCACAAGTTTTGCATGAAGAGGTGGAGATTTGAATGCAGCCAAGGATGACTTGCCGGTGTGTTCGCATAACTGCTCATGCATATTTTTGTATAACACATTATTATGATCTCCGGCAAGTTGTTCTTGGCTACATTTTCTTCTCTTCTTCTCATGCGAAACTCTAAGGTGACCAGCGGCGGAACCATATTGAGCTCTGTCTGGCCCAAGTGGCTCCTTTATGCCCCTCAAACTAATGATTTTCGCAAATTTTTTTCTTACCCCTCCCTGAAATTTTCAGTTTGCAATATTTTTAAATTTTGAATTTTAAAGTTTAAATTTTGATATACCTATATTTAAAATTTAAGATATGAGACAAACCAACAATCAACAAGAAATATTATATAAAATAATAATGTTGTGAGCTGTAAACTTTAAAAAGTGAATTAAACATGATTGAAATAATTATAGGGTTGTCTTTGGCAGGTCGTCCTGCTAGTATGACCAGTTTTCTGATTGTTAAATCTGATTAAAATCAAATCAGATTAAAAAATATGCAGAACAGACCGTTACTGATACAAATCTAACAGCTGCAAAAAAAAAAAATATAACTACCTGTATTTTTTTTCTAATCCTTTAGGAAAAACTCCCATAATTATATTGTTGTTTTAATATTGCCTTTTCGTTTAATTTACGCCCCCACATCCCACCTCCCCACCCCCAAAATGTAAATATTTAAAAATTATAATGTTAAAATGCAATTTTGAAAAAAAGTTGGGGTCAAATTTTAATTTTATAAAAATTTTGTGCCAAAATTTAATTTTCCAAAATTTTTAGGGTCAAGATATAATTTTTTTTAATTTGTCATCGAACTATAATTTTTTAAAAATTAAAGGATCAAAATGTAATTTTTAAAAAATTTACTTTGCATTATGCCCCTCAATTTTTAATCAATTATAAGTTCTGACATTGATCTTGTGTTAAAGTGACCCCAAAATACAATTGCGCAACACGAATATGGATTGTAGACCCGCTATAAAATCATATGATACAACACATTAAGAATCAACTGTAGTTTATAATACAACATAAATCACATTAATTTATCATTGGTATAAGTTTAGACAATACAATGGTTATACCAAACATTATTTAATGTATTATTTTGCAATATGATGCTATAATACGTCAAACAAACATGCTGCATTATTCTTTCATTTTACTGGGGAACAATTTACATCTTGTTTATTATTATTATTTTTCTTTTGGAACTTTAGAGAGGGAATTTGAACTCTACACCTAGTGATGTTAAAATTACTGTTAACCTACGTCTTATTTAAACTCTAGATTTAGTGGTGTAGTCAAACAAACATGCTTCACATTATTCTTTCTTTTTATTCGGGAACAATTATACATCTTGTTTTTTATTATTATTTTTATTTTTCAAACTTTAGATGGGGAATTTATACTCTACATCTAGTGATGTTAAAATTACTATTATGCTATGTCTTATTTAAACTCTAGATTTAGTAGTGTAGTCAGGTGTAAAATCACTATTAAGCTTTGACTCAAACCACTAATATTTTGATATCAAAGTTATTTATATTTAAATGAGGATTATAATTAATTTTGTTTATAATTCCGTTAGGATTTATGTATTTTGTTATTATTAGGATTTACATTGATTGGATTTTCAGATTTTCATTAAGAATTGGGACCAAAGTGTCAACTAGTAAAGAGTTAGGACATTTATATGCCAAATACTTTTATTCTTTTGGTTTAAGGGCTATATACACCCCTCTTTATCAATTTATTCAATGCAGTACTTTTCCGTAAATGCAATAACAAAAAATCATATCATTTTTTGCCCTCCTCTATTTTACATGGTGTAATCTCATACTTGACTAACCATAAAAGGCTAAAAGCCACTTTTGGCGTCTCGAGATTTGTCATTTTGATTATTATAATTATCTTTGTGATCCTTTCTATATATCTCTAGAGATTTATAGTTGGCAATTAGGGGCTGTCAATTAGGTGTGAATAGTTGTCAATTTGGTGTGAATAAATCCTAAGGATTAATTATAAGAGATTGATTGATAACCTAATTGATTGATTGATTGATTGATAACCTAATTTATTGATTGACTACTTGTATTCTTGGGAATCATCTCTATTTATAATCATGTACATACTCATTGTAAAGTATCATAGTGAGAATAAATGAAAAAAATTGCTTGATCGGTGGATGTAGGTGAATTGCTGAACCACGTAAAAATTCCTTTGTTCTTTTTTTTTTTTTTTTTTTTTTTTTTCTCTACCTTTTTTCTATATTTTCATGTGAATTTGAGTCTGGCATGTAAAACTTCTGAAATATTGATCTGTTGAGCTAAACCTCTGTATGTTCGAGCACAACTGATGATTCTGCAAGTTCGAGCGCAGTTGATGTTCTTTTGATATGTAAATACATCCTGAAGAAAAATTGTATGGGCTGAAGTCTTGAAGCACCGTCGAAGAGTGCAAACACCCGCGAATTGAATTCAAGATTTGAACTTTTGTATGCAAGCTGGATGAACCAGCCTGAGGGGGAGTATTGAAAGGCCACAAATTACGACACCAAACATTGACCACCGAATACACTGAATACATGCACCCAGCTGTGCCTCTATTTTCCTTGTGATTAGTATTATTAGCTGTAATCCATGTGACTAGTATTATTAGCTGCAATTCGTGATTTTAGGTTGATTTCTTGTATCTGTAAAAGCCTTTTTAAACCGGATGTAATTCTCGTTCAAAGTAAGCTAGTAAAAATGTAGTCCTTCAAGTTTTTCCGTTTTTCTGTATTTTCTCCCTCTCGTTTTTCTCTGTTCTTTCTTTCCTTCTTTATTTTCAAGATTTTGTCCTTCATTTTTCAACATGGCGATGGAACTTGTAGCTATGATAAGTCACTTTTAGCGACCACAAATCTTAAATATTGCAAGATTATCAATTCAAGTGAACTCCATATCAAATATATATGTAAGGGTGATGATCAGCGTTGATTTTAGATAGAGTGAAAATTGAAAAGATCATCTAAAATTTTACACTATATTTTAGTAAGAGTAACTACAACTATAATAGTCATTTTATGTTTTTAACTAAAATAGTTCATAATTTAGCTTCTTTTTTTAAAAAAAAATTTTCTCCACTCCAACCATTAATTGAATGATTAGTTATTTTGGCTAAAGCATTTTCCACTAGCTAAATATAGCTAGCAAGAAATGACTAGCTATTTATTCTTATTATTATTTTATTCTTCATTTTAACATAAAGTAAAAGTTAAAAAAATTATTTATATTTTAAAGTCAAAAAAATATTAAACTACATTATGACTAGTTAAAATAGAGAGTATGGTTGGAGTAACTCACTAAAAAAGTTGCTAACTAAAACAGTTTTCTAATCATTTTAGCTAGAATTTAGCTAAAATTTAAAGAGTTCTTTTGAAGATGCTCTAATTAAGCTATTATCCCTTTTTCTTGAAATAATGAGTATTTTCACCATTGCGTCCCAATACATGTTTCGTTCACAAGTGGTCAAGACCTCTGGCGGATCTAGTTAAATTATTTGTTATATTTCTTTTCCGTTTTCTTTAACGCTTTCTCAAAATATTCATAAAGTATATTTAAACGCAACGCTATAATTTGTTTTCGAATTTTTTTTTTTGTAATATATATGTTTGTGTGTGTATATTTATAATATATCCTATTAATATTATAGCTTTACATGTAATAGTATAATCCCGATCATAAGCTAGCATCGTTAATTCGTTATCAAGTATCATTAATTACTACCGCTAACATCGTTAATTCGTTATCAAGTATCATTAATTACTACCGCTACTTCTACTAGTACCAATGGAATATATTCACCAGCATAGTTTTAATGGTTATTTGAATATTTATTGATTAATGAGTATTGTTATTTTAATCATAAAATATTAATATGACGGTTGTAATAAATTAGATAATTGACCAAAATAATTAATATTAACTAATGAAACTAGATTCTTATCACACCACACCGTCAAATTTCTATATTTAATGGTAACCACCGATAAAAACATAACCATTAAAAACAATTCCATATACATACACTCATGTATTACCTGAAAATGTTCTGTCTTTTTTCCACAAAAAAAAAAAAAAAAAAAAAAAAAAAAAAAAAAAAAAAAAAAATAGAAAAGAGAAGAAATTATTCTATGCCTTTCTAAGAAAGAATATTTGAGAGCCTTGGAGTTGAATTAGTTATATTTTAACTATTTCTAGAAGAGTAGTGCTAAGAATGCTAACTATATATATATATATATATATATATATATATATATATAAAAGCTCACGTGGAACACAAATTGTCATCTTTTAATTAACAAAGTTCCATATTTTAAATTTTTGAAAATTAAAATTATTTTTTATTATTTTTTATAATTACAACACTTAGATGTCATGAAAAAAAAATATATAAAGGTGGACCCCAGTGCCAAAGAAGTTCCCGTACTATGACAAGCTCAAGAGAAAGCTCAATTTCATATGTACGCGGACTTACCCCCTGAAAGAGAGGTCATGTCCGAAATTCAAACCCTGAACCCCGGGTGCAAACACAAGCGCTCCCACCACTGTGTTAAGGCCCGCCTTTCATGAAAAGAAATATATAAATAATAAAATTTGAAATAGCGTTTGTATAACACATTGTATCAATTATAATATTCTTACTAATTTCTGTCAATAATTATGATTATAATACTCGTTTTTCATGACAAATATAATATTGATATTCACGATGGAGATATAAAGTTAGGACTCCTAACATTACTCTTTCAGGAATATAACAAAAGTCCGCTCCACTCCATTTTTGGATACTCATAAAGGATCGAATCAGTTCTATGTGACTGGCATTTCTTCAATGTTTTCCATCCATATATTTGCTAGTAGGGGACACAGCATATCTTTGACCTAATTTCAAACAATATTGATCACTAGGCAAAAGTTAACCAATAATGGACCAGGTGTAACTTTCGAAATAAGCATGGAAATAAAAAGAAGGTTATGCCTTCTCCCAGTTGGTTGAGGACTTTTTTAGTGACAGAGAGTGTTTTGCATACGTTTATGCGATTCTCTAAACATCCACTTTTGGGGATTAATTGGTCAGCCTCTTTCCGCTCCTTCTTCTAGTCACTCCTTTGTCTGGATGGCGTTAGGGCTTATCCTGTAAAAAACACTCCGATACTTACGTCAGACAATTCAAGAGTAAACAAAATGATAGAAGAACAGGCTTCTAAGAATAACTAGAGCAGAAGAAAGCCCCATGTTGTGTCCATTGTATTCTATTTATATGGTGAGCGTCATTGATCAGTGAACATTCTTGATCCCCTCTTATCATGACGCGTTACTATTCCTTCCAAATTAGGATTTCTTTAGGACATTCCTCTTTTGGAAGGTCCCAAGAAATTTCTCGAGTCGGTAGACATCCCTTTCAATTTTGCTATTCACTTAACAAGTATCATGTTTCCATTAGTTGTGTCAATTAATCCTGGGGAGGGGGAACGCGTGTCTTGATTTTGGGACATTATTTTCCCCTAACACGTGGCGTTCCGCATAATATCTTTGACCTTGGTCTATCTCAATATGTCAGAGTTCTCTAGTGATATCAATCTGGCGCCTCAATCGAGGTCCGCACTTTCCCTCAACTAAGGTGGACGTTGATTGCTGCATTCAATCATTATGCGGCCTTTTCCTCAAGTTGTTTTCCCTAGTCCTGTTTTTGATACGAACCATTGACACATGACACGATCCAAGGATGGGAGTGGAAATCTCCCCAACAGCATATTTGCTCCCGGACCGAGTAGGATAATTTGCCCTTCAACAAAAATGTTAGAAATTACAATGTGCCCCATTTTATAAGGTTGGCCCACCATTAATATATGGTGGGTCCATATCTCATCACCGTTGCCATATAATAATTTATTTTTTTTTTTTTTAAAAAAAAGCAGAACAATAAGTTTAACTCTAAGTTTTTGTGCAGCTTTCTTTAAGCACCACATATTAATTGGCTAAAGATATAGATAATGAAACAAGATGATAGATAGGGGATACCAATAGCTAACAATCTCTCTTTTCTATTCTTGTCAAAGCTTATCATTATATAGTTCATTCACGCCATCCCAGAAAAGAAGAATCATCTTTATCTTTTTGAGAAATAGAATCGTCTTTATGAAACACAATATAGATTTCCCGTAAAACGGAATGATTTGATTCTGGACCACAAAATCATTGGGAGATCATTGCATCCAGCTCAGCAGAATTCTCTTTATTCTTATGAATATGTCAAGTAGGCCCAAATTTGCGAACAATAGTCATATACATTATAGACCGTGAAAGAATAATATTGTATGAGAATAAGAATAACTTCAACTAAATCCATAAACCTACACTACTCTAGGTGGTTCAAATGCCCTATAAAAGGCTGTAATGTTTGGGAAGTCAGGTATATCATGTGAAGAAAATCCATATAATTAGACCAATATTTCTATATAAATGTGTGTGTATATATATACACACACTTCTATATGTATATAGCTCTATAGTATTAGTAACATATACTATTTTGGTGAATGGTCGAAGAGTCTTTGCATGAAAGGGTGGAGAGTGGGAATGCAGCCAAGGATGACTTGCCGGCATTTGCCTAGTATTAATAAGGAATTCTACAAAAGAATATATATATATATATATATATATATATATATATATAAAGTGTTCTGGCTAGGTCTTGTTGGCGGGTTGTCCTTGGCTACATTTGGCTCTTCACATTTGATGTAAGCCTCTGAGACTAACGTAAAACAGATTGGAATTATTGAGATTTCATTTTCCTTTTATTTTAGTTTCCTTGCAAGTTACAGATCTACTCTGCTATCTCATGATACAAGTTTGAGGTAAAGGCGTCTTATTTTTCTTCATGTTTGAAGCTATTTTTTCATCTAACATATATAAATATAAATATATATATATATATTACTGAAATTTTCTGTGAAGGCATGAGTATGAAATGAGGTTTCTTTGTTCTTGTGCATTGCGCGGGACTATTTACAAGGATCCGGATGTGCGGGGCTAGATTAGAATTTTAATTTGTGTGCTCAGAAAATTGTTATGAATTCCAATATACCGTTAAGAGACAACATCTCTTGCTATAAATTTTTTTTTCTTAAAAGAAGTTTCTTTTATTTGTCGTCTTACATGACGAGATCTCACCTAACACAATTCGTACTTGTTTTCTAAATGCGATAGATTTGGCTTCTAAAGAGAGAGAATGACATTTCCAGCTAATTAGCTGGTACTATAAATTACTCCTATCCTAAAAGAAAGCTACCAATTATTACGAGTGCCCTCTTCAGATTTCCAGCAATATTTCAAGCATGGGAGTGTCTGAAAGAACAAACGAACGAAAATGACAAACCTAAGCTATGAATCAGTATCTATTAGGCTTGTTATTTAGTTTTCTTTGTCGTTTCCAGGTTTAGCTTCTATTAGAAGCTTCTCCGTATTTCCAGCTATATATATATAGCTTTTTTGTAATTATCATAGTAATGAAGCATTATCATTTTCCCTCAGTTTTCCTTTCTCGATCTTGATATGGTATCAAAGAGAAAATCACGCTTCATTTTTTGATTGATTTCAGATTTTTGCTTTGTTGATTCACGGTTGATTTGTTCAATCATTTGTTTGATTGATCGTTGTCTTTTCCTTCGATTCAATCATCTGTTTCTTCCTCAGCTTCTTTTTTGTTCCGATGGCAAGCTCCAAAGCTGAAAATGGCAAGTCTGCCATTGACGATCCTTCGAGTTCGTACTTCTTGCATCATTCAGATGGTCCAGGTTTGCTTCTAGTTTCTTAAGCTCTTACGGGGGACAATTACACTTCGTGGAGTCGAGCAATGTTGATTGCTCTCTCAGTTAAGAACAAAGTAGGGTTTATTGATGGATCCATAGCGAAACCACATGAAGATGATTCTAATCTGTTAGCTTTCTAGATTAGGAACAATAATATAGTGATTTTGTGGATCCTGAACTCAGTTTCTAAGGAGATTTCTGCTAGTGTGATTTTTTCTGAGTCTACGTATGAGATCTAGTTAGATTTGAAGGATAGGTTTCAGCAGAGCAATGGTCTACAAATTTTCCAGTTACGTTACGAGCTGGTGAACTTGCTGCAAGACCAGAACTCAATTAGTGTATATTTTACACAGCTGAAGACATTATGGGATGAATTAAGCAATTTTCGTCCTTCCTGTTCTTATGGAAGATGTACCTATGGAGAAGTCTGAAATCTCAATGAATATTATCAAATGTAGTACATAATGTCTTTTCACATGGGTTTAAATGACTCATATTCACAGATTAGAGGCTAGTTGCTGCTCATGGATCTTCTATCTCTTATTAACAAGGTTTTTACCTTTGCTACCCAAGAGGAACATCATCGGTCTATTAGTAGTACAGCTGGTTCTGATACTACTAATACCATGGTGTTTGTGGCCAAATCTGTTGAACATAAGCCAGAAAGGTCCAATACACAGGGCAATGGCGGTTCAAAGTTTTATAAGAAGGAGAGGTCGTTGTGTACACACTGTAAGTTTCATGGCCATATGGTTGATAGATGCTACAAGCTTCATGGCTATCCTGTAGGGTACAAGCCAAAGCCAAAGTAACCGTATGGTGAACAACAAAGCAATTCTGTTCATCAGGTCTCTAGAAGAAAGGCTAAGGTGGACACATAGTCTGGTAATTTGCTTCAGCAATTGAGTCCTGCCCAGTGTCAGCAGTTGCTGGCCTTGCTGTCCAATTAGCTAGCACAGTCCACCTGTGTTTCTCATGATCAACCTGAGACATCAACCATTACTTATGCTACAGGTACTTATTCTACAGTTGCCTTGAATACAATTGGGTCCATTTCCAAGTCTTGGATTGTTGATTCTGGAGCCTCATGACATATATGTTCACAAGCAGAATTTTTCATGTCTTTGAAACCGTTGCAAAACTCTAGTGTCATGCTACCTAAGCACACTAGTATTCTTGTCTCTTTGTATGGAGATGTGAGAATAAGTTCAAAGATATTGCTTAAAGATGTGCTCTTTGTGCCACAATTTAGATTCAACCTAATTTCAGTAAGTGCACTAACCACTAATGCAAGGGTGACTTTGGGTTTCCTGTCTAATTCTTTTCTGATTCAGGATACCAACACTAAGAAGGTGATTGGCAGGGGTGAAAGGCTGGATGGTTTATATGTTCTAGATGCTAATAATTGTGGATTGTTATCTACTGATGTCAACCCAATTTCTCATTTTTCTATGAATAATGTCTCTGCCAAAATTTGGCATGCTAGGCTTGGTCATTTGTCTTTCAAAAGGTTAGCCGTTTTGCAGAAACAATTAGATGTTGATGTTTCCAAGATTAATAATGAAGTCTATGTTATGTTTGTCCATTAGTTAAATAGCGCAAATTATCATTTGATTCTCATAATCATTTATCTGCCTCAGCTTTTGATTTGGCGCATTGTGATGTCTGGGGTGCATATCACATTTCTTCACATGCTGGTTATAGATATTTCTTAACCTTGGTTGATGATTGCACTCGTTTTACATGGATTTATTTACTTAGACAGAAATCAGATGTTCTTACTATAGTTCCTAAGTTCTGTAACATGGTAAAGACTCAATTTAATGTTTCTATTAAGAAGTTTATGACAGACAATGCTCGGGAATTGGCTTTTACTGAGTTGTTTGATAGACTTGGGATACTACATCAATTTTCTTGTGTTGACACACCTCAACAAAATTCAGTTGTTGAATGTAAGCATCAACATTTGTTGAATGTTGCACGGCCTCTCTACTTTTAGTCTAGAGTACCTATCAAGTTTTGGGGTGAGTGTATTCTTACTGCCACCTTTTTGATTAATAGAACTCCTTCACCCTTGTTGCTTAATAAAACGCCTTATGACTTGTTATTTGGCAATGTGGTTGATTATTCTCATTTTTGAGTCTTTAGGTGTTTAGTTTTTGCATCTACACTTGTGGCTCATCAACAAAATTTTAGCCTAGAGCACGAGCATGTGTTTTATAGGTTACCCGCCTAGTGTTAAGGATATAGGTTGTTGGATTTACAATCTCGGGAGATTCTTATTTCTCAAGATGTGGTTTTCCATGAGGAGATTTTTCCTTTTCATTTGATAGGGTCTAATGAAACAATCCTTGATCCTTTTCCTAATTTTGTTTTACCCAATCCCACAATTGGTCATCATCATGAGGTTGCTCCTGATTTTCCTGATCTTGGTTCTCCTGAAATTCCTCAGTCCCCAATGGTTTCAGGGGTGCTTGATTCATCTGTCAGGCAGTCTAGTAGGCCTGTTTGACCTCCCTCTTACCTTCGAGATTTTCATTGTACTCATTTGGTTTTTAACTCTACATCCACGGTTCTTTATCCTTTGTCCAAGGTTCTAGATTATAGCGAACTTTCTCCTTCTTATAGGAAGTTTGTTATGAATGCTTCTTCTTCTATAAAACCACGTTTTTATCATTAGGTAGTTAAGCATGTTGAATGGAGGGATGCCATGAGAGATTAATTAATGGCTATGGAAGCCAATCATACTTGGCAAATTGTCCTTTTGCCTAAAGAAAAAAAAAATCCATTGGTTGTAAATGGGTGTATAAGGTTAAGCATAAACCAGATGGGTCGGTTGATAGATTTAAGGCTCGTTTAGTGGCCAAAGGTTTTACACAACCGGAGGGTGTTTATTTTTTTGAGACTTTTTCCCCTATGGCTAAGTTGGTCACCAGTAAAGTCCTTTTGGCTTTGGCCGCGAGTCAAAAATGGCACTTGTTTCAAATGGATGTCAATAATGCTTTCCTTAATGGTGACTTGTTTGAGGAAGTTTACATAGACCTTCCCCTTGGCTATAGTGTTCACCATGGGACTAGGTTACATGGCATTTAGGGGGCGCAAGCTTCCACTGGTACCAGGTTCATTTGTAAACTCAACAAGTCCATATATGGTCTGAAGCAAGCTTCCCGGCAATGGAATTCAAAGTTTGCTTGTGCCTTGATCCAGTTTAGATTTGTACAATCCAAATCCGATTATTCTTTATTTGTGATGGGTGAAAGTGATTCTTTTATTGCTTTGCTAGTTTATGTTGATGATATCATCATCACTGAGCCTAACTTGGAGGTTGTTGATCATTTAAAATAGTTTCTTCATAGTCAATTCAAGCTCAAAGATTTAGGTCCTCTGAAGTTCTTCCTTGGGATTGAGATAGCCAGGTCTGATGCTAGAATTGTGCTTTCCCAGAGACATTATGCCCTACAGTTGCTTTAAGATTTGGGGTTCCTTGCTTGTAAACTAGCCACTATGCCAATCGATGCCAAGGTGTCATTAGCTGCCAAAGAAAGGGTTCTTTTGACTGATGCTTCTCAATATAGAAGGCTGATTAGGAGGCTTCTTTACCTCACCATTACTCGGCCAAAAATCACCTTTGTTGTGCACAAGTTGAGCCAATTTCTGGCCAAGCCTCGAGAACCTCATTTGCAGGCAATTCATCATTTGCTTCATTACATTAAAGCAAGTCCAGGTTAAGGTCTTTTTTATTCTACAGCTTCTTCGATTCAGTTGAAGGCTTTTTCTGATGTAAACTGGGGTTCTTGTCCAGATTCTCGAAAGTCTATGACAGGTTTTTGTGTCTTTATGGGTGATTCTCTAGTTTCTTGGAAGTCTAAGAAGCAAACTACAGTTTCTCGATCCTCTGGTGTCTGTTGAGGTTGAATACAGGGCTTTGGCATCTACTGTAAGTGAATTGATCTGGTTGCGACAGTTATTGTCAGATTTTTCTCTTAATTTGGCTTCTCCTACCATACATTTTTGTGATAATCAGGTTGCGATTCATATTGCGTCCAATCCTATTTTCCATGAGCGGACTAAGCATATTGAAGTGGATTGTCATTTTGTTCGTGATGTGGTTTCTAAAGGATTGGTGAAGCTCCTGCTGATTCGATCTCAGCATCAGCTTGCAAACCCTTTTACTGAAGCCCTGTCTTGGCCGTTACTTCATTCCTCTTTACGCAAGATTGCCATCAAGGACATTCATAGTCCCTCTTGAGGGGGCGTATTAGGCTTGTTATTTGGTTGTAATTAAATATGCTGAGCTGGCAAGTTGTTTTGTAATGTTATTTAGTTTTCTTTGTCGTTTCCATGTTTAGCTTCTAGTAGAAGCTTCTCCGTATTTCCAGCTATATATATAGCTTTTTTGTAATTATCAAAGTAATGAAGCATTATCATTTTTCCTCAGTTTTCCTTTCTCGATCTTGATAGTATCCGATATTATAAGAGAGAATGGCGAGGTCGATATAGTCTCACTGTTGAAACTTGTCGGGAAAAAACACACAGAAAAATAAACGGAAACAAAAATAACAAAAAAATAAAAAAGACAAAGATTTAGGTGGTTCGAAAAAATTTCCTACGTCTATGGAAGAGGGAGAAAAACTTCACTAACAATTTTAGAATTACACACTCAACAAACTTTCTCTCTTTCTCACTCTACCCAAAATTCCTTATGCCCTTTGTCTATCTCTCTCCTCACTTTTCTCTCTTTTTGTCAAAATGAGGCACTCTTTCTCTTCGCTTTTCTCTTAGAACATAAAGTCTTACACAAAATACTTATTTATTGACTCTTAATAACCCTTGTCTAAAAACAAAAAATAGTTACTTACCGAAAACACGAAATAGTAACTTTCCCAAGACTAATTTGTGCAATATGTAAATTGACTAAACCCTACAATATGCCTATTTTTGTTATACTAGCATAAATCAGATGACTAAACCTTGAAATTCATCAAGGAACATAAAATATAAATGGCTTATTTGTACAATATGCAATGACAGACATCTTAAAGAGAAGAAATATTCATATTTTTATACTTTGTGCTTTAAGTTTATTCAAAATATATACATTCAGTTTTTGATTTCATCAAATATATACCTTCAAATTAGATTTAATATACAAATCTATACCTTATATTGGTTAATAATTGATTTAGACCTTTAAAATGACCAAACTATCCTTAAGAAAAAGAGGGGAAATAAAACTAAAACTTTAAAATATTACAAAAAAAAAATTAAAAACAAAAAAAAAACTCATTTCAATGGTATTTTACATATTTTTTAGGTTAAAACAGTAATTATACAATTTATTTTGTTTTTTGCTTTTTATTTTTTATTCAAGGGTATTTTAGGTATTTTTAAGGTTAAAATCGAGAGTTGACAATGGAAAAGTATAAATTTAGGTATTAAATTTAATTTGAAAGTATATTTGATGAGATAAAAAACCGAATGTATAGTTTTTTAATAAACCTAAAATACAAGGTATAAAAAGGTAAATATCCCTAAAGAGAATTAAACTTGAGGTGTGATCATGCAAATGCATAATTACATATTTCACAGTCGAGTGAAAATCACATTTTCTTGTCTTAATTAGCTCTACCTCAAGTACAGGGGCACCAAGAATTGATATATGAGTATTACTTCGCTTACTACAGCAGATAAAATTAACTTGCTCTATTCAGTTACTTTTTTCTCAAGCCATTGTACAAATAGTTTTTTTTTTTTTATGTCAATTTTTCCAAGAACCCGATGCTACAATTTTCGTATATTTCTAAGCAATTGTTAATTGTTGATGCATTATCCGTGTCAAGCCTTTAATCGTCAGAAGAGTTTATAATGATATCGTTCAATATCCGTCCTAGATCGTCATGTCATATTCATCCTTTATAAAGCATCTATTTGATAAACTGCAACTACATTGGAAGGACCAATAACACGAACCTCCAAACTGATACGTGAATTGACAATCATTTGGTCGTTAACGTTTTTTGTTACATAAAGAATACTATCTCTTTTTAGTTTTCTTGATCTCCACTGTTAATTTGGGTATCAATTTAGAGGCAAATCTAATCGGTTCTTTAAATGTAGTTACAATATATATTGCTATACAAGAGATCAATAAAATAATGTTTATTTATATAGAAGACAATAATAGAAATCAACTTGAAATTTGAAACCAACTTGAAGCGGATAATAACCTAAGGATCGATGTATATTGCTCAAAGGATCATGGAAATCGTAGCATTGGACTTCGGAATGAGTTAAGAAAAATTGAAGCACATAATATATATATATATATATATATATATATATATATATATATATATATATATACACCCGAACGATCATTTATGGTTTTCCTTTTCCTTCTCCTTTTGTTTTGTTGCATCCGCTCATTACCTCTATATATATGCTTTTAAACCAAGGAACGGATACATATTATGACATTCTCTCAAAACCTATATATTTATTATACACACACACACACACACACACACACACACACACACACACACAGATATATATATATATATATATATATATATATATATAAACATATAACGGCTTCAAACAAAACCCCAGTTATATTATGATGCAGAGTGAATGATTGCTGATGAAGACAAACCCGTTAACCGGTTAGACATATCCGCTTAATCGGACGATGAACACTAAAAGTTCCGAAGTTGACTTTTAAGCAGCGTCTTTAGTTTTCAATTTCAAGATTATTCCTATTTTACTATTTACCATTTAGTTATCAATCATTAATTTCGAATTTTAAAATAGGATTAGTTTCTTTCAATTCGAATTTGAACTCTAATTTTAGAATAGGGTAAGTTTCTTTTAATTTCAATTTTGAATCTTCTATTTAAAGAGGATTGCATGATTGCTATTTTGAGTTGATTAATTAATGAAATTTTAGATATTCTTATCTACTTTTGCTTGCTTATAGGCATTCCTTGAATCAACAAATTATTATTACTCGCACGCTATTTTTCTAGTATTCTTCGAGAATCAATGGACTACAAGTTTATCCTACGCCTTCACTACATTAGTTGGTATTAGAGCATCGATTTTCTACCAATTTTTGTTCCGAGATGCCCCGGCCCCGACACGCAGAGGTGTCCCTCGCCAGGCTGCAGGTGAAATTGTAATTGTATCGAAGTAAATCAGTCATTGGTTGCCCAATAATTGCCCTATATCTGTCAAGAATAGCATTTTACCAACGATTTTTTCTCCGCCGGTAAAAGACCTCTTTCTTGTAGTGACTTGCCACCACCACAGCAGCAGAAGTCGAACTCTTACGCCAACAGATTGACTCCCTCTCACGAAAAATCGCGGCCCTTCAGCCCATTGGTCCACCACCAACCGTTGCTGAAGACGTCACTGAAGACATACTGTTTAAGCCGCCGCCAACCTTTGACAAAGATGATTTCGTGAATGATGTCTTTGTTCCATTTGTGGCAGATAAAGGACCATTTTTTGATATTGAAGATGAGGTCCAAGATGTTGAATTTGGTCCAATCTTTGACGACATGGACGGAGAAAATGAAGATCAAACAATTAATTTATGATATACTCTTTGACAAAAGTGACGTAGAGGATGAAGATCAAGAATACAATTTTCACCCATATTTAGCAATAAGAAAAGGTGAGGGAGAGGACGATCCTCATCTCAGATTTCAACATGGTCAATATTAAAGAGGATTTGCTAGAAAAGAATCATGATGTCTGTATTTAGAGTTGTTTTTGTTTTTATTTTTCATGTTTTTCGGGAAAGAAAAAATAAAGACTCGAGAAAAACGGCATTTGGCAATATTAAAGATAAAAAACTGAAAATGAAAACGATTTTTTAGTTTAGTGTAAAATGGTAGAGAAATAAAAAACGATTTTTAGTCATTTTTTCATTTTTGTTTCCGTTTTCTTCTCTCTCAAGTAGAGAGAGATATATAGATATTAATGGATTTTTTTATACTAAAAGGAATCTCTTGATAAAACTACCAAACACATTTTTAAAAATAATTTATGTTTGAGATTGAAAACGTTTTTATTTTCATTTTCATACAAAAAATAAAATCATTTTAGAATGAGTTCCAAAGGCACCCGATATTTTTTTTGCACCGTGTCTCCTTCACAAAAGCACATTTTAAGAGGTAGTTCCTAAAGCATTCATGTTGAAACTTGACATGATTGATTTTATTTTGCCTTATTCGGAAAATGATCTATTCAGCGAATTAAAAAAATTCATGGCTCCAGGACTGGATCGTTGACAACTTATGAAGAAGATTGTTCTCTACTCATATCAATTGAGGCTACTTCGGATTCGAGGAGGAATCTTTTCTTCAATATTTTTAATGTCAATGTTTTGGTTTCTGCTGTGGTCAACAACGATTCAAAGTTTGAGGTTAAATCCTTTCCTACCTGGAGGGACTGATGCAACTGTGTATGGCTACTTATGGAGACCAATTGGTTAACCGGTTGAACACATCCGATTAACCGGATGATGGAGACTAAAAATTCCGAAGTTGACTTATAAGCAGCGTTTTTAGTTTTCAATTTTAAGATTATTCTTGTTCTGGTGTTTCTCATTTAGTTATTGTTAATTTCAAATTTTAGAATAAGCTTAGTTTTTTTTTTTTTAAAAAAAAAATTTGAATTACTTTCAATTTTGGATTTTCTATTTAAAGTGGACTGTCGGATTTTAATTTTTCAGTGATTGATTAATAAAATCTCAGAGATTATTTATCTCCTTTTTTCTTTTCTTTTTTTTTTTGGGTATTTTTTGAATCAATAAATTACTCGCACATCTATTTTTGGGCATTCTTCAAGAATCAGACTACTATATTATCCTATGCTTCCGCTACATTATATTTTCCATAGCAATATTAAATGAACGGTAGCCATAATGCTACAAACGAATTTTCCCTAAAAAAATAAAAAGCAAAAAGTCTTTAGGGAATTTTCAGAATTCTGTGTTGATAACTTGAGAAAATGCTCTTATATAAAGTGCATATATTCATCTCATGCCGTATCAAATACCAATAGTCACAACCTAAATGAAAACCACTCATCTATACTATTTTATAATTCCTGTCACAATCTCTTCTCTTGCCTTCATATATATTCTATATTCCTCAACAATCGCATGTCAACCATTCGCCCAAATCTGGCTACATTGTCATATATAAGTTCATTGCGCAACTTGCGTTGACCAGAGATCAGATTTATTGACATTTCGAAGATTTGCTGAAAACCCCACCACGATTTTTGTAATGGCATGCATGGCCATCACGTGTTCGTGTCTGATGAGAGAGAGACAGAGAGCGCGGCACTGGGGCCCAAACTGACAGGGAAATTCTACATTTTAACTCTCATATTGACACGACCATCACCTTTTCCTGGCTATATATATATATATATATATATATATATATATGTATGTATGTATATATGTGTATATATATATATATATATATATATATAGTTGTGTGTATAAATAGATATGTGCTCAACACAACACACACAAAGAAATGGTGTTTGGAAAATGTTAGTAAGATTACATGCTCTTAATTTGGTCCGCATCGCGTGAAAGCAAAGAGAGTGCAATAAAGCCAAGAATGAATTGCCGCCGGTTTTCTTTGTATACAAACGTATATATGCACGAATGCATTTCTGTCGGCAGTCCGTTCTTGGCTATATTGGGCTCTTTTTCCTTCATGCAATGCCATGACACAACACCTATATAAACTTCCAAGAGAAGTATTTTGTTTGGGAAACGTTGTGCTTCATATATACCAAGAGAAGTACTATTTTGTTTGGGAAACGTTGTGCTTCATATATATATATATATATATATATATATATATATATTCCGATAGCTTGCGTTTGTCAACCTTTATAGTTCATATGCATTTGTGATGGACTAGAAATAAGGTGAGGCAGGTTATTTTGGAAAGAGCTCGGGTTTTCCTTGTGTTAGTGTTTATAGTCTATACTTGTGATAAAAGGTTACCACAATACTAGTGCTCCAACAAGATAAATTTTGTATCCCGGAATTTTAGCTAAATCTCACATTTGTCTGTCTTTTTTCCTTTTTTTTTTTTTTTAATCTAAGAAATATTTCTTATGTTTTCCAGATGTTAAAGAGATGTTGACGCAATTTGCGAACCCATGATGAGGTGGGTCATTACGGTCGTGGACCCGCGACCAGGCCGACGACATCTGACCCCTATAGATAATGATAGCTGTTGTTTTGGTGAGAAATAGACACGCCTACAATTTCTTGTGATCTATTTTTCAACTATCCTACAGTGGGCAACTATGGTTGGAAATTTCTGTATCACGGTAGACCACCTTCAGTATCATTGTAGGATAACATCGATCACCAATGGGCTACTATAATATATGATGATAGAGAAAAGGATAGAAATACTACTTAGAGTACATGAGTCTAGATTTTTATCTTTTACTCTCGATTAATATCTTTTAGTCAAAGAACTTCATAGAGTCATCTACTACGAAGTTAATCTCCGTTCTTGAATGAATCCTCCTATCCTTCGTAGAGTCGTCTTTTGTCATTTTTTTTCTTAGCCAAGAGATTCTAGCATATTAAAAATCCTATTTATAGTCAAATCCTTGCATTGCTTCGAAGTAGCGCCGCGACTCTGGTTTTGGACGCCACGGCACTGAGCGGAGATTTTCTTCACTCGTAAAATAGCGCCATGGCTCGATTGCACAAAGCCTAGGGTCTCTTTTCTCAGTGTTTTTGTATTGCAACTGGACTATTTCAGAGCCTAGGTACCATCTTTAAAGGCCGCAAGTCTCCAATATCAATGTCGCTCCAGGAATTACTCCAACACTCACCTACGAACTCCAAATGATGTTAATCTGCAAAATCAACTAAAATCGCATAAATTCTCTATTAAAACTACTCCAAAACTAGCATAACACTCCATTAGAAGTATCTAAAAATAAGCATAAATCCAATATATCAAATACCCCCAAACTTGAGATTTCGCTAGTCCTCGAGCAAAAGAAAAGTAAAGAAAAGAGAATAAAGAAATTAACCCTCAAAGCAATAAAAGAAACGAAGTATCAGTGACAACTTGTTGATGATTTGACAATCTTGCCTCAGAAATTCCACATAATTAGTAGCTCAAGAGAGGCTTCAAAAATCATATTCCATGTAGAATTTCAATCTTAATGCCAATTTCTATATCACTTAAGGCTCCATGAGTGTGTGTGTGTGTGTGTGTAAAGTTTTTCATTGTCAACCATTCGCAGTCGGAATAGTTTATGCAACCCAAGTTCTTTAAAAATGGATCTCTTAGTTGAGTATGTTTAGAACTCTATAGGCTGGTTTTTCAAATCACTCTCCACCAATGTAGAACAAACACCAAACCAAGGATCATTAGGACTTTATTCGGCTTGTAACGTGAGGCTTGGGTTCAAGGTAGGATAAGGGATCCTACTTTTGGCTTAAGTAACTCACATGTACACAATCATTCCATGTTCTTTTCATGAGCTTCTTCAATTTTCCTTAAATCTCCCAAACTTGCTTTCAAACCTCCATTTGTAACCCACTTTATTCATCATTAATTTTTCTTTTTTTTTTTTTTTTACACACCCCCAAACTTATTTTTTTTACTTGAGCGCACAAAGTAGGGTGTCTAAGTTGTCATCCGTCAATTTTTTTTTTTTTTTTTTCAAGCTCCTCCCATCCTCCCAAAATTGTAATATAGCTCTAAATATTCTTCTCTAATGATCATATGCACATAAGTGAAGGGTCAAATGAGGGAATATTAGTTAAAGCTAGGGAATTTTCAGAATTCTGTGTTGATAAGTTGAGAAAATGGTCTCATATAAAGTGCATATATTCATCCCATGCCGTATAAAATACCAAAAGTCACAACCTAAATGAAAACCACTCATCTGTACTATATATAATTCCTTTCAGGATCTCCTCTCTGGCCTTCATAAATACTCTATATTCCTCAACAATCGTATGTCAACCATTCGCCTAAATCTGGCTATAATGTCATATATAAGTTCATTGCGCAACTTGCGTTGACCAGAGATCAGATTTATTGACATTTCGAAGATTTGCTGAAAACCCCACCACGATTTTTGTAATGGCATTCATGACCATCACGTGGTCGTGTCTGATGAGAGAGAGAGGGGCACTGGGGCCCAAACTGACAGGGAAATTCTACATTTTAACTCTCATATTGACATGACCATCACCTTTTCCTGGTTATATATATAGTTCTGTGTATAAATAGATATGTGCTTAATACCACACACACAAAGAAACGGCGTTTGGAAAATGTTAGTAAGATTATATGCTCTTAATTTGGTCCGCATCGCGTGAAAGTAAAGAGAGTGCAATAAAGCCAAGGATGAATTGCCGGCGGTTTTCTTTGTATACAAACTTGTATATGCACGAATGCATTTCTGTCGGCGGTCCGTTCTTAGCTATGTTGGGCTCTTTTTCCTTCATGCAATGCCATAACACAACACCTCTATAAACTTTCCGAGAGAAGTATTTCGTTTGGGAAATGTTGTGCTTCATATATACACACACACACACACACACACACACACATATATATATTCCGATAGCTAGCGTTTGTCAACCTTTGTAGTTCATATGCATTTGTGATGGGACTAGAAATAAGGTAAGGCAGGTTATTTTGGAAAGAGCTTGGGTTTTCCTTGTGTTAGTGTTTCCAGTACATATTTGTGTTAAAAGGTAACCACAATACTAGTGCTCCAACACGATAAATTTTGTATCCCTGAATTTTAGCTAAATCTCACATTTGTCTGTCTTTTTTTTTTTTTTTTTTTATAATCTAAGAAATATTTCTTATATTTTTTAGATTATCCCAGATGTTAAAGAGATGTTGACGCAATTTGCGAACCCATGATGAGGTGGGTCATTACTGTCGTGGACCCGCGACCAGGCCGACGAGATCTGACCCCAATAGTTCATGGCAGTTGTTGTTTTCGTGAGAAATAAACACGCCTGCAATTTCTTGTGATTTGTTTTTCAACTATCCTACAGTAGGCAACTATGGTTGGAAATTTCAGTATCACGGTAGACTACCTTCAGTGTCATTGTAGGATAACATCGATCACCAATGGGCTACTATAATATATGATGATTCCTTACTCTTGATTCATATCCTTTAGCCAAAGAATTTTATTAATCAAAAGTAAGGGATAAAAATCTAGATTCATGCACTCTTAAAGAAAAGTTAAGTAATTTTCTCATAATTGGTATTAAATTATTTTTTCTTTCTAATTACTCAGTTAAATTTTTTTTTAACAAACATATCACTACTCAAATATTTTCATACAATCCTCTATATAGGTTAGATGTGTTTTGACTAATTTTGTTATTATTTTATATCCTAAAATATTTTTTTTTTCAAAAATACTCTTAATCATATATTTTTTTTTTTCATATGTGCACCTTAATTAGCTTTCTATTTTATTTTTTAAAATATTTTTTATATTTAGAAAATAAAACAACTACTTAAATAATTATTCTCAAATTTGCCCTTACCAAATAATTTTCTAATTTTCTATTTAATATAATGTTCTATAAGAATAGGGTTTCATTTTCACAATAAAGATATAATATTATTCTTAAACTAACTAAAAATAAGTTAACGAAATCACCATTTTATGTAGGGGAAACACCACATGATAAAATTGACTCAAAACACTTCAATAGCCCAACTCAGCTTAAAAGATTAACCAGTTAGGTTTTGAGTCCTTCTAACTATATAAATTATAAGGAAATGAGACAAACATCCATTAGAGTGCATATGTCTGGATTTATATCACTTACTCTTTATTAGTATCATTTTTAGTCAAATAACTATTTTAGTCAAAAGGGCATTAATCAAGAGTAAATGGTAAAAATTCAGACTCACGCACTCTAAGGGTAAGTTCAACAATTTTCTCATAAAATCATCTACGGGATATGAGACAAATACCCCTTAAAGTGTACAGTTATGGGTTCTTATCCCTTACTTTTAATTAATATTCTTTTTAATCAAATAATGATATTACTCAAAAGGTTATTGATCAAGAGTAAGAGGTAAAAATTCATACCAATGCACTCTAAAGCTAAATTCAATAGTTTCTTCTAATCATTTACCATCCCCTTCTATTTTCGATATGGGAAAACACGCACTTTTCTCAATATTTTAAGTACTTTTAAGCTCAAAACATCAAAAGAATATAATTGTTTCCTATTTCTATTTTAAGTTTTTTAGTTAAAAATTCAATCAAAGCTCTTGATAGATGTATTAGCGCACTTATAACTAATTTAAGACATTCTTTTATAAATATATCATACATTAAACTTATAAAAATGAGAAAAGCACTGAAAAAACTAGATCTCACTCATTTCGATAGTTCAAATTACAACTCAAGTTTTTACTACAATATTTTCTCTCATAAAAATTTAAATTTATTTATTTATTTATTTTGTTAAGGTGTTTTCACTAACATAAATTAACTTTTAACTCAAATTCTCAAGTCAAACAAAAAAAAAAAAAAAAAAAAAAAAAAAAGATGCCCTAATAACTATTAAAACGGCAGGAAACAATACAACAATCGCCGCTTTTAGCAACGACTACTTTAGCGATGACATATGTCATTGCTAAAAGACACAAACAGTTGGCGACGACGCAAGGAGATTTATAGCGGTAACATGTCGTGCTAAAAGTTTTATCATAACGGTCAACTTCTTAGCAACGAAATGTCGTCGCTACATCTTTTTGCCACCATTGCATGCCTAATGGTGAAATTTTTAGCGACAACTTAGGTCCAAAAAATTTTTCGCATGCCTGACTTAAAAATATTCAGCGAAAAATTTCAATAGCTTTAGCGACAACATGTGTCGTCGCCAAAAGTTGTAAAACTAAATTTGGTGACTTGGAAATTTTCTTGAAAATTTTAACCTTTAGCAACGACGTAAAGCTTTTTTTTAGGCGGTTAAATCAAAATTTTTGGGGACTTTTGTCGTCACTAAAAAGGTTCTTTAACACACCCAATTTTTTAATGATGTGGCATACAATTGGCGATGACATGGTCACTTTTAACAATGACATTTGTCATTGCCAAAAGGGTCTAAGTATAAACCAGATCACATAACCCTTCTTTCCCATTTCTTTCTTTCTTCTTTTCTTCTCTCAGGTGCCCATAATTTCCTCCAAGCTCCTTCGCCTCTATAACCCCAAAACAACCAAAACTCTTCACCATTTCTCAATCAAATCAGCCCCCACAACTATTTTGTTAAGTTTTCTCCTAATTTGAACCCAAAAAATTTAAAACTCCCTATTTGCCAAAACCTTTTTTGGGTAGAAATTTGGACGCCACCGCCAAACTTTGTGGCCTCTGGTGGCTGTTGACTTTGCCCGAAAACAATCACCCTGTTCTTGTGGTGATTAATTGTGAGTTTTTCTTGTTTTTTTTTTTTTTTTTTTTGTAAACTTGTTGATGTTGTAGTTGTTGGTGTTGTTGTTGATTTTACTGTTGTTATTGTTGTTGTTCTTATAGTTGGTGTTGTTGTTGGTGTTGTTGGTGTTGGTAGGTTAGGATAATATTGAATTATAAATGAAATTTGTTTTGTTAAATTGGTTATGTTAATAGGGTTTTTTATAAAATATTTATGTTGTAATTGTATAAGTTATGTGAGTCTGGATTCTTACATATCTTGATGTTAGTAGTGATTTTATTAGTTTTTTTGGTACTGAATTGATTTTAGGTGTATATTATTGTTTAAGTTTTTGGTTATGTGAAAAAGAAATAGAAAATATATATTAAAAAAATCTTAGGAGGTTTAGTAAAGAATTGATAAAATTTAATAACAAAATAATTGATATAATTGAAGAGTTAAATGAACATTGATAATATAAAGAAATAATTTATATTTATATTAAAATTGAAAGAAAATTTTTAGTGACGACACAAGTCATCGCTATAAAAAAAATTAAATATTTTTAAAAAAAGATTAAAAAAGTTTTAGTGATGACATTTTTAAATATGTCGTCGCTATTAAAATACTATTAGCGACAAATATTTTAATTAGCGATGACAAATTTGAATATGTCATCACTGTTAGGACACTATTAGCAACGACTATTTGAACTTTTTTTCGTCGTTAAATGTCCAAGAATGACGAAGGGAAAGAAAAACTGACAAGTTTTTGGTGACGGAACTGGTCATTTATAGCGACGACATTTGAGTCATGTATAGGAGTTTTAGTGACGACAAGTTTGTCATTGCAAAAAATATTATCAGCAATGGATCTATAGCGAAGACTATTTATCGACGAAATGTCGTAGCTAAAAAGTTATTAGCAACGACACTAGCGCTAACTATCGTCACTAAAAATGTAACAACCTGAAGAATTAAACATGTTTAATTATGCTAATTGTGATTTATTACTGGGTCTGATTTGGTTTTCTTAATTAATCAAGAAATTTTAAATCATTTTCAGTATTTACAATTCCATCCAAAAATGTAAGGAAACACATTTCTTACCTAATTTTGAAAATATCTTTTACATTTATTCTTTTTCTCTTTTTATTTTCTTTCCTTTTCTCTTACTTTTATTTTTCTTTTTCTCCCTCACCGAATCCCTATCTGGTGAGAATGGTGTCCTAGAAACATGAGATGTTATATGATATTTATTATTTATTTAATAAAAAAATTTATTCATTATTTTATGTGCATAGATTTATGAATATTTTATGAATATCAATGAAAATTTCACGATTAATTATGTGACTTTAAACATTGTATATAAGTGCTTTAAGTGATAATAATCAAAACGATGTTCGTAATAAATTAATTAAAGTTCAAAATCTTTAATTAAAATACTATTAATACATGTCATTCCCATTTAGAATGGAATGGTATTATCCGTACTGTTAATATGGTGAGATATTGAATGAGTGTATTTCACATAATGAGATTATATGGAATAGGGACACAGACACAATATGAGTTTTTGATCATTTTTCTTAAGTATAGAAATTCTAATTGAGTCTAGCGACAGTCATATATAGAATGATCTGAATCTTGAGTTCTCAACAGACTCTTATTTATGGATTTGTGTTTTTTAATTTACTCGGTACGGATTCTGAGATCCCGAATCCTATTCCTTGTATTTTGGAGACTTGATGAAGCAGGTAGCCAGGAATGTTATTACACGAGATGGAATCCATTCTCTCTTGAGAAAGAAGTAGATAAATAATTCTCTTGAGGGTTGATACGGTACTTGAACCAGTAGGAGCTCTGATTCATGAATTTATTTTATGAATCACTGTCCATTTGAGAATCAATGGCACTCAAGAATAAAGATGTAATTAGAGAGGTTAACGGATTTCACCTAGCTATAATTATGAATTATTTATGGAGGATTAATCTATATGCAGTGACTACATCACATGGACACTTCAAGGTTTAGAAGTAATTTATGTCTATAATTATGAGAGTGTAATTCTAAGTTTATAATAGAGTAACTATTAGAATTAATAAGATTAATTAATTAAAGTTTTTAATTAATTATTAATTTTATTGGTGCTCAAAATTATAGGTCCATAAGTCCCCACGTCATCCTTATAATTCTACAAGAAACTAAGGGTAAAATGGAAATTTTAGAATTATGGAATTCTAATTAATTGAGAATTAATTATTTTAGAAATAATGTGATTTTTTAAATTTAAATTTGAATTTTGGATCACTTATGTGGAGGTGTTCACATAGTGTGAACGCAAGGCACAGTGTGAACACACATTGTAAACACATAGTGTGAACACACAGTGTGAATTTATCAAGATTTATCCATTTAAACTTATTTGATAAGTTATTCAATTTAGAATTTAAATTACTTTAATTTGAGTCAAAATTGGACTGTAGGATAAATGAGGATTTCCTCTTCCTTCCATATCTGGTATTGGCGCCTATTACAGGGATAGGATCCTTCATCATGGCTGGCCATATCAAGTGGATAACGAGTGGGAGATTTTGTTTCAAATTCAAATACGAGATAATTAACAAGTTTTATCTTGGAGATAAATATTGTATTCCTTCTAGGAGTCTAACTACTAATTTGTACATAAGGAGATACTTAAAAATTGTGTAACACAATTTTTGCACTTATTTTCTAATTTCTATAGTGGCCGAAATTCACAAGAGTTGTTAGAGGAAAAATTTTCTCCAAAAAATTCCACGTCGTGCTTCTTGAGTGTTTTTTGTTAACCCGTTTTGTTTCAAGTGTGTCCACACACACATCTTCGTATATTCAAAGAATTGACAAAGAAGGCTCGGGTTTTCTAAACAAAGCATTGGAACAAGGATTGTTCGAGGTCAAAGAACTCAAGTTATCACCCTAATCGACTGCTAGGTATAATTCTCATTCGAGTTCTTATTAAATAAATTAATATGATTAATTTACTCGTGCATAAATTAATATAATCTATAGAGCATTTCAAAAGTGTTATGAAAATTTTTGTTATACACGATTCGCTACTCTCACGCTTCTGTATCCAAATTCGATTCGGAAACTAACACACTTCTCTATCACCAGTCGACCGGTGCACACTAAATTCGACCCAAAAATGTTTAAAAACCTTGTTTTGACCCCGAAACGCAATGGATAACCAACCCAACTTCATTTGAGAACTCAAAGTGAGTGGATTAGCCACATTAATCGTTGTTTTCATTCCATTTTCTTGATTGAATTCTAAATTCTCAAAGAATCATGATTTGAATTAATAAGTTGTTTATAAACCTTAATTTTGAGTAAAGACACACTAGTACGATACAATTGTACATAATTAAGATACATTGTTTAGAGGTGAGGTTTAAAATCTAAACCATTGTTTTAATAACGAAGCTAGTGGCAGAATTGAATATTGAGCTTAAAAAACGAGTGGGACTAAGACGATAAGAAGCTAGCCATGGAAATTGTTATCCAATACGAAGGCTATCCTTGTCCATATCCTTGTTAGCCTTGTTTTAAAGTGTTTTGGCCTATTGAAATGTTTTTAAGACAAAACATGTTTTATAAAGAAAAGAATTTTAAAGAAATAGCATGATTTATGCTATTAAATTCATAATTAACTGAATTAAGGTTTAACAAATATTTTTCTTAAAATAAGATGGTTTAAGAAATGGTAACAACGCTGATGGCCTAGAGATCGGGATATGGAGATTGTATCCTTATGGGCAGGACCCGAAACCCGTACGAGCCACTATAGTGATGTTTGGCCTTGTAATGATTGTAAGTAATTTATCATTAATTTCTTGCTGATGTCTGAAACTGGAAATTTACATTTATTTTCCTTTTAGAAAAAGGATGTTTGGTTCCGAATGACATGTTCAGACACTGAGCTTCTATTTATTTATACATTCTTATAAAATTATATCCTATTAGATCTTTCGCTAATTTTTCTTCTATTTCAAATGTATTTATTAAACCCCTCTCAGGCGACGCTAGAAGTAGCGCATAATAGGTGGTGTTTACCGGTGAGGATTTTAATTCATGAAGGAGCAAGCTATGAAGTTTTTAATTTATTTTCGTTCATTTCTAAGGCATGTATAAATTCCACGGATTGTAAATCTTAAACTTTACTAAAGTGTGGTTGATGTCAGCTCATTTCATTTTTGTATTTGTTTATGTATACACAATGTGAAAACCCTGTGGATGTCGAAGGCTGACTTTTGAAATTGATTTGACTCTAATCGTAGTTTTGTAAAAGTCCGCCTCACCCTTTCCTAAAACTCAATTTCCTTAAAATAGTAGGGCTTGTTTAGAAATTTCTATAATGTTTTATCTTTGAAAATGATTTTAACATTATTATGTGTTTAACCACTTTCTTAATCCGTGTTAATTTCTAAACAAGCCTTCACGTCACCAATTCTTGTTTGGGGGCGTGACAAAAAAAAAACCACTTTATTGTAGTGAAAGAAGACAAATTCTCCTTAAGAGGACATACGTCAGGATTTTTACCCCACTCTAAATTAATAACATTTTTTGATCAAATAACTATACTAGTAAAAAATATATTTATCATAAATGTGGCCTAAAAATTCAGACTTAATTTTTTCTTAAAGCGGATGAATGTTAACCGAAAGCAACATTGTTGTGTTACATAAAAGCCACTAAATTTTATCAAAACGACAACGCCATTTGTAGACGACAATCTCTTATAGATAACGACATTAGTTACAAACTACAGCATTTCAGGAACGACAACATCTACTGGCAACCTTTATTAGAAGACAATATAGTTTAGAAAAACATCAAAACTTTAGAAAACGATTGATTCTCTTGGAAACTTCAAGAGCACTCTTTTATTATTATTATTATTATTATTATTATTATTATTATTGGTCACTGTTGTTGAATGTTGATGCTACTGAAGAAGAGTCTGCGCTACTACAAAAATTATTATTAACGTCGGTTGAAAACCGTTGTTAAAGACCTTTTGAAAACGGTTTTCATTCCGACTTCGTATAAAGTAGTATTATTAAAAATCAATATTTTTAACAATACCTAGTTTCATGCATGTGGTAAATATCTAAAGTCTCACATTACTGTGTAATGTTTGACATGCCACTGTAAATGTATAGTTATCAACTAACCTAGTATTTCTCATGAGAAAAGGTCCACATGCAGGACACAGAAATATACTTTAGCGATATTCACGGATTTGGCCTCACTCAAAACCCAAGGTTTCAAACCCTCAATTTCAAAAGATTAGTTTCCAGCCCCTTTCCCAGTGTGCATTAATTGCATGGAGCGATCATCTTGTGGGAATTCTAAGAGCGACTTATGTTTTTCCTCTGAATGTCCGCGGCCCCAAATTAGAATATGGTATGAAGCCAAATTAGAATATGGTATGAATTGATAGTACTTACAACAATTTTCTGTGTATGGACAAAATCCCAAGTTGGCCTTGCGTGAGTAACTCATTGAAAGTCAATGATAAAAGTCGTTCAAGCATTTGTAATTTTCATTTGGAATTTGAATTTGTACTTGGAAAATGAAAACTCGTTTTCATGATATTCAAAGGAAAACTGATTTTAGCTTCTATGTTAACTCAGAAGAATTTTTTCTTTTTTTTTTTTTTTTTTTTTTTTTCCAAAAAGAGTTTAAGAGTAGTGCTAGCAATTCCCATTTTATTTCAAGTATTCGATATCACTTCACATGTGGTGAGTTGTGATTTTTCATTGATAATGCGATCTTTTGTATGATATTAATTTTCCTGACAATTTTTATAGTGCCTACAAAAAATATAGAATGACGACTCACATACTACGTGATTGATATCAAAAAATTAGGATTATAGTTGGAATTTCTAACATTTCGGAATTTAAAATCTAAAAACTGACATTTGAAATACTAATACGGATGATTGTCAAACTCAATTGTTTCACACACTCTGAAATAATTTGTCCTTCTAGATAGATTTCATTAGTTCCAAAAAGGTTAAATTCCATACGAGGTAGGAAAAAGTCAGAAAACGTGCCAACACAATAGTTTCTCTAAAATAGAATAGCGAAAGCAGCAAATTTTCTCGACAAAACAGATGGCGAGTTGACGACCACAAACAGAGTTACAGACAAAAACTTGTAGTATTCAATCTAAAAACTAACTCCTATAGAGGACAACAGATTTCCAAAAAAAACAAGTTCAAAGTCGCACTTGGATTCACAATTTCAAAAAAAAATCCGTCGAAATTCCAGCATTCGTCTGCTTTCCATGATTTTTGCTCTCCTGCAATCTTCATTTTTTAAAACTGAAATGGAGAAGAACTAGTACCGTTAAGATTTCGAGTTTTTAATTTTAAGTTTCTACAGTTAAAAACTCTCAAAAAATGTCACATTTAACTTTTTTTTTATTACAATTAAAAGCTCTCAGAAAATATAACATCTCAACTCAAATTGAAAACTCGAATCCGTAAAGTGAACAAAACCTAAGATTATAGAATTAAATTTTTAATGCCTAATAAATGGGCGATATATATATTCACGTAA